>OY728156.1:403927203-405177203 GCA_963277665.1 Viscum album
AACAACATCCTCCAAACATTTAAATTGATTATTTGTTTGAATGTTTATGAAATATTGAGAATTCACCTTTTCAAGTATCTGTGAGTATGGAAAGTTACTCATTCTTCTTTCACTATTTCTTTCACTTTTCTCAAGCCTTCTTCCAGTTAGAGATAAATTGTGACAAAAATTATAAGCTATATTCCCATATATTCTGTAACACCATCAATAGCCCTCAAATCATGATTTTCTATTAAATAGTGGACTTTCTTAATATAAACTTTGTTGAGGTTGATAACTTCTTTCCACTCTAGAAAACTCAGGATGTTGGCCATCGCTTATTTTGAGTGATTTTTCTATTTTGTAGGATTGAAAGGTTTCTCACATCCTTTCTCCACCCAAGCTTTACTAATAATTTTTCCATAACCAAAAATGTTAGAAGAATCAGATAAAACATTATTTTTGATAGGAGAATATTTCACCTGATTCTAATGGTTAGCATTCTCAGCAATCTTTGAAGTCTATGATTTTACTTCAGTGGATTTGTGAAAGTTTTAATTCATCTTCCTTAGGGTATTTTCAGACTTAGTAAATATTTATTGCAACTTTTTGGCCTCTTATTCATTATTTTCCAGCTTCTTTCTAAGGTCATCAATCATCTTTCCATGTTCATCAATTCTAAGATTGTAACATAAAATTACTTAAATGTATTCATCTTCCCTCTTGGTGACATATTTTCTTTCATCGTTATTTTCTTCATAATTTATCATAATCACCTGAATTTATTTCTTGAGAGATTTGTTTTGCTCCATACATTTCAGAAGTTTGGATCTTAGCTAACATTCTCTATAATATTCTTCACCACCTTCTTCACTCTCTGAGGAAACATTTGTTTTCTCAACTTTTTCAATAATGGTTTTGAATATATCTTTACTATCATCTTCTGAGGAATCATTGTTAGATGATTCGGATTCAACCTTCTTGCTCAACATGCTTCTTTTCTTTCTAGAAAACTTCTTCTTGAATTCTTTAGAAGTCTTCTCTTCTTTTTCATTCTTGTTATACTTTTTCCATTGAGGATTCTTATTAGAAACATCATGATATTCTCCAACTTTATTCTTAGGGAAATTCATAAAAATGTGTCTGATTCCACCACACTCAAAACATTTGAGATGAATTTTCCCTTCATTCTTTACTCTTTCTATTCGATAGTTCTTGAATATGAGAGATAGGATTTTTTCATTCAAGTCTTCATCATCCTTATCAAAAAACTCACAAGGATCAGCTTCATCATCATCTTTGATTTTTATCTTTCTCATGGCTTGAAAATTCATTTCATCTTTTATCTTCTTCTTAAATATTGGATATTTCCTCATTTCATAAGCAACAAGAAATTTATGCAGTTCCTCAAGAGATAAATCATCCTAATCTTCTAAAGCTGAAATTTTAGAATCAACCCTGTTTGGAAAGTTTCTCATAAGTTTCTTCACAATTGTAGAATCTTCCAAGTCTTCTCTAAATCCTCTAATTTTGCATAAAATTTCATTAACTCTAGTGAAGTATTCTTCAATTATTTCATCATCTCTCATCCTGATGTCTTCGAACTTACTAGGCCAGATTTGTAACTTGAACTTCTCAACTATGGTGTTTCCTTCGAAAATACTTTCTAGCTTGTACCACTTGATTTTTGATGTTGTGAGACCCATCACCTTCTGATAAAAATTTTCTGATAAGGACATGAGAATATAATTTCTATCCTTTCCATCAACTTCTATATTTCTCTTATCAGTAAACATCATAGGAGCATTTTTTTAATAAGTGGAAAGCCAATAGTATCAACATCAACAACTTCAAGGCTAAGAGACAGGAGATAAGGAATCATCATATTTTTTCATACATAATAATTCTTTCCATCGAATGTTGTAATTTCTCTACTGTTGACAGAATTCATATTCTCTATGATAAGGATTAAATAAGAGAACCTCTCTCTGATACCATTTGAAGTTCCAAGGATCAAATAACAACTAATAAGGGGAGTTGAATCCGTTGTTTAACTTTTTATAAGTTTCAATACTTTAATAAACATAACCCTTACAACCTGTTAAGATTTATTTCTTTATCAACATTTGGAAAGAAAATTAAGCATGCAAGAAAGGTAAAACAATAAATCCCTTAATTAGAGAACCTACATCCTTACCATAGCCACTCCCGTGGGTCTACTGAAATCCACTATAATAATGAAGTTAATACAACTAGTGTCAACTCCCGTTAGACACCTCTTATCTCCCGATAGGAATGATTATACTAAATCCCATCAGTTTACAATGTTTTCCTAAAGAACAAATGAGACAAACACAAGAATAAAAACTTTGTTGAAGCTGCTCCACAAATTCTCACTCCGAATCTTCAGTCCGGTTTTCTAGAATACGAGTTTCTAAAAATGGTCTTCATAGTAAAGTAATGACGGTTCTGATTTCCTTCTGCTAAACACTCAAGAAAATTTCCTCAAAATAATACTAATCTTCTTAGAAAGGTAAGATGATTCTGATTCTATACTTATCAAACACTAAATAAAACTTCTTCAAGATAGTAGGAACATTTCACTTTGAATTCTCCAGTGATCCACTTTTTCCGCGTGTGTTAAATTAAAAATGAGAAAATGATCTGATCACTTATTTATAAGAAACTCAGAAAAAAATGTGGGAAACTTGAAAATATTTCCCACTTCCTCGACTCTCAAAAACTCTACAAATCTCTTGCATTTAATCTTCAATCTTTGACTTCTTCAAATCTCTTTAAATTTTCTGAGATTTACTAAATGCTAAAATTCATGTTTTATTGAACTCTTCATATATTTCTCAGAATGATAAAGTTGGATCGTGGTTCTGATTTTCTTAGATACTTGCTTAGAAATCTGGTTCTGAATTGTGTAGAAATTAGGTTATGAAATATGGAGAAATTAGGTTCCGAATTTTTCAGAAATCAGGTTCCAAATTACTCAGAAATCAGGTTCCAAATTGTGCAGAAATCAGATTCCAAATTATGCAGAAATCAAGTTCTGAATTTTTTAGAAATCAGGTTCCGAATTATACAGAAATTAGGTTCTAGACTGTTTAGAAATTAGGTTCTGAATTACTTCGAAATCAAGTTTCTAATTCGGTAGAAATCAGGTTCCAAATTATGTAGAAATCAGGTTCTGAATTGTTTAGAAATATAGTTCTGAATTACTCATAAATCATGTTCCAAATTGTACATAAATCATGTTCCAATTTTCGCATAAATCAGGTTCTGAAATATTCAGAAATTAGGTTTCAAAATACTCAGAAATCAGGTTCGGAATTGTGCAGAAATCAAGTTATAGTTTTCTCAGGAATCAGGTTCCGAACACAGGTTCTGGTTTTCAGGTTCAGAATTCGGGGTCTTGTTTTCCCAAAAATAAGGTTCCGAATATAGGTTCTGGTTTTCAAGTTCAGAAATCAGGTTCTGGTTTTTTTAGGAATCAGGTTCTGAAAACAGGTTGTGGTTTTCATGTTTAGAATTCAGGTTCTAGTTTTCTCAGGAATTAGGTTCCGAAAATAGGTTCTGGTTTTTAGGTTCAAAATTTATGTACTGGTTTTTTCTGGAATCAGGTTCAGAATTTAGGTTCTAGTTTATCAAGAATCAGGTTCCGAAATCAAGTTCTATTTTTCAGGTTTAGAAATCAGGTTCTGGTTTTCTCTGAAATCAGGTTCCGAAAACAGGTTCTGGTTTTCAGGTTCAGAATTCAGGTTCTGGTTTTCTAAATAATCAGGTTCCAAAAACAGGTTCTGGTTTTCAAGTTCAACATTCAGGTTCTAGTTTTTTGAGGAATCAAGTTCAGAAATTAGGGTCTAGTTTTCTCGGGAATCAAGATTCAAAACCAGGTTCTGGTTTTCAGGTTCAGAAAACAGGTTTCGAATCTTCTCAAAAATTTTCTTAGTGAAAATTGTCAAAAATCTTCACCATTTCCTCAACAGCTTTTATCATTAAACTTTTTATGATTTGTGATAACTTTATGATCATAATTGCATCGTCTGATTTTGTTTAGAAAGTTTGAGACACTTTCTTAATTACTTACTTCTTATTCTTCAACATCGTCATCTTTAAGAAAATATTCAGCAACCGGTAACTTCATTTTTCTGTAACTCAAAAATTTTATTCAACAAAATTATTAGTTTTCAACAAATACAAAACTTTGTTAGAACAAAACACCACAAAGGTTCTTCAATCTCCCCCTTTGGATTTGTTGGAAACCCTTGTTAACAAGTTTTCACCTCTCAAAAAATTTTACATCTCAAGTTCTTTAACTTTACCAAAAAATATCTTTTCTCAAAAAAGAGCGTCCTAACACCACACTACTAGATTAAGTAATTATTTTGAAGGATTTCCATCCCTCGGTGTCACGAAAATTTTGCGGCCATGTAAGGATAAACTTCACCTTACTCAAACTCCCCCCCTCAACTTTTCTCTTTCTCTTTCTCAATTTTCTTAAACCCCCCTCAACTTTTTTCTTTATCTTTCTCATTTTTATTTTCCTCTCTCATTTTTCTTTCTCTCTTCCCCATTATATGATAACCACAGCTTTATATTCATAAAAGAAAACTTACTTTACCCCTTTGTCAACATAATACAAAGGATGGTGGGGGTACCTTCCTTATAAGTTTTAGGAAGTCTTGGGAGGAGGCTGAACATGGAGTTGCAACCTCAGTTCAACAATCCATTCTTTTGACATTGATTTTGTAAAAATATCAGAAATCCGATACTTTATTGAAATATATTCCATCAATACTTCTCGAGTTGCAACTTTCTCTTTTAAAAAGTGATAATTTATATCAATGTGTTTTGATCTAGAATATTGAAAATGATTCTTAGAAAGATCAATGGCAATTTGATTATCATAGAGTATCTTCAAAGTTTTAGAAACTTTCACTTTCAAATCTTCCAGCTGAACCTTCATCCACATCATTTGAGTACAAACTTGAGTAGCTACAACATATTCGGATTCAGCTATGCTTAAAGTTACTGAACTTTGTTTCTTGCTGCACGAACTCACATAGCATTCCCCTAAGAAAATGGGTCCTCCTAATATTTATTTTTTATCATTACAATCACCACCCAATCAGTATCAGTATAACCGTGAAACGTCATATCATTGTTTCTCTTGTATAACAACCCATGAGAAGTTGTTCCTTTAACATATCTCGGAATCCTCTTAAATGTCAACATGTGTGATTTTTTTTTGGATTACTTTGATATCAGGAACATAGATTCATTTCCTAATAAATATCAGGCCTTGAATCTGTAAGATAAATAAGACTTCTTATCAACTTTTGAAACTATTTCTGATTCACACTGTTCTGTTACTCATCTTTACTCAACTTTTTCATCGCTAAAATAGGAGTTGAAACTTCCTTTGATTCTTCAATCTCAAACTTCTTTAACAATTCATTGGAATACATTTCTTGGGATAAGAATATTTAGTTTTCTTGTTGTTGAACTTGTAATCCAAGGAAGAATGTTAATTCTCCTGACAATGAAATTTCAAAAAAAATATTCATCTCTTCAGCAAACTTTTCACATACCTTTTCTTCATCTCCAGCAAAAATTATATCATCGACATAAACGATTACAATTAATGATCTGGAGTTGACATATTTAATGTAACACCCCAAGCCTCTATGGTACACTTCACTTTGAATAATAGAGCAGTGTGTGTTGTACGCAAACTCGAATTCTAACACACCGCGACCAATAAAAGTAGCGGTTATGAATAGTAATACCCAATTTTTGAAATTTTATAAATTTTATTATTAAAATTGGACTTCATTTTTGGATTTAGAAAATAGAAATTATCCTAAGTTGAATTTTTCGTTTTTTCTGAGAACATCCAATTTTTTATGAATAGTGTAAAATACTAAACTTTAATTAAAAACAAATTTCTTAATCAAAATAATTTATAGTAATAAATTATATTATTTAATGTTTTTAAAGTATAATTAGAATATATTATAACCATTTTATCCAATTATGGTCATTAGAATTAATTTTACTTTGAAATTGGACATAAACAATTATCAATCTTTTGATTGATATTCTTTCTTAAAAAAACGCTATTTGTTTTGACAATGGGAATTAATTATAAAATTAATTAATTAAATTTATATGTTTTGAATTTGGAAAAATAGACATCATCTTTGAATTTGTAATATCAAATATAGCTTAGGGTGAATTTTTGGTAGTTTTCTGAAAAAATTCAATGAATAGTGAAACCACTAAGTGGAAGTTAAAAAACTGATTTTTCGTTTAAATAAAATTTTACCGCTTCTGTGAATTTAATATCAAAAATCCGACATACATGGTTATAATTAGGAAGTAAAAAATTTGGTTCAATGGGATGAAAATAATTTTTGGTGAATAGTAACTTTTGAGTTTTATTAACCGTGATTAGAGGTAATTTGAGTAATTTAGGGTAAAAATAATGTTATAATAATATGAAATTATATTCACACATATCCTACTCTTATTGGATGAGTCATGTCCAACCAAGAAAAACAATGGGACGATTTTTTGGACCTCATGGAGCCACTCGTGTAAGATAATGACATTAATAACTTTTACTTAAAGTAAAAATAAAAATGTCACAAACATGTATTATTTTACTAAAATAATTTTTAGAAGGGTTTAAACAAGTCATCTTTTTTACTATAAATATTTATTGTAAATATAAAATTATTTCCTATATTATGGTAATTTTTTATAATTTTTAGGCATTATATAAATAAATTTATTTATGACACCATGATGATGCAGCGATTACCTCATTAATTAATGATTTAAATAAAATTAAAAGATAAGGTAAAATCTAAGACGTAAACTTGTCTAAAGCCTATTGGATGGGTGGATTTAGAACACCTGTCACCTTATCCTAGAAATATATTATTTTGAGACCTTTATAATCCGAAAAGCCTTTCATAATAATGTAACATTTCATGACATTCCAAGAGTGCCCCTCCTCTCCTCTTATAAAAGGCCCCCACCTCTACCACCTTATTCACACCTCTCAAGCCATTGGATCAGCAAAAATCTGATCATTATATCTCTCCACATCCCTCTATTAATCATAGAAGCCTTACTTTAAGCATAAATCTCTTCATGAAACCATTTTGGTTCAAACCGAGGGGAGTTACCCGATTTTATGGTAATGTCTTCTCTTATGTTCTTTTGTTTTATTTTGCTTCTCCAACCCATTAAACCCTTTTTTATTCCATTATTTTGTAAAAAAACCAGTATATTAAATATACTAGGATGATGTTATGAGAAGGATTTTATTTACACTTACACACATGTCCGTGTAATGGTTAAAGAACATATTGTTTTTTTGGGTACCGAATTACTGCCTCACAAAACAATGATTGTTCAATCTTCTTTTAACACCTTTCATGGTGTCCATTAATATGTACCTACATTTATATATGATATATATTATGTTTATGTTTTCCTTATGATTTTGTATTTTTCATTTATGGCATACCATTATTATTTCCATTATGGGTAAACACGATAATTTCATTTTAGGAAGTGCGGACTACCGCTCCCTCAAAGTGATTCGAATCGTTAATGCCATATGTGGGACGTATAAAGGATGGAGTAAATGATATTATATATTATATTATACTGGAATTATAATATACCTTCATATAATTATGATTTCATTCCATTAAATACTAAATATAAATGAAAGTAGCGTTCAGGTTCACGTACGGCTTACCGTCTCCATGAACGGTGCATTTCATTTCTTACCTCTAAATGTTATGTAATATTATAAATGCATGTATATACTAGATATATATTATATATATGATATCTACATCATGAATAATATCTGGATATAATGTATATTTTACCACATGAACAACTTTTAATTATAAGAAATTTATTTTTGACTCAAGTACCAAAGATCGACAAAATGACCGTTATTAACTTTAACAATTACAGAATGTTCATAACATGGTAATAAGTGATATAAAAGTAATAATGAACTTTAAAAGGGTTCTTAAGCAAGTATAAATTAACTCTAGTTTATTATTCAGGAGATGAAAGAACGATCGAGTCAATTCGGACACGAGGTAAGGGACTTCGTCTCAATCTCCTTTCATTGAGGCATATTTTTTTTATACACAACTTTCTTTTATACGGTGTATAAACCCCTTTAACTTTTACATTTATTCAAAAGGAATTTTTTTTATAATAAGTGTTTTACTAAATGAAAAAAGGGAATGTTTTTTTGTCGTACGTATGCGGTGACGACGACTTCTCTGCCGCCGTGACCATTATTTGAGTTTCGGCTTCCTCTACAAGCCATAAATTTTTTTAAATGAAAAATAAATACCAAGTTTTACTTTGGTATTGAAAATGGTTTTATTATATCAATGTGTTGTATTGATATCTTGTGATTGAAATGTGGAAATGTTATGTTTCCTTTATGCATGTTTTATGTGATAGGATTATGTTATGGTTTATGATATGTTTAAACCTTTTCATATAAGGAATGAATTGGACTTAGTATGTGACGGGTGGAGCCCGCTATAGCTCCTCGATGCATTGGTAGGTCTCGTGAGACAAACTAGTGTCTTGGAACAAGGCCTTGACAAAATCTTATTTGTAGTCTTGGCACAAGGCCTTGACTATGTGGTTATGATAGTCTGGCATTATGAATTCCATCATTATGAAAGTGGTTATTGATATTGCCTGTGATTATTCGACTTGTATAATATCCATGTGAGTAATTAAATGGAATTATTTCATTTTACTTTTTCCATATTATACTGAAGTTAAAGTTTAAAAGGATTTTTGTTTTAGTTATACATTTCATGTTTATTTTTATTTATGAAAGTTTCTGCTATATTTTTATCCTTACTGAGCATCTGAGCTCACCCCTTTACATGTTTTATTTTTTCCAGGATGTGAAGAAATATTTTATGACTAGCCTGCAAGGATAGTCTGAAGGGGATATGGGTGTCTACTGTAGAGACTATGTTATTTTAGTTTTTCACTTTATGATGTAATGTAATATTTATGAATGTATCTAGTGTTTCCAAGGCTACTAAACTAATCGGTCTTTCGAGACATGATCTTTTGTGATCATGCCAATGTTACGTAATAATGCACCGACTCTGGGTAACTAGGGGTAGGGCATTAGAGTTGGTATCAGAGTTAGTTTAGTACTAACCTTGGAAGTTAGATTTAGATAAACTCTGATTAGAGAACATATCCCTAAGATAGACATTGAGGATTAGTATATAAGAACTTCCTAGAATTTTGGTATTATAGAGATTTTTTGAGTTTTCCGAGTAATAAATCCCTGTCTGGATACGACCTGGTAGAAGCATCTCTGACACAGATGTACTTAGGGGTAAAACCTGAAAACACCGCTTTGAGCTAGACTCAAACAGGAACTGGTGCACGACAATGGGCCTTGCTGCACTCTTGGTTACGACACTCCTGGGGGATATGCTTAGGACAATTCTCAATTTCTTTTCAAACCATTATGAAGGGTCTATGAGTATATACTTCCTCAAAGAATTTTTTTTTATGATTATGGATTATATCCATAAATAGTTCAATTTATGTTAAGTGTTTTTAATGTCTGTTATTATGTATTTCGATTCATAAACTAATCTAGTTTATGACATTGTTTAGAAATGGCGCCTAGTGGAAGGATTGGAAACTATATCAATGCACACACTCCATGTAGGGATTTCCCTCCTCCTCAAGATAATTATAGTAGAGCTAGTGATACAACTGGTGCTGATCATCTTATCACCATACTAGGACAACTCACTCAGGTTATGAATAATAACCTTACTCGTATGGAGCACACTGATCCGCAACATGGAGGATCAATGTTAGACCGCTTCATGAGGCAACAACCACCAAAATTCAATGGTAGTACAAATCCCTTAGTAGCTGAGCAATGGATAAATTCCTTAGAGAAAATATTTCATGCCTTGGGGAGTAGTGAAAGGGAAAAGGTTATCATGGCAGTTTACCGCCTCACTTGAGATGTTGATCAATGGTGGTCATTGATTAAAAACACAAAGGAAGATGATGAAGTATAAAATATGGAATGTATGGAGTTCAAAGATATTTTCTTAGAAAAATACTTTCCTCGTGACCATCGAGCAGATATGGAAAGGCAATTTCTGAGTCTGAGACAAAAGGAGGATGATATTGTCGCAAAGTATGAGGCCAATTTTACATGGTTAGCGAGGTATGCTGTAGATTATATATGTAACCCAAGAAGTACGATTGATCGTTTCTTTGATGGGTTAAAACCATTTCTCCGTCGAGCATTGGTCTCACAATCCTTCTCATTATACGAAGAGATTGTCTCATGTGCTATTGAGACGAAAAAGTAATTCTCTAAGTCTTACAACTTTAAAGGAAAGCAAGAGAAGAAGAGATCTTCTAATCACTCTGGAAATGTAAATAAGGGGAAGAAGGAAAAATTTGATTATCCATCCTATAGTAAATGTGGGAAGAAACACCTTGGTACTTTCTTGAAAGGAATGGGAGTCTGTTACAAGTGTGGTGAAAAAGTCCACCAAGCTCGTGATTGCAAGGGGAAGAAAGAAGATATTGATGTTCAATGATACAATTGCAAAGATATGGGACATTATGCAAATGAATGTCCTAAGCGTCAGGGGAACTTACCTCAGAAAAGGACAAGGGATCAAGGACAAGCTTATGTTATCACTACTGCTGAGGTAGAAGCTTCGAAAGACGTGGTGGCAGGTAATTTAATGGTTTCCTCAAGTTTAGCAAATGTATGATTTGATTCTAGATCATCGCATTGTTTCATATCTTCCCATTTTGCTATGAAAATTAGATATTTCCAATTTTATTTAAAAAGGTAGTTGTCCGTCAAAACGTCTAAGGGAAATATCATTGCAACAATGTTTTGTGAATCAGTTCCCATTAGAGCACATAAATGTTCTTTATCTACTGATCTCATCGTCATACCCATGATTGAATTTGATATAATCCTTGGTATGTATTGGATTTCAGACCATGATGCGAATATTTATTTGTAAGAAGAAAGAGGTTATGATTTTTTATGATGATGATAAGGAACACCATATCTCTAGAGTATAATCTTCGCCAACTAATTCTTATCTAGATCCACCCCCAGTAGCTCAACTAAATTCACATATTGGGGAGGAAGAGATTGAAATAACTATGGGTGAGGAAGGGAATGTTCAAATGGAGGATGTACCTATTGTGAGATAATATGTTGATGTGTTTCCAGAAGATTTACCTAGGCATCCTCCAAAACAAGAAGTTCAGTTTTTTATTGACCTGATGCCTGGTTCAAGGCTCATATCAAAGACCCCATATAGAATGGCCACTATGGAATTAGTGTAAATAAATAAAAATCTAGAGGAATTGAGTTATAAGGGATTTATTCTCCCTAGTCTTTCTCCATGGGGTGCTCCTGCTCTTTTTGTAAAGAAGAAAGATGGATCTATGAGGTTGTGCATTGACTACAGGGAAATCAATGCTATAAAAATAAAGAAAAAGTATCCCCTACCTCATATTGATGATTTATTTGACCAACTTCTTGGAGCTCAATACTTTTCAAAGATTGACCTTTGATCTGTATATCATCAGTTGTGTGTGAAGAAGGAAGACATTCCGAAGACGGCATTTCAAACCAGGTACGGGAATTACGTGTTTACAGTAATGCCTTTTGGATTGACCAATGCACCCTCTATCTTCATGGATCTAATGAATAGAGTTTTAAAGGAATATCTTGATGAATTCGTAGTGGTATTTATTGATGATATCTTTGTACACTCCAAAAGCTATGAAGATCATGAAAATCACTTGCGCATTATTCTAAAGACTCTTAGAAGACATGAATTATATGGAATGTTTAGTAAGTGTGAATTCTGGATTCATGCAACTTCTTTTCATGGCTATATTTTCTCTAAATATGGAATCTCTGTTGATCCTTCTAAGAAAAGAGCAATCCAAGAATGTCCAGAACCAACGAGTATAACTGAGGTATGCAGTTTTATTGGTTTAGCGGGTTATTATCGACATTTTGTCCATAATTTTTCCCGATTGGCTAATCCATTAACAAAGCTGACATGTAAATGGGTTAAATTTGTTTGGAAAAAATATTCTGAAAAATGTTTCGAAGAACTAAAGAGAATATTAGTCAATTCTCATATATTGACTCTACCATTGGGGAATCATGGGTTCGTTATTTATAGTAATGCATCGAAGAAAGGACTTGGTTGTGTCCTCATGCAGAATGATAGGGTTATTGCCTATGCATCAAGACAGATTAAAATTCATGATAAAAACTATCCTACTCATGATCTCGAGTTAGAAGCTATGATCTTTTCTTTGAAGATATGGAGACACTACCTCTATGGTAAAAAATTTTAGATTTATACTGATCACAAGAGTTTGAAGTATATTTTCTCACAAAAAGAACTCAACTTAAGGAAATGGATATGGCTTGAATTACTCAAGGATTATGATTGCACGATACACTACCACCCAGGGAAGGAAAATAAGGTGGCATATGATTTGAGCAGAAAATATCATGGAGTTTTGAACAGTATGATAATTGAAAGGGATCATATTTTCAAGGATCTAGTGAAGATGGACATGGGAATAACTATGGAAGGGGAAACATCAATGATTTTTCAAATGGTTTCCAAAACATCTTTACTAGAAAGCATTAAGAGTTCTCAGACCGATGATGAAGAGTTTCAAAATAAGATTAAAGCTGTGAAAGATGGGAGATTGAGTGAATTTGTGTATGAAGATAGAATTTTGAAATTTGGGAAGAGAATTTGTGTTCCCGATATACCTAGTCTAAAAAGGGAATTATTGGATGATGCTCATAGTTCCAATTTCTCTATACAACCTGGTAGCACTAAGATGTATAGAGATTTGAACGAACATTTTTGGTGGGACAAAATGAAGATGGAGATTGCTGATTTTGTGTCAAGATGCATGGTTTGTCAATAAGTGAAAGCTGGGAGGAAACTTCCTAGAGGAGTTATGAAACATCTTCCCATACCTGAGTAGAAATGGGATAATATTATGATGTACTTTGTCCTGGGACTACCAAAGACTCCTAGAAGGAATGATGCAATATGGGTCATTGTTGATCGTCTTACCAAGTCCACACATTTTCTTGCTATAATAAAAGATTTACCACTTTAACGTTTAGTAAGACTGTATATTAACGAAGTTGTAAGACTTCATGGAGTACCCCTATCGATTGTTTCGGATCGTGATCCCAATTTTACATCAATATTCTGGAAAAGTCTTCAGAAATCCCTGGACACTGAACTTCGTTTGAGAACTGCTTACCACCCTCAAACAGATGGAAAATTAGAACGGACTATTCAAACCTTAGAAGACATGTTGAGATCATTCTCACTTGACTTTTAGGGTATGTGGGATTAATATTTACCTATGGTAGAATTTTTCTATAACAATAGATTCCATGAAAGTATTTGGATGGCACCATATAAAGAGTTATATAGAAATAGATGTCGCACACCAACCTATTAGGATGATGTTGGTGAAAGAAAACTCGTAGGCCCAGAACATGTTGAGGAAATGATGGAAAAGGTGAAGGTAATCCAAAACCACATCAAAGCAGCTCAAAGTTGGCAGAAGAGCTATGTCGATAACCGAAGGAAGGATTTGGAATTTTAGGTAGGAGATCATGTTTTCTTGAAGGTACCTCCATGGAAGGTAGTTATACGATTCGGTAAGAAGGGAAAATTAAGTCTCAGGTACATCGGACCATTCGAAATTTTTGAACGAATTGGGGTTGTAGCTTACCGTTTGGAAATTCCTCCAAGTATCTCTAAAGTTCACGATGTGTTCCACGTATCAATGTTGAGAAAATACATGCCCGAACCAATGCATGTACTCACCTATGATGAATTAGAACTGGAACTCGACCTATATTATTGTGAAGATCCTGTCAGGATTCTGGATACAAGAGAACAAGTGCTGAGAAACCGGACGACTTGTCTAGTAAAAGTTCTATGGAGGAACCGTAAGATGGAAGAGGCAACGTGGGAACCCAAGGAACTTATGATGAAGAACCACCCAAGTCTTTTTATGCAGTAATATTCTAGAAATTTCAAGGACGAAATTATTTGAAGTAGGGGATAATGTAACACCCCAAGCTTCCATGGTATGCTTCTCTTTGAATAATAGAGAAGCGTGTGTTGTACGCAACCTCGAGTTCTAACACACCGAGACCAATCAAAGTAGCTGTTATGAATAGTAATACCCACTTTTAGAAATTTTATAAATTTTATTATTCAAATTTAACTTAATTTTTGGATTTGTAATATCGAAATTATCCTAAGTTGAATTTTTTGTTTTTTCTGAGAACTTCCAATTTTTTATGAATAGTGTAAAATAATAAACTTTAATTAAAAACAAATTTCTTAATAAAAGTAATTTATAGTTATAAATTATATTATTTAGTGGTTTAAAAGTATAATTATAATATATTATTACCATTTTATCCAATGATGGTCATTAGAATTAATTTCACTTTGAAATTGGACATAAAAAATTGTCAATATTTTGATTGATATTCTTTCTTAAAAACATGCTATTTGTTTTGAAAATGGAAATGAATTATAAAATTAATTAATTAAACTTATATGTTTTGAATTTGGAATATCAAATATATCTTAGGGTGAATTTTGGTATTTTTCTGAGAAAAATTAATGAATAGGGAAACCAATGAGTGGTAGTTAAAAAACTGATTTTTCATTTAAATGAAATTTTATAGCATCTATGAATTTAATTTCAAAAATACGACATACATGGTTATAATTAGGAAGTAAAATGTGGTTTAATGGGATGAAAATATTTTTTGTGAATAGTAACTTTTGAGTTTTATTTACAGCGATTATAGGTAATTAGAGTAATTTAGGGTAAAAATAATGTTATAATAACATGAAATTATATTGAAATTCTTCCTACTATTATTGGATGAGTCATGTCCGACCAACACAAACCATGGGACGATTTTTGGGACCCCATGGATCCACTTGTGTAAGATAATGACATTAATACCTTTTATTTAAAGTAAAAATAAAAATGTCACAAACATGTATTGTTTTACTAAAACAATTTTTAGAAGGGGTTATACAAGTCATAGTTTTGACTATAAATATTCATTAGAAAGATAAAATTTTTTCCAACATAATGGTAATTGTTTTATAAATTTTAGGCTTTAAATAAATAAATTTATTTATGACACCATGATGATGCAGTGATTACCTCATTAATGAACGATTTAAATAAAATGAAAAGATAAGGTAAAATATAAAACTTAAACTTGTCTAAAGCCTTTTGGATGGGTGGATTTCGACCCCTTATCACCTTATCCTTGAAATATATCATTGTAGGACCTTTAAAATCTGAAAATCATTTCATAATAATGTAACATTTCATGACATTCCAAGAGTGCCCCTACTCTCCTCTTATAGAAGGCTCCCACCTCTACCACCTTATTCACACCTCTCAAGCCATTGGCTCGGAAAAACTATGCTCATTCTATCTCTAAATATCCCTCTCTTCATTATAGAATCCTTAACATAGGCATCTCTTCAAGAAACCATTTTGGTTCAAACCGAGGGGAGTTACCCGATTTTTAGGTAATGTCTTCTCTTAGGTTCTTTTGTTTTATTTTGATTCTTCAACCCCTTAAACCCTTTTTATTCCATTATTTTGTAACAAAACAAGTATATTAAATATACTAGGATGATGTTATGAGAATTATTTGATTTACACTTACACACACCTCCGTCTAACGGTTAAAGAACATACTGTTTCTGTGGGTGGCAAATTACTGCCTCACGAAATGATGATTGTTCAATCTTCATTTAACACCTTTCATGGTGGCCATTAAGATGTAAATATATTTATATATGGTATATATTATTTTTATTTTTTCCTTATGCTTCTGTATTTTTCATTTATGGCATTCCTTTATGATTTCCATTATGGGTAAACGCGATAATTTCATTTTAGGAAGTGCAGACTACCGCCCCCTCAACGTGATTTGAATCGTTAATGCCATATTTGGGATGTATAAAGGATGACGTAAATGATATTATATATGATATTATACTGGAATTATAATATACCTTTATATCATTATGATTTCAATCCATTAAATACGAAATAGAAATGAAAGTAGCGTTCATGCGCACGTACGGCTTACCGTCTCCATGAACGGTGCATTTCATTTCTTACCTCTAAATGTTATGTAATATTATAAATGAATGTATATACTGGATATATATGATATATATGATATATACATCATGAATATAATTCTGAATATAATGGATTTTTTACCACATGGACAACTTGTAATTATACGAAGTTTATTTTTGACTCAAGTACCAAAGATCGACAAAACGACTGTTATTAACTTAAATAATTACATAATGTTCATAACATGGTAATAAGTGATATAAAAGGAATAATTAAATTGAAAAAGGTTCTTAAGTAAGTAGAAATTAACTCTAGTTTATTATTCAGGAGGTTAAAGAACGATCGAGTCAAGTCGGACATGATGTAAGGGACTTCATCTCAATCTATTTTCATTGAGGCATATTTTGTTTTATAAACAACTTTCTTTTATACGGTGTATAAACCCCTTGGACTTTTAGGTTTATTCAAAAGTAATATTTTTTATATGTAGAATTTTACTAAATGATAAAAGGGAATGTTTATTTTGTCGTACGTATGCGGTGACAATGACTTCTCCACCGCCGTGACAATTATTTGAGTTTCGGCTTCCTCTACAAGCCATAACTTTTTTTTAAATGAAAAATAAATACCAAGTTTAAATTTGGTATTGAAAATGGTTTTATTATATCAATGTGTTATATTGATATGTTGTGATTGAAATGTGGAAATGTTATGTTTCCTTTATGCATGTCTTATGTGATGCGATTATGTTATGGTTTATGATATGTTTAAACTTTTTCATATAAGGAATGCATTGGACATAGTATGTGATGGGTGGAGCCCTCTATATCTCATAGATGTATCGGTAGGACTCATGAGACAAACTAATGTCTTGACACAAGTCCTTGACAAAATCTTATTTGTTGTCTTGGCACAAGGCCTTGACTATGTGGTTATGATAGTCTGGCATTATGCATTCCATCATTATGAAAGTGGTTATTGATATTGCATGTGATTATTCGACTAGTCGAATATCCATGTGAGTATGTAAATGACATTATTTCATTTTACTTTTGCCATATTATGCCGAATTTCAGTTTAAAAGGCTTTTGTTTTAGTTATACATTTCCTTAAATATTTATGTTTATTTATGAAAGTTTCTGCTATATTGTTATCCTTACTGAGCATCTAAGCTCACCCCTTTCCATGTTTTATTTTCCCTAGGATGTGAAGAAATATTTTATGACTCACCTATAGGGATTTTCTGCAGGGGATATGGGTGTGGACTATGGAGAATGTGTTATTTTAGTTTTTCACTTTATGATGTAATGTAACATTTATGAATGTATCTAGTGTTTCCCAGGCTACTAAACTAATCGGTCTTTCGAGACTTGATCTTTTGTGATCATGCCAATGTTACGTAATAATGCACCGACTCTGGGTAACTAGGTTCAGGGCGTTACATTTAACATACAAGTTGATATCAACCATTCCTTTAGAAAGGTTCATCTTTCTCATACAATTTTCACGCTTCGAATGCAATGCTCGTGGATCTAGTTTCACCCCATACAAGGCTTTCATCAATTTTCAAACATTGTTTTCATCCTCATCAAGTAAAAACCAAAAAGGTTTTTCAATGTAAACTTCTTCCTCAATATCACCATTTAAGAAATATGACTTTACATCTTATGAGTCAACCAAATTCTGTAAACATTTGTTTTAGCATTTGTAACATCTTCCATTTGGTGAATAACCCATAAATATTCCTTCTTCAGCTTTCTCATCATAATTTCCTATGTCCGGATTTTTTATTTTGAGCAATCATGGACTTTCAAAAACCATTAAGTATTTAAATGATGTTTTTTTGTTATACTATATCTTGTAAAGATTCATGTTGTTTTCTGATCTCATTGAGCATCTATTTTGAACATGTACATCAGTGCTAAGAGCTTCTCTCCAAAATAATTTTGAAAGTTTGTATTCTGATAACATATGTCTTCCCATTTCCACTGAGATTCTATTCTTCCTTTCTACTACATTAGTTTTTTGTGGAGTATAAGGAGAACTTTACTGATGTTTGATACCATGCTTCCATAGATATGTTTCAAAATCATTTCTCGTGAATTCGGTACCATTGTTTGTTCTCAACTTCTTTATGGAATCTCCCAATTCTTTCTCAACATATCTTCTGATGAATTAAAACATTTCAATATCCTCTGACTTATACTTCATGAAAATGATGTTTTTCTTCCGAGTGAAATAATAAATAAAAGTGAAAAGTATAAATCTCTTTTTTTATTGATGTCTCATCGGCCCACATAGATCTGGATGAATAAGCTCAAGTGGTTTGTTAGATTGAATCTCAACTCTTTTATGACTTTTGTTAGTCATCATTGTTTCTAGAAAATAATACAAACATCTTCACCTCTTCTTTTTAGTTTTGGAAAATTTCAAACAACATAAACTTTAGAAAGCTTATTCATGTTCTTCTGCCCATGGTGGCCAAGTCTTCGGTGCCACAACTTGTTTTCATCTTCAGCACTCAACTAATAAGAGCTATTTGATTCTCTAATTTAAAAGGGATTCTCACAGGTTCTTTCTCTTTTTGTAATTACTTTACCATTTTTCACACTTTTGATGATACAATTATCTTTTCTGAAGATAACTTATTTTCCATCATCACAAAGTTGACTTAAACTAAGTAAGTTTTGTTTTTTCCCATCAATAAGTAATAATTCCTTCGATTTCTATTTCTCTGCTTCAATCTCTGCCATTATAATTCCCTTAATTTCTAAGGAACTATCATTTCCCAAAGTAACTTCTCCATCGTCATGACTTTCAACATGTTCCAAGATTTTTATATCACCTGTCATGTGTGAAGAACAACCACTATCAAGAATCCATGGTTTTTTCCTCTTACTTTCTTTCAAAGCTATCTCAACAACAAAAGATCCCCCATCAACCTTCTTATTTTCATCTATCTTTTCTTTCTTATCATAAGAAACCTGTTCTTGAAGGAGTGTCATACATCGTTCAGCATGATGACCCAACTGATCACATCTTCCACAAATATACTCCAAACATTAAAATTGATTATTTATTGGAATGTTTCGGGAAAATTGGGAATTCACCTTTTCAAATTTCTGGGAGTACAGAAAGTTACTCCTTCTTCTTTCACTATTTCTTACACTTTTCTCAAACCTTCTTCTGGGTTGAGTTAAATTGTACCAACAATTATAATCTATATGCCCATATATTCCTCAACACCATCAATAGACCTCAAATATTGATTTTCTATTAAATAATGATCTTTCTTTATAGAAACTTTGTTGAGGTTGATAACTTCTTTCAACTCTAGAAAACTCAGGATGTAGGCTATCTCTTCTTTTGAGTGAGTTTTCTACTTTTATAGGATTGATTGGTTTCTCACATCCTTTCTCCACCCAAGATTTACTAATACTTTTTCCATAACCTGAAATGTTAGAAGAATCAGATAAAACATTATTTTTGATAGGAGAATATTTCCACTGATTCTCATGGTAAGCCTTCTCATCAATCTTGGAAGTCCCGTCTTTTACATTAGTGTATTTGTGGAAGTTTTCAGTCATCTTTCATAGGGTATTTTTGGACTCAATAGATTTTGATTGTAACTTGTTGGCCTCTTCTTCTTTAGTTTCCAGCTTCTTGCTAAGATCTTCAGTCATCTTTCCATGTTCATCAATTCTATGTTTGTAACATAAAATTTCTTAAATGTTTTCATCTTCCTTCTTGGTGTAATATTTAATTCCATAATGAACTTCTTCATGATTTTTCTTCATCACATGAATTTATTTCTTGTGAGATTTTTTTTCTCAAGACATGCTAGAAGTTCAGATCTTAGCTAATATTCTCTATAAGATTCTTCACCACATTATTCACTCTCTGAGGAAACATTTTTTTCTCAACTTTTTTCAATGAAGGTTTTGAATCTTTCTTTACTTTCATCTTATAAGGAATCATTATCAGATGATTCAGATTCAACCTTCTTTCTCACATACTTCTTTTCTTTCCAAAAAACTTCTTCTTGAATTCTTTAGAAGTTTTCTCTTCTTTTTCATTCTTGTTATACTTCTTCCATCGAGGATTCTCATTAGAAACATCTTGATATTCTCAAACATTCTTCTTAGGGAAATTCATAGAAAAGTGTCTAATTCTACCACACTCAAAACATGTGAGAGGAAGTTTCCCTCTATACTTTCCTCTTCCTCTTCGATAGTTCTTGCATATGAGAGACATGGTTTTTTCATTCAACTCTTCATCTTCCTTATCAATAAACTCACAAGGATCAGCTTCATCATCATCTTGGATTTTCCTCTTTCTCATAGCTTCAAAAGCCATTTAGTCTTTTATATTCTTCTTAAATGTTAGAGCTTTCCTCATTTCATAAGATACAATAAAGTTATGCAGTTCATCAAGAGATAAATCATCCATATCTTCTAAAGCTGAAATTTTACAATCAAACCTCTCTAGAAAGTTTCTCATAAGATTCTTCATAATTGTAGAATCTTCCAAGTCTTCCTTGAATCCTCTGATGTTGCATACAATTTCATTAACTCTAGTGAAGTATTCATCAATTATTTCATCATCTCTCCTCCTGATGTCTTCAAACTTACTACGCCAAATTTGTAACTTGGACTCCTTGACTTTTGTGATTCCTTTGAAAACACTTTCCAGCTTGTCCCACATGCTTTTTGATGTTGTGTGACCCATCTTTTTCTAATAAACATTTTATGATAAGGACCTGAGAATAGAATTTCTAGCCTTTCAATTAACTTATATGTTTCTCATATCAGCAAACGTCATAGGATCATTTTTCTCAATAGGTGGAAAGACAATAGTATCGGCATCAGAAAATTCAAGGCCAAGAGATAGAATATAAACAATCATCCTATTTTTTCATCCATAATAATTCTTTCCATCGAATGTAGGAATTCCTCTACTATTTACAGAATTGATATTCTATATGATGAGGATTAAACAAGGGAACCTTCCTCTGATACCAATTGAAGTTACAAGGATCAAATAACAACTAGAAAGGGGGTTCAATCTTTTGTTTAACTTTTTATAAGTTTCAAAACATTAAGAAACTTAACCCTTGTAGCCTATTAAGATTTATTTCTTTATCAACTTTTAGAAAGAAAATCAAGCATGCAAGAAAGGTAAATCAAGAAAGGAACACATGATTTACAAGGTTCGGCCTCAATAAGAGAACCAACATCCTTTCCATAGCCACTCTTATGGGTCTATTGAAATCCACTATAATAAAGAAGTGAATACGACTTGTGCCAACTCCCATTAGACACCTTATATCTCCCGATAGGAAGATTATAATGACTCCCATCAGTTTATAATGTTTTCTTAAAGAAAAAATGATCCAAACATAAGAATAATAACTTTGTTGAAGTTGCTCCACAAATGATCCCTCTGAATCTTCAGTCCGGTTTTCTTGAATATGATTTTCGGAAACCGGTCTTCTCATCAAGGTAATGATGGTTCTGATTTCCTTCTGATAAAAAATCAAGAATACTTCTTCAAAATAATACAGATATTTATAGCAAGGTAAGAATATTCTGATTCTCTTCTTATCAAACACTCAAGAAAACTTCTTCAAGATTGTAAGAACTTTTCACTTTGAATTATCCAGCACTCCTCCTTTTCCACGTGTGTTAAATTTCAAATGAGCAAATGATCTGAGCACATATTTATAGGAAACTCAGAAAAAAATGCAAGAAACATGAAAATATTTCCCACTTCCTCAAATATCAAAAAACTCTACAAATCTCATGCATTTAATCTTTAATCATTGACTTTTTCAAATCTCCTTAAATTTCTTTAATATTTATGTAGAGTTGAAATTCGGGTTTTCTGGAACTCTTCATATCTTTCTCCGAATGATAAATCATGATCTTTGTTCTAATTTTCTCAGAAACTTGCTTAAAAATCAGGTTCCAAATTGTGCAGAAATCTAGATCTGAAATATACAGAAACTAGGTTCCGAACTATTCAAAAAATCAAGTTTTGTATTACTCAGAAATTAGGATATTAATTGTGCAGAAATCAAGTTCTATATTATACAGAAATTAGGTTGTTAATTGTTCAGAAATCAGGTTCTGAATTACTCAGAAATTAGGTTCCGAATTGTGCAAAAATCAGGTTCCGAATTATGTAGAAATCAAGTTCTGAACTGTTCATAAATCAGGTTCTGAAATACTCAGAAATCATGTTCGGAATTGTGTAGAAATCAGGTTCTGGTTTTCTCAGGAGTCAGGTTCTGAAAATAGGTTCTAGTTTTCATGTTTAGAATTCAGGTTCTTGTTTTCTCAAGAATCAGGTTATGAAAACAGGTTCTAGTTTTCTGGTTCATAATTTAGGTTCTAGTTTTTTCAGGAATCAGGTTCCGAAAATAGGTTCTGGTTTTCAGGTTTAGAATTCAGGTTCTGTTTTTCCCATGAATAAGGTTCTGAAAACAGGTTCTCGTTTTCAAGTTCAGAATTCAGGTTCTAGTTTCTTCATGAATCAGGTTCAGAATTCAGGTTCTTGTTTCTCAAGAATCAGGTTCTTAAATCAGGTTATCGTTTTTAGGTTCATGAATTAGCTTATGTTTTTCTCAGGAATCAGGTTCCGAAAACAGGTTCTGGTTTTTAGGTTCAAAATTCAGGTTCTTGTTTACTCAGCAATCAGGTTCTGAAAAGAGGTTTTGGTTTTAATGTTCAGAATTCATGTTCTAGTTTTTTTGGAATCAGATTTTGGTTTTCTCAGGAATCATGTTCCAAAATCAGATTTTGGTTTTCAAGTTCCGAAAACAAGTTCCAAATCTTCCCATAATTTTTCTTAGTGAAAATCATCAACCCTCTTCACTATTTATTTGGCAACTCTTATCATGAAATGTTTCATGATTTGTGAGAACTTTAAGATCATAAAATCATCATCTGAATTTTTTTAGAAAGTCTGAGACACTTTCTTAAATTTTGAATTCTTATTCTTCAACATCATCCTCTTTAAGAATATCTTCAGCAACCAGTAACTTAAACTTTCTCTAACTCAAAAAACGTTCTTCAACAAAAAATTTATTTGTAAAAAAATACCAAACATGGTTAAAACAAAACACTGCAAAGGTTTTTCACACCGTAACCCTGACACCGAGACCCAGATACTATGACCCAGACACTGCAACCCTGACACCATGACCCTGATATCATCACCTAGACATCATAACCCTGACACTATGACCCTAATACCATGACCTGATACCATGCTCCTAACATCGTGACTTAAGCAATGGTCAATGTTTTAACATAGGACTAGACATCACTACCAGAGACATCATGATCCTAACACTATATCTATGCTACCGGTTCCAGATGCCAACATAGCTTTGGCACCATGACTATCTCATTACTCAAAGGTAAATTATAAGACATTGTTTCCCTGTGACATTGTTTTCTAGTGGAATCATTCCAAGACAAATTGTGACACTATCCTTTAATATTTTTTGTTGTTTTCAATTTAATTTCTAACAGTCATATTCAAGTTATTAAATGACACTGACATCAGTAATTTTTCTTTGTAGAAATGTCACCTAACAGTATGAGGTATGAGGTGCAGAATACATGCATCATGTCAGATCCAACATGTGCACCCTCAATTAAAAGGAAGATAAGCTGCTGTTAAAACATACAGAGAGACATGCAAGCATTTTTAAAAAAGATAACTCATGAATGAACCCTACTACTAAAGAACATATGAAGAACTATTGATTCTTGAAGGATGAACTACCATAGGTAAGAGCTTCAAAAATATTCACAGTACCAACTATAAGAACAAGAGCTACATAGCTCACATATTCAAACTGGAAACCAGAGAAATAGACTTTTGATACACTATCTTTTACAAGAGGACTTTATACTTGCATCTGCTTCATCGTACAAGTCTATAACAACATAGAATAACACTCATGGAACTTCTAATCCATTATCATAATCTTTTCTCTATTGTGTACTATTTTTATCTTTTGAGGAGTGTGTGTGTGTCTATATTAAAAACACACACATTATCCTATATTAAACTAAAGGATATAATATATCCTTCCTCTCATATCTTCATAAATCATTTTACTCCCATGGATAAGTGTGGAAGAGGTCCTTGTGTGACCTGATATCTTATTCCCATGAAGAACAGTGGAAGAGGTCATGTGACCAGGACATTCCAATGTACTATTGTTTTACCTTGATCTAGGGTGTGGACAATCTATTATCTATATAGAAAACGTAGTGGTAGGTGATCAACAAGTGGAGTGTATTAAGTCTTAGCTTGAGACTGAACCACTTGTTTTATATGATGTGTATTTTAATTTGGTTTTTCTCTTCTTTACTGTACATTTTAGAAAAACTAGATTTTAATTTGATAGTTAATCTTAGATAGAAGTTGAAACTATTTTTCTTTATTGTAATAGCTTCAAAAGTAGTATCAATACCTCACACTGATATCTCTAAGAATTAATCAATCTTCTGAGAAATTATTTAAATAGTCAAACCTTTTAACTTTGTCACCTGGATTAATTTTCATGCATACTTTATTATTGGGGAATATTTTTAAGTAAAATATTTAACAAAAATTTCTATAGATACTCAATCCACCCTCACCCCTCTTGAGTACTCTACTCCGACCAACATTTGGTTTCAAAGGGTTTTATTCTTATTAAAGCTCTATTTTAAAATATTTTAAATTGTGATTTTAGTTATACTTTAAAGATCTGTAAATTTTTGATACTTCTAAATTTATATCTCTTTAAAAGTATTTCCTTACTATGGACAATAGAAAAGAAAGTAATGTAACTAACAGACCTCTATTATATAATGGAACTAATTATGCTCAATTAAAAATTAAAATTAAAATGCATTTAGAAGGTATGGATTTTGAAATTTGGACTTCAATGGTAGATGAGTATAAGATTCCTACTACTAATACAACTACATGGGATGACCCAAATAAGACTGCTTATAACAATAATTGTAAATCCATTAATTCCTTATACTGATCTTTAGGAGACGAGGAATTTAACAAGAAAATTTCATTATACAAGATCTTCCATTTGGCCTAGACTGAAAATGATTTTTCAAAAAATCTATAGACAGTCTCATTGGATAGTTAGTGTTAATTTCCCGTGTTATTTTTAGAACACAAATTGGATTGGAGAACTGTTGATTAATTGGTTCAATCCCTTGGATACACACATTAATTAGAACATAGCAATCAAAGAACAATTAGAAATATTTTATTTCCCCTAATGATGTTATTGATATTGTTTCATCCCATTATTTCATTCATCAATATGAAATCCTTATTTGGGACTAATCCCCAAATTTCCATCATGATTCCAATACTTTTTATATACATGATACAGGGAGAATAGAAATGGATTAGTAGATTTAATAAAACATGGCTCATTCCTTCTAGATTTACCTTGCTCTGAAGACTATCATTGAATAAGGTTCTAGTTGAGGTGAACCTCTAAAGAGTTGGACTTTCTCTCTATTATAGGTGTTCTCTATGACATCAACATTGTGAGGATGTCGACCATATTTTCTTTAGATGCAAGACATCCTCATCTCATTGGAAAGCAACGTTCAATATTTTCAAGCTGCAACCACCCCAGGTGAACTCATTGTATTCCCTTATGCAGGCGATTATGGATCTTCGACTCTCAAAATAGATTCTTTCACTTCTTAAAGTGGCATGTGTAGAGCTATTACATGTTCTCTGTAATGGATGAAACGCTTCAATACATACCAACACCCACTTCAATCCAAAGATGATGATAGATTTTATCATCCCGACTATCTAGAATGTCATTTTTTCCCTCACCACATACTACAAAAACTTAATAACTGATCTCATAATCCTTAGGCGGATGAACATAAAAGGTAACTACCCCCAACCTCTTGTTACTCGTAAAACATTCTACTTTTTACCCTTCATCTGGTGGCTTAAGTGAAACACTGACATGGCCTCATGGGTGAACCCAGGACCATCGGGCTACGGTGTTATTTTTAGGGACCACAACAGTGATATAATTGAATGTATTTATAGTCCATGTGAAAATTTCACTGCCTTGGAAGTAGAAATTCAGGGATTTATCAGATATATCGGCCTTTATTATCAGTGAGGTTGGGATAATTTATGGCTCGAATGTGACTCAATCACAGTTCTGCAAGCCAGCAGGATGGGGATTATTCATCTATCAAGTAATATAATGGAAAAGCGGGTGAACTTCCTGGAAAATCTTCCATCAATGAATGTTATCATCACCCATACTTTTTTGGAGGCCAACAAACTCGCAAATGGACTTGAAAACAAAGGAGTATCTGAAGCAGGACTCATATTCTCTACTAAATTTCCTTCTGATCTCTTGTCAACCCATATTAGAGACAAATGTAAAATTCCCTCTTTTCGACTCTTGTAATCTCTCTTTCTTTATTTTTAATAAAGATCCCTCATTCTCACCTTTCTAAAACAATTCCCATGAAATTTGGAATAATTTTTCTATTTCACAGGATGAAACCACTAATGTTATAGAAATGAGACTTAATTCTTATAAAATTAAATCTGATAAGTTTAAGATGACTCCTGATGAGCCTATTTATAACATGTATCTTAGGTTCAATGAAATTTTCAATACAATGATCTCTCTATGAAGAAAAGTCATAGGAGGAGAACAAATCATGAGGATTCTCAGGTTCTTACCAAGTAAATGTAGAGAAACTTCTGTCTCTATTAGATAATCAGGTGACATCATAAAATTACCTATCAAAGAACTCATTGGGAAACTAATGATGTACAAATAAGATATGAAAGTAAACAAATAATAAGAGGATGAACCAAAAAAAATATGTGGCATTTAAGACCACCACCTCTAAACACAATGAAAAGGAGAAACTACAAATCACTATAGAAAGTTCTAGTAGTGAATAATCTTCACCTGACTGTGATAAGGAGACGGATCAATTAGCCAGAAGGTTTAAGAATTTTAAAAAAGGAATAAATTCTTAATAAATCCTAACATCAAAGGAATATTTGATCAAAAAGGAAGTCGGCATAAGGATTGGAAAAGAAATGAGAAGTCTGATTGGATATTATGTTATGAATATAAGCGAAGGGGAAATATAAAGGTTGATTGTCCTGTGCTCAGGTATAAAAGAAAATATAAAGAAAAAGATAGAAATTATAAAAAGGAAATGAAAGTAACTTGGAGTGCTTATGAGGATAGTTCAAGGGACTAAGAGTCTTCACATGATGAATAGGCTAACAAATCCAATATGTGGTTCATGAAAAACACATATGAGGTAACCCTAAACTCTCCTTTATATAATTCCTATTATTCTAAAGATGAAAGTTATTCTAAAAATCTTTCTAAAGAAGAGATGTTTGAGTATTTAAATATGATTGAAGTTATATGTAATGAACTAAAAGATAAATACAAGTATTTAAAGAGATATTATGATTTTTCCTCAACTATTAAATCTGAACTTGCTATAGAAAGAGATAAAAATGTTCAATTACTCAAGGAAAACAATTAATTAAAGCTATATAATGAGAAATTGAAAAAGGAACTTGAAAGGATTATTAGCAGTAAAGATGTGTTGGTACAAATTCTAGGTAAAAAAATTACCCCAAGATACACTACTAGTATTGGCTATCAACCTGATGAAAGAAATTTTGGAAAAACCAGTTTTTTTTCTAAATAAAAAACATATAGCTTTATTCCCAGTTCTGGAAATCATTATTATAGTTCAAACTATGATACATTCTCTAGTGTTTCGAGTTTTTCTAGAAAAAATAATGTTTATTTCAAAAATACTTTATATAATTCTTATATGAAACCTATAATATAGATGTGGGTTCCTAAAGCATCAGTTAATAATATCACTAGACCCAAACAAATATGGGTAACAAATTTTATCTTTATTTGACTATTTTTTAAGAAAATTGTTTAAAGAGCTCCTATAAAATATTATGGTACTTGGATTGGAGAGTTTCAAGAAACATGAAAGAAACTATTAATTCTTCAAGAACCTAATAAATTTTGATGGTGGGCATGTCACTTTTGGTGACAATTATAGAGGAAAAATCAGTGTCCTATGCTAAATCGGTAACTCTAACTTATTTTTAATTTCTAAAGTAATGTTTGTTGATGGACTGAAATATAATCTGCTTAGTATTTCACAAATATGTGATGATGGATTTCATGTTAACATTGAAAATGATTCTTGTAATGTTTCTAATTCTAAAAATAAATTAGTATTTTCTACATTAGAAATTAAAATGTATATTCTATTAACATGGATTCTTTAGTTTCTCAAAATGCTTCATGTTTATGTGTATTTCACAAAGAGTCTTGGATCTGGCATAGAAGACTAGGACACTAAAATATTCACTCCCTTATAAAGATAACTATAAAATGTTTTGTCAAAGATATTCCCAAACTAGAGTTTTCAAATGATAAAGTGTGTAACCATTATCAAAAGGGAAAGAAACGGAAAATATCCTTCAAACCAAAGATAGAAGTTTTAACTTCTCAAACTCTCGAGTTGGTTCACATGGATTTTTTTAGACCATCTATAGTTTCTAGTTTAAATGGGAAGCACTATGTTTATTTCATGTAGATTACTTTTCTAGGTATACTTAGACCTTCTTCTTGGATCACAAAATTGAAGCCTACTCTCACTTCACCATGTATTCTAAAACTGTAGAAAACCTTAGTGGACTTAAAATTAAATCTCTAAGAAGTGACCATGGTCTTGAGTTTGAAAATCAAGAGTTTGAATCCTTTTTCTCACAAAATGGCTATAATCATAATTTCTCTTCTTCTATAACACCTTAACAAAATGGAGTTTTAGAAAGAAGAAATAGGACCTTGTAATAAATTTCAAGAACCATGCTTAGTGAATATGACTTACCTATTTATTTTTGGGCTTAAGATGTAAATATAGCATGCTATATTATAAATAGAGTGTTGATTAGACCTATTCTTAAAAGAAATCCATATGAATTATGGAATAATATAAAACCCAAAGTGAACTACTTCATAGTCTTTGGTTTAAAATTTTATATCCTTAATACCATGAACAATCTTGAGAAATTTTCATCCAAGAGTGATAATGAAATTTTTCTAGGATATTCAATCTCTAGTAAAGCCTATATAGTTTTTAACAAAAGAACATAATGTGTGGTGGAATATTTCCATGTCAAGTTTGATTGGATATATCCACATGTGCCTATGAAATCTCTAGAGAATCTTGAGGATGATATGTAAAATCGATACATTAATGCAAAATCCTCTAACCATCCTGTAAAGGAATCGGTGAAAACTTCTAGTTATGGAAACTCTCCAGATTCAAGCCATAATGAACAAGAAAAAAATGATGAACCTTAAATAACTTTCCCAACCTTATCTAGACCTATTATAACCCTTAATAAGCATCCCTTAGATGTTGTAGTTGGAGATATATATATAGAATCACAAACAATAGCTTCTCTTAGAAATTAGGTTGAACATCAAGATTTATTGTCACTAATTGAACCTAAAAACATTAATGATACTGTCAATGATGAATTTTGGGAGATGGATATGAAATAATAACTTAATCATTTTGAAAGGAACAAAGTTTGGAATCTTTTTGATAGACCTAAATACATTTTTACCATAGACACTAAGTGGGTGTTTAGAAATAAAGTAGATGAAGTTGGTAATATAGTTATAAAAAATCCAGATTGGTTTCAAAAGGCTATAGTCAAGAAGAAAGAATTGAATATGAGGAGACCTTTACACCAGTAGCTAGACTTAAATATATTATAATATTGTTTTCATATTCATCACATCTGAATTTCAAACTATATCAAATGCATGTCAATAGTTAATTCCTAAATGGGTATATAGATGAGGATGTTTTTGTTGAACAATGTCCTGGTTTCACAAATCCTCACTTTCCAAATCATGATTTTCAATTATAAATTGATTTGTATGGTTTAAAGAAATCTCCAATTGATGGTATGATAGATTAACCACTTTTGTTATTACCAAAGTTTTTACAAAAGGTATAGTTGATCCTACTATTTTTATAAAACAAATTTCTAACTATGTTTTAGTAGTTCAAATTTATGTAGATAATATTATTTTTGGAACTTCAAAAAATACTTTATGTATTGAGTTTTCTAAAGTGATGCAAAAAGAATTTGAAATAATTTTAATGGGTAAAAAAAATTCTTTCTTGGATTTCAAATCATTCAAAATAAAGATTGTATTATATTAAATCAAATAAAATATACTAAATATCTTCTAAAACGTTTTGGCTTGGACAGAACTAAAAGTAGTGATACTCCAATGAGTACTACTTGTAAGTTGTATCTTGATGAAGATGGAAAATTTGTTGATCAAACCACTTACAAAGGAATGATTGGAAGATTACTCTACTTAACTGCTAGCTGACCTGATATTATGTTTAGTGTATGTATGTATGCTCACTTTCAAGAAAACCCTAAATAGTCTCATTTAAATGTTGTTAAAAGATTTTTCAAATACCTCAAACATACACCCAATAAAGTACTATTCTATCCTAGAGGAAAATCATTTGAGTTATTTATCTATTTTAAAACAGATTTTGGTGGCTGTAAGTTAGATAGAAAAAATCACCTCTAGGACATTTCACATTTTAGGAAAGTCTCTAGTGTCATGGTGTAGTAAGAAAAAAGACTATGCTACATTATCTACTACCGAATCTAAATATATAGCTGATGGTGGTTGGTGTGCAAAATATTTGTGGATGAAACACACATTACTAGACTATGGATATAAATTTAGAAATGTACCTATAAATTGTTACAATATAAGTGCTATTAACATTTAAAAGAATCCTACTTCACACTCTAGGACAAAAAATATTCATGTAAGTCATCACTTTTTGAGAGACCGTTATCTGAAAGGTGATATCACTTTGGAGTTCATTGGAAATGAATATCATCTTGCTAATATATTCATTAAACCATTAAATTATGAAAGTATAAATTACATCATATGTGAATTAATGATGATATGTTTTAGGTGAAAGGTTTAAGATATTGAACTTATTGTTTCACTGTTTATGGTTTAATGCTTTACAGTTTCACAAGATTATTGTCTTGAAGTTACTGTTTCATGTTTATAGTCTCATAGATATTGTCTCTCAGTTACTGTCCCACACTTACTATCTCAAATGATACAGACGCACTGTTTGGAGTCACACCGTAAGGATGACACAGTGACAACCTCTTCTAGTCTCACCACAAAGACATAGTTTTCTATTTTTTTAATTCTATTTCCTGTATATCTGTTGATTATTTTATTATTAATTTTCCGCATCTTTTTTTTGGACGCTTGGACTTTCTAAATGATAAAAACACGATATTTTTCACTTCTCTCTTTACTCGATCTTTCCTCTCTTGAAACCGAAGCCATTGCCTTCAAAATCTTCTAATCTCCTTCAAATCTTTATCCTTATTTAACCCAATGTTTTATACCCAGAATGGAGCAACCCTCTTCATCGACTCCTAATAAGATAATGTCTCATAAGAAATCATGAAAGGTAACGCTAATAGCACTAGAAGGACTGCTAAATAGTAGTCTTATAAATAGAGTAGTCGTTTCTGAAAAGAAAGTATGCCTGAAGTGGCTACAATCAAGTATGTCATTGCTCTTGAAAGTTTTGACTAATCAAGGCTGGTTGGACTAGTCTACTAAGGAAAAAGTACTCATTTTTCTAAAACTTATTTCTCAATTTTATAAGTATGTCCAGTTTTCATTCAATACTGAAGATGACTTTGTTGTAAGAGGTTAGATTAATGGTAAAATTTGCACTTTTTCTTTGAGGTTATGGGATTCCTTCCTAGTGATACCTCATGAAGGAATATGTTAGGATCATCAGTGATAACCTACTCCTCCTCCCAGTGAAATTTTCATCTTGGAAGATGACTTGGAAAGTCTAACTGGAAAAAAAAGAAGGTAAATTGTTGGTGAGTTGGATAGTGAGACAAGGCAGCTATGTAAGTTTGTCTGGAATCTTATTAGTCCAAAAAAGGGGATTTTTATACTCTTATGTATCTAGATGTATTTTTGATACATCTTATGAAGAATGGGCACAAGATTAATTTGTGTAAGTATATTGTATTTCACATGTGTGAATTGATCAAGACTACTTGAAAGTCTATCTCTTTGTTATATTCAAGTGTAATCTCTTCAATACTGTCTACTAAAGGTGTAGTTGGACCAAATTAATAATTCATTGAAGTTTATGAGTTCTGTGTCTCAAAGGATTCACTCAGAAGGATGAAGATAAGCTGGAATCTTTGTAAAAGTCATGGGTATAGGACAATGAAAGGGTATATGAAAAGATAAATCCCATTTAAAATACCTCAAGGCCTAAGGGAAGGCATGACCCAAGACTAGAAACTAATGATTTTGTGGAATAATCAAGACAAGAAGTAGAGGATGCTGAAGATTCATCTGTGGATTAAACTGTTTTAGAAGAAGATAGTGGCTTACCTGAACAACAAGTTGATGAACAAAAAATTGGTGAGGAAATAGTTGACAAATAATTTGTTGATAAAGAAGGACCCTATACTAGTCTAGAAGAGAAATATGTTCCTATGGAACATCTAGAAGAACCTCTTATTGAGGAAGGTCTTTCCGATTTGAAAAGTTCTGAAGAACAAACTGAGCTAGAGTTAATCATGTCAACTGAAGAAAGACTGGACCAAGATTTTCGGCATGCTAAAAAAGAGATGGTTGATCCTGACATTGTTTTAAATCTAGAAAAAGTAAAAGATATTGGGTCTCTCAATCTTAGATATGATGCACAAATTTAGGGGGAGAAAAACCCCATTCTAGAAACTACTTAAGACTGAAGATCTGTTTAGACAAGCCCTGGGAAAAATGTCTATAAATTCCCTAGCTATTTTGATGTCTCAGACTCTCAAGTGGCCTCAATGAGAAGAATTTATCTTACAATAGCTTTTAAATTGAAATATTTTTCTCTACCATGAGTAATACCAACTATTGATCCTAAATATATTGAGGTATCTCAACCCGAGAGTTCTTAAGAAACCCCAATATCAGTAAGCCATGATGATTTAAGGGTGTTTGGAGAAAATATGTTGGCTGGATTTGAGAAGCTTTTGAAATATCGAAATCATCTTGTAACTCATCTATATGAACAGTATGCTAGAATGATTTTTGAGAAACTTATATGGAAAACTTGACTTCAGGTGTTTCATGAAATTCAAGAAGCAATAATTGAAAATTATCAGCTAAGAGAAGAAGTAAGATTTTTAAGGTCTTTGGTTGTGGAACTAAAGAAAGAGTTTGAAACTGTTGAACCTCATGTTGATCGATTCAACACCGAAGATACTAAAATTATAGATAGAAAGGTTACAACACTAATTTGACCAAATATGGTAGTATTTTTTGAGAAAACAGTAGCAAAAAAATGACAATATGGAAGAATAAATTTGAAAATTAGCATCCTCAATTGATTCCTTGCCCGGTATTTTCAAGGAAACTGTTGAAACTATTTTCAAGAGCCTATATAAATCATCTGAATCCATCTCCTCTCCTTCCTACATATCCAAGAATACTCAATCATTTTAGTTAGACAGTGAAATTTTGAGAAAGGTTATTAAAGAAGAGCTTAAATTGTTGAAAAGTCCATCTGTTCAATAAATCTTCTCAAAAATTGCTCAAAACAGTTATCATGTCCATGACATGGTTCGACTGTACTCTAAGGAAGCTTCTAAAACCTATGATGAGATTAAAAAGAAGGTGGATTTCTAAATCAAAAGTATTTATACAATGAATCAATTGATAATTCATTCCATGTACCTTCTGGAATATTTGAAAATTCCTCCAGTGAATCAATCATTTAAGGACCAAGTGCATAAAATAAAAGACTTCACACCTATATTGGATAAGTTTATTTAGAATAAATATGACTTCGAAAAAGAAATACAATATGGTGGTGAGGTCATCACTGATTTCATCAATTTTATAAATCCCTACCTCCACATCAAAGTACTTCTATAGTGGCTCCTAAAGCTACTCCCTTGATACCTGGTTCCACCCCTTCTTCATTATCTATCTTTCCTCCTACTACCATGTCGGTCTCTTAGGCTCTGATCCAGATCCGGCCTGTTATTCTTGAACAATCTGGGCCTCAGTAATATACCAAACCCACTCGTTCCCCTTCTATTTTTGAAATTTTGCCTCTTAATTCTCTCACCATTAGATCACTCTCAGCTACCACCTCCTCTTATTCTCATGTGGATCCTCCTGCTGATTCTGCTAAGGGAAAAGAGAATTCTAATACCTCTTAAGAGAAGTGAAGAATGTCTACTTGATGAAAATTTTCTCTATTTTTTTTCTTTTTCCTATGTTTTTACTGGATTCTATCTTATTTTGTTTTCAATTAAATGTTCGTTATGGTTGTTCAAGTTTAGTCTTTACATTTATTATCTTCTTAATTTGTGATTATTATTTTCTTTTTGATAATCAAAAAAGGGGGAGAAATAAGAACGACCTTATTCATTTTTTAGATAGTTCATACATGCCATGATTTGTGATCATCAAAAAGGGGGAGATTGTTGGAATAATCTTTTTTGATCATGTTTTAATGCGCACAAATCATAGAAATCATGAAAATCATGCTAATCATGTTTAAATCATGTTGGTCTTTTTATGATTCAATGCTTACTGGTTTAAATTCAGAATCTCGCAAGTTAGGATTAATATTTTTCTATTATGTTTTAGAGAAAATTAATTTTAATTAATTCTATGAAGGTTACTACTTAAGACTATTTAGAGATATCTGGCTAAGTTTGAGAAACTGTAAGTCTGACATTGGTCCTGGATTTTGGAAAAGTCCCATATTCAGTGACCCAAAGACCATATCCCTGACACCATGACCCTGATACCCTAACCCAGAACCCATAACCCTAACACCATGACCCTCATATCGTGACCCATACATCGTAACCCTAACACCGTGACCATAATATCATGACATGATACCATGACATGCTATCGTGCTACTGACGTTATTACTCAAGCACCGGTCAAAGTTTTAACAAAGGACTAGACACCGCTACTAGAGACATTGTGATCCTAACAATGTATCTATGCTACCGGTTCTAGATGTCAACACAGTTGTGGCACTAAGACTGTCTCATCGCTCAAAGTCAAAGGAGAAGACATCATTTCCCAGTGACACCATTTTCAAGTGACACTATTTGAAGACAAACTATGAAACCATCTTTTATTATTTTTTGTCATTTTCAATTTAATTTATAACAGTCATATTCAAGTTATTAAATGGTACTAACATCATTAATGTTTCTTTTTAGACATGTCACCTGACATTACGAGGTACGAGGTGCATAATACATGAATCTTATTAGCTCCAACATGTGAACCCTAAATTTAAAGAAATATATGCCACTACTGAAACATATAGAAAGACGTGAAAGCATTTTTGAAAAGGTGAACTCATGCATGAAACATACTAGTAAATAACACACAAATAACAATTGATTCCTATAGGCTGAACTATCATAGATCAAAGCTTCAGACATCTTCACAGTACCAACTAGAATAAAAAGAGAAACATAGCTCACATCTTTGAACTGGAAGCCAGATCACCAGACATGAGATACTCTATTTTTCACAATAGGACATGATACTTTCATATTATTCATCCTACAAGTCCATATTGGCATATAATAACACTTAGAGCACTTTTAATCCTTTCTCGTCATCTTTTTTGTGTTTATTATTTTTATCTTTTGACCAGTGTGTGTGTTTTTGTATTAAAAACACCCATTGTTTCCTATATTAAATTGAAGTATAGAAGATATTCTTCCTCTAATATCTTCTTACATATGTTTACTCCCATGTGTAAGTATGGAAGTGGTCATTGTGAGATCCGATAGCTTATTCCCATGAAGAACAGTGGAAGAGGTCATGTAACCTGGACAATCTTGTGTAGTGTCTTTTACCCAGATCTAGGGTGTGGATCAATCTCTTGTCTATATATACTTCTTTGTGGTAGGTGATCACCAATGGAGTGGATTAAGTCTCATCTTGACACTAAATGACTTATTTTATCTGTTCTGTCTTTTAATTTGGTGTTTCCCTGCTTTACTATATATTTCAGAAAAATAAGATTTTACTTTGATATATAGTCTTGGATAGAAGTTATAACTATTATTTATTATTATAATAGATTCAAAAGTTGTATCAATAACTCACATTGATATCACTGATAATTAATCAATCTTCTGAGAAGTTATTTGAATAGTCAAACCTTTATAATCGTATTACATTGATTAACTATCATGTGTACTTTATTATTGGGGAATCGTTTTTAAGTGAAATTTTTAATAGAAATTTTTAGTGATAATCAATTCAACACCCCCCCCCCTCTTGAGTACTATACTCCAAATAAAATCAATATTTAGGCATCTCCATCCAAATTGAGCAATAAGGAAAATATCCTTGAGTGATAATGCCTCAATAAATTCCAAGAGAGAAAGCTGGAGATTTGGAATCCCTAATAGAAGAGATGGTAATTTTGAGCTAAGGTTTATATAGGGAAATACCAAAAGAGGGTATGGGGTTTTTAATGGGTAAAAAGATGCATCTAGTGAATAATCATTTAACCCCCATCCCCCTTCATGTAAAGAGGCCATTGTCCCCCCCTATGGAATTTACATTGTTAGAGAAGAAAGGAGATTTTAACATTTTTTGAGATCCCTATATAAATTTCAAAATAATAAATAGTAGTTCATAATTATATAATTATTCTTACCGACCAAGTAATGGAATAAAACAACACTTGATATCTTTTTTTACCAATATTTGTGAAATATAATCAACTCTAACAGGCATCCTCTGGTATTTCATAGTCGTTGAAATGTATTATGGATCCATAAAACCCTAAATAGTGGCACACTAATTTTTTTATAAGAGTGTAAATATTCTTAATTAGATAAAAAGTAAATTAAATCACTAAAATTTTTATTTATTTAATGTAATGAAAATTAAAATAAAAATAAGAATTTACTTATATGTAAAATAACTACAACATAGGTACTAAGATAACCTCGTCAATAACAAAATAAAAATATAATTTATAAATATTATTAACATATAATATCCCATACATATCTAATTACTCATAAAAACTTATAAAAATTATCCAATATAAAATAATTTGTAGTTAATTTTTTTATCCCTTGATAAACCTATGAAGTATATGAATGTGTTAGTTCATGTACCATTTGTTTATTTTGCAATGATTATTAAGATTTAATATACTTTTATATAAAATATATGTAAGGAAAATTTTCAAGTAATTTTAAATTATAAGTAAATAAATAAGATAAAAACAACACATGCCACATATGTCAATTAATGAACAAGTCTAATTGTGCAGAGTAAAAAATAACACATACTTTTTCCAACTAAGGACACCTCCTCAGTAAGCAACAACACTGGAGTAGTTGGATCCATAATATCATGTAACATTAATCTTACATGATCTAACTACATAATTTGGTGATATATATAATACCTCGTATTATTTAAAATTTTAACTCTATAATTTTTAAATGGGTATCCCCAACATGTAACTCACAGTACAGACTTTGGTCTGAATGAGATTATGGAGGATCTAGATAAGAAATTTGCATCTGTCTCTTCATATCTATAATCATATCACAAAAATAAGATTTAATTAACATTCATATTGACATATTCATATCTCAAATCTCATCCTTCAAGGAAGCTATTTGTCCCCAATATTCTTCCTCCCTCTATGTCATATTCAGATGTCCAAAAAATTATGATACTGACATCAGCCACATATCCTATTATGTTTCCCTGGTGTTCTCTCTTTCCTAAAGTAATTTAAACAATTTCCTATATACCCTCAAAGATAAAGGTCCCATACATTTATTTCTCCTGAATGGAATCTTAAAATGTTATATATAAATTTTATATTTGTGTGATGAATTTATAATATACATATATTCTAGAAAAATAATAATTACTTTCTTACAATATTATAGGCTACTTGTTTGATGAATCAATAAAAAACTTAACATTTTTTGTTTTCCTCCTCTTTTTCTTTTTTTCAAGGTGATTTGAGCTATATGGAGGAAAAAATTAAACCTCTTTAGGGTCATTATTATATTTGGATATTAATTCAATAAAATTTCAATGATCATTTTTTCCTTTAGTAATGGATTCACTCTACATGAAAAAGTATAAGGGTATACATACTATGGATGTATATCTTAGTGATCTCTAATACACTACTATTTCATAATAATAAATTAATAGGTTACTAAGTGATTGAAAAATAATTTTATTATTTTATTTTATAAAAAATAATTATCATACTAGAAAGGCTTCCTCCTTCCTGCTAGAGAAAAAGTATTCCATGTATTTGAACTTAAAAACTTATTTGAGTCATGGATTTTAATTTTATTCCTTCCCTAAAGTATAAAATAATTTGAAATTTATTTTAAAATACCTCCATGTAATTTCCAAAAAATATATCCACATTTTCAAATAAATTGTGTATTGATAAAGTCAAATTTCATCTATAATTGAACAGATAAAATTTTGGTGATATGAAATATATAATATTTGAACCATTGAAAAACAAATCAGTTCAAATTTTTTACAATTATGAACTCCCAAAATAGTCTTGTATCATCTGGTCAACTCTCATCAAATCAGGATATAATATGATAATCATACATAGACTCTTATTTTCCATTAATATCCTAAACTACTTCACATTAGGGCATTCTAGGTTACTATTATCATAAAAATAAATTGGAAACCTATGGTCCTTCCCATAAAAAAGTGAAAGTTTTTGTAAACATATAATCTTATATCTACTAATGTTGATTAACATTTTATTTAAAAAATATTAAGAATCAGAAATATTATACTCACTAGTAGTGTATTAACTAATTTTGGTAAACATAAGTTTAATTTTGTTAAATAATTTGATTGTCATAAATATATTTTTATGAAGAGATATAATCATACCTCAATAGATGTTCCTTTACCCCTTTTTTCATTTAAATATAATTATACTAATATAATGGAATTTTGTGTACCTAAATTTTATTATAATTAAACGATTTTTATCAGTAAAAAAATTGATTGTTCATAATAGATATAGAATTATATCTATTCTATTAACTAATAGAGATGATGAAAATTCCATACCTGAAAATGATGAATACAAAGAAATATTCTCAATAAAATAATGACTTCAAGATTCATCAACCAAAAAATGTGTACTTAAAATAGAGGGATATAAAAAATATAAAAAATATTGTAGAAACATTTATATATGTAAATATCCAGGTTTGAAAAAAAAATTACATGTGTAAGTGTCAAAAAAAAGTAGATGTTTACCTAAATTTTTAGGTGAGTAATTGAGTGTTTTCTCATATCCCTTGTACATTATCATTTTTTATAGAATAGAAGATTTATATATCACAACAAATTGTATCCTCAGGTAATCATGCAATATATGAATAAATCCTACAAATTTCTACAACATCATCAACATCCTCATCACCCAAATGAATTTCTCACTTGAAAAATAATGGTCTACTAGTAATTCAATGGGTAGATAAAAAATAATATATGATTTAGATACATCAACATGATAAATATCTTCTCTTTTAAACTAATTATTTTCAAATAAACATGTTTAAATCTATAATCATTATGTTTTACACCAATGTTACCATAAAACTCAGTACACTTAAGCATTAGTACTTGAAAATATTTTTAATCAATTTACTATATATTCTCAACAACTATAAAATATTTTATTAATGTATAAATTTGGTTTATTTATTTTACACTTGAATTATTAATTTCAATAGAAATGACCCTTAATCCACTATTTGGAAGAGTACTCTAATTTTATTGATTTTTTATGTTAAATGTATAACCATTAATTTCAAATCTAGACCACGTGATCACATTAGAACATGGTCCCATTAATAAACATTTCAAGGTTTGTAATGTTTATGAATCAGTGTCTAATTTACCCTTAAATCATAAAAAAATTATTTATACTAATTCATTAACCATTCTCATTTATTTCTGAATATCATACCTTTAATCTATCAATATGTGATGACATATGTGGTTGAACCTCGTTTTTGGTTTTTCAAAATGTATTAATGTGCTTGTATCACTACATCACATGAATTTGAATATAATTTTAATCCACTGATTCCATAACCTCTACTATTGACTACTAAATGTCAATATATAGGGAGACCAACATGTTTCACTACATACTAGTAGTTAGTAAAAAACTCAACCACCTTCTTCGATATATATTTTTGAATATTATAAGCCTCTGGTTGATGATAAATTTTATCATATAACTTTATAATTTTCATATATAGTTCAAAATTATAAATGCAATATGAATATGTAGGGCCACATAACCTTATATCTCACACTAAATGAATCACCATATAAACCATTATATCAAAAAGAAAAGGTAGAAAAATAAATATCCAATTGAAAAAGTGTGATCACAAATAAATTTTTTAATTGACATAACAAATTTAGATCCATGACTTTGTTATAAATGGAATTTAAAAAGTAGAAAAACTTGATTAAATACTTTATAAAAATAATCAGAAATATGACATACAATGAAACACATAGTTTTTGTTGCATCAATATACTAAAATCATGGATTTCATGCCTATTTGCTGTAAAACCTTCAATGACACACAATGTTTCATATTTGAAGAGTACCCATAAGGTAATTTAACATCATGAATACAATAAAATAAATTTACATTTTCACACTTGCATAATGTGTGATAAGATGGAGGTAAATGTGTTATTTTTCCTTTCACAGTGAGAGATAACTCTACACATATTCCAATATATATTAAGTTCAATCTTACATGTAATCCATTTTTCATCATTACTTTTATATAAAACAATTTTTCAATAAATATATCACATGTTTTTTTTCTCAAAATACATACCATCTATGTTATGTTTTTTACTCCCAAATGTCTCAATTTTATTTCATATTATTTTTTTGTCTATTTTGAATTTTTTTGTTTAATTGGGATCCATGGGAGTTTTAGGTTTTTATGGGTGAGCTGTAATTCTGAAAATTTGTAGGCCACACTAGGACCAAGATAGGTCACTCTGTAAAGGTCTTCTACTAGGTGTCATTCCATGAAAATAAGAGTTTTTATCACAATTATACCCAGTAAGAGGGTCCATTTTCTAGGGAGATGAATCATATCTTGAATAGGGAAGGTCGTGTTGTTATGATATACATGCATAGGTGTTGTTTGTTATGATAGGTGTGTCATGTCGTAAGGAGGGAAGGTAGTGTTGGGATGTGGTTTTCCAAAGTCTTAAATTTGTGGTGTTTCCATTTTTCTAATCATCTTCAAGTGTTTTGGGGCTCTTTTTATTCCCCTATCATTTGGATGACATGTATGAGATTTTGTGAGGCTTCCTTCATTTTCCCCTCGGTTGAAATATTATCTCATTTGATTTTCAAGTGTTTTTCTCAGTAAAGTCCTCCTTTTCTCATCTCCTATTCTCCCTCTCCCTTTCTCCGTTGGGTTATGTGTTATCACATGAACCCTAATACCTATCGGGGATACATTTAGGGTTTGTAATTGGTTTAAATTTTGGGTTTAGTATATTTAGGGATTATAGAGGCCATCACCTTACATGGTATGTAGGATCGAAATAATGATGTAGATGCTCAATATACAAGAGGGGGGTGAATTGCACACTTTAAAAAATTCCTTAAACAGGGAAAGATCTAAGTTTAACAAAGTTAAAATACGCAAATTCACAACACCTCTAACACCAACTGAAAGATTGGGACAAAGTATGAAGTTACAAACTTCAAGTTCTATACACTTGCTTAAATCTGGAAAGTGATTCCGAAAAATCGGTTCCAGAAATATGGATCCGGAAAATGAAACTTAAAGATTACAATATAAGATTCTACCTTAAAGTGTATAGAATCTAACTGAATCTGAGTATACAACTTTAAGGAAGCATAAGATAGTTATACTTTCCTAAACATACAAAATGCAGTAGAAAAACTTGTAACAAAAACAAGTAACAAGATATAAATCTTTTAACCCAAATAGAAGGGTATCCAACAACTTTTGATAAAGGTCCCTTGATTTATACTTTCAAGAAAGTCTATCTTACCCACACCCGGGTAAGCCCTCGATATGAAGATCAGAGTCTATGTCTTACTATCACTGCAAGCCCTCAACTTCAAGGTAGTTGGAACCTTTGTCTTCCTCATGAAAGAAACCCTCGAACTTCAAGGTAGTCGGCACCTCTGTCTTCATATCCCCGAAAGCCCTCGAATGTAATCACCAACATTCGGAGTCACACGAAGAAATTTGAACGAGCAATTCAGTACGCACAAGGCATGAAAATCTTCTCTCTCTAGAAATCACCTTAACAGCATGTGGTCTCTAGAGTGATCAACTTCATATTGATTTCTTTTAAATGAGCTCCTATTTATAGGCTCGGTAGCAACCGTCAGATCCCTCCTCCAATAGTCATATTTTCCTTAAATTTCTGAGGGACCTGTACATGTGTCACTCAACCAACGGTTAGTTAAAACAGAATGGAAGACATCGTTTTATAACAAAACATGTGTAACTGAAAGCACGACATCGTTTTATAACAAACTTAACAAATCAGAGTGTAAGTAAAAACATCAGAGTCTAACCAAAAATTATATTTGGAGTCTATATTACAAGGATATTGGGATTCTGTTTATCAGAAGAATTCGGAGTCGAATTTCATAAAAGTTCGTATCTATAATTCGCAATCAGAATTCACAACCATAATTTGTAATGAGAATTCTGCACTGGAATTCATATTGAGAATTTTTCAAAGAATTCGTAATGAGAATTCCTCACAGAATTCGTAATGAGAATTCATCACAGAATTCATAATGAGATTTCATCACAGAATTCATAATGAGAATTCATCACATAATTCATAATGAGAATTCATCATAGAATTCGTAATGAGAATTCATAACAGAATTCGTAATGAGAAATCATCACAGAATTCTTAATGAGAATTCATCACAGAATTCGTAATGAGAATTCATCACAGAATTCTTAATGATAATAATCATTAGAATTCATATTGAGAATTCATTATAGAATTCTTAAAGATAATTCATCATAGAATTCGTAATGAGCATTCTGTATTAGAATTCTTAATGAGAATTCATTACAAAATTCGGAATGAGAATTCAGATCCTGAAACAGAATTCTTCATATCTAAGTATTATACGATTCTGAGAATTTAGATATGAATCCAATTTTTATAATTAAGAAAAATATTGATATGAACAATGAAAACAAGAAAGAGGTAAATTTCTGTCATGAAATTTTACTTATAGAAGTAAAACAGGGGTAAAAACATATTTTCATAAAGATAAGGTGTTTGTGATTTTTAAAACAAGAAGGAATGGAAAAGTCATAAGAGAACCCTTATTAAATCAACAATCTCCCTCTTTTTGGAAAGCACAAAAATCCTTACGAAAAAGAATATAAGAGCATAGAATAAATTTCTCGACTTTGAAATTAAAGCTTTTCTCCCTTTTTTATGAATGATAGTGAATACGACTAACTCCCCTTTAGTCTTTGGAACTCTAAGGATCGTATTCTAGATTTTCGGAATGGAATTTTCATCATCATAGTAATTAAAAACTTCGTAATGAGAATCTCCCCTTACTTAGGAATAGTTCTTCTTTACTTAGAAATTTTTCTTCTCCCTTTTAGATTCTTTATTCTTCCCCTTTTGAGTAATTTTTTCCTTCTCCCCCTTTGTGATTTTCAATAAGAATTGATGGAATGGAAAAGATAATAAAGTACCTGAAATATTAGTACATGCAACCAACCAAAAGATAAGTAACCAAAATTTCATTACTATTGGAAAGAACTAGTACCGGTAAAACAGTACAACAAAAGATCATAGTGTTCTATTTTGTTTTTTTTTTCATGGGCATAAGCATTTTGACAATTGTATTCAGCTTCTTCATTTATTTGTGGTCCTCCTCTACTTTCTTCTCTAAAGTAATGATTCTTGCATCTTGATCCTCCATTTCCACTTCCTGAGCTTTAAGAGCTTCATTTTTCTTTACAACCTTTTCTTCCAACTGAGTTTGAAGATCCTTTTCTTCCCTGTAGTACTGGAAAAAGAGAAATTAGCTTCCCATTCAGATCTTTGACCTCCTGCATCCAAACATTCTACTCAAGAGTTAACTTCTTTTCAAAAGAATTTTTAAGATCCTTTATTTTAGAGTCTTCAGAATCAAAAGAATATTTAACATCTACTTGGAATTGATCAAGCTCTCCCATATCTTGAACATATTTCTTAGACCACTTGGTAATCTTCTTGCCAGAAAATCTACGAGCATCATAATTGATAAGAATGTTTTTACGATCAGCCTCAAGCTTATCAAACCTATCCATCACCGTGGATACTGAGTCTAATTTTTGATTTGTGCTATGCTGAATCATCTGGGATCTGGATTCTATTGCTGGAAGAATTGGGAATATTTCCACCAGCTTCTTTAGGGACTGTTCAACAAAGTCATGTCCAAAGACAGATGACTCCGAATCTAATATTCTGGTTGGAGATGGTTCTTCCTATGACTGTATCAGCTTCCTTTTGGATGATCCTCCATCTTCTTTCCTTATTATAATATCTTTCATTGGAGTGTCAAAAACCACTTTCTTACCTTTATTAACTTTTGGAACGGTCTGTTCATCAATAGATTCTTGCTCACTCTCAGATAGTTGAATAATCACATCTTCATCAACTTTCTCCTTCTCTACTCCAGCTTCACCATCCTTTGTTTGTATAAAGTCATGATTGTGACTTTCTTCCTCAGACGGCTTGTTCACTTCCTCTTCACCTTTCTCATCAACTCTAGGTGTAGCAATTTTTTGAGGATCCAGCTTGATAATTACAGAGTGAAATTTTCTCGAAAGCACTATCCTTCTCATGATAGTATTCAACTTGTTTAATTACATCACCAGAGCCACCATTGCTCTCTCCATGCTGGATTTCTTCCACAACTTGTTGAACTCTCGGCATCAAATCCTTCTCATCTTTCTTCTTCTTAGAATTTTCTGGCGTCTTCTCACTCGGAGTTTCAGGCAAACCTTCAACCAAAAAGGATTATGCAATGGGTAAATTTTCAGATGCTACTTCAGTGGCTTTCAGAAGAGATTGAACAATCTTTTCCTCTGACATATTCTTTCTCACCTTCTTCTCTTTGGCTTTCTTTTCTAATTCATCAGCCGCTTTCTCTTTCAAGGCCTTGGCCTCAGTAGGGTCCAATCCAAAATGTGGCTCCCCTTCTTTTATCTTTTCTTTATCCTGCCTCCACTTGGAAACCACCTCATCTGGATAAGCCTTTTGTTTCTTGGGTTTGGGAGGTGCGGATTGAGTTTCTTTAGACTTAGGGGTTTCTCAGAAAATTACACTTCCATTAGTTTCCTTTTCTATCCAGATTTCTTTGATGGTTCCGGAGTTTATTGATCTTTCTATGCTACCTCAGCCTCTTCCTCTGGTAAACAATAGACCTCTCCAGATTCAACAGAAAAGGCCATTTTCATCCTCTTCAATGTATCATCACTAACAAGCATTACCTTGCAATGCCTTGTCTTGTAAGTGCAATCAACATTAAAGGAATCAAGAAACCTAATAATAAGCTTGGAAAGCAAGTCCAGATACATTATAATCTGAGCTTTCAGATTCCCTTCTTTAATATTCTTAACTGTAATCAGAACATGCCTCATCAAATTTAACTTCCGTATATTTACCAAGAAATCTAGGATATAAATGTCACTTTTCTTGAGGTTATCCTTATCACCCCTTCTCGGTACGAAAAAACCTTTTACCCATAGCTATAGAATCCGATTATTCGAAGAGAGTTGAGAAATCTTAGTGGTATTAACATCTTAAAGTCCAAGGAATTCCTTGGCCTTCACATTATTAAAACATCAATGCTCATCCGACAGCATATGTGAGCAAAATTCAGTTTCACCTTCATATGATGGACCCACCAAGATTGCAGCCTTGGTGTAAGAAAATTTGTAAGTCTTCCCATAAGACTTGAAAGAAAACTTCTCTCTGCCATCTTCCTCAAGGAAGGAAACAGACTCATAAAACTCTACAAGAAAAGCTGAATAAACTGGATCCTGATTCACTAGCTTTGATAAGTATACATCCTACCAGCCATTGAACTTGATGATCATAGATATAAGAGAATTATACTTGTAGATATTATGATTCACCAGCCTCTACTTGTAAACTAACCACTTAGAAAAGGGATTCCTAGTTGACATATCTTGAAAAGTGGCTTCTACATACTTCCGGAAGTGAACACTTCTGAAGAAATCGGAATAGACATGGGAAAGATCAGAGCGGCCTTAAGTAAGGAGGACAGAGCTTCGAGATGCAAAACCATGATATCCAATGTGGGACAACCCTCAGGGGCCCCCTTTATATATGTGTTGAGGCAATGGTTCAACTTACATGGTTGATCGAACGGTTGAGAAACATTGAGATTTGATCTGACGATTGAGAAAAAATCCGCAAGGAAAACTTGACTCCGATCATTTGAGGTTTTAAGAAAAACATTCGGATTTAAGAAAACTATAATCCAAAAAATTTAAAAACACATAAGAAAATACCACCAAGTAAAATATGATTATGAATACTTATGTAAAGAAAATCATACCTTTCGGATTGGCAAGAAATATTGTTCGTAATAGGTGACATTCTTCTTGAAGAAAATTTGACTACAAATATCTTTCTACGAAAAAATCAGTACAAAAAACATGAGTATGAAAAATTTTATTACAAAATTACCAATACAAAAATTTCATTACGAAAATTCTCAGTACGAAAATTCTTAGTACGGAAATTTCATTTCGAAAATTCTCAGTATGAAAATTTAATTACAAAAATTCTCAGTATGAAAATTTCATTACAAAAAATTTCAAAATCTCATTACGGGAATTTTTTTTCGAAATGATTATTACAAAAAAATTTCAAAAGCTCACTACGAAAAATTTTCAAAATCTCAATATGAAAAATTTGGAAAATATCGCTACAAAAATATTTCAAAATCCAATGAACAAATGTACTCCCCCTATAAGAAGGAGTTTATTACTGTACGGAGATTGTTTCAATAGAATGTTAATGAAGAACGATTACCTTACGGTTATCATTTTTAACTTCTATTTAATGTATTCAAATATATCAGAAGGTAAAGATTTTGTGAAAATATCATCAAGTTGATATTGAGTTCTGATAAACTTAAGAATGATATCTCCTTTTTGTGTGTGATCCCTAATAAAGTGATTCCTAATATCTATATGCTTTTCACGGGAGTGATGTGCAGGGTTTTTCCTAAGGGCAATGACAGTTTTGTTATCACACAAAATTTGAGTCTTTGTAAAATGCAAGCCATAGTCTGTGAGTGTGTGTTGCATCCACAACACTTGATCACAACAACTTCCAGCTGCTACATATTCAGCTTCAGCAGTGGAAAGTGCTACTGAGTGTTGCTTCTTGCATGAAAAAGAATCTAATGAATCTACTAAGAAATGACAAGTTCCAGATGTACATTTTCAATCCATTCTACTCCCACCAAAGTCAGCATTTGAAAAACTCTTTAAGATAAAATCATTTCCAAAAGTATAAAATAATCCTAGATCCATGGTTCCCTTTAAGTAGCGAAAAATTATTTTTACTGCCTTTAAATGAGATTCCTTAAGATTGGATTGATATCTAGAACATAAGCATACTGAAAACATAAAGTCTAGACGACTAGCTGTCAAGTATAGTAGGCTATCTATCATACCTCTAAAAGATGTTTGATCCACTAGTTTCCCAGCTTCATCAACATCAAGTGTGTTTGAAGTACCAATGGGAGTACTAATACTTTTAGTGTTGTCATATCCATACTTTTTAAGAAGATATTTAATATAATTATGTTGAGATATATAGGTTCCTTCTGGTTTTTGAGAAATTTTAATTCCAAGGAAAAATGTTAACACACCCATCATACTCATTTCGAACTCATATTTCATTAGATCCGCAAAATAATCTGTTAATGGTTGCTGAGTTGAACCAAATATGAAGTCATATACATATATTTGAACAATCAAAACTTTTTTCTTATCTTTATTTATAAAAAGGTTTGGATCTGCATTTCCATTAACATAGTTATTTTTAAGAAAAAATCTTGTTAGTCTATCATACGAAGCTCGTGGGGCTTGTTTAAGGCCATACAAAGCTTTGGTAAGTCTAAAAACATGATTAGGATATTTTGTGTCTTCAAAGCCAGGAGGTTGTTCAACAAAAAATTCCTCTTTAACATAACGATTAAGGAAAGAACAGTTCACATCCTTTTGATAAAGTTTAAAATTGAAGAATGTTGCAAAGGCATGTAAGATAAGAATAGATTCAAGTCTATCTATTGGAGCATAGGTTTCTTCATAGTCTATTCCCTCTTGCTGATTATAGCCTTTAGCAACTGTTCTAGATTTATTTCTAACAATGAATCCATTTTCATCACACTTATTTCTGAAGACCCACTTTACTCTAATAATAGAAGTTTACTTAGGTCTTTCAACCAAGGTCTAGACTTTATTCCTTTCGAATTCATTTAGCTCATCTTGCATGTCTTTGATCCAATCATCGTCACCTAAAGCTTCATCAGTGATTTTCGGTTCTAATTGAGAAAGAAATGCTAGATGTTCTAATTCATTACTCAAGGAACTTCAAGTCATTACAGGTTGATTTACATCACCAATGATACTATCACTGGGATGATTCTTAAGAAACAAATTACTTGGGTTTTGTAAAACTTGTTCATCAACATAGGGTAGAAAGTCTTCTGGGGTAAATGTTTCAGAAATATTTTCTTGAACATTATCCTTATTAGAAGGATCTTCTAAAAAAGGTTGATAATAAGTTTTTAAAAACATGTCTGAGGATGTAGGTTGGGATGGTTTAAAAACAAAATGATCAGACTCATCAAATTTTATATGTTCTGTTTCCTCAACAGTACATGTCTTTTTATTCAAAACTCTATAAACCTTAGAAGTTGTGGAGTAGCCTAAGAAAATTCCTTCATCAGATTTTGGTGCGAATTTTTGTATATTATCTTTAGTATTCGGGATGAATACCTTGCAACCAAAAACCTTGAAGTAGGAAAGTCTATTTTTTCTACCATTCCATAACTCATAAGGAGTTTTATTAAAAAACAGTCTAATAAAAACTTGATTTATAGTATAACAAGCAGTACTTACAGCCTCACCCTAGAAATGTCTAGGTATAGAATATTCAATCAACATGGTTCTAGTTATCTCTTGAAGAATTATATTTCTTCTTTCAACTACACCATCTTGTTGAGGAGTTTTAGGTGCTAAAAAGTTGTGAGTAATACCTTTTATACTACAAAAAGTTTCAAAATCAGAATTTTGAAATTCTCCTCCATGATCACTATGAATAGTTTTCAGTGGAAGGTTTTTCTCATTTTTAACCTGGGCTCTAAAACTTTTGAAATAAGAAAATGCTTCATACTTCTTTGATAGAAAATAGACCCATGTAAATCTAGTGTAATCATCAACTAGAACAAACACATACTATTTTCCACCAATGCTTCCAGTTTGTGTTGGAACAAAAAGATCCATGTGCACCAATTGTAATGCATCAGTTGTTGAGACTTCACCGATTGATTTAAAACATGATTTATGTTTTTTTCCATATTGACAAGGGTCACAAACTTTTGAAGAATCAAATATAAGATCTGGTAGATCCTTAACTAAACCTTTCTTAGAGAAATTACATAATTTCATAAGGTTACAGTGTCCTAACCTTCTATGACATAACCAATAATGATCTTCCATTGCACTTAGGCAAGGTATCTCTTGGCCCCTAAGGTCTTCTAAGTTCAATGTGTAAACATTCTCTTACCTATGGGAGAGATAATGAACTCTTCCTTGGAATTGTGTACTAAGCACTTATCATTCCTAAAATTCACAAGGTATCCTTCATCACATAATTGACTTATGCTAATGAGGTTTAGATTAAGACCCTTAATAAATAAAACATTTGAAATCAATGTTTTACCAAGAAGAATAATATTACCTATACAAACAATTTCTCCCTCAGCGTTGTCTCCGAAAGTTACTTTTCCTCCTTTTGTCTTGATAATATTTTAAAAATAGTTTTTGTTACCTGTCATATGCCGGGAACATCCACTATACATGTACCATGTATTGCTGTTGGTACTTCCCCTATTTTCCTGAAAATGAGATAAAAGTTAGATTTTCGAAATCTAGAATTTCTTGGATCTAAAAATGTCAGAAACAAAAATTTTGGGTATCCACATTATTTTAGAAAAATAAGACTTATGAAAACATAAAGATTGGGTTTTTCTTAAAGAAAAATTCTTTGCCCAGTGACCACCACATTGACACTTAAAACAAAATGGGGCACTTTGAAGAACAAAGTAGTTATTACTAAAAATTATTTTAGCATGGGTATAACCAAATCCTGATTTGTTTCTTAAAGGTCGTATTTGTGAATACATCTTATCAAAATTTTCTTTACGTAAGGTAAAGTTCGACAAACACTTCTTCAAGGAAAATATTTTGGACTTGAGTTTTATAACCAAGTTTTTATATTCAAAGTCATTAGATTTGGAACTGGAGCTAGGCTCGAAAACACTTTTCTTAGATATTACTTTTTCTAGACCTTTAGAAAGTTTATTCTTCTCAGAATTTACTTCCTCAAGACTTTTTGAAATACTTGTAAAATCATCATTTTTCTTATCAAGATCTTTAGAAAGTTATGATATATCCTTAGTAAGAATAGTATTTATATCATTTTCCTTATCAAGTTTTTTATCGATTATTGAATTCTCAATATCAAGAAGTTCAACAAACCTGGAAACTTTTCCTTGCTAGGTAAATTATTTTCTTCATCAGAAGAGGATTCTCCATCCGAAGAGTTATAATATTTACTATCATTAGAATTTAAAGAAACATTGGTCAATATTTCAACACTGTGTACCTTATCCATAAAGCAATGATTGTCAATAAGTAATCTGGATATAAGTCCAAGATTCTTCTATCTAGAAGATTCATAATCTGAAGATTCACCTGAAGAGTCACCACCACTGGGACTCCAAGTATCATTAGCTTTTAGAACTTTCTTAGCTATAGCTTTATAATACTTATTCCAATTCCTTTCAAAATGCCTCTCTTTTCTTTCTTTTCTTTTGTGCATAGGGAAATCGGGTCTTATGTGTCCAGCTCTCTTGTATTCATAGAATGTGACTTATGAATCTTTCTTATCTTCTGTTCCTTCTTCTTATACTTGGATTGGAAATTTATTTGTCCAGCTATCTTTTTTATCCTTCAAGAAATATTTTCTAACTCATTCTCTGAGACTTCACTCACACTAGATTCGTATTGGATAACAATCTTCTTGGATTTGTATACAGTTACTCCCTCATGAGTCTTATCTTTCGTTTGATTTGATGTTGTAGTAAAAGCAATAGTACCATTCCCATTTTTCTTTTTAATGTTGCCAGCATCTCTCTTCATCCTTTTTTCATGTTGGAGAAGAGTTCCAAACAGCTAATCTAAGGAAATTTTAATAACCTTCTTGTTATCATCAATAACAGCTCTCTTTGATTCCCACTCATTGGGATTAATATCAATGATCTTGTCAACAATAGCTTCATCATCCAGACCTTTCTCTCCCATAGATTGTAAGATATTAATGATAGTAATAAATCTTTCTTGCACCTTACAAATGGGTTCTCCATAAGGAAAGATAAAACCATGATACTCATCTCTAAGCATGGCCCTTCTGGTCTCAATCACTTTAGAAGTACCAAAATGAGTAACTTCTAGTTTATTCCATATACAGTTAGCTACTTAACAAGAAGAAATTTGGCTATATATGTTTCTAGTCATTGAAAAAAGTAAAGTATTGCGTACCTTATAGTTTAATTGATAATCATGCTTCTCTTGATTGGTGAATGTACTAACTTCCTTATCAAGAATTCGATAACCTCCAGTAAGAATAACAAAATTTTCTGCCATCTTAAAAATATTTCTACATGAAAACTTGTTAATAACAAAAGTTCAGATTAAATGAAAATATTCCTAAGAAAGAAAAATATAGATCAATAAAAAACTGAGCAAGAAAAACTTATATGTGAGTATAAGTATTTCAGAGACCTCTTCTGATACCAATTGTAGGATCGAAATAATGATGTAGATTCTCAATATACAAGAGGGGGTGAATTGTACAATTTAAAATTTTCCTTAAACAAGGAAAGATCTATGTTTCAAAAAGTTAAACTAAGAAAATTCACAACACCTCTAACACCAATTGAAAGATTGGGACAAATTATGAAGTTACAAACTTCTAGTTCTATACAGTTTCTTAAATCTGGAAAGTGATTCCGAAATTCAGTTCCGGATATATGGATCCGGAAAATGAAACTAAACCAAAGTTTACAATTTGAGTTCTATATTTAAAGCGTATATAATCTAACTGAATTAGAGTATACAAGTGTAAGGAAGTATAAGATAGTTATAATTTCTTAAAAATACAAAATGCAGGAGAAAAACTTGTAACAAAAACAAGTAACCAAATATAAATCTTTTAACCCAAAGAGAAGGGTATCCAACAACCTTGGATAAAGGTCCCTTGATTTATACTTTCAAGAAAGTCTGTCTTACCCACACCCGTGTAAGCCCTCAATACGAAGATCGGAGTTTCTGTCTTGTTATCCCCGCAAGACCTCAACTTCAAGGTAGTTGGAACCTCTGTCTTCATCAGCAAGGAAACCCTCGAACTTCAAGGTAGTCGGCACCTCTATCTTCCTATCCCCAAAAGCCCTTGAATGTAATCACCAACATTCAGAGTCGCATGAAGCAATATGAACGAGCAGTTCAGTATGAACAAGGCATGAAAAGCTTCTCTCTCTAGAAATAACCTTAACAGCATGTGGTCTTTAGTGTGGTCAACTTCATATTGAGCTCTTTCAAATGAGCTCCTATTTATAGGCTCGGTAGAAACCGTCTACTCCCTCATCCAACGGTCATATTTTCCTTAAATTTCGGAGGGACCTGTACATGTGTCACTCAACCAAAGGTTAGTTAAAAACAGAATGGATGACATCATTTTATAACAAAACATGTGTAACTGAAAGCACAACATCGTTTTATAACAAACTTAACAAATTGGAGTGTAAGTAAAAAGTTCGGAGTCTAACCAAAAATTATATTTGAAATCAATATTACAAGGATATTCGAATTCTGTTTATCTGAAGAAGTCGGAGTCGAATTTCATAAAAGATCATATCCATAATTCGTAATCAGAATTCACAACCAGAATTCGTATTGAGAATTCTATACTGGAATTCGTAATGAGAATTTGTTAGAGAATTCATAATGAGAATTCCTTACAAAATTCATAATGAAAATTCATCACAGAATTCGTAATGAGAATTCATCCTAGAATTTGTAATGAAATTCATCATAGAATTCGTCATAAGAATTCATCACAGAATTCGTAATCATAATTCATCACAGAATTTGTAATGAGAATTCTTCATCAGAATTCATAATGAAAATTCATTATAGAATTCGTAATAAGAATTCATCAGAGAATTCGTAATGATTATTCTGCATTAGAATTCGTAATGATAATTCGTTACAGAATTCAGAATGAGAATTCGGATCCTAAAACATAATTCTTCATATCTAAGTATTATATGATTCCAAGAATATAGATATGAATCTGATTTTCATACTTAAGAAAAATATTGATATGAACAATGAAAACAATAAAGCGGTAAATTTCCTTAAGGAAATTTTCCTTAGAGAAGTAAAACAGGGGTAAAAACATATTTTCTTAAAGATAAGGTGTTTTTGATTTTCAATACAAGAAGAAATGTAAATGTCATAAAGAAAACCTTATTGACTCAACATGGTATGGATTCCACCATTGATAGAAACTTGTTTTCACTTAATTGATGTAGGTGTTTTTATATAATTTCTTTATTTTACATGTCATAAAATTATTTATATTTTTAAATTGATTTATTAACAATAAATATAGATACATGATCCATTTTTTTGGTTATGAAATGTTTTCATTATTTTTTACAAATTTAATAAATGGATTGTATTGGTTACTAGATATTGGTTTTCTAAATTAATTTTTAATGAATGTTAAGTGTTTGTGGAAAGGCCTTAGAGACACTTTTTAATTTAATTTCAAGTTAAAGGAGTGCTTAGATCAATTTCAATTTACAAAAAAAGGAATAACATGTTTTAAAAAGTGTGTCATGTGTTTTTATGTTGTTTTAAATTGAACTATGGATTTAAAATATATATTTTTAAAGGACGATTCTTAAGGATGAGTTCTCAAAATATTTTAAAATGAATTTTCATTACAAGTTAGTTTATAAGACTCATTTGGAATTTAATAAAAAAAAATTCTTGATAATTTCGATACCCTCAATTAATAGTTTTGGTTGTTTTATAAATACCTCTTCCTCATTCAAGTAATAATTGAATTTTTATATGTTTTATGTACGGATGTGAAAGGTTTTCTTATATGAAACAGTGTTGGAGGCGAGTTGAGATTTCTTTTTAATGATTTATTGATGATTTATATAATGGTAATGTTCTTGTTTATTGTGTCTCCTCCACTTTAACAAGTCATGGGAACCTGGGTATCTAAGTGATAGATCCTTATTTATGTTCAATAGTTATATTATGCATCAACTAGTATCCCTTTGTTTTATGTTATTCCCTAGATAAGGGATTATCCCTGATGAGGATATAGGGTGTAATTTGGGTGATTATGTGTTTAAAAAATGCAACATAAGAAAGCAATTGGTCCCGTGTAAGTGTTATCTAGGACCATCATACCTTAGGACCTAGTGATTTTCCCATGATTACTAGTTATTATTAATGATTCCATATAGGGGGTCCCTATCATATACTTTCTTTCATCCCCTATTTTTGGGATTATGTGGAACCATTGTGTGGTTATGGTTTTTTTCCTTTTTATGATTCCTCAATGATATAGTGCCTTATTTTGTTATATTTTCATTATTTCATGGATGTATTTTTTTCAATAAATAGTTTCTACATATTGATTTGAAAGTGTGATTTCAATGGAATTTTTTTTGTATGTCTAATTTTGAGAAAGGTTTTTAAATGAGGATAATGACTGTATTATTTTTTTTATAAAATAATGGGTCCTAATTTATGGTTTAAAAGTATTTATTTTCCAAATGATGTTTCCACTACTTTTTTTAGAAGATTAAGTGATGTTTTCTTTATGGATAAAGATAATAAGACTTTTTTTTTACTCTTTCTTATACCGAAAAATATACTTTTTAATTTTTTTTAAAAACTAGTATTTATGAAATGTATTATGAAAGGAATTATAAATAATCTTCCATGACATCCAACCAAACCTATTTATATCACACCCTACATACACATTTCTATGTGTGTATGTAACTCTCATACTTATTATAGGTTCCCAAGTTATGATCCTATATGATTCAGGATTGGGTTTTATTGTTGATAAATGTTTTAGGGATGTGGTGAGTGACCATTGGTTGCAAAGAGGATATATTTTTCATTATTCAATTTTTTTCCTTTCTTTCAAGTCATTGATGTATCATCCAATTCATTCAATTGATTCTTTGGTATTTTTGTTTCCTTTATGTTAGACCTTTCTTTGTATTATTATGATGTTGTATTTCCTTTTTTTGTTGATTATATATTATTTTGTTTTTTTATTTTTGTTATTCGATATTTTTATTATTCATTTATTTAGAAATATTTATTTATTATACATGAAATCATAATGTATGGATGCACCATGAAAGATTCTTTGTGAATGTATGATGATTTTTTATTATTATTAAAGTGTGAAATAATTCCAACCGGTTTACTTATTTGATACCTCAACACTATTTTCCATTTCATGGAAATTGGGAATGCACTTTAGGCCTTATGATGGGTTGGGTTAGGTAATATATCGAATCAACCCAGGCTGGTTCATGAAAGAATGGTATTAGATTTCCCTCTTGTTATTTTAGTGCATCATTGTAGTCTAGAAATATGATTATTAGAACTTAATAGGTGGGTGTGGAGATATTATATCTAGATATTTCTCATTTAGATTCATGATTTTCCATTGGTTTTTGGAATTTTAGACTTGAATTTTGAATTTTATTTTGATTATTTTGATTTTTATTTGATTCCCATTATGTATTATGATATATTTATTAATTTTTTTGAGTTTTTAGGTGAAAATTAAAGATTAATCAGGGGTAAATAGTTATATTTCATTGTCTAGTAAACCATTTAGAACCCATGCTTATGGTATTGAGGACTCCTTATAGGTTATTTTTTGGTTAGTACATGATCCACCAAACCATGCATTTGAAATGTTCACATCTCTACATCCTTTTAATACATGTTCTTTGAACCTTTTTTGATTTATAATTTTTTATAAAGTGGTTTACACTTTTTTGTAGAGGGATCAAAGAGTGTTTTGATGCAATTTTGATATTGTTGGAATGTATTTTATTTAATATTCCATTAAATGTTATTATTTATGTAAAATGATAACTTTATTAGATGTTTTGAGTTTAAAATCATGTTTTATGTTTTGGTTATGAAATTAATTTTATTCTCATTAAGTTTTTTTAAAAGTTGGTGATTATTATCATGGAACATTAATATTGTTTTTAAATGAAATTTAGACTTTATATAAATTGTTTAGATCAAATTTTTCCTAAATGGGATGGAATTTTTTCAAATTTTGTTTTTTTAGTTTGAATTCCATTATTAAAATAAAATTAAAAAATATTAATTATATGTTGGGTATTTTAAAGAAAAATATTTTTTATGGTGCCTTATTTTAGTGGGGTTGTGTTTCTGAATTTATCCCTCAATTATAATGGGGTCATTGGTTTTAAATTTATAAATAATGAATTGATTGGGTTTATATTTCATGTTATTTATATTATTCCTCATTGAAGATTCTAAAATTAAATTATGTGGTTTGTTTCTAGGGAAGATCCTATGGGTTATTAATCTCATGTGATCCCTATAGATCATGAATCTACCTAGACTCTGAATAGAGTGGAGAAGATATAATATTATATATTATTGAACATTATCTTAGACTTATTAAATCAACATCCACATTTATTATATGATGATCAATGTTTTATTGAGGTATTGGAGTGGATAGAGATAATTAAGGAAATCTTTAATTCTCTTAAGACTCACAATGATTCAAGGGTAATTTTTGTTGTGGAATTGGTCCAAGTACCATGCCTAGTATGGTGGAATAAGATGGTCCATTCACATTTACATGATGGTTAATATTAGGAATTCTTCAAGTCTATGTTTATTAAATTTCATTATCCTAAAAATTTGAACAGGGAGAAATTCATCGAATTTATAAACCTCCATAAAGTTGAGAAATTTGTTCTAGTGTATGATGATATTTTCTTAGATTTTATATTATTTTCTACCAAGATAGTCACCAATGAACCTAATAAATCATATTTTTTTTTGAGTTATTAATTAAGACCTTAGATAATCTATTCTTAGTTTTTCATGGATTCTTATAAATAATTTTTCAAAAGGGACATGCTAGTGGATTTTAATCAAATAAGGAGTCTTGTGATGGGTGGTGCCTTAGTTCTAGTTATTGTCAATGAGGATTATATGTCTGGTGTAAAGGATAAAATTTATGTGCCATATATTAAAGGGTGGGTTGATAAGTTTTGGTCTTCTAAGAACCTTTCTTCATTTCATTAAATGAATAGACCTCTTATGTATTTATAATTTTGAAAACATAGTCATTCTAATCCCTCTTTCATGAATTATCTATAAACTCATATTCGATGTGGTTATTTGTGATATCATTATGGATTTTTTAAGTTGAATTATAAAAATAAGACGAAGAAGTATCACGTGTTATCTAGATTAGGATAATTATTTATTTTGGTGTTTATACTTGATTAGTTTGGAGTTGATAAAAGATTTTGAGTTAATTATTGTTTAATTGTTTTGTTTTTTTATTATTTATCTGTATAATTTTATGTTCTAGTTTCTTTGAAGTTATTCTCATGCCTTTTTTTTTATTTTTCTTCTTGAGGTGTATTTTTGATGTTATCCTTACGGTGGGAGTTGGATTTTGATTAATTTCCCATGGGAAGAATTGGGTATGTGATTGGGTAATTCATAATAGTTTTATACCAGTTTATATTATGCATTGGATGGTACTTATTATGTATTTTTTATAGTTTTAATGTTTTTTGGTGTTCTTCAAGTGAGGTACTAGGTTAATTTTCTCTTTAATTTTGTGATATGAGGTTAGGAACATTGTTGTTCTTTGTTAAGTCTTGTTCTATTTGATGTATACTGTCCATTTTATATGATATTGGTAGAATATTAAACATTGGTTTATATTCATTAGGGAATGTTTTAAAGATTTTATGTTCTTTGTGGGTTATTAATTAGTTTCTTTAGTGGATGGTGGTGGTTGTTGAAGAATTATTATTTCCCTATAGGATTTTAGGAAACGTGTTAGTTTCGGTGATGTTATTTTCATAAGAGTGTTTATTTCTTATCTCACTGTTTTAGATGAATTATAAATTTTTGGGAGGATCATAGTGATCCTCCATCCACTTTGTATATAGTGTTCCCTTCTTCTATGGAGTTCTAGAGTTTTTCAATATCCCTACCCCCTTTAATGTTGGGTGTTGAGGTTCTGAGATTCAATTAGTTTTACCTTTAACCATGACTTTATCGGGGAAATATGGATTAGTGAGGATAATTTTGATACCCCCATATCACTTTTTTAATTTATATTATTTAATTTTAGTCTATTTTAAAATTTCTATGCATAATCATGATTTGGGTGAGTTTTGGGTGTTTTTGGGTGAGTTGTAGTTCTGGACTACAGTAGGTCATACCATGGCCAAGAGAGGTCGTATCGAGAGGGTATATTACTAGGGCATGATGAAAAAATGAGGGAGTTTCTATTATGATGATATATAGATAGAAGGTCCATTTTTTAGGGAGGTGTTCTGCATCACAACTAGGGGGTTGTGTTATGAAAATACCCAAGAAAATGTGTTGTTATTTGTGTGAATTGGGTTTCACCATGAAAATAGACAATCATGTTGTGATGTGGTCTTCCATAGTTTTTAAAATGTGAAGTTTCCTTTTTCCCTTACATGATTTTAAGTTTTTTTGGGAACACTTTCTTTCCCTCTTGTCTGGTTGATGCATAAAAGGAATCTTAGAGATTTTTTTCTTATTCCTCCTTGCTTATAATCTTCTCTCCATCAATTTTCAAGCATATTTTATAGAGTAAGTCTTATTTTATTCCTATTTTATTCTCTTTATACATTTTACATTCATTTCTATTTCTCTTACAAACACAAACACCCATTGGAGAGAACTTTAGTGTTTCAAACATTTAGGTCTTGTAGAGGTTTTCATCTTTCTTAGTTTGGATTTCACCATCAAAGGTTAATTCTCTCTAATTGATAAAGGTAGGTTTTCTTATGTAATTAATTTTTTTTATATGTCATAAAAATTATTAATATTTATAAAAAAATTACCAAGAAATACATTTATATGATACCTATTTAATGTTGTGAAATGTATTTATTTTTTTACACTTTGAATAAATAGATTTTATGAGTTTTTAGTTCTTGTTTTTCCAAATCAATTTATTATACATTCCAAGTGTTTTTTAAAGGCCTTATAATATATTTTGAGTTGAAATTGAAGTTAAAAGGGTGGTTTAGAACCATTTTTATTTCTAAAAATAGAAATCCATAGTTTAAAAAGAGGTTGTTTTGTTTCTAGGATGTTTTAAAGGGAACTTTGGATTCATAAATCATCCTTTTTAAGTATTTTTTTAAAGTATCATTTCTAAAGGGATGTTAAAATAACTTGAAATTCAAAGTTGGTTTTGAATTACCATTTCTAATTTAATAATAGATTTTTTCTTGATAATTTTAATAGCATCAATTGATCCCTTTTTTGTTTTTTAAATACTTATTCCCTCTTTAGGGAATAATAAAATTATTATATGATACTTTTGTGGATTTGAAAGGGTTTGTTTCATGAATTTTTAATGGGGTTGATTTTATATTTATTGGTAATGATTCATTGATGATTTTTTTATTATAGTGTGGTTGTTTGTTTCCTCACCTCCCCTTGGACATGTTTTGGGAACCTATGTTGCTAAGTGAGATATAATGTTTTAACCTACACTAGATAGATTATTCATTGTATAATGCCCCTTAGTTTTATAATATTCTTTTTATAGGGGAGTTCACCTGATGAGGCTAGAGAGGGTATGTTGGCTGGTTATGTGTTTTGAAATTCAACATAGGTCGGTAGTTGGTTTTGCATAAGTGTTGTCTACATTATTCTTACCTTAAGTTCTATTGAATTTCCTTTGATTCATATTTCTTATTGATGATTTCATATAATGGATCCCCATCATATAATTTATTTCATCCCCTAGTTTGTTGGATTATATTGTACCATTTTCTGGTTATGGTTGGTTTTTTCCTTTCATTCGTCCTCGATGATGTGGTTATAAGTTATGTTATATTTTTATTCTTTCATGGTTGGGTTTATTCTATAAAGGTTTTCTAAATTTGATTTAAAGTGTAATTTCAGAGGAAAAATGTTGTTTTGAACATAGGATTTTGAAAAAGGTTTCGAAATTAGGAAAATGAATATTATTTTTTATAATATAAAAGTTCATAATTTAAAATTTCAAAGAATTTATTTTCCAAATAATGTTTCTAGTTGTTTTGCATAAAAAAATTGATATATTCCTTATATATACATAGCATGAAACTTGGTTTTCATTATAATTTATTAAATGGAAATAAATTTAATTGTACATAAAAATATCATTTGTGAAATGTATTATGAAATGGATTTCATCTAATATCTGGTAAAATCCAACTTGGAATGTCTATATCACGCCCTATATACACACATGTATTTTTGTATGTTAATCTCATGTTTATTACGGGTGCCCAGGATTTAATCCTCTTTATGTCTAGTTTCGGTTGGCATGTTGATGGACATTTTGGGTTGTGGTGAATTTTTATGGGTTTCAAAGAGGTAATATTTATCATTGTTTAGGTTTTATCTTTTCTTTTGGTTCATTTATGTATGGGCCACTTCATTCAGGTGCTTGTTTTTTATTTTGGATTCCATTATGTTGAGACCTTGTTTCATTTTATTCTTATGTTGTTTGTCCTATTTTTTTATATTGACTATGTATTATTTGGGTTATTTATTTATGCTAATATATATTTGTATTATTTTTTAATTTAGGACTATTTATATATTTTGTATAGATTTCCAATGTGTGGATGAACCATGTTGAATTTTAAATAATGGTATTTTTATTATTTTTATTATTTATGGTGAAACCATTCCCATTGATTTAATCATTTTATACCTGACACTATTTATCAACCCATTTCAATTAAGAATACACTTTATGCCTTATTATGATTAAGGTTGGGTTAACTAAGACTAGTTCGTGATATGTTTTACCTCTAAAAATATTCCATAAGGTATATCAAATAATATATACTAATTCTTCCATGTAGTATTTTAATGAACCATACTTTCTATATTTCTAAATGTAATATCAATTTTTTTCCCCTCGTTGTAATATTATTCATTTTAGGAAAGTTGGAGGGGGGATCATACACTTATAAATCATTAAATTATTATATTTGATAATGGTGATCCATTAGAAAAAATCTTCATTAATTCTTGTACACTTTATTTCTCACATTATGTAATTGATGGAATGAATTCCATTCTTTAAAAATTGGTTAAGCTTTATTTCTCATAACAGTGTATCCAGATAAGTTTCATTGTGAAGAAAATTCATTTATAAAGAACATTACCATATCATTAAAAATAAAATATTTTTTTTATATGAATCAAACACTTTAACACCTAACTCCCATAGAAATTTCAAATCATCAAGTAATGGAAACTGATAAATGTCAATATCATATCTAGATTGTTTTGGTTTAAAAATCATCAATATCATCATAACATATTTCTTATTCATACATATATTTAGGGAGAGATTTCAGACTACCAATATCAAAATACTTTAACCAGTTTGGTTATAAAGTTTCTACTATGATTTCTTTCCATCTGTACATAGTTCTATTGTAATATTTCAAACTTCATTTCTGAAATGAAGAAAAAAAGTGTCAAAACATTTTTATTATTATGAATTAGTCAAGTGATATAGGTTTCCATTATAGATTCACTCATCTATATATCATCTAATCCAATTTTCATCATTTAAATTTGTAAATAAATGCTCCAACTAGGGATATATTAGAAGATATCATATTTTATTGGTAGGAGTTCTATTTATTACCCTGGGAAATAGATCACAATTGGATCTCCCATCCATTTTATATCATAACTTCTAATATTTAGGATATTTTTATCAACCTTTATATTCTGTCCTATAAAATACACTATCATTATGGAAACAAAGTATTTTCTTATACCCCAATCTATTGGAAATAATAATTATTTGTATCATTATTAGAATTTGGAAGCTCGTTACCTTCTACAATATCTCTTTCAAAAGTTCATGACATTTAGTGAAACTTTTATTGCTTTAAAAAAATATTATTTTTATGTAAACAAATATCAACACTGTTAATATCAGTATAAATAAATTACATCATAGGAATAGTGGGTTTTCAACATCTCTATATAATCATTAAAAACATTCTCTTTTTAAAATGGTTTTAATGCATACAACATGAATTAATTCATCAAGATGATTCTTTTTTCTCATACTGAATATCATCATCAATGTAATATGTTGAATGATATTTCATTTCAGTGTGTCAAATCCAATCTGTATATCTATGATTAAAACCACATCAAAAGAGATGGTCTTTTATTTAGGTAAACATTAATTTTCTCATATTCTATAATTTAATGCATGGATATAAAAAAATGTTTCTATTTTCAAGATTTTTTTAAAAAATTCCATGAAATTATCAACCCCTTTCTCATATTCATCACTTTTTCTATATAAATTGTCATATTAAGATTTATTTATTACCTAAAATAATAATTAAAATTCAAAAACTATTAAAATATTAAAACATATAGAAATACAGATGTATAATTTAAAAAAATATATATCAACTTATATATATATATATACCTATAAACATGTTTGTGTGTGTGTGTAAAAGATATAAACTGATAAATAGGAAAATATAAATAGAAAATATATAAATTTAAAATTTATATAAACATAAATAAATAAAAAATAAATACAACTAGAAATAGAAACATGTAAATTTAAAACATATAAATTAAAAAAATATAAATATGTAGACACATAATTAAAAACATAAAGCATATACATTTAATATATATATATATATTGATAAATTAAAAAATATCCACATATAAACCATTAAATTAAAAAAATATAAACATATAAATTTAAATCATATAAATATATAAACATGTAAAACTAAATAAAAAATATATTAATTTCAATTAAAGATAAACATGTAAATTTTTATTATATAAAAAATTTTAACATGTGAATTTAATGCATATAAACATATTATCGTATTTATAGAAAAAACATTAACATGTAAAAACATATAGAAATGAAAGAATTTTCTTTGAAAATCAAAATAATTACACATAAATAGATATGTAATAATGAATATTTTAATTTCTTTAACATACAAAGGAATCTAATTTAATAATGAATTGAAAAAAATTAATAAAATTTTTAATTAAACATATATAGATATTAATTTTAATAATAAATCTAACTAATACTCACCAAAACAACACATTAATACCTAAACATCAAAATTAAACAATAAAAAATATATTCTATAATAAATAATACAAAGGTTTGTTCAACCTATTCCGATTCCTATACTGAATCACACATAAAATTAAAAAAATGAAATCTAAATAAATTATTTGGAACTAAAAGAAAATGTGGATATTAAGAATGGAAGATAATGGAGGTGATGATAGAGGGTGGTGAAAGGGGGTTGAGGTTGGAATAAAGGGGTCAAGGGTGCTAGAATGGGGCTGATGGAGGATGAATTGGGAGTAGTGTATGTTAAAATAGGAGTTTATAGAGAGATATCATGATTTAAACTCACGATTATTTAGGTTTTAATTTTTCTAGCATAGAGAGATGAGAAGGGAGGTCTTTCTTATGTCTGTTTTAATTTTTTTAAAGTGTTTTAACATTATTTTTATGGAAATCATCATTGAAAGATTTCCTTAAAAGTATTTTAACATAGGTTATCTAGTAACTATTATTAAATTATCTTTCAACATTTTTTATTATATTATCAATGTTAAAAATCTCATTTTATATATTATTTAATCAAAAAGTGATTCTTTACCAAGATTGGATTTTTTTAACATATGATGTTTATGACATCACAGACCTTAATTTTTTTGTAGGAACATCCGATCTAAAATATTCCCTTTGGAACCTCAAATATGGAACAAGTTCTCAAACTCCTGAAAAAAACAGCAGTCAATGTCAGTAACTCTACCGAACCAAACTTTTATTAATGAAAATTCATCTTGATCTAATTAAATGTCTTAATATGAAAAATGGTTATATAAAATATTAAATACCTTGGTTTTATGTTTTTTGATTTCAAAATACCATTAAGAATTCTTACCATTGCTAATATAACCATTAAACAATGATCGCATTATTAGTATAAATATAGGGATTTAACAAATCCAATTTACTAAGACAAAGGAAGTGATTGCCTCATCCATTATACTTGCCATGTACGAAGCCCATTTGTCGGAGCTCGAAAAGGAGGTGGAATCATTGGGGTTCCCTCTTGACCAAGCCCAAGTCGATCTTCAACACTTTAAGCTTGAGCGGAACCACCTACGGAAGAAATGGAAGTTGATAGAGATTACCACCCGAGCGATGTTATCTGAGCCACCCCAAGAGTCTTTCACCATCGCACACCTTACCCTTTGGTCTTATGTAGGTGTTATATGGGGTTATGTAACAATACCTTATCACTATGATTATGAGCATTATTTTTATATATAATAATTAATATACATTCATTTTATTATTGTTACTTTGTAAATAAATTTTAAAGCACAAATAGTATTTCTAGTTAATATTCAATTATGAAATTTATTTTTATGAATTAATGTATTTTTTAATTAAATAATATTTTAATAAAATATCATTACAAAATTACTTTTTATTAAATATAAATTATCGTATAATTTTTAGGAATACAATTGTAATTTTTATTAAGGTTTAGTTTTTATTTTAAAGGTCAAAATACATATTTTTAGAAACTTATTTTGATAAAATTAATATTGTGTTTGGAATCAGGATGTCAAAATTATCCAATGGTGAGTTTTTCATAATTTTCTGAGACAAAAAAAATTTTGGGTAAAAATTAAATACCGTTGAAATATATAATGTGTTTTATGACATCATAATGAACTAATAGTGATGTTATAAAATACTACAAACATTATGTTCAGACAATATATGTTTTATCATTAAAATAATGTGATTTTAGGTTTGTTTGATTTATTTTACAAAGGTTTTGTGGACCCTCCAATACTTATAAAACATTTTATCTTTTTAAATTGATTTCCTTGAGAGTGTGACTCACCACCACATAAGAAAGCCTAATATTTTAAGAAGTTCGACCATTGGCCATATAAAATATTGTTTTCCACTCCCCTTTGGAAAAAACCATGGGCCAAAACCATGGGTTGGTTTGTGGTTTGGATTGGTTTAATATGTTATGACCCTAACCTAAATAATAAATAATTCCCTCTCCTTTAATATATAAACCAACCCAAGCTCCCACTTCCTCTTCACTCAAAGACTTTGGAACTCGACCAACCCCTTACCTCTTCTCTCTAGAATCCTCAAGATGCCTCAACCTCCCAAGAATCCTCTCTCAAGCCCCTCCCAAGCCTTTGGGATCACACTTCCAAGGGATTCCTTCCTTTCTCATTTTATCCAAGTATCTTAATATTGTTATTCCCTTTTATTTTCAATTATAAATGTTGGTGTTTGATTTAACACCTCCCCCATACTTACCTATTTATGTTTTAATGAGGTTAGATTCCTTTTCTCTATCATTAATGCCTCCCATGTACACTTGTAACAATACCGAGATTCTGTAAGGAATTCCTCTCTCCTCATTTACATTCAAGAAAATATTTTTTATTACGAATCCAAATTACACTACTTATATTGGTACATGTATCTATATGACCCCCTTACTTTCCATTTCATGTAAATATGATGAGAAACCATTTTCTATCTCATCAACCATTTTTATGAAGTCTTATTTCACGTCGTTATACTGCCGAAATTGCACCACCATTTTCCAAGCCAAAATCAATGTGTAGCAAATACCATTCCCATTTCTCTATCAAGGGTATTCACCTTTATAAAAATGTACTTATTGATGTAATAACTTCATGTATGAATTTCACATACCTTTACTCTGGAATAAATTGTTATGTTTAATCAATCTATGTTGTATGATCTTGTGGCACACTTATGCATGGAATGAAATGTTTAAGAAGGGTGTTCCCTGATAGTGCTCTAATGCATTTGGTAAATATAAATATCATGATATTTAAAGTGAAATGAAGGTTTAATCATGATAATTCAAGTGAAATGAGTTTTTACTCATTCTCCATGTGCAATGAGAATTGGCTCATGCTAATACCATGTAAATTGTTGTTTCCACATTTCCAAGTTATGATAACCATGCTATATAATTCCTTTATGTTCATGTTTCTCTTATGCTCCTTTGATATTCCTATTGCCTAAAACGTATTTTATTATTCATGTTATGCCTTTTTTACTCCTTTACTAGGATTTATATCTCATCCTTTTCTTATAAATTTTCTCAGGTTATCCCATGAAATTCTAAGTATGACAAAATTTAGTAGTCATGTAAAGAATGTTTTCAATAAAGATGTTGTATTTCATGTTTTAAGTCAATATATAATGTTCCTAAGCCCCAAATACACTAGACCTCTCGATATTATATGTTGTATCAAGTGAATATTTTATGTAATAAATCATGTTTAAGTGTGTAATAAAAGTAGGGATGTTATAATAGCCAAATTCTAAAATATTTGTACTTAATGACCTCAAATCCAGTCAAAAACTTCCATAATAAAATGATCTAAAATAAAAAACATGAAATGAAAAAATTGAAAATTATGAGCTTAGGACATAGTTCTATTATATGGGAGGAACACTAAAACCTTGGATTAAGAGATATAATATACAAGTTACAAGATCTATAACTATTGGAGCTCTAATTAGAAATAAAATATGAATACGAAAATTGTTAAATTATTTTTATAACAAGTGATCTCACCTATCCTTCTATATATGAATCTAGATGATCAATCTGGTTATACCATTATATAATCTTAAAGTTCATTCATTTCTTGATCAATATAATATTTAGTGGCTCATAGTAATCACATTCTTGACTTATTACACATAATAAATAGTGTAATAAATCATTTTGATAACACTTATCCATCTGAAGAATCTAATATAGCCTTTGAAATCATCATGTTATTCTTATGCATTGAAAGGGAACTCATACGCAAGAAAAATTACATCTTCTATACTTCTATAATCTGGTAATGAATCATAACCACTACTATAGCCCGCTAGTTTTTAATTTTGGACACTAGTTACACTCTTACACAATTTATACACCAAAAAACAAGAATAAGTGGTGAATATAGCATATATCTCACAGAAGTAAAAGTGAGACAAGAAAATCTTTACTACATGAGTATGTTTTTAATCATGATACCCATGAAATAATAAAATCAATTAAAGATTTTCATATCATTAAATAAAGTAAATTAATGATATAAAATTTCATAGGACAGTATATACACTGCACAAAATAAGCGAGTGGAGAATATGGCATGTGTCTCATGAAAATAAAAAGTGAGATGAAACTCCCTTACTCTAAGTCTTGACTTTATTTGTACATGTTCAAAACTCATGTATAATAAATATAAATTTATTATAAATCTAAAAAATAAAAATATTATTATATATCATACCATATATTATTTTATTATGACTTTATATTACGCGTTTATTAACAATTTCATGTTAAAGTTATATTTTAGGTAATAATCGCTTTGTTTTTTGTATATGTTTTGAATTGTTATTATTGATCCTATTACTTAGATCATGATTTAATTATTTCAAGAATGTGAAACATTATTTAAATATTATATATATTCATTATATAATTATTTATAATAATATATAAAGGATAGAAATATGAAATGGAATACACATTCCATGTAGATAGTAGGTCGTACGTACGCAAGAACTTTGTTTCCATCTTCTTGTCATATTGAAAGAAAAAAAGTAAAAGAAATGTATGTTTATATATATATATATATATTAAAATTAAAATAATTTATTATTTTATATATATCATATACATTTACTAAAACCAACCTTAATACATTCCATGTAAAGTGTGAATGAATCACATCACTTTGAGGAGGCGGTAGGCCACACGTCCACAAACGAAGTTATCATATTCCCACGAAAAAGAAATAATGAAGGTATAAATTATATAATAATTATATAAACATAAATAAACCATAAATAACATATATATCAGATGAAATAGTAATTTCATCATTATTTTGAACTTCAAAAGGTGGTGATGGAAGAACGAACAACATCGGTTCTGGAGGAAGTAGTCTTGCATACACATGAATGATGATTTTGTATCCCATTTGATGGAAGTGTGTGTTATTTTAGGTAATAAAATAAACATAAAAACACACACATATATAAATTTAGGATACTTATGTTATTATATTATCATGTAATAATAATAATTTAATGTGTGGATAAAGAAAGAAATCAAAAGTTATTGTTGAAGGATATTACCTCTTCTTTGGTAAAATCCTTTTGGTTTGCACCATAGGGATTCATTGGTTGTATTTACTTCCAAATTAAGGATTCTATGTTGATAAGAGGTATGTTGGGAGATTATTTTCGTATGTTCTGGATGAGACAATGTGCTTGATAGGTGTGGAGATGTGAGGGGGTGAGTGCCCTTTTATAGTGGAAGAGGAGTGGCATTCTTGTAAATACAAAAAGGTAAACACTATTGAGACGTATCCCTTACATAATATGCCTCCAATAATTGTAAAAATTATATAAATTGGATGATATTGTATAGATATTTCTATAAAATGTCTTCTTTAGATTTTTATTTAGTATTTTTGCCCTTAAGTAAAATTTTAACCACTAAGTATACTCTTTTTTACCTTAATTTACTTAATTTATTTTAAATACTTTCACTAATAGTATTGGTAAAAAACTAAGTTGAACATACTATAAATTATATATTATTATTATTGAAAATATGGAATCAATTTTTCGAAATTCTAAACATATAATTGGATGATATTATTTTAAAATTATTCCCATAGAGGGGATGTAACAATAGGTTTTTAAAGTAAAAAGTTCAAAGGTTTTAAATGTTTTTATATCCAATTTCAATGTGAAATTAATTCCAATGACCTAAATTTAATTTTTATATTTATAAATTATCTAAATATAATTTAAAAAAACTAAAATATAATTTCACTATATAAATAAATTATTTTAAAAATCAATTTTCCATTAAAATTTATTGTTTCTCATTATTCATCAAATAATGAAACTTCTCAGAAAAATACCAAAAAATCACCCAAAGTAAATTTTGATATTCCTCTTTCAAAAATGATATATTTTTATACAATATAAATTATAAAAGTTTCAAAATTATATTTAAAATAGTTTCTCTTTTAAAAAGAGTTAAAATTACATTTAAGAAAAGTATATCTTTTTATTCATAAAAAATTGATTTATTCTTCTCTTATGCCTGTCAAAACTATTGGATTATTGTAAAAAAATGATTGAATATATAATATATAATGTTTTTTTAAAAAAAATAATAGTGGTTTGTTTAATTTATTGATATAAAATGGTGTTTGTTCGTAGAAAAACATTTTACTTGGAAAAAGAATTTATATATTTCCAAATTGTTCTCACTTTAATTTATAAATAATTAATAACCAAAGTATTAATTTTATATACATGTAAAAATAATATTTTCACAATTTATTTAATCTTATTCATCACTTACATTCTGATAGCTAAGTGGTAACTATAATAATATTTTAATAATAATATTAATAGTATATTGTAGTTTAGTAAAAATAGGTCTTGAGTTTAACAAAATCTATCGAAGGAATTATAAATTCTGTGTAAAAAAATCCAAACATAGTGTTGCGTGTAATAAAAGATAATATGAGTGTTTCATGTAGTGAAATAAAAACTATGTGTTTCATATAAATAAATAATAGTTTGATGTGGTATGTAATATAATCCATTAAAGAAATTTTAATTTTTTCAAAAAATAATAAATCATAAAAACTTAGGGTGTTATAATAGATAATTGGTTCGATTAGTTGAAGGGATCTATCTAGTTTTCAAATATAAAATTGTTTCATGGATATTATCATATGAAATTAAATGGTGAGGATATCCCCAATACTAGTTTCAAGTGGGTTTTAGGCATTTTGAGTTCATAGTTATATCGTTCAGTGTCATGAAAACCACAGATATTTTTACGGGACTCATGAACTTCATATTTCATGAATTTTTAGATCAGTTTCTGGTAGTGTTAAGTGATTATATCATCTTTTACTCGAATTTTGATTGTTTTATTAGTCCAATAGCTCTATTATCTCTATTTTAAGTTTCCCTTGTGCGTTTTTTTGATGCATGAGGTTCATTTTATACCGCATGTCGTGTCTCATCAAGGAGTATTTGTAGATACTTTATAGATTGAGGAGGTCTTTTCTTAGGTGAAAATTAAAAATATTGTATTGGTTTATAATTTACTTATTCTTGAAGGCTATTATTGGAATTTGTGTGTGATTTTTCTCATATTTCATCCCATTTAACTGAGGAACCTCAGGCCCACACTACTGGATCTAGTGCTAAAAATACTTTCTTTAAACACTGGATTTCATTCAAAGTGAGATTAAAATATATTTATTTTAAATAATTTTCATTAGTTAAACATTATATCTCATAAATAGTCATAATTCTAATAATATAAGTTCTGGTTTATTTGATAAATAACTACATAAGAAATATATGTTGCAAGATATGTGAAAATTTCTATATAATTGAGCCACCCTAGAATCCCTTCCATAATTAACATAGGGTATACTCATCTTCATGACCTCGAGAATGAAAGAATAATAAATGGGTTCCATCAAATGCTTTATAAAGGAAAAATTTTCAACATGTCATTTGGGGTTAGATAAAAAGCTTTAGCGAAAACATTAGCAAGGGAGAAACATATTATTAAAAATAGCATGGAACAATAAGTGTTATCCAAAATTCTTGATAGAACAACATGTAATCAAAAATGAACAAATTTATACCATTGAAAAAGAGTGCAGAATCATGAGATAATAAATATTATCATTCGAGAATAATCATAGTCATATTTCATGGAAATGTTATGTTCCATTAAAACATAACATAACAATAAACTTTGGCACAAAAAAAAGTGTACAGTATCATCACCTTCATGATTTATACTTTCACCCATTCCTTTATGAGTCACTACTCAAAGTCACACTTAGCTATAGAACATAATTTTACCCATTTATAAATTTCTTATGAGACATAAACTTCTAACCAATGAATTGGATATAGATATAAGATCCCACCCATCAATCATTTGTATATATGTGTGCAACTTAAAATCATTCAATAAATATATCATGAAGAACCCATAGAAATAAAATGGGTGTCATATCCTCTTCAAATGGAATCATAATAAGAAATCATTTATAATTCCATAACTAATAATAACATGGAAAAGTCATTGAAAATAAATGGGTATCCAAATATATTTAGTAACTATCTAGGTAAATATCATTCAATTAAGATGATGAAATACATTGTATTTACACCATATAGATAAAAGGTATACATTTTATTCAATAATTTCCCCTATTCAATCTAGCATCTAGGTGAACACCCTTTAATAAAAGTAATGAAATATAGAGTGTTCACATAGGAAATGTAATGGAAGGAAAAAATATTTACACACAGTGGATGATTAGGAAAGAACAAATTACTAATTTATTTCCATGAGTTTAATCTACCAGAATATTATAAGTGTATTTATAGGGAAATTCATGAAAATTAACTTCAATGGAAATTAATCATTTTAAGATATAGAGGAAAATTTAGGTGATATGTGAAAGAGTTTTTATAAAAAAAAATAATTTATAAAATTGTCCTAGAATATGTTACATATCATTTTCAAAATAGTGAAGTGAAAATTTAATAAAAATTTTAATTTCAAAAAGAACCCTCAATAATGGATCCTTGAAAATACAAAAAAAATATATTTTATGAAAATGTGAAGTGTAAGATAAAACAAACGATCATGGAAGGAAACCCATTTTAATAATTTAAAATATATTTATTGAAACCCACATTGTAAAAAGGAATAAAAAAATTTATTTTTATAATAGGAAAATGGGAATTTAAAGGTCACATTATATAATACAAAACTTTGTTTCCAAATATAAATTCTAACATTGGTAGAAGGAGGAAAATATATACATTTATTATAAATTATAGTTAAAGAGGATAGGAATTATTCTTAATAATAATATAATTTTTGAGAAAAAAAATCATCAAGGTAAAATATTTGAATTTAAAATTAAGTTTCACCTAGAGAGGAAGATAAAGTGAAACAAAATAAAATATTATTGTTGAATAAATAAAGAATATAATAATGAAGTTCATGAATAGGTTTTATAACTCAAGAAAGGATATTTGAGTTATCAAAATCCATTACGAATTTAGTAACATAATAATCAAAAGAACATGACAGGAATATCATGAAATAGATATTAAAATCTCATTAAATGGGAGATATTTATCCTACATAATATTAATTGTGTATTTAATACACCATATAAAATAAAACATGGTGTTTAATATCAAACATGTCTCATGGATTTAAAAATTGAGACAAAGAAAGCCTTACATCATTGTTATCTTTCAAATAGAAAACCTATGAAAGTTAGAACATGAGATATATTTTGTAAATAACTTATATTATATGAAAGAATTTTACCAAATAAACCCATTTCTAATATATAAACCACAAAATGGAAATAATTTTTCAATATGCATCATATCTCAATGAAGTAAAATTGAGATGTAAAAAACCTTACCTTTAATCTCTCTTATTTGAACATTCTCTAACATCATATATAATAAAAAACTGTATTAATCACCTATTTCAGAACCTTATACATAACTATATCCTTTTGTAAAATTCATTTATATTCATTTATTAAAAATATATTAGTTACTCATATTTTATTTTCATTATAGGATGTTTATTAGTTTTGATTGCTTTGTTTATTACTAGTTTCATAATGGTAGTTTCAATTATTATTTATATATTAAAATGTAATCATTATAATATCATTAAAGATAATGTAATACATATTTTATAATTATTTATTATGTTTTAATTTCACTTTATTGGTATTTTAGTTGTGATTCATGACAATGATGTTGGTGGAAATCTTATCTAGGTAATTTATAATGTACAAAAAGATGGTAAAATAATAATAAGTCAAATATTAATATAAAATTTACATAACCTTAAACCAAATATTATTTTTTTATTAATGAATAATACAATGGTTATTTATGTTTTCATAGTCATCTGTGACAGAAATTTATAGCAGTGTTCATGTAGGTGGTCAAACTAACCCAAAACAAAACAAAATATAATCTATATGTGAGTATGATTAAGAAAGTGATGCATTTTAAATAATATAATTATTAAATAATTATAATGATATTATTTTTATTTTTTTAAGTTTTAAATCATATTTGAATATATTTTTAAAAATAATAAAATAATAGTTTAAAAATGAAATGTGTTACCTTCATGGAGGCGATAGTCTGCATGTACACACGGGTGACACATTCGTTTACACAAAAAGTAAAGATGGTAAGATTTGGTTTATATTTTTAGAATATAAATAATTTTTTAAATATTATATTTATTCATTAAATACCCCTTTTAATCATCCATGTATGGTGCTTATGAATAACAGATCATGTCTCATATGGAGGCACTTGTCTACACATAACACAAGTGCCCTTTTTATTTTTCAAATGGTTGGCCGAAGGGTAGAAAATGGTGGTACTATAAAAATATCATCATTTAAGAATAATTATTATATTTATGTAATTACTTAAACATGGTTTCATTATATTATAGGGAGTTATAAGGAGAAAGAAACCAAAAAAGGAAAAAATAGTAATTAAGAGTTTTTTCCATACTCATTAAAAGAAATTCTTTTCAAAGAGAATTAATTCTTTGATATTTGGTATCTTGAGAAGAAAAAAGTCCCTAGGAATTTTATAATATTTTTTTGGATTTATTTGGGTATATTTTTTTCAAATAATATAATCTTGGTGTGTAAAGAGAAATGGGGTTGTGATGGCTCATTTTATAAGGGAGAGGAGTGGTATTTTTGTAATATATAAAGGGTAATGTCAATATTCAAAGGTTAAAGGAATATAATAATGAAAAATAATGTATTTTTGGAAGTTTTATGTGGATAAATCCTAAAATACACATTTTTAAACATTTTTGTTAAATATAATACTTTTACACTTAGATTTTTCACTTTTACCATTTTTGGTTTTTACTATAATAATTATTTTTTACCTAAGTAATTTAATTTTAATATATAAAAATAAAATGGCCCTTATTATAGAATTATTATTTAATTATTTCAAATATTAAATCCATTTTTTCAAATAAAATTTCTAAGTGTGATAAAAAAAAATTTTAATATTAGCACACTTAACACTTAAAAACCATTTTTTGAAAAATTGTATTTTAATGCTTAAAAATTATTATTAAGATAATATTTTCAATATTTTCAACTTATTTGAAATTTATTGGTCTAGTATAAAAAAAATATTAGTTATTTTTAATTTAAAGGAATCTAAAATCAAACATCACCTTGTGGATACATTGTTTAAAGAAACAGACCACAAATATTTTTTATTAGAGTAAAATATTACTTCGGTTTTAAAAATGTTAAACATGAGTTTTATAAATTCAACATTATTATTTAAAATTATTTAATTTTATTTATGAATAAATATTTTTTATATAAAAATTTTCTAATAAACTTTTAAATAATTTTTTTATTATGAAAATATATAAAAATTGATATTTTTTCACTATTCACCCAAAAATTTAGCCTTTTCAGAAAAATAAAAAAAACTAAGATTGTATAGACATAATAAATTAAAAACTGATGTTAATTTTATAAAATCAAAATAATAAACTTAATAAATTAATTTTTAAATAAAAATAAAAAATATAAAGATAAAATGTTTTATTGAAAATGGCATTTTTAAGTGTTATTAAAACTATTTCATATTAATTTATAATTTAAGTAATGGTAATATATTAGTTCATATATAATAATATTTTAAAATTAGAAATTTTAATTTATTTAGATAAAATATACATCACTTTTAAAAAATATTTATTTGAGAAAGAATGATCTTTTTTAATATTAAATCATATTAATTATCTATCCTCTAAATGTAAGAAATTTCAGTTGAGTAATATATTTGTATTTATTAGAAGTTTAATTATTTTTATAATGTTCTTATTAATATCCATATAATATATCATGTATTTTTTTAGTTTGGCTTGTGTGTAGAGAAATCTATCGAACACGGTGTTAATTTAGAGAAAAATATATTCCAAAATCTCAATGTGTTACATACCCCCTTAAATAAATTCCACCCCTGTAATTTTAATTATCACTCAATAATTAAAGAAGATAATGGATATATATTAAACTAAAGATTTATTTTCTTGTTGTATATAAATCTCACAATCATAGATATAATAAGACTCACCATTTCTTGCATAATAGGCATGTATTGATGTTTTTCTTTATCTCAATAATTTTTTACCAAATATTCATCCTTGGATTGTTATAGAAGTTTCTAGGGACATACCTTTCATCACATCATTTTCTTGATTCTAATTCTAACCAGATACAAAAACCAATATATTTTTGACAATATCCAATAAAATCATATTAAGCGATCATATGAATGTAAAAACTCAATCCTAATATGTTTACTTTAATGACAACATTATTTTAACATTTGATACTTTTATTTCAACTATATCACACTTGGTTTATCCAATAACTCTCTTAGTTTATCTTATGTTATCTATGACCATACTCCTATTAGGTTCTTTGAATATACCATAAATATGTGCTTGGATCCTTCATAAAGGTTTGTAAATAGCATATGATCAGCTAAAGAATATCTCCCACGAGTGTATTTCTATGTGTGTGGTCTTAGTCCCACTCATCATGAACCGAGTAATGATCAAGTAGATACTTAACCATACTTTCTGTGGGTGGTTACACCTAATTAAATATATGTCACATCCATATCAACATTCTTGTATCTATAAAGGGGTGTAATTACTAAGAGAACCACTTACTCAAATCTTTACACATATTTTAGGATGTTATTCTATATTTAGAATTATCCCTAGGGTTTTAAAAAAATTATCTAATCCTATTCCCTAAAAATAACTAAAATAAACATAAAAAACAACAAAACCCTTCTCTAATTCCAACTAATGTTCCCTAGAACAACGCTCCTAAATCAAGTGAAAAAAAAATTCTTTAAACACTAGATTTCATGAAAAATTTAGAAGAACCTATCTTTATTTTACATTATTTCCATTAGTTGAACATTACAACTCAAAAATTATCACAGTCCAAGGAATGAAAGTTTTATTTTATTTGAGAACTATCTACATAAGAAACTTATTCTATAACACTTGTGAATATTTCTCCATAACTGATATTCATTAGTGTCTCTTTTAGACTTATCATAAGTTACACTCATCTTCATAACTTATATAATGAAAACATAAGAAATAGGTGACCTAAAACGCTCTTTAATGGAAAAATTCTCAACATGTCATCAATTTTATATCATAATCATATGAGAAAACTTTATGAGGGGGGATATCATTTTAAAAAGAACATAAAATAATAATAGTTATCCATACATAAAAATATAAGGACATGTAATTTCAAATGAACAAACATATACCATAGAAAAAGAGTGTGGAATTATGAGATAATAAACATGATACAATGATAATAATCCTAGGTATACGGCATGTAATTATAGAATTCCCTTGAAACATAACATAATAATAAACTTTATCACAAACATAAGCACAAGGTATCATAACCCTCGTGAGTCGCTATTCGCACCCACACATTTTTGATTCACAAATATCACTCATTCTTAGAGATAAAACTTAATTTCACCTATTTATACATGAATCAAATAATATAATATTTTAAAAAATGTGTTGGAGGGTGATATTGTACCCTACCCATCAATAATCCATAGAAATGTATGCCCTTTAAAATAATTCCTTCATTAAATAATGAAGAACCCAAGGAAAGAAAATTTCATTTATATACTTTTCAAATAGAATCACATAAATAATTAATTTTTAATTCCATAAAAAATCATAACGTGATAAACCCATGGAAGATAAATTGGTATCCTAAGATATTGAGTAATTTTCTGGGTAAATACCATAAAATTAAGATGATGAGGTATGTGGTATTTGTGCCATATAGATAAAATTTATACATTTTAGTAAATAATATCCCTAACTAATTGATGTGTATCATATTAGTGAAAAAACTTCAATAAAATTAAGGAAATATATAGTGTACACAGAGGAAATTCATTGGAATAAAAATCATATTTATACATAGTGGATGATTAGGAAAGATAAAAGAAATAATGGATTTCAATAGTTTAATCCCCCAAAATAGTATAACATAATTTAGAGGATAATATATAAAAATAAATTTCCAAATAAAATAATACTTTGGAGATAAATAGAAAAATGGAAATGATATCCTAAAAGAGTTTTTAGAGGAATTTTTTTAACAATTTCACAGAAGATGCTACAGGTCATTTTTAAACTGGTGAAGTGATGTTTTTTAAAACATTTACTTTCAAAAATAAATCTCAATAATGTAACCCTAAAAAGATATAAATTATATTTTAATTAAATGTGGATTTCAATATAAGACAAATTATCATGGATGGAAACCCATTTTAATTATTTAAAATATCTTTATTTAAACCCACATCATAAAAAGGGATAAAAAACTTATTTTTGAAAAGAGTAAATGGTGAATGTGAAGGTAACATGAGATAATACATGATTAGGTTTCCAAATACAATGTATAACATTGGTGAAAAATGGAAAATATGGACATGGAGGAGAAACCAATGACAAAGAGGAAGGGAGTTATTATTAACAATGATATACTTTTTGAGAAAGAAATTTGTCAAGGTAAAACAATTGAATTTAATAGTAATTTTCCATTTTAGATTAAGATAAATTACTATAAAATAAAACCTTAGGGTGGAAGAAACCATCCTTATATTAAATAATTTCATGAATAGGTATTATAACTTAAGAAAGGATATTTTAGTTTTTAAAATTCCTTAGGGATTTAGTAATGTAAAAATCAAAAGAACATAAGAGGGAGATCATGAAATAAATATTAAAATATTTTGATAATTAAGATATTTATAATACATTAAATTAATTTTGTATTGAATTCAACATATAAAATAAAACATGGTATTTAATATCAAATATCACATGGATTTTAAAATTGAGACAAATAAATACTTAAATCATCGTTATCTTTCAAATTGAAAACCCATAAAAGCTAAAACATGATATGGATTGGTAAGTCCCTTACATTTAATGAAAAATTATGATATAATAAATCCATTTCGAATATATACACCATGAAAATGAAAAAAAGTGGTGAATACACATCATATCTCAATGAATCAAAATTGAGATGAAAAAAATATTACCTTTAATCCGGCTTAGTTGAGCTCTTTCTAACCTAATTTATAAAAAAATAACTATATTAATAACTTATTTAAGAAACATAATCATACCTATAAACTTTTATAATTTTTTTTAAAATAATTTTTAGAAAATATATTATTTACTTCTATTTTATTTTCAACATCATATGTTTATTAGTTTTGATTAATTTGTTTAGTACCAGTTTTATAATTGCAGTGTCAATTATTATTTATATATTCTAATTTAATCATTAATATATCATTAAAGGTACTATAATAGATATTTTATAATGAATTATAGTGTATTTATTTTAATTTATTACTATTTTTCTTATGGTTCATGATGATGAAGTTGTTCACTGTTGGAAAATACCCTACCCTGACTGTTTTAGAAACTGTGGGAAAAATAGATATAACCACAATTTTGGTCAAATCCTTGGGTATATCCATTTTTTTCAAGGCTTATACCCACAGTTTTGAAAAAACCATGGGTATAGGATTTTTTTTTGAATTCCTATACCCGCGGTTTTATAAAACCCTAGGTATAGCTTTCCCGCATTATGGAGGGAAAAAAATTCCACGAGGCACAAAAAATATTTGGTCGGAAAACCTATTCCCACATTTTTCCCTCTTATACCCATAGTTTTTATTGATATATTTAGATCGATAAAAATATATAAACACATATGATTCGTAGGCGAGTTGGTGAGGCGTTGTTTATTATTCACTACGGTCGTGGGATCAAATCGCGTTGAATGCTTTTTTTCTAATACAAGGAGTGAGATTAATATATTATGATAAATATAGATATATTTATATAAAAGAGAATTTGCTAGGTTGTTTAGGCGTTGGAAGTATGAAGTGAAGGATGCGGGATCAGAACCCATGGGCTGTATTTTTTCTAATACGGACGTCGATTAATATATTTAGTGAAATATATATATATATATATATATATATATATATATATATATTTGTAGGTGACATAGCTTGAGTGGTGAGGCACCCAGAATTCGAAAGGCAGGTCGTGGGTTCAACCCCTGCTGCACGTTTTTTGTTCAATTTATACCCATGGTTTTAAAACCTTGGGTATAAGGCTTTAACAACTTGGCTATTAGGTATGAGGCTTTGACAAGGTAGAAAAAATACATACCCACGACTTGAAAAAACTGTGGGTATAGGCTTTGGATCTATCTCGATGCCTTGGTTTCCTATAGTTCCCAAAACTGTGGGTATAGGATATACCCATTGTTTTGGGGGCTATACCAACGGTTTTGAACTGTGGGTATATGTCATTTTTTCAATAGTGGTTGAGGATCTTGTTTCGGTAAATTATAATGAACAAGAAGATTGTACAATAATAATAACTTAAATATTAATATAACATTTCCTAAAACATAAACCAAAAATTATTTTATGATTAATTTTTAATAACACAAATAGTTAAGTTTTTATATTCATCCATGATTGAAATTTATAGCATTGTTCATATAGGTGGTTAAACCGACCCAAACAAGAAAAGTTTGTAATCTATAGGTGAGTATAGTTGATAAAGTAATTATTTTAAAATAAAATCATTATTAAAGAAGAATAATGATATTATTTGGATGTTTTTAGGTGTTGACTTAAATTTTATGATATTTTTATAAAGATTAAAATACTTGATGAAAAATGTAATACGTTACTTTCATGGAGGCAATATTCTTCACGTGCCCACAGGTGATGTATTTGTTTACATATAAATTAGGGAGGTAGGAATAGGTTTTATATTTTAGTAATATTAAGAATATTTTAAAAATAATTTTTATTCATTAAATTACCACATTTAATCATACATGTTGGTGGTTATGAAAAACATGTCACATCGCTTGTAGAGGTAGTAATCTACATGTAACACAAGGGACATTTTCACATTTTGAATGGTTAGAAGGAGTGCTGAAAATGGTTATCCCAAAAAATAATAAAATTTAAGGATAATTAAAATATTTATTTAATTAAATAAACATTGTTATATTATATTTGGAGGAGGTATAAAAATAAATAATGGGAAAAAAAGAAAAATGTGTAATTTAGTATTTTACCTTACTCCTTGGAAGAGCTTCTTTGAAAGAAGGATTAAGGATCTGAGATGAGGTATTTTAATAATACCAGAACCTATAGAAAGTGTATAGGAGTTTTGGAGAGTAATTTTTTAATATTGTGGTTGAATATAAGAGTCTTGTAGTGTGAAGAGAATTGGGATGGTAGTGGCTCCTTATATAAGTGAGATGAGTGGCGGTTTTGTAATATATAAATGGGAAAGTCTTTATTAAAAGGTAAAATGGATCAAATAATGTAAAATAATGAAGTGGGTTAAATTTAATTCTAATAAATAATAAAAAACATTTTCAAACATTCTTTACCATTTGGAATTTAATAATAGATTTTTTCATGATAATTCTAATAGCATCAGTTGATCCCTTTTTGTTTTTTAATTACTTATGCCCTCTTTAAGGGATAATAAAATTATTATATGATGCTTTTCTAGAAGGGAAAGGGTTTGTTTCATGAATGTTTTATCGGTTCAATTTTATATTTATTGGTAATTATTCATAAATGATTTTTTTATTATAATGTGGTTGTTTGTTGCCTCACCTCCCCTTTGACATGTTTTGGGAACCTAAGTTTCTAAGTGAGATATCATGTTTCATCCTACACTATATAGATTATGCATTGTATAATTTCTATTAGTTTTATATTATTATTTTTATAGGGGAGCTTACCTGATGAGGCTACAAAGGGTATGTTGGGTGGTTATGTGTTTTGGAATTCAACATATGTTGGTAGTTGGTTTTGCATAAGTGTTGTCTACATTATTATTACCTTAAGTCCTAGTGAATTACCTATGATGCATATTTCTTATTGATGATTACATATAATGGATCCTAATCATATAATTTATTTCATCCCCTAGTTTTTTGGATTATATTGTACCATTTTTTGGTTATGGTTTGTTTTTTCCTTTCATTCATCCTCGATGATGTGGTTATAAGTTTTTTTATATTTTTATTCTTTCATGGTTGGGTTTATTCTCTAAATGTTTTCTAAATTTTATTTAAAGTGTAATTTCAAAGGAAAATTATTGTTTTGAACATAGGATTTTGAAAAAGGTTTTTTAAATTAGGAAAATGAATATTATTTTTTATAATATAAAAATTCATAATTTAAAATTACAAAGAATTTATTTACCAAATAATGTTTATAGTTGTTTTTAATAAAACAAATTGATATATTCCTTATATATAAATATCATGATACTTTGTTTTCATTATAATTTATTAAATGGAAATAAATTAAATTGTATATAATAATATCATTTATGAAATGTATTTTGAAATGAATTTAATATAATACCTGGTCAAATAAAACTTGTAATGTCTATATCACACCCTATATAAACACATATATTTGTGTATGTAGATCTCATGTTTATTACAGGTGCCTAGGATGTAATCCTCTTTAGGCCTAGTTTAGTTTGGAATGTTGATGGACATTTTCAGTTATGGTGAATTTCGATGGGTTTCAAAGAGGTAATATTTATCATTGTTTAGGTTTTATCTTTTCTTTTGGTTTATTTATGTATCGGCCACTTCATTCAGGTGCTTATTTTTTATTTTGGTTTCCTTTATGTTGAGACCTTGTTTCATTTTATTCTTATTTTGTATCTCCTAATTTTTTATAGTGACTATATATTATTTTGGTTATTTATTTATGCTATTATCTATTTGGATTATTATTTTATTTAGTACAATTTATTTATTATGTATGTAATTCCAATGTGTGGATGAACCATGTTAAATTTTCAATAATGGTATTTTTCTTATTTATTTTTACTTAGGGTGAAACCATTCCCATTGGTTGAATCATTTGATACCTGACACTAGTTATCAGCCCATTCCAATTAAGAATTCACTTTATGCCTTATTACAATCCAAGTAGGGTTAACAAAGACTACTTCGTGATAGGTTTTACCTCTAAAAATATTCCATAAGGTATATCAAATAAGATAGAACAATTCTTCCATGTATTTTTTTAATGAACCATATGATCAATATTTCCAAATGTAATATCAATTTTTTCTCCTTGTTGTAATATAATTTATTTTAGAAAAGTTGTAGGGGGAAATCATACTCTAATAAATCGTTAAATTATTATCTTGGATAAGGGTGATCCATTAGAAAAAATCTTCAATAATTCTTGTACATAGTCTTTCTCACATTAAGTAATTGATGACAGGAATTACCTTCTTTACAAATTGGTTAAGATTTATTTCATATAATAGTGTATCCATATAAGTTTCTCTATGAAGAAAATACATTTATAGGGAACATTAACAGATCATTAAAAATAAAATATTGTTTTTTATGTGAATCTAATACTTTAACACCTACCTCCCATAGAAATTACAAATCATTAAGTAATGGGAACTGATAAATGTCAATATCCTTTCAAGATTGTTTTGGTTTATAAATCATCAATATCATCATAAAAACATTTATTCATACATATCCTTAGGGAGAGATTTCAGACTACCAATATAACAATCCATTAAACATTTTGGTTATAAAAGTTCTAGTATGGATTAATTCCATCTGTACATGGTCCTATTCTGATATTTCTAAATTCATTTCGGAAATTAAGAATGAAAAATTGTCAAATCATTTTTATTATTGTGAATTGGTCATGTGATGTAGGTTTCTATTATAGATTCACTCATCTGTATATAATCTAATCCTCTTTTCATCATTTAAATTTGTAAATAAATGCTTCAACTAGGGATATATTAGAAGATACCATATTTTATTAGTAGGAGTTATATTATTACCCATGGAAATAGAGAACAATTGGATCTCCCATCCATTTTATATCATGATTTCTCATATTTAGGATATTTTGATCAACCTTTATATTCCTTCCTATAAAATACACTATCATTATGGAAACAAATTATTTTCTTATACCCCAGTCTATTGAAAATATTAATTATTTGTATCATGATTGGAATTTTGAAGCTCATTACCTTCTAGAATATCTCTTTCAAAAGTTCATGAAATTCAGTGAAAATTTTACTTATTTAAAAAATTATTATTTTTATGTTAACAAATATAAACACTATAAATATCACTATAAATGAAGTATAGCATATGAATAGTGGGTTTTCAACATCTCTATATAATCATTAAACACTTTCTCTTTTTTAAATGGTTTTAATGCCTACAACATGAATTAATTCATCAAGATGATTCTTTTTTCTCGTACTGAATATCTTCATCAATATAAGATCTTGAATGATTTTTCTTTTTAGTGCGTCAAATCCAATCTGTATATCTATGACTAAAACCATATCAAATGAGATGGTCTTTTATTTCTACAAACCCTAATTTTCTCGTATTCTATAATTTCATGCATGGATATAAAAAAATGTTTCTATTTTCAAGATTTTTTTAGAAACTTCCATTAAATTATAAACCCCTTTATCATATTCATCACTTGTTCTCTATGAATTATCCTATTAATATTTATTAATTACCTCAAATAATAATTAAAATTAAAAAACTTTTAAACTATTCAAACATATAAAAATATAGATATATAATTTTAAAAAATATATATCAAATTATATATATATAAATATAAACATGTGTGTGTGTGTGTAAAAGATATAAATACATAAAGAAAAAAAATATAAATTTAAAACATATAAATTTAAAATTTATATAAACATAAATAAATAAAAAATAAATACAACTAGAAAAATAAACATGTAAATTTAAAATAAATAAATTAAAAAAATATAAATATGTGAACATATAATTAAAAACATAAAGCATATACATTTAATACATATATATAAATATATAGACAAATAAAAAAATATTGACATATAAACCTTTAAATTAAGAAAATATAAACATATAAATATATAAACATGTAAATCTAAATAAAAAATATATTAATTTAAATTATATATTAACATGTAAATTTTAATTATATAAAAAATTTAACATGTGGATTTAATTCATATAAACATATTATCATATTTATAGAAAAAAACATAAAAATGTAAAAATATATAGAAATAACAGAATTTTCTTTGAAAATCAAAACAATTACACATAAATCGAAATGTAATAATGAATATTTTAATTTATTTAACATACAAAGGAATGTAATTTAAAAATTAATTCGAAAAAATCAATAAAAGTATAAATTCAACTTTTATAGATATTATTTTTAATGAGAAATCTAACTAATACTCAACAAAACAACACATAAATACCTAAACATTAAAATTAAACCATAAAAAATAAAAAATATATTATATAATATATAATACAAAGGTTTGTTCAACCTATTATGATTCCTATACTAAATCACACTTAAAATTAAAAATAATAATGAAATATAAAGAAATTAGTTGGAACTAAAAAAATGTGGATAATAAGAATGGAAGATAATGGAGGTGATGATAGAGGGTGGTGAAAGGGGGTTGAGGTTGGAATAAAGGGGTCAAGGGTGCTATAATGGGGCTGATGGAGGAGGAATTTGGAATATGTTATGTTAAAATAGTATATTATAGAAAAATATCATGATTTAAACACACAATTATTTGGGTTTTAATTTTTCTAAAATGGAGAAATAAGAGGGGAGGTCTTTCTTATGTGTGTTTTAATTTTTTTTAAAGGGTTTTAACATCAGTTTTATGAAAATCATCACTGAAAGATTTCCGTAAAAAGATTTTAACATAGTTTATCTAATAAATATTATTAAAATATCATTCAACATTATTTATTATATTATTAATGTTAAAAATATCATTGTATATATTATTTATTCAAAAATTGATTCTTAACCAAGATTGGATTATTTTTATCATATGATGTTTATGACATCATGAACCTTAATTTTTTTGTAGTAACATCGATTCCAAAATATGCCCTTTGGAACCTCAAATGTGGAATGAGTTCTCAAACTCCTGAAAAAAACAACAGTCAATGTCAATAACTGTAACAAACCAAACTTTTATTAATGAAAATTCATCTTGATCTAATTAAATGTCTTATTATGAAAATGGTTATATAAAATATGAAATTCCTTGGTTTCATGTTTTTTTATTTCAAAATACTGTTAAGAATTATTATCGTTGCTAATATAGCCATTAAACAATGATCACATGATTAGTATAAATATAGGGATTTAACAAATCCAATTTACTGAGAAAAAGGAAGTGATGGCCTCATCCGTTAGAATTTCCCCGTACGAATCCCATTTATCAGAGCTCGAAAAGGAGTTAGCATCATTGGGATTCCCTATTGACCAAGCCCAAGTAGAGTTGTAACACTTTAAGCTCGAGCGGAACTGCCTACAGAAGAAGTTGAATTTGATAGAGATTACCACCCGAGCGATGTTATTAGAGCCACCCCTAGAGTCTTTCACCGTCGCACATCTTACCCTTTGGTCTTATGTATATGTTATAAGGGTTTATATAACAATACATTATCACTATGTTTATGTGCATAACTTTTGTATATAATAATGAATATACATTCATCTTATTATTGTTACTTTGTAAATAAATTTTAAATCAAAAATAGTATTTTTAGATAATATTCAATTAAGAAATCTATTTTTATGAATTAATGGATTTTTGAATTAAATAATATTTTAATAAACTATTATTACAAAATTACTTTATATTAAATATAAATTATTGTATAATTTTTACAAATACAATTGTAATTTTTATTAAAGTTCTATTTTTATTTTAAAGGTAAAAATTCATATTTTTAGAAAATTATTGAGATAAAATTAATATTATGTTTAGAATCAGGATCTCAAAATTATCCAACGGTGAATTTTTCATAATTTTCTGAGACAATCAAATTTTCGGGTAAAAAATTAAATACCGTTTAAATATATAATTTGTTTTATGACATCATAATGACCTAATAGTGATGTCATAAAATACTAGAAACATTAATTTCAGCCAATATATGTTTTATCATTAAAATAATGTGATTTTAGTTTTGTTTGATTTATTTTACAAAGCTTTTGTGAACCCTCCTAAACTTATAAAACACTTTATCTTTTTAAATTGGTTTCCTTGAGAGTGTGACTCACCACCACATAAGAAAGTATAATTTTTTAAGAAGTTCATCCATTGGCCTTATAAAATATTGTTTTCCACTCCCCTTTGGAAAAAAATATGGGCTGGTTTGTGGTTTTTATTAGTTTAATATGTGATGAACAAAATCTAAATAATAAATAATTCCCTCTCTTTTAATATATAAACCCACCCAAGCTCCCACTTCCTCTTTACTCAAAGACTTTGTAACTCGACCAACACCTTACCTCATCTCTCTATAATCCTCAAGGTCCCTCAACCTCCCAAGAATCCTCTCTTAAGACCCTTCCAAGCCTTTGGGATCACACTTCCAAGGGATTCCTTCCTTTCTCATTTAATCCAATTTTCTTAATATTGTTATGCCCTTTTATTTTCAATTATAAATGTTGGTGTTAGATTTCACACCTCCACCATACTTACCTATTTATGTTTTAATGATGATAGACCCATTTTCTATATCATTAATGCCTCCCATGTACACCTGTAACTATACCGAGATTCCGTACGGAATTCCTCTCTCCTCAATTACATTAAGGAAATTATTTTGTATTATGAATTAAAATTCCATTACCTATATTTGTACATGTATCTATATGACCCCCTTACTGTCCAGTTGATGTAAATATGATGATACACCCTTTTTTATCTCATCAACCATTTTTATGAAGTCTTATGTCACGTCGTTATGCTGCTGAAATTGCACTACCATTTTACAAGCCATAATCAATGTGTATTGAATACCATGCCCATTTCTCAATCAAGGGTATTCACCTTTATGAAAATTTACTTATTGATGTAATAATTTCATGTATGAATTCCACATACCTTTACTGTGGAATAAATTATGATTTTTAATGAATCTATGTTGTATGATATGGTGGCACACTTATGCATGGAATTAAATGTTTAAGAAGGGTGTTCCCTGATAGTGCTCTAATACACTTGGTAAAGATTAATATCATGATTCGTCAAGTGCAATGAGGGTTTACTCATGACAATTCAAGTGAAATGAGGATTTACTCATTCTCCGTGTGTAATGAGCCTTGGCTACCACGTAAATTATTGTTGCCACATTTCCATGTTATGATAACCATGCTATATATTGCATTTATGTTCATGTTTCTCTTATTCTCATTTGATATGAATATTTCCTAACATGTATTGTACTATTAATTTTATACCTTCTTTACTTCCTTACTAGGATTTATATCTCACCCTGTTCTTATGTATGTCCTCAGTTTGTCCCATGTAATTCTAAGTATGACGAAATGTAGTGGTCATGTAAAGGAAGTTTTCTATAAAGATGTTGTGTTTCGTGTTTTAATCCCTTATGTAATGTTCCTAATCCCCAAATGCACTATACCTCTCGATATTATATGTTTTATGAAGTGAATATTTTATGTAATAAATCATGTTTAAGTGTGTAATAAAAGTAGGTATGTTATAATATCCAAACTCTAAAATATTTGTACTAAATAACCTCAAATCCAGTCAATAACTTCCATAAAAAATAATCTAAAATAAAAAATAAGAAATGAAAAAAAAAGAAAATTATGGGCTTTGAACATAGTTCTACTGTATGGGAGGAACACTAAAACCTTGGATTAAGATAGAGAATCTCCAAGTTATAAGATCCATAACTATTGGAGCTCAAATTAGAAATAAAATATGAATAAAAAAATTACTGAATTTTTTTATAGCAAGTGATCCCACCTATCATTCTATAGATGATCAATCTGTTTATACCACCATATAATCTTAAATTTCATCCATTTCTCGATCAATACAATTGTCAGTTGCTCATAGTAATCATATCCCCGACTTATTACTCATAATAAATAGTGTAATCAATAATTTTAATATCAATTATCCATCTGAAGAATCTAATATAGCCTTTGAAATCATCATGTTATTCTTATGCATTGAAAGGGAACTCATACGCAAGTAAAATTAAATCTTCTATACTTCTATAATTTGGTAATGACTCATCACCACTATTATAGCCCGATATTTTTTATTTTGGACACTGGTTACACTCTTACACCATTTATATCTAGTTCTATATAATGATTTCCAAAATAACTCCTTCCAAAAGTTCTAAAATCTTAGTTAGAAAATGGTTTTCACATAACCAAAACATAAAAATATCCCACTTGAAAATAATTTTCAATACATAAAAAATAATTCATCTGGATCACTCCATTATATTTCACTTTTTCCTTTCCATTTAGTGAAACCATGGTCCTATGTCATGATTTCAATCATCCAACCCCTTCTAAGGCACAACACCTCCTTAGAATTTCCCAGACTATAAACTTCATCAACATGACCACCATTTTTGAATTCCATCAACCATCTATATCTTTAGACCTTTATCCTATAACTAATTTTTGATGAAGTAATACTTTAATAGAATATAATTTATCCTATATTGAACCATAAATTCTTCAAAATATGAATCGTTCTTTGACTATCAAGAAATAGCATTCCGAACTCTTGAATTCTTATAAGATCCTCCAGTAGCCCCTTCATCCAAATGAACTCCTTCCTAGATTCTATGATTTATACTTACTATAATTCTGTTATAGATAATGAAACTACCGATTTAATTCTATACATCCAACTCTCATTTTTTAATATGAAAATAAACACATATCCAATGGTTTTAATTCATTATAATGTTAGTGTTTTGAGTTAAAAAAGAAAATCATGGGAACCTAAATCTATATATTTTATAATAGTGATTTTTGACCAGCAATGAGAATTTCTACATGTGATCCACTTATGGGTATTTAAAATGAAATAATAAATTTAATTAAATATATCATACATATGAGAATATGATAATATTGAGGAGTAAATAAAAAAAGGCGTCACTGCTTGAGTTTTGTAAACGATGACTACCAAGATTTGTGTGCTGAAGAGAAGAGAATTAGATCTTTTTAGTAAAGAAAATGTGGTTAATGTATTCCATAATAAATAAACTATTGAGAAGATGATACCATTTAATCTAGGAAATATTTTATGTGTTTCTAAGAAGTAAATAGAGTTAGTGAATATCCTATTTCCTAATCTTGTGAGTTGAAGCTGAGTGAAAAGAAACAAGGAAGTAGCGGACCGAAGAGGATCTGTATTCAATGAGTGCTTAAGATCAAACACAATTTTTGAGAAATATATCTTTAGTCATGATAATGTGGAACTAATCTAATTAGTGTGTAAAAACTGTATAAAATATTTATGGGGTTTACTTTTATGTTTATTAGTTTAGAAAGTCAGCAAGCAGGTTTCTAAAAAGAATCAAGGGGTTGTGCAGTTGACAGAGGTCGAGTTGCATGTGTATTTTTTAAAGTACTTAATGTGGTCATGGTTTCTCTATTGGGAAGAAGCAATTCATATTTTAAGGGTTCAGTGACATTCTTGGGAAGAATTTTTTATCTACTTTAGAAGTTAGGAATAAAGTTTAATACCACTCATATCTAAATACTATGGGGTGTAGTATAAAAATCCCTTCCCTTGTGTGATATAGTGGAATCTTACCACCTATGTAACATGGTGATCACATATGTGTGATATTATGTGAATTTTTTTTAGGATAATATCCAACCACTCACTTATATTTGGTGATTAGAATATTAATGAATAATTTGTGTCTTATTAGGAGTTGAACAAAGTAAGTATTAGGTTTCCCTCATTGGGGATGAACCATGTAAAAACACTTGTGTTATCTTTACATTGAGCATATTTATTGAATATAGGTGTTTAATAGGGTAAATAATAAGAAATACATTTATTTACTAATAAGTGATAGGGGTTAAAGACCAAATGGGGGTTAAATTAATTAAATATTAATTTTTTCTTGGAAAATATTCTAGTCACACCATATTCACCCCCTCTCAAGTGTGTAGCATCGGTCCATCGAGCACAATAATGTTAACCCTGAGGGGTGTGTGTAAGAGAGTATGTGTGGTTGACTTGGGGTGTTACCTTATAATTTTATGTTTGATGGTGTGATACATTTTATGATATAGTCGTGACTATATGAGTTATCATGGGAGGGGCGCACTACCCATTAGTCCTTATAAATTAATTCCCAAGATATCTCTTAGAATATTTACACTCAGGTCTATCTAGATTTCTTTGGATTAGATCCTAGTAATTGACTTTATGCCTGATATTATTTTATTTCCTTGGATTAACTTCAAATAGTTTTCATTATGTCTAATACTACTAAATTTTTTAGGATTACCTATTAAGAATCAGCACCCTGTAATCCTACATAAAAAATGGGGGTTGAAAACCCCTTGGGAATAGGTACTGTACCAGTACTATAGAAAATTTTAGCAGCTACAACACTGTAGTAGCGGTGAAACTGTAGCAACGGCGGTCACTATAGCAACAGCAGGCCACTATAGCGGCAGCAAGGCATTGTAGCAGCGGCAGGGACTATGTGGTACTGTACTAGTGTTACTATAGCAATACTATTCACAGAATGGGCCTTGGGCCAAAAATTTGGGCCTTTGGGCCATGTAATGTGATAAATGCCCACTGGGCCTTTGGGCTATGTAATGGGTCTCCCTCTACCCAGTTAAAGAGGTCTTTGCTTTTATTTAATAAAAAATTAGGCTTCATCCCCAACTGTTAAAAACTTCTTAGAAATCAGTCTTGGTCTTGATACTACTAGATTACCTAGGATTACCTCATGGGAATTAACCTTTTGCCTGATTCTAATATAATTCCTTGGATTACCTCTTAGGAATTATATTTATGCCTGATATATTTTAGGATTCCTAGGATACTTCCTAGTATCTAGTAATTTCACCTAATACTAAATAACCATTGAGCCTGATATTATTTGGATTGGTTATTCAATGTCTTTAGATATACTTCATCATTGGAAGAAGTATGTATAATCAATATTATGTGTCACCTTAGAACTTGAAGATTGAAAGTGATTACTTTTTATGATTCTACAGTTATTCATTCACTTTTTAAGAATATCACTTGTGCATACACTAATTTATTGGTTGGGCTTTGGACACCATTGGTGGTGCCCTCATTAGTTATAATTACACCCTTCTTGGGGAACCATGACTCGTGGGTACTCGATAATATATAACTATTCACAAGTTAATGTGGGGAAGAGGAATGGTATTGGATCATTTGGCTACATAGATTTGATGGGAATGGGATATGGATGAGATGATGATTAAGGATGGTGGTAGAGCCTCCTTCTATTTTATTTTGTTATTTATCTTATATATTTTATCAGACCAGTGGGTGATAAATTTATTTATATCATTATAATCATGTGTAGGTATGATTAAATTCTTATATATTTAATTTTATATAACATTTTATGTTTCATTACTTATTTAAACTTTTATTATTTTTTATGGATGATTTTTGGTTATTTTATGTTGTTAGAATACCTTGATATGATGATATAATCTTCCTAGGGTAACACCCTAGACCCTCTATACTAGTTAGAAGCCGATGGAATATGTGTATGAATGCATGATATTAATTAAAAACTGTTGGTATAGAGATGGATGAGAGTTTAATGGTGGAATAGCATTATAATGGGTCTTAGATGTTGGGATGGTTGAGTTTCCAACCAAAAAGGAGTAGGAATCAACAATATTCCTTATGTTTTTCAAGATATGATATTTTTCATGCATCCATCGAGAGATTCTTTCTTGTATGATTAATTTAGGGGGTGAATGGAAATCAATAATTTCATTGTCTCACCATTCTCATTGGATCTTATGTCATAGATTCTCATTTCCCATTTCATCCTCGGTAATATTTGCCTCAAAGGCCTCATTAACAATAGGGTTAACATGATTTGTTTTAGTTAGGGGTAAATGGATCAGTAAAAGTAAAACCTCTTGATATTCCCCATCCTCGTGTACATGGTTCTAGGTGTGGTAATAGAGTTGGTCATCATTAGGGGAAGCAAGGTAGAGGAGTGTGAAATAATTAGTTGTACACCATAGAGATGTCATCTCTAGAAGGTCCAAATATTGTGGGTGGTACTATCTTTTTTATCATTTACTTTATCTTTTAATCTTTTTTATTATAGAGATTCACATTCCTTCAATACACCCACCATGGTCTACACCTTAGGTCTTAAGGAGTATAGTCTTAGAATTCCCCTAGTGTTGACCACAATAGTTAGAGATCTGTTTATTTTTATTGATGTGTGATGATCTCATTAGCTTATAATGGGGAAGAAATAGTCATTGAGGGATATCTTCTTAATATAGATACAACCATATGATGTCATCCTTTCCATGAATTGTTTATATTTTATACATGCAGTCATTGATTACTTCTAAAGGATATTTTCATTCTATGACGTGTAAGGCCAAAATATGGTGTTCATTGGAAAGAAAGACTATCAAATGGGTCATAGGAATTTAGAGTCTCTTTTTTCATATTTGGTAGAGTTGTTGTTATTTTTTTGGGGGGAAATTTCATATTTTTCTCCAGATTTTTCAAGGAGTTTCTATATTTATTTCCCAAATAGGTTTAACACTAACCCAACGACAGTACATTTAGTTTGGGGTAGAGTTACTGCCTAGTTATTTCATAATTTTGATGGATCCTTGTCATATAAAACCTATTTAGCTATAAGTATTAAAGATTTAGATATATGATTTTATGTCGAAGGGTTTTATATAACTTAGTGTGTCATCATTTGGTTTTCTGGTGCTATTACCCAAGAAGGTAGATAGTTGTATCAGGTTGTACATAAACAACCAATGATTGAATTAGGTGACATTCAAGAACTATTACCCCCTTTTTGGATATATTATAGCAAACCAAGCTTAGAATACATGGATATTACATCATTTTAGATTAATATTCAATAAATTGAAAAAATTAAACCCCAAGGACCATGATATTTTAATGCCTCTGAAAATTTAGAAACATAATCTTCTAACTTGCTGAAAGATCATAAAAATTTTCCTTCAAGATCTTCTCCTTTATTAATCCCACTTAAAACTTTTCTTCATAACCTATGGAAAATAAACATAAGAAATGGGTAAGATATGATGATCATTAAGGGTAAAAGATGAATATATGTAATAAGAACATGAGAATAAGTGTATGAGAACAAAATTATAACATTATAATATCATACCCTTTATATCAAATATCATAATCAAAAGGCATGGCATAAATTTAGCTATTCAAAATACTTGAATCATAAGGTAATCAAGAACATAATCCACAAGATCATAAAAAGGTAATAAGACATTTAATGGTGGAATAAAACTAAGCATAGAAAATAATATGTCAAGGATACCTACCAACAAACTCATAAAATTTTAGGCTTTGGATAGTCACTGGTGTACCTTCTTCAGGCTTGGGATGAAATCTTAAGTTACTTCTTATTTCAGGATTGATATTCACTCCCATGTACCCTCTTGTTATAGGCTCATGATACCCTCCCATGTACCATCATGTTACAGGATGGGGATACCCTCCCATATTCTATCTTTTTAAAGTCTTTGGATTCCCTCTCATGTACCCAATTATTATAGGCTTGGGATTCCATTCCATTTAAACACTTATTATAAGATTGGGATTCCCTCCCATGTACCCTCTTATTACAGGCTTGGGATTTCCTATTGTGTACCCTCTTGTTACAGGCTTGGTATACCCTCCCATGTTCCATCATGTTATAAGATTTCGATTCCATACCATTTACCTTCTTGTTAGAGGCTTGGTATTCCCTCCTTTTTACCTTTTGATCTCATAGAACATATATCATTACCCAATTAATTGTAGGTAGATATAGGTCTCACCCATCACATAATGAAATCACACATGCATTTTCCACACGACAATAAAACATCCATCATATCCTGACCCATAAAACTAGATGAGTTTCATAAACATCCTTCCATAACTCATGAAATGAAATGGGTATCATAAAGCATTCTTCATATTATAACCTTTATAAAATAAATAGGTTTTATATTCATTTTATCATAGAACACAAATGAAAAGAAGCGGGTTTCATAAGAAAATTGTAGTCTTAAAAGTAAATGATTCAAATAAATTATAAAAATAGTGTACTTGGATCATATCCCCATTAAATAATAAACTATATCAAGGATTATATCTTATATGGAGAAGTAAAATATCACTTGAATAATTTCCAAATAAAAATTACCTTTCACTGAAAATCATCTTCATTTGAGACATAAAACCTTTTTAAAAACCTTTTATTTTAAAACCACTTTGAAAATTTATGATGTAATCATTAAAAATAATATAAAATTTTTATTGATAAAAATATTATTTCCACTTTTAAAAACTCTTTTCAAATCATAAAACCTTTTTAAAACCTTTTTCTTTGAAAATAACTCTTAAACTTATAAAGAAATCTTTAATATAATTGAAAACTCTTTTTAAAATATAAAACATTTTCAAAGTACATTTTCTTTAAAATAATATTAAAATATCCTATAAAAAATTGAAAACATTTTTATAAAACATTATTTTTAAATAAAACACATTTCTAACCAAAGAGGGAAATAGGGTTAAATTTTCTTAAAACATTTTCTTAATTTCATTTAGTGCCAAGGAGAGGAAAAAATGGTACCATTACATGATTATATCTTGAATAACCATAGGAGAATAAAATTAATGATATTTATTGAGATATGGATCATAATATTTCATCAATGTAAGCATAATCGTAACTAATCCCTATAAATGATGAGATTGTAGAAATAAACACATACCACTTTGGTAAAATTGATTCTTAATCCACATAAAGAAATAACATTAAATAAATATTATTATATCATGAAAATAAGTATATTCGTTATATAACATTTAAAATGGTATTATATACATCATGTAAAAGAATATAGGTTTATAACAAGACATGTGTCACAAAGAAGGCAAATTGAGACAAAATTACTTTACTGACTTTGTAACTTTTGAACCATATACCCCATGAAAGAGAGGTAATATAAGGGATATGTAAATAAAAATAAATTTAATTATAATAATTATGTGATACATTAATGGGTATTATATACACCGCACCAAATAAAATGTGGTGAATATAGCATATGTTTCACAGAAAGAAAAGTGATACTAGAAATCCGATTACTAAATGAGTAACATTTCAATCATGATACCCATTAAAGAACAACATAAATTAAATAATTTAATATAATTAAATAAATTCAATTCATGATATAAAATTTCATAGGTTATTATATACACCAAATAATAAGAATAAGTGGTGAATATAACATATATCTCATAGAAATAAAAGTGATATAAGAAAATCTTTACTAAATGATTAACTTTTGAATCATGATGCCCATGAAATAATAACATCAATTAAATATTTTAATATCATTAAATAAAATAAATTAATGATATAAAATTTAATAGGTTATTATATACACTTTACAAAATAAGAGAGTGGTGAATATGGAATGTATCCCACAAAAATAAAAAGTGATATGAAATTCCCTTACTCTAAGTCTTAACTTTATTTTTACATTTTCAAAACTCAAGTATAATAATTATAAATTTATTATAAATATAAAAAAATAACAATATTATTATATATCATACCATATATTATTTTATTATGACATTATATTACTCGTTTATTAACAATTTCATGTTAAAGTTATATTTTAGGTAACAATCGCTTTGTTTTTTTGTATATGTTTTGAATTGTTATTCTTGATCCTATTACTTAGATCATTATTTAGTTATTTCAAGAATTATAAACATGATTTCAATATCATATATATACATTATATAATTATTAATAATAATATATAAAAGATAGAAATATGAAATGGAATACACCGTCCATGAAGATAGTAGGTCGTACGTACGTAAGAACTTTGTTTCCATCTTCTTGTCATATTGAATGAAAAAAAAAGTAAAATAAATGTATGTGTGTATATATATTATAATTAACTTAAATTATTATTTTATATATATCATATAAATTAACTAAAAACATCCTTAATACATTCCATGTAAAGTGTGAATGAATCACATCGCTTTGAGGAGGCGGTAGTCCACAAGTCCACAAACGAAGTTATCGTATTCCCACAAAAAAGAAATAATGAAGGTATAAATTATATAATAATTATATAAGAATAAATAAACCCTAAATAACATATATATAATATAAAATAGTAATTTCATCATTATTTTTAACCTCAAATGGAGGTGATGGAAGAACGAACAACATCGGTTCTTGAGGCAGTAGTCTTGCATACACATGAACGATGAATTTTTATCCCATTTGATGGAAGTGTGTGTGATTTTAAGTAATAAAATAAACATAACAACATATAAATATAATTAGGATAATTATGTTATTATATAATAATGTAATAATAATAATTTAATGGGTTGATAAAGAAAGAAAACAAAAGTTCTTGTTGAAACATATTACCTCTTCTTTGGGAAACTCCTTTTGGTTTGCACCAAAGGGATTCAGTGGTTGTATTTACTCCAAAATTGAGGATTTTATGTTGATAGGAGGTAAGTTGGGAGATTATTTTAGTAGGTTTCGGATGATACAATGTTCTTGATAGATGTGGTGATGTGAGAGGGTGAGTGCCCTTTAATAGTGGAGGAGGAGTGGCATTCTTGTAAATACAAAAAGGTAAACACTATTGAGAGTTCTCCCTTACATAATGTGCCTCCAATAATTGTAAAAATTATATAAAATGGATTATATGGTATAAATATGTCCATAAAATGCCTTTTTTACATATTTATTTAGTATTTTATTCCTTAAATTAAATTTTAACCACTAAGTAAACTTTATTTTACCTTAATTGATGTAATTTATTTTAATTATATTCACTAACAGTTTTGGTAAGAAACTAAGTTGAACATACTATAAATTATAAATTATTATGATTGAAAATATGGAATCAATTTTTAAAATTATAACCATATAATTTTATGAAATTATTTTGAAATTATTCCCATAGATGGGATGTAACAATAGGTTTTTAAAGTAAAAAGTTCAAAGGTTTTAAATGTTTTCATATCGAAATTCAATGGAAAATTAATTCCAATGACCTAGATTGGATTTATATATTTATAATTGATCTAAATATAATTTAAAAAAATTAAAATATAATTTTACTATATAAATAAATTATATTAAAAATAAATTTTCAATTAAAATTTAGTGTTTCTCATTATTCATCAAATAATGAAACTTCTCAGAAAAATACCAAAAATTCACCCATAGTAAATTTTGATATTCTCCTTTAAAAAATTTTGTTTATTTTATAAAATATAAATTATAAAAGTTTCAAAATTATATTTAAAATAGTTTCTCTATTTAAAGGAGGTAAAATCTCATTTAAGAAAAGTATATCTTTTTATTCATAAAAAATGGATTTATTCTGCTCTTATGTCTATCAAAATTATTGGATTATGGAAAAAAAATTGAATGAATATATAATATATAATGTTTTTAAAAAAAATCAATAGTGGTTGGTTTAATTTATTGATATAAAATAGTTTTTGTGCATAGAAAAATATTTTACTTGGAAAACGAATTTATTTATTTTCAAATAGTCATTACTTTAATTTATAAATAATTGATAACCAAAGTATTAATTTTATATACATGTACAAATAATATTTTCACAATTTATTTAATCTTATTCATCACTTCCATTCCGACAGCTAAGTGGTAACTATAATAATATTTTAATAACAATATTAATAGTATATTTTAGTTTAGTAAAACTAGGTCTTGCGTTTAACAAAATCTATCGAAGGAATTCTACATTGTGTGTAAAACAATCCAAACATAGCGTTGCATGTACTAAAAGATAATCTTAGTGTTTCATGTAGTGAAATAAAAACTAAGTGTTTCATGTAAATAAATCATAGTTTGGTGTGGCATGTAATTAAATCAATTAAGGAAATTTTATATTATTCAAAAAATAATAATTCATAAAAACTCAGGGTGTTACAATAGATGATTGGTTCAATTATTTGAAGGGATCTATCTAGTTTTCAAATATAAAATTGTGTCATGGATATTATCATATGAAATTAAATGGTTAGGATATCCCCAATACTAGTTTCAAGTGTGGTTATGGGCATTTTGAGTTTATAGTTATGTCATTCAATTTCATGAAAACCACAAATATTTTTATGGTACTCATGAACTTCATATTTCATGAATTTTTATATTAGTTTGTGGTAGGGTTAAGTGATGATATCATCATGTACTGGAATTTGGATTGTTTTATAAGTCCAATAGCACCATTATCTATATTTGAAGTTGCCCTTATGTATGTTTTTGATGCACAAGGTGCATTTTATACCGCATGTGGTGTCTCATCATGAATTATTTATAGATACTTTACAGATTGAGGAGGTATTTTCTTAAGTGAAAATTAAAAATGTTGTATAGGTTTATAATTTACTTAATCTTGAAGGCTATTATTGGAATTTGTGTCTGATTTTTCTCATATTTCATCCCATTTGACTAAGGCACCCTAGGCCTACACTACTGGATCTAGTGTTAAAAATATTTTCTTTAAACACTATATTTGATTCAAAGTGAGATTAAAATATATTTATTTTATATAATTTCCATTAGTTAAACATTATATCTCATGAATAGTCATAGTCCTAATAATAGAAGGTTCTGTTTATTTGATAAATAGCTACATAAGAAACATATATTGCAACACATGTGAACATTTATATAAAATTGAGCCACCCTAGAATCCCATCTATACTTATCATAGGTTATACTTGTCTTCATTACCATGGGAATGAAATAATAATAAAGGGGTGATATCAAATACTTTATAAGGGACAATTTTCAATATGTCATTAGGGGTTAGATCAAATGCTTTAGCAAAAACATGATCATGGGAGAAACATGTTATTAAAAATAACATGGAACAATAATTGTTATCCACAAGTCATGATAGAAGAACATGTAATCTAAAATGAACAAATATATACCATTGAAATGGAGTGAAGAATCATGAGATAATAAATATTATCATTGGAGCATAATCATAGTCATATTTCATGGAAATGTTATGTTCCCTTAAAACATAACATAACAATAAACATTAGCACAAACATAAGCCTAGGGTATCATCACCTTCATGATTTATAATTACACCCACTCCTTTATGAGTCACTACTCACACTCACACATAGCTATAAAACATTATTTTACCCATGTATAAGTGTCTTATGAGACATAAACATCTAACCAATTAATTAGATATAGATATAAGATCCCACCCATCAATCATTTTTATATGTGTTCCACTTAAAATTATTTAATCAACATATCATGAAGAACCCATGGAAATAAATGGGTTTCATATCCTTTCCCAATGGAATCATATAAATAAATCATTTATAATTCCATAAATAATAATAACTTGACAAACTAATTGGAACTAAATGGGTATCCAAATATATTTAGTAAATTTCTATTTAAATATCATTCAATTAAGATGATGAACTACATTGTATTTAAACTATATAGATAAAAGGTATACATTTTATTCAATAATTTCCCCTAATCAATCCAGTGTCTAAGTGAACACCCTTTAATAAAAGTAAGGAAATATAGAGTTTTCACATAGGAAATGTAATGCAAGGAAAAAATATTTACACACAGTGGATGATTAGGAAAGAAAAAATTACTAATTTATTTCCATGAGTTTAATCTCCCAAAATATTTTTAGTTTATTTATAGGGAAATTCATGAAAATTTACTTCAATGGAAATTAATCCTTTTGAGATATAGAGGAAAATTTAAGTGATATGTGAAAGAGTTTGTATAAAAAAGATTATTTCTAACATTTTCCTAGAATATGTTGCATATAATTTTCAAAATAGTGAATTGAAAATTTAAGAAAAATTTTAATTTTAAAAATACCCCTCAATAATGGATCCTTGAAAATACAAAAATTTTATTTTAAGAAAATTTGAAGTGTAAAATAAAAAAATGATCATGGAAGGAAACCCATTTTAATAATTTAAAATATATTTATTGAAACTCACATTGTAAAAAGTCATAAAGGTCACATGATTTAATAAAACATTTGGTTTCCAAATATAAATTCTAACATTAGAAGAAGTTGGAAAATATATACATTTATTATAAATCATAGTTAAAAAGGATAGGAATTATTCTTAATAATAATATAATTTTTGAGAAAAAAATCATCAAGGTTAAATATTTGAAGTTAAACTTAATTTTCACCTATAGAGGAAGATAAAGTGAAAAAATATAAAATATTATTGTGGAATAAATAAATCATATAAGAATAAAGTTCATGAATAGGTATTATAACTCAAGAAAGGATAGTTGAGTTATCAAAATCAATTACTACTTTAGTAACACAAGAATAAAAATAACATGAGAGGAAGATAATAAAATAGATATTAAAATCTCATTAAATGGGAGATATTTATCCTATATAATATCAATAGGGTATTTAATACACCGTATAAAATAAAACATGGTTTTTAATATCAAACATCTCTCATGGATTTAAAAATTGAGACAAAGAAAGCCTTACATCGTCGTTATCTTTCGAATAGAAAACCTATGAAAGTTAGAACATGAGATATATTTTTTAAATACCTTATATTATATGAAAAAATTTTACAAAATAAACCCATTTCTAATATATAAACCACAAAATGTAAATAAGTGTTCAATATGCATCTTATCTCAATGATGTAAAATTGAGATGTAAAAAACCTTACCTTTAATATCGCTTAGCCAAACGTGCTCTAACATCATATATAATAAAAAAATATGTTAATCACCTATTTCAGAACCTTATACATAACTATAACCTTTTATAAAATTCATTTATATTCATTTGTTAAAAATATATTAGTTACTTATATTTTATTTTCATCATAGGATGTTTATTACTTTTGATTGCTTTGTTTATTACTAGTTTCATAATCCCAGTGTCAATTATTATTTATATATTTCAATATAATCATTATAATATCATTAAATGTATTCTAGTATATATTTTCTAATTATTTATAATGTTTTAATTTCAATTTATTGATATTTTAGTTTTGATTCATGACAATGATGTTAGTGACAAGCTTGGCTAGGTAATTTATAATGAACAAAAAGATGGTAAAATAATAATAAGTAAAATATTAATATAAAATTTACCTAACCATAAACCAAATATTATTTTATTATTAATTACTAATACCACTATTATTTATGTTTTCATAGTCATCTGTGACAGAAATTTATAGCAGTGTTCATGTAGGTGGTCAAACTAACCCAAACCAAAACAATCTATAATCTATAAGTGAGTATTATTAAGAAAGTGAATCATTTGGAATAATATCATTATTAAATAATTATAATGATATTATATGGAATTTTTTAGGTTTTAAATCATATTTGAAGATATTTTTATAAGTAATAAAATAATAGTTTAAAAATGAAACATGTTACTTTCATGGAGGCGATAGTCTGCATGTACACATGGGTGACACGTTCGTTTACACAGAAAGTAAAGAAAGTAGGATTTGGTTTATATTTTTATAATATAAATAATGTTTTAAATATTATATTTATTCCTTAAATACCCTCTTTTAATCATCCATGTATGGTGGTTATGAAAAACAGATCATGTCGTATATGGAGGCGATAGTCAACACATAACACAAGTGACATTTTTATTTTTCAAATGGTTGGTCGAAGGGTAGAAAATGGGGGTAATATAAAAATATCATAATTTAAGAATAATTATTATATTTATGTAATTACATGAACATTGTTTCATTATATTATAGGTATTTATAAGGGTAAAGAAACCAAAAAATGAAAAAAAAGAGTAATTGATATTTTTTTTCATACCCATTAAAAGAACATCTTTTCAAAAAGAAATAATGCTTTTATATTTGGTATCTTGAGAAGATTAAAATCTCTATGATTTTTATATGATTTTTTTGGATTTATTTGGGCATTTTTTTTCAAATAAAATAATCTTGGTGTGTAAAGAGAAATGGGGTTGTGATGGCTCTTTTTATAAGGGAGAGGAGTGGTATTTTTGTAATATATAAAGGGTAATGTCAATATTCCAAGGTTAAAGGAATATAATAATGAAAAATAATGTATTTTTGGAAAGTTTATTTTGATAAATCCTAAACTAAACATTTTTAAACATTTATTTAAAAGATATAATACTTTTACACTTAGATTTTTCACTTTTACCATTTTCAGTTTTTACTATAATAATTAATTTTTACCTAAGTAATTTAATTTTAATACATAAAAATAAAATGGACCTTATTATATAATTATAAATTAATTATTCCAAATATGAAATCTATTTTTTCAAATATTATTTATGTGTGATAGAAATAAATTTTAATATTAGCACACATAACACGTAAAAACCGTTTTTTGAAAAATTGTATTTTAATGCTTAAAAATTATTATTAAAATAAAATTATCAATATTATAAACTTATTTAAAATTTATTGGTTTATTATTAATAAAATAATAGTTATTTTTATTTTAAAGTAATCTAAAATCAAACATCGTCCTGGGGATACATTTTTTAAAGAAACAGACCACAAATATTTTTTATTAGAGTAAAATATTACTTGAGTTTTAAAAAAATTAAACATGAGTATTATAAATTCAAAAAAAAAATTTAATTTTTTTAATTTTATTTATAAATAAATATTTTTTATATAAAAATGGCTAACTAAATGTTTAAATTATTTTTTTATTATGAAAATATTTGAAAATCGGTATTTTTTCATTATTTACCCAAAAATTTCGCCTTCTCAGAAAAATAACAAAAAATAAAACTAAGATAGTTTTCAAATAATAAATTAAAAAATGAATCTCATTTTATAAAATCAAAATTATAATCTAAATAAATTACTTTTTAAATAAAAATAAAAAATATAAAGATAAAATGTTTTGTTGAAAATGGAATTTTTAAGTGTTATTAAAACTATTTCATATTAATTTATAATTTAAGGAATGGTAATATATTAGTTTATATATAATAATATTTTAAAATTGGAAATTTTAATTTATTTGGATAAAATATACATCACTTTTAAAAAATATTTATTTGAGAAAGAACTATCCTTTTTAATATTAAATCATATTAATTATTTATCCTCTAAATGTAAGAAATTTTAGTTGAGAAATATATTTTTATTTACTAGAGGATTTATTATTTTTATAATTTTCTTATTAATATTCATCTAATATATAATTTATTGTTTTATTTTGGTGTTGTTTTTAGAGAAATCTATCGAACGTAGTATTAATTTAGAGAAAAATATATTCCAAAATCTCAAGGATTTACAAACCCCCCATAAATAAATTTCACCCTCGTAATTTTAATTATCACTCACTAATTAAGGAAGATGAGGGATATATATGAAACTCAATATTAATTTTCTAGTTGTATATAAATCTCACAATCAAATATATAAAGAGAATTATCATTTCTCGCATAATAGGTATGTATTGATATTTTTCTTTATCTCAATAAGTATTTACCAAATATTATTCCTTGGTTTTTTATATAAGTTTCTAGGGACATACCTTTCATCGCATCATTTTCTTGATTCTATTTCCAACTAGATACAAAAACCAAGATATTTATGACAATATCCAATAAAATCATATTAAGTGATCATATGAATGTAAAAACTCAATCCTAATATGTTTACTTTAATGACAACATTATTTTAACATATGATACTTTTGTTTCAACTATATCACACATGGTTTATCCTATAACTCTCTTAGTTTATCTTAGGTTATCTATAACCATAATCCTATTAGGTTCTTTGACCATACCATAAATATGTGCTCATATCCTTTATAATGATTTTTAAATAGCATATGATCATCTAAAGAATATCTCCCATGAGTGTATAGCCATGTGTGTGGTCTTAGGCCCACTCATCATGCACCGAGTAAAGATTTAGTAGATACTTAACCATACTTTCTGTGGGTGGTTACACCTAATTAAATTTGTGTCACATCCATATCAACATTCTTGAATCTATAAAGAGATGTAATTACTAGGAGAACCACATACTCAAAACTGTACCCATATTTTAGGATGTTATTCTATACCTAGACTTATCCCTGGGGTTTTAACTAAATTTATCTTATCATATTCCCTAAAAATAACTAAACTAAGCCTCAGAAACAACTAAACCCTTCTCTAATTCCAACTAATGTGCCCTAGAATAGCACTCCTAAATCTAGTTCAAAAAAAATTCTTTAAACACTGGATTTCATGAAAAAATTAGAAGAACCTATCTTTATTTTACATTATTTCCATTAGCTAAACATTACAACTCACAAATTTTCACAATCCAAAGAATGAATGTTTTAGTTTCCTCGAGAAATAGATACATAAGAAACTTATTCTATAACACTTTTGAATATTTCTCCATAACTGATCCGCATTAGAGTCTATTTTAGACTTATCATAAGTTACACTCATCTTCATAACTTATATAATGGAAATATAATAAATGTGTGACCTAAAACTCCCTTTAATGGTACAATTATCAACATGTAATCAAGGTTATATCATAATCATATGAGAAAACATTATGAGGGGGATATCATTTTAAAAAGAACATAGAAAAATAAGAGTTATCTACAAGTCAAAATATAAAGACATGTAATTTCAAATGAACAAACATATACCATGGAAAAATAGTGTGGAATCATGAGATAATAAACATCATACATGGATAATAATCCTAGGTATATGGCATGTAATTGTAGAATTCCCTTGAAACATAACATAACAATAAACTTTATCAAAAACATAAGCACAAGGTATCATAACCTTCGTGAGTCGCTACTCGCACCCACACTGTTTTGATTCACAAATAGCACTCATTCTTGGATAAAAAACATAATTTCACCTATTTATACATGTATCATAAGATATAATCTTCTAAACAATGTGTTGGAGGGTGATATTGGACCCCACCCATCAATAATCCATATAAATGTATACCCTTTAAAATAAATCATTCATTATATAATGAACAACCCAAGGAATAAAAATTGCATTCATATAAATTTCAAATAGAATCACATAAATAAATCATTCATAATTCTATAAATAATCATAACGTGATAAACCCATGGAAAATAAATTGATATCCCAATATATTCAGTAACTTTCTAGGTAAATAACATAAAATTAAGATGATGAGGTATATGGTATTTATTCCATATAGATAAAAGTTATAAAATTTAGTAAATAATATCCCTAATTAATTGATGTGTATCATATTAGTGAAAACACTTCAATCCATGTAAGGAAATATATAGTGTATACAGAGAAAATTCATTGGAATAAAAATCATATTTATATGTAGTGGATGATTAGGAAAGATAAAATAAATAATGGATTTAAATAGTTTAATCCCCTAAATAGTATAAGAGAATTTAGAGGATAATATATCAAAATTAATTTTGATATAAAATAATACTTTTGAGATAAATAGAAAAATGAAAATGATATCCTAATAGTTTTTTAGAGGGTGTTTTAACAATTTCACCGAAGAAGCTACAAGTCATTTTTAAACTGGTGACGTGAGGTTTTTTAAAACTTTTACATTTAAAAATAACTCTCAATAATGGATCTTTAAAAATATTTAAATTATATTTTAATTAAATGTGGTTTTCAAGATAAAACAAATTATCATTGATGCAAACCCATTATAATTATTTAAAATATCTTTATTTAAACCCACGTCATAAAAAGGGATAAAAAACATATTTTTGAAAAGAGTAAATGGTGAATGTGAAGTTAACATGAGATAATACATCATTAGGTTTCCAAATATAAATTATAACATTGGTGTAAAATGGAAAATGTGGACATGGAGGAGAAACCAGTGTTAAAGAGGATGGGGGTTATTATTAACAATGATATACTTTTTGAGAAACAAATTTGTCAAGGTAAAAGAATGGAATTTAAAATTAATTTTCCTTTATAGATTAAGATAAATTACTATAAAATAAAATCTTAGGGTGTGTCACGACCCGCCCTCGGGGTCCGTGCCGTGACTACCCCAAGCCCGCCTTCCATAGGCCAGGGGCTGGCGACTAGCACCAAGGCGTAAATCCCGGTAAAAAGGGAAGGCATTGCCTTTGTAAAGTAAACAAACACCACAGAGTAAGAAAGCGGAAAGTAAACACTAAACAAAAGCAGAGTACAACTGAAAGTGCGGAAAAGTAAATGGGCCAGAATACAAACCCAAACTGAAAGTAAAGTACAACTCGAAAGGGGAAAACAGCAACTGAAAAGTAAAAGCCGCTACACCGAGCTGTCCACTGGAAATCCCACCTGAAGGGTGGGTACAGATAGCTCCTCTGCTCCACAGGTCCCGTCGTCTGCTCCGTGCACGTCCCGCCCAGTGGTCCACCTCCGGGTACCGTCCCGCTCTGCAAGCCTCAGCTAAGGTCAACGCTGTCCGTCGTCTGCAACCAACACAACGTAGTGCGGGTATAGCCCGTGCATGGGTGAGTATAAGTTACTCAGTAGGGACCCCGAGACCCCTGAAGGTCTCTCAAATCCACAAAGGATAAACCACAAAGAAAGGTACAATCACGAAGTAACAACCGACACTGCTTAGGTATATGCCCATACATATACCTAAGTCATCAATTTCAAATACGCTCCAACCTCTGAGCCCAAGTACAACTCAGTCCACATAGGAAAGTATACGTATTCCACACAGGAAAGCAAAACGTAATCCACACAGGATTGCACAACACAATCCACACAGGAAAGAAAAAGTATTCAGCTCACACAGGTATACAACTTCAAAGGACGATAAAGATGATCACTGATCCATCTAAGTCGTCGGACCCACGAAGGATCGATAGGTAACTAACCCCCGCAAAGACCCACACAGGATCGGGCCCACACAGGACCTGTAGGCGCTGGTTCACACAGGACCGCTGAGCGCAAGGACCCACACAGGATCGGACCCACACAGGATCGGGCCCACACAGGACCTGTAGCACTGATCCACGTAGGATCACTGAGTGCTGAAGTCGTCGTCGTCGAGTCCACACAGGATCTCTGTACTGTCGTCGTCGCTGTCACAGTAGCAGTAGTAGCAGTAGTAGTCACAGTAACAGTCGCAGCCAGCACTAGGGTTCCCGCACACAGCAAGCTCGTTCGGAGGGTCCGCTCCACGAGCCGAGAGGCTGATACATCAACTGTCACGAAGACCAGAGTTGATGTATCCAAAAGTTCCGTATCGTCAACAGGAACTCAACGCAACAGACGGTGCGTCGATCGGACGCCTGGTCTGAGAGTTATTGGCATTTTCGTCCCCGGGGCCCGGTTAGTTTTTAAGGAAAAACCAACCCGACCGTACTCCATCTGCGTCCAAACCTCGGGCGCAGTATGCCAAAAGATCCGTCTCACTAAGAAGAACACAACACGGCTGACGGCACGTCAATCGGACGTCCGTAGCTCTAGATATGAGCGTTTCCGCTCCAAAGGCCCGGTTGGTTTCGTGAACGAACCAACCCGACCGAACTCAAAGTAATCCGAAACCTTGAGTGCGATATACCGAAACGACCGTCTCGGTCCAAGGATCGCGTTGTCGCAGACAGTTCGTCAATCGGAGTTCCGAGGCTCAAGTTATGGCCAAAAGACCGAAACTGGTTCGAAACAGGGGGGTCCGGGTCCGGGCCGACCCGGCCCGACCCCCCCCCCCCCTGGGTCGGCCCGGCCGGCGGTGCGGCGGCGCGGCGGCCGCGGCGGCCTGGCGCCGCCCGGGGGCTGCACGCGGGGGGCTAAGCCCCCGCTTCCTGGGAAGGGCGGCGGCGGCTAATATGCCGCGCCCCCTTTTTTTTTAAACGCCCCCCCCCCCCCCATGTGGGGGGCCTGTTTGTGCGGAACCGGGGGCCAGCTGCCCCCCTATCAAGAAAACGCTCCCCCCTCATAAAGAGGGGGGGTTTTATGTGATGGCCGGGGGATTAATTCCCCCGGTTTAATGCCATCCGGCCGGCCAGCTGGCCGGCCGGTTTTCTCCAACGGGACCGGAAATTCAGGTCCCCCCTTCAGCTTCCGACATCGGCGGCCCGGCCGCCGGTGTTCTCTTCCGCCGCGGCCCGGAACCGGCCGCGGTTTTCGTCATCCGGCGCGGTGCGACGGCACCGCGCCCCTCCGCCGCATCTTGATTTCTTCAACGCGGCGCGACAGCGTCGCGTTCTTGATGTTTCTTCCATGGCGCGGCGCGACGGCGTCGCGCAATAAGGATTGGGAGAATATCCGCATGGTGCGTCGGCACCACGCCACCTTGATTCATCCACCCGCAAGCAATTCAACAAGAACGATGGAGGGGGGTTCAGCCGTGTTCGTGCGGTCCGGCCCCCTCACGTTAAAAATATTAACTCAATTTAAAATATTCAAATTCCTCACGTTAGTCATGCGATCCACGAGCAAGAATAGAATAATTAAACAATAAACAAAAAACCCTACCTTGGGTATAAGTTCGAGGATTTGCCAACGTCCGCGGAAGTCGACGTCGCGGAGATCGGGCGTCGCGGTCGTCGTTCGTCAATTCCGTTGACGAAGAGATGCATCCGATGTGATACGTCGTTGGCGAAACCTCTTATGTCGACGAAGGGAATCCGAGGAGGAAGCGGCGTTCCCTCTCGTTGACACGGAAGACGAAGAAGAGCGGAGCGGCGTTCTTCGTCGGAGCTTGAGCGTTCTTCGTCAAGATGAGCGTTCTTCGTCAAGATGAGCGTTCTTCGTCAAGATGAGCGTTCTTCGTCAAGATGAAGAAGATGGAGGAGGAGCTCTCAAAATGCAATCCACACAAGTTGGCTAACAAAATAAAATAAGGTCCCTCCTTATTTTATTTACCAAGCCTAGGAGTTCAAAACATCAAATACAAAAACATAACACTTAATTAATTAACATGTCATGTGTAATTAATTAGATGTTAAGTTTACAAATATTTAAGAGGAAGAGAGGGGAGTTTAAGGGGGAAGTTGAGAGGTTTAGGTTCGTGTGGGTCCCACCACACTTAATCCTCTCAAGGGAGGTTAAGTGGGTGCGGGTCCCACCCCTAACTCCTTTTGAGAGGAGTTAACCTACAAAAGTGAAATAAAATGAATCCACATTTTTTTATTCAACTTTTTATAAATCTCCCAAAAACTAACTTTCAACCCGCAACAAACGCAACTTCCGAAAAGTTCTCTTTAAGCGAATATCGGCGCTGCGAGTTCATCGGTGCCCTCGGATTTCAATTCCGAGCACCGGATCAAAAGTTAGGAAATCCCGCTCGTTCGTTCACTGAACGTACCCGAGCCAAACATCAGAAATTGATTCCGGGCACTCCGGGCCTCGGAATCAGGTGCCGTCAGAAACCGCGATCTTGTAAAATTCTAAAGAAAATTAAGAAAAAAATTCTCTTGAATTTTACGGGTCTTTACATTACTCCCACCTCAGAGCTTTACGTCCCCGTAAAGATACATCAAAACTAGGGAAACAAATGAGGGTACTGAGCACGCATCTGAGCCTCCCGCTCCCATGTGCTCTCCTGGAGATTCCCGTGCTGCCATCTGATGCGCACAAGAGGTATCGATCGCCCATGCAGGACCCGCTCCTGTCGATCCTCTATCTCCACCGGGACCTCCGTAAAAGTCGCCCCATTGTCAACGTCAAGCTCCCGATGGTCAATGATGTGCGTCGGGTCGTGCACGTATCTCCTCAGCTGAGATACGTGGAAGACGTCGTGCACCTGGTGCAACTGAGGTGGTAGAGCCAGGCGATAAGCCACCTCACCAATCCTGCTGATAATCTGGAAGGGTCCGATGAAGCGCGGAGATAACTTTCCGCCTCGGCCAAATCTCTGAATACCACGTCGAGGTGAGACCCGCAAGAAGACGTGGTCTCCATCCTCGAACTCTAGTGGCCTCCGCCTCCTGTCAGCATATGACTTCTTCTGGCTCTGAGCTGTCCTCATCCGCTCCTGGATGACCTGGACCTTCTCTGTCGTGGCCTGGACCATCTCCGGTCCCACCAGTGCTGACTCTCCGGGGTCTGTCCAGCACAAAGGAGATCTACAAGGTCGGCCGTACAACGCCTCGTACGGTGCCATCCCGATGGTGGAGTGGTAGCTATTGTTGTACGCAAACTCCACCAAGGGTAGGTGGTCCTCCCAGCTACGACCAAAGTCGAGGACACATGCGCGGAGCATGTCCTCGAGTGTCTGAATGGTCCTCTCTGTCTGACCATCTTTCTGAGGATGAAAGGCTGAGCTCAGACGTAGCTGCGTCCCGAACGCCTCCTGTAACCCCTTCCAAAGCCGGGAAGTAAAGCGAGCATCTCGATCGGAGACGATAGATGATGGCACACCGTGGAGCCGCACAATCTCCTGAACGCAGAGACGTCCCAAGCACTCTACTGAGCCCTGCTCTCTGATGGGTAAGAAGTGTGCCGACTTGGTGAGTCGGTCAACAATCACCCAGATGGAGTCGTGACCTCTGGAAGTGCGTGGAAGTCCAGTCACGAAGTCCATAGATATGCCGTCCCACTTCCACTCCGGAACCTCCAAGGGCTGTACCAAGCCTGCTGGTACCTGATGCTCTGCCTTCACCTGCTGGCAGGTAAGGCATCGAGAAACGAACTCTGTTACTGCCTTCTTCATGCCCGGCCACCAGTGCTGTCGTCTGAGGTCCTGGTACATCTTCGCCACTCCAGGATGTACCACTAAAGGAGAAGTGTGAAACTCCCTCAGCACTTCCTCTCGCAAAGTGACTGGTACCATGGTACGTCCTCTGAAAAGGATGTCGTGCTCTGCTCCAAGGGAGAAACCATCAGGTGCCTGTCCCGAGGATAACTGTGCACGCCGTGTCTCACAGTCAGCGTCCTCACGCTGTGCCTCCCTGACCCACTGCAGTAGTGGAGGAGTGACTGTGAGAGACTGAAGAAAGGCTGCTCCATCTCTATCCACGAAGGATATCTGCAAAGAGGCTAGCTGCTCCGTCGCCTCCTCAAGTAGCTGAATTCCCGTCCTCCTGATGAGGGCATCGGCTACTACGTTCCCCTTCCCAGGAGTATAGACTATCTCAAAGTCATAGTCCTGGAGGAACTCGAGCCATCGCCGCTGTCTCAGGTTCAGGTCCTTCTGAGAGAAGATATACCTGAGGCTCTGATGATCGGAAAAGACTATAAAGCGCTCGCCCATCAGATAGTGTCTCCATGTCTTCAGAGCGAAGACCACTGCTGCTAACTCCAGGTCATGGGTAGCGTAGTTCTGCTCATGCGGCCTCAACTGACGTGATCCATAGGCGATCACGGCCCTCTCCTGCATCAGAAAACATCTGAGTCCGGTCCCTGATGCATCGCAGTAGACTACGTACCCTACTCCCTCCTCAGGAAACCTCAAGATAGGTGCGCTAGTCAATCTCTGTCTCAGCTCCTGGAAGCTCTGTTGACATCTGTCGGACCACACGAAGGGTTTCCCCTTCTTCGTCAAAGCTGTGAGTGATGCCTCAACTCAAGAGAAGTCTGGAACGAATCTCCGATAGTATCCAGCTAGTCCCAAGAAACTCCGAACCTCAGTCACTCTCCTGGGTGGCTCCCATGCTAACACATCCTCAATCTTCGCGGGATCCACTGCAACTCCCGCCTCAGAGATAACGTGACCCAAGAAGTGGACCTCACGTATCCAGAACTGGCACTTCGAGAGCTTACCATAAAGATGGTGCTCTCGGAGTGTGTCTAGAACAACTCGCAAGTGATAGGCATGCTCCTCCTCTGTCGTAGAGTAAATCATAATGTCGTCGATGAAGACCACGACAAACCGATCGAGGTATGGCTGAAAGATCCTGTTCATGAGAGCCATGAACACTGCTAGAGCATTGGTTACACCGAAAGTCATAACCAAGAACTCATAGTGGCCATACCGACATTTGAAGGTTGTCTTCTGCACATCCTCGTCTCTGACTCTGAGCTGATGATAGCCTGACCTGAGGTCTATCTTCGAGAACCACCGTGCTCCCTTGAGCTGATCAAAGAGGTCATCAATCCTCGGTAGCGGATACTTGTTCCTCACTGTCACCTGGTTCAGGCGACGATAGTCAACACAAAGTCGCAAGCTCCCGTCCGCCTTCTTGGCGAATAAAATCGGGGAAGCCCAGGGTGAAACACTGGGTCGGATGAACCCCTTGCCCTGCAAGTCCTCCAACTGTACCCGTAGCTCTCGAAGCTCGGCGGGGGCCATCCGATATGCTGGAGTAGATATCGGGGATGTCCCGGGGTACAAGTCAATATAAAAGTCTACCTCTCTGCGAGGAGGTAGCCCTGGAAAGTCGTCGGGAAAAACGTCCGCAAACTGATCCACCACTGCAGGAAAACCGGGACTCCGCACGTCAACTGCTCCAAGGATAAGGCTAGCCAACTGATGAGTGATGGGCTGTCCTCTCCTCCGTGGAAGTCCATCCTGTGCTTCTAAGGCTCCCTTCTCGCCGGTGAAGGTGAACCTGCTCCCGTCGGTGCGTACACATCGCACCTTGCGCCTAAAACAGTCAATCTGTGCATGGACCGTAGATAGCCAATCCATGCCCAAGATGACGTCGTAAGGCCTCGACGCTGCTACAAGAAGATCCCAGCCGAAGCTCTCGCCTCCTAGAGTAAGCTCACACTGCCGGCACCAGTGCGTAATCTTCGAGTCTGCTCCCGTAAGAGTCTCTATCCATAAGGATCGAGCCAACGGCTCTGTTGGAATCCCCGAGCTCCGAACAAGGGCAGCGGCTATGAAAGAGTGACTCGCTCCTGTGTCTATAAGAACTGCAGCAAGGGTGGAATAGACACAGATAGTACCTCGAATCATCTCAGGTGTGCCGTGGTCGTAGGCCTCTGCTGCCTGGAGCTGTGCCTGTCGCTGCCCGCCAGCTCCCTGTGGTCGGGGTGGACCTCCTGGTGGTGGTGGTGGCAGAGCCTCAAAGCGTCGCCCACCACCGGCTGCTCATCCAGCTCCTCTGCCTCGTCCGCCTCCTCTTTGCAGACCACCACGGTCGACCCTCTGCCTCTGCCTCGGTGGTCCATCAACTGTCTGCTGCTCCTCGGCACGACGGGTCGGGCAGTCACGAGCCATGTGGCCCTGCCCGCCGCACGAGTAGCACTGTCTGCCTCTCGTAAGACTGGCTCAGTGCTGTGTGCCCCGAACTGCTGAGCTAGTGCCCTGAGATCGTCTGCCCGAAGGTCTGGTCTGTCTGGACCCCTGAGTCATCCGTCGACTGCCTGCTGCAGATGACTCTGCCACGTGCCGCCCTGCCGTGGGTCTCTGTGCTGGTGTAGACTCAGCAAGGAAGCTCTCGATCAGAAGAGCCCGCTCCAGTACTCCTGTCTGAGTCGGTATGCTGAGGGAGATCAGCGATGCCCTGATCTCGTGTCTCAATCCCTGCTCGAAGGTCCGGGCCCGGAAGAATGGGTCCCGTACCATGTCGGTCGAGTAGCGCGAGAGATCGGTAAATCTTGCCGAGTACTGAGCGACCGTCATGCTGCCCTGCCGCAGCTGAAGAAGCTCCTGGATACGCACCGCACGAAGGGTGGCTGGGACGAACTCCGAGAGGAAGAGGCTCTCAAAGTCCGTCCAATGTAGAGATGCCTCATCGTGCACCTGGAGCATCAGGCTCCACCATCTTCATGCTGCTGCGTGTAGTAGGCTCGCAGCGAGGATCACCATAAGGTCTGCTGGTGTCCTCACAAGCCTAAACACTCGAACCACTGCCTCCAGCCAGTCCTCTGCTGCCTGGGGATCCATCTCCCCGCGAAACCTGGGCGGTCTCTGGCGCTGAAACTCGTGCAGTGCGCTGAGGCGACGTGCATCGTCAGCGAATGCTGCTGGAAGCATCGGGGGCTCGGCGGGTAGAGCTACCGCCGGTGCCACTGCTGACAAAGGGCCCTGCACCGAGGCCTCGTCGCTCGGTGGGCTGTCATCACGCTCGACTCTCGGAACCCTAGCTGGCTGCCGTCGTGGGGCCATCCTGAAAAGGAAACAGGTGCGCCACGGTCAGAACAGTATACCTGGTGAGCTGATATAAGTAATCACAAAGAAAACTTTGAAACACACACGCAATCAATGTTTTCGTGCATTAAGTCGGAAATCAGAAGTCAGGGTCCTGGTGTACGGATACGTCGGCCGCCGCACCAACACTGGACTCCCTGGACTGATAACCACACTCAATATGCTAAACATTATTGCTTCACATAGAAAAGATCAGAGTTTGCGGTAGAACCGAACTCCTCTGATACCAATTTTTCACGACCCGCCCTCGGGGTTCGTGCCATGACTACCCCAAGCCCGCCTTCCATAGGCCAGGGGCTGGCGACTAGCACCAAGGCGTAAATCCCGGTAAAAAGGGAAGGCATTTCCTTTGTAAAGTAAAAAAACACCACAGAGTAAGCAAGCGGAATGTAAACACTAAACAAAAGCAGAGTACAACTGAAAGTGCGGAAAAGTAAATGGGCCAGAATACAAACCCAAACTGAAAGTAAAGTACAACTCGAAAGGGGAAAACAGCAACTGAAAAGTAAAAGCCGCTACACCGAGCTGTCCACTGGAAATCCCACCTGAAGGGTGGGTACATATAGCTCCTCTGCTCCACAGGTCCCGTCGTCTGCTCCGTGCACGTCCCGCCCAGTGGTCCACCTCCGGGTACCGTCCCGCTCTGCAAGCCTCAGCTAAGGTCAACGCTGTCCGTCGTCTGCAACCAACACAACGTAGTGCGGGCATAGCCCGTGCAGGGGTGAGTATAAGTTACTCAGTAGGGACCCCGAGACCCCTGATGGTCTCTCAAATCCACAAAGGATAAACCACCAAGAAAGGTACAATCACGAAGTAACAACCGACACTGCTTAGGTATATGCCCATACATATACCTAAGTCATCAATTTCAAATACGCCCTAACCTCCGAGCCCAAGTACAACTCAGTCCACACAGGAAAGTATACGTATTCCACACAGGAAAGCAAAACGTAATCCACACAGGATTGCACAACACAATCCACACAGGAAAGCAAAAGGATTCAGCTCACACAGGTATACTTCTTCAAAGGACGATAAAGATGATCACTGATCCATCTAAGTCGTCGGACCCACGAAGGATCGATAGGTAACAAACCCCCGCAAAGACCCACACAGGATCGGGCCCACACAGGACCTGTAGGCGCTGGTTCACACAGGACCGCTGAGCGCAAGGACCCACACAGGATCGGACCCACACAGGATCGGGCCCACACAAGACCTGTAGCACTGATCCACGTAGGATCGCTGAGTGCTGAAGTCGTCGTCGTCGAATCCACACAGGATCTCTGTACTGTCGTCGTCGCTGTCACAGTAGCAGTAGTAGCAGTAGCAGTCACAGTAACAGTCGCAGCCAGCACTAGCGTTCCCGCACACAGCAAGCTCGTTCGGAGGGTCCGCTCCACGAGCCGAGAGGCTGATACATCAACTCTCACGAAGACCAAAGTTGATGTATCCAAAAGTTCCGTATCGTCAACAGGAACTCAACGCAGCAGACAGTGCGTCGATCGGACGCCCGGTCTGAGAGTTATTGGCATTTTCATCCCCGGGGCCCGGTTGGTTTTTAAGGAAAAACCAACCCGACCGTACTCCATCTGAGTCCAAACCTCGGGCGGAGTATTCCAAAAGATCCGCCTCACTAAGAGGAACACAACACGGCTGACGGCACGTCAATCGGACGTCTGTAGCTCTAGATATGAGCGTTTCCGCTCCGAAGGCCCGGTTGGTTTCGTGAACGAACCAACCCGGCCGAACTCAAAGTAATCCGAAACCTTGAGTGCGATATACCGAAACGACCGTCTCGATCCAAGGATCGCGTTTCCGCAGACGGTTTGTCAATCGGAGGTCCGAGGCTCAAGTTATGACCAAAAGACCGAAACTGGTTCGAAACGGGGGGGGTCCGGGTCCGGGCCGACCCGGCTCGACCCCCCCCCCCCCCCCCCCTGGGTCGGCCCGGCCGGCCGGCCGGCCGGCGGTGCGGCGGTGCGGCGGCGCGGAGGCGCGGCGGCGCGGCGGCCGCGGCGGCCTGGCGCCGCCCGGTGGCTGCACGCGGGGGGCTAAGCCCCCGCTTCCTGGGAAGGGCGGCGGCGGCTAATATGTCGCGCCCCCTTTTTTTTTTTAAACGCCCCCCCCCCACGTGGGGGGCCTGTTTGTGCGGAACCGGGGGGTCGGCTGCCCCCCCCCCCCTCAAGAAAACGCTCCCCCCTCATAAAGAGGGGGGGGGGGTTATGTGATGGCCGGGGGATTAATTCCCCCGGTTTAATGCCATCCGGCCGGCCAGCTGGCCGGCCGGTTTTCTCCAACGGGACCGGAAATTCCAGTCCCCCCTTCGGCTTCCGACGCCGGCGGCCCGGCCGCCGGTGTTCTCTTCCGCCGCGGCCCGGAACCGGCCGCGGTTTTCGTCATCCGGCGCAGTGCGACGGCACCGCGCCCCTCTGCCGCATCTTGATTTCTTCAACGCGGCGCGACGGCGTCGCGTTCTTGATGTTTCTTCCATGGCGCGGCGCGACGGCGTCGCGCAATAAGGATTGGGAGAATATCCGCGTGGTGCGTCGGCACCACGCCACCTTGATTCATCCACCCGCAAGCAATTCAACAAGAACGATGGAGGGGGGTTCGGCCGTGTTCGTGCGGTCCGGCCCCCTCACGTTAAAAATAATAACTCAATTTAAAATATTCAAATTCCTCACGTTAGTCATGCGATCCACGAGCAAAAATAGAATAATTAAACAATAAACAAAAACCCCTACCTTGGGTATAAGTTCGAGGATTTGCCAACGTCCGCGGAAGTCGACGTCGCGGAGATCGGGCGTCGCGGTCGTCGTTCGTCAATTCCGTTGACGAAGAGATGTGTCCGATGTGATACGTGATTGGCGAAACCTCTTATGTCGACGAAGGGAATCCGAGGAGGAAGCGGTGTTCCCTCTCGTTGACACGGAAGACGAAGAAGAGCGGAGCGGCATTCTTCGTCAGAGCTTGAGCGTTCTTCGTCAAGATGAGCGTTCTTCGTCAAGATGAGCGTTCTTCGTGAAGATGAGCGTTCTTCGTCAAGATGAAGAAGATGGAGGAGGAGCTCTCAAAATGAAATCCACACAAGTTGGCTAACAAAATAAAATAAGGTCCCTCCTTATTTTATTTACCAAGCCTAGGAATTCAAAACATCAAATACAAAAACATAACACTTAATTAATTAACATTTCATGTGTAATTAATTAGATGTTAAGTTTACAAACATTTAAGAGGGAGAGAGGGGAGTTTAAGGGGGAAGTTGAGAGGTTTAGGTTCGTGTGGGTCCCACCACACTTAATCCTCTCAAGGGAGGTTAAGTGGGTGTGGGTCCCACCCCTAACTCCTTTTGAGAGGAGTTAACCTACAAAAGTGAAATAAAAAGAATCCACATTTTTTTATTCAACTTTTTATAAATCTCCCAAAAACTAACTTTCAACCCGCAACAAACGCAACTTCCGAAAAGGTCTCTTTAAGCGAATATCGGCGCTGCGAGTTCATCGGTGACCTCGGATTTCAATTCCGAGCACCGGATCAAAAGTTAGGAAATCCCGCTCGTTCGTTCACTGAACGTACCCGAGCCAAACTTCAGAAATTGATTCCGGGCACTCCGGGCCTCGGAATCAGGTGCCGTCAGAAACCGCGCTCTTGTAAAATTCTAAAGAAAATTAAGAAAAAAATTATCTTGAATTTTACGGGTCTTTACAGGATGGAAGAAACCATACTTATAATAACTAATTTCATGAATAGGTTTTATAACTTATGAAAGTATACTTTAGTTATTAAAATCCCTTAGGGATTTAGTAATGTAAAAATCAAAAGAACATGAGAGGGAGATCATGAAATAAATATTAAAATATTTTTGTAATTAAGATATTTATCATACATGAAATTAATTTTTTAGTGAATTTAATATATAAAATAAAACATGGTATAAAATATTAAATGTCACATGGATTTTAAAATTGAGAGAAAGAAATACTTAAATCATAGTTATATTTCAAATTGAAAACCCATAAAAGGTAAAAAATGAGATGGATTGGTAAATCCCTTATATTTAATGAAAACATATGATATAATAAATCCATTCACAATATATACACCATAAAAATGAAAAAAAAACTGGTGAATACACATCATATCTCAATGAAGAAAAATTGAGATGAAAAAATCTTACCTTTAATCCTTCTTATTTGATCTCTCTCTAACATCCTTTATAAAAAATAACTATATTAATAACCTATTTAAGAACCTTAATCATACCTATAAACTTTTATAAAATTTATTTAAAATAATATATTACAAATATATTATTTACTTTTATTTTATTTTCAGCATTAAATGTTTATTAGTTTTGATTATTTTGTTTAGTACTAGTTCTATAATTGTAGTGTCGTTTCTAATTTATATATTATAATTTAATCATTAATATATCATTAAAGGTACTCTGATAGATATTTTATAATTAATTATAGTGTTATTATTTTAATTTATTTGTATTTTGGTTATGGTTCATGATGATGAAGTTGTTCACTGCTGGAAAATACCCTACACTCACGGTTTTGAAAAACTATGGGAAAAATAGATATAACCATAGTTTTGGTCAAAACCTTGGGTATATCCATTTGTTTCAAGGATTATACCCACAGTTTTGGAAAAACCATCGGTATAGGATTTTTTTTTGAATACATATACCCAAGGTTTTTTAAAACCAAGGGTATAGCTTTCCCGCATTATGGCGGGAAAAAAATTCCATGGGACACAAAAAATATTTGGCGGGAAAACCAATACCCATGGTTTTCCCTCTTATACCCATGGTTTTTATTAATATATTTAGGTTGATACAAATATATAAACACATATGCTTCGTAGGTGAGTTGGTGAGGCATTGTTTATTGTTCACTGTAGTTAAGGAATCAAATCACGTTTAACGTTTTTTTCTAATACAAGGAGTGAGATTAATATATTATGATAAATGTAGATATATTTATGTAGAAGAGAATTTTTTGGGTTGTTTAGGCATTGGAAGTATGAAGTGAAGCATGCGGGATTGGAACCTGTGAGCTGTACTTTTTTCTAATACGGACTTCGATTAATATATTTAGTGAAATATATATATATATATATGAATGTGATGTAGCTTGAGTGGTGAGGAACCCAGAATTAGAAAGTCGTGTCGTGGGTTCAATCCCTGCTGCATGTTTTTGGTACAATTTATACCCATGGTTTTAAAACCATGGGTGTAAGGCTTTAACAACCTGGCTATTAGGTATAAGTCTTTGACAAGGTGGAAAAAAAATATACCCACGACTTGTAAAACCGTGGGTATAGGATTTGGATATATCCCGATGCCTTGGTTTCCCATGGTTCCCAAAACTGTGGGTATAGGATATACCCATGGTTTTGGGGGCTATACCTATAGTTTTGAACTGTGGGTATAGGTCATTTTTTCAGTAGTGGTTGTGGATCTTGTTTCGATAATTTATAATGAATAAGAAGGTTGTACAATAATAATAAGTTAAATATTAATATAACATTTCCTAAACCATATACCAAAAATTATTTTATGATTAATTTCTAATAGCACAAATAGTTAAGTTTTTATATTCATCCATGATTGAAATTTATAGCATTGTTCATGTAGGTGGTTAAACTGACCCAGACAAGAAAAGGTTGTAATCTATAGGTGATTATAGTTGAGAAAGTGATTGTTGTGAAATAATATCATTATTAAATAAGAATAATTATATTATTTGGATGTTTTTAGGTGTTGAATTAAATTTTATGATATTTTTATAAAGATTAAAATACTTAATGAAAAATGAAATGTGTTACTTTCATAGAGGTGATAGTCTTCACATACCCATAGGTGATGTATTTGTTTACATATAAATTAAAGGAGGTAGGAATAGGTTTCTATTTTAATACTATTAATAATAATTTAAAAATAATATTTATTCATTAAATTACCACATTTAATCATACTTTTATGGTGGTTATGAAAAATTGGTCACATCGCTTGTAGAGGCGGTAATCTGCATGTAACACAAGTGACATTTTAACTTTTTGAATGGTTGGAAGGAGTGCTGAAAATGGTTATCCCAAAAAAATAATAAAATTTAAGGATAATTAAAATATTTATTAAATTAAATAAACATTGTTATATTATATTTGGAGGAGGTATAAAAATAAATAATTGGATAAAAAGAAAAAGGTGTAATTGAAAATTTTACCTTACTCCTTGGAAGATCTCCTTCGAAAAAAAAGGATTAAGGATTTGAGATGTGGTATTTTGATAATACCAGAACCTATAGAAAGTGTATAGGAGTTTTGGATAGTAATTGTTTAATATTTTGGTTGAATATAAGAGTCCTGCAGTGTGAAGAGAATTGGGATGGTGGTGGATCTTTTTATAAGTGAGATGAGTGGATGCTTTGTAATATATAAATGGGAAATAATTTATTCAAAGGTAAAATGGATCCAATAATGTAAAATAATGAATTGGGGTAAATTTAATTCTGATAAATCATAAAAAAACATTTTCAAACATGTTTTACCATTTGGAATTTAAAAATAGATTTTTTCTTGATAATTTTAATAGAATTAGTTTATCCCTTTTTGTTTTTTAAATACTTATGCCCTCTTTAGGGAATAATATAATTATTATATGATGCTTTTGTGGATGTGAAGGTTTTTTTTCATGAAAGTTTGATGGGGTTGATTTTATATTTATTGGTAAAGATTCATTGATGATTTTCTTTATTAGAATGTGGTTGTTTGTTGCCTTACGACCCCTTTGACATGTTATGGGAACCTAAGTTTCTAAGTAAGATATCATGTTTTATCCTACACTAGATAGATTATGCATCTTATAATGTCCCTTAGTTTTATATTATTCCTTGTATAGGGGATTTTACCTGATGAGGCTATAGAGGGTATGTTGGGTGGTTATGTTTTTTGGAATTCAACATAGGTCGGTAGTTTGTTTTTCATAAGTGTTGTCTACATTATTCTTACCTTAAGTCCTACTGAATTTCCTATGATGCATATTTATTATTGATGATTACATATAATGGATCCCCATCATGAAATTTATTTCATCCCCAATTTTTTTGGATTATATTGTACCATTTTGTGTTTATGGTTTGTTTTTTCCTTTCATTCGTCCTCAATGATGTGGTTATAAGTTATGTTATATTTTTATTCATTCATGGTTGGGCTTTTTCTCTAAAGGTTTTATAAATATGATTTAAAGGGTAATTTCAAAGGAAAATTGTTGTTTTGAACATAGGATTTTGAGAAAAGATTTTGAAATTAGGAAAATGAATATTATTTTTTTATAATATAAAACTTCATAATTTAAAATTTCAATGAATTTATTTACTAAATAATGTTTCTAGTTATTTTGGATAAAACAAAGTTATATAATCCTTATATATAAATATCATGATACTTGGTTTTCATTATAATTTATTAAATGGAAATAAATTAAATTGTACATAAAAATATCATTTATGAAATGTATTATGAAATGAATTTCATATAATATTTGATCAAATCCAACTTGGAATGTCTATATCACACCCTATATACACACATGTATTTGTGTATGTAGATATCATGTATATTACAGGTGCCCAGGATGTAATCCTCTTTAGGTCTAGTATAGTTTGGCATGTTGATGGACATTTTGGGTTATGGTGAATTTTGATGGGTTTAAAAGAGGTAATATTTATCATTGTTTAGGTTTTATCTTTTCTTTTGGTTCATTTATGAATCGGCCACTTCATTCAGGTGCTTATTTTTTATTTTGGTTTCCTTTATGTTGAGACCTTGTTTCATTTTATTCTTATGTTGTATCTCCTAATTTTTTATATTGACTATGTATTATTTGGGTTAATTATTAATGCTATTATCTATTTGGATTATTATTTTATTTAAGACAATTTATTTATTATGTATGGAATTCTAATGTGTGGATGAACCATGTTGAATTTTCAATAATGGTATTTTTCTTAATTATTTTTATTTTGGGTGAAACCATTCCCATTGCTTGAATCATTTGATACCTGACACTAGTTACCAGCCCATTTTGATTAAGAATTCACTTTATGCCTTATTACTATCTTGGTAGGGTTAACTAAGACTCATTCGGGATATGTTTTACCTCTAAAAATATTCCATAAGGTATATCAAATAAGATAGAACAATTCTTCCATGTATTTTTTTAATGAACCATACTTTCTATATTTCCAAATGTAATATAAATTTTTCTCTTTCTTTTAATATTATTCATTTTAGAAAAGTTGTAGGGGGGAATCATACTCTTATAAATCGTTAAATTATTATCTTTGATAAGGGTGATCCATTAGAAAAAATCTTAAATAATTCTTGTACATTGTCTTTATCACATTATATAATTGATGACAGGAATTCCCTTTTTAGATATTGGTTAAGATTTATTTCTCATAACAGTGTATCCAGATATGCTCCCCTATGAAGAAAATTCATTTATAGGGAACATTACCAGATCATTAAAAATAAATTATTGTTTTTTATGTGAATCAAATAATTTAACACCTACCTCCCATAGAAATTACAAATCATCAAGTAATGTAAACTGATAAATGTCAATATCATTTATAGATTGTTTTGGTTTATAAATCATAAATATTATCATAACAAATTTTTTATTCATACATATCTTTAGGGAGATATTTCAGACTACCAATATAACAATCCATTAACCAATTTGGTTATAAAAGTTCTAGTATGGATTCATTCCATCTATATATAGTTCTATTCTGATATTTCTAAAATCATTTCAGAAATTAAGAATAAAATTGTCAAAACATTTATTTATTGTGAATTAGTCAGGTGATGTAGGTTTCCATTATAGATTCACTCATATATATATCATCTAAGACTCTTTTAATAATTAAATTTGTAAATAAAATCTTCAACTACGGATATATTAGAAGATACTATATTTTATTGGTATGAGTTATATTTAATGCCCAAGGAAATAGATCACAATTGGATATCCAATCCATTTTATATCATGATTTCTCATATTTACGATATTTTGATCAACCTTTATATTCCTTCCTATAAAATACACTATCATTATGGAAACAAATTATTTTCTTATACCCCAGTCTATTGGAAATAATAATTATTTGTATCATGATTGGAATTTGGAAGCATATTACCTTCTAGAATATCTCTTTCAAAAGTTCATGAAATTTAGTGAAAATTTTATTACTTTAAAAAAGTATTATTTTTATGTTAATAGATATCTACACTATGAATATCACTATAAATTAAGTATAGCATAGGAATAATATGTTTTCAACTTCTCTATATAATCATTAAACACACTCCCTTTTTAAAATGGTTTTAATGCCTACAACATGAATTAATTCATTAAGATAATTCTTTTTTCTCGTACTGAATATCTTCATCAATGTAAGATCATGAATGATTTTTCATTTCAGCGTGTCAAATCCAATCTGTATATCTATGATTAAAACCATATCAAATGATATGGTCTTTTATTTCTATAAACCATAATTTTCTCGAATTCTATAATTGCATTCATGGATATAAAAAAATGTATTTTTTTAAAATCTTCAAATTTTTTTTAGAAAATTCATTGAAATTATCAACCCCTTTCTCATATTCATCACTTGTTATCTATAAATTATCCTATTAAGATTTATTAATTACCTAAAATAATAATTAAAATTCATAAATTGTTAAAATATTCAAACATATAAAAATATAGATATATAATTTTAAAAAATATATATCAACTTATATATATATATATACATATAAAAATGTGTGTGTGTAAAAGATATAAACAGATAAATAGAAAAATATAAATAGAAAACATATAAATTTAAATTTTATATAAACATAAAGAAATAAAAAATAAATACAACTAGAAATATAAACATGAAAATTTAAAAAATATAAATTAAAAAAAATATAAATATGTAAACATATATTTAAAACCATAAATCATATACATTTAATACATATATATAAATATATAGATAAATTAAAAAATATCAACGTATAAACCTTTAAATTAAGAAAATATAAACATATAAATTTAAAACAAATAAATATATAAACATGTAAATCTAAATAAAAAATATATTAATTTAAATTATATATAAACATGTAAATTTTTATTATATAAAAAACTTTAACATGTGAATTTAATGCATATAAACATATTATCATATTTATCGAAAAAAAACATACCCATGTAAAAACATATAAAAATAACATAATTTTCTTTTAAAATGAAAACAATTACACATAAATTGAAATGTAATAATAAATATTCTAATTTCTTTAACATAAAAAGGAAACTAATTTAATAATGAATTCAAATAAATCAATAAAATTATAAATTCAACCTATATAGATATTAATTTTAATTAGAAATCTAACTAATACTCAACAAAACAACACATAAATACCTAAAATTCAGAATTAAACCATTAAAAAATAAAAAATAGATTCTATAATAAATAATACAAAGGTTTTTTCAACATATGCTGATTATTATACTAAATTGCACTTAAAATTTAAAAAATAATGAAATCTAAAGAAATTAGATGGAACTAAAAGAAAATGTAGATAATAAGAATGGAAGATAATGGAGGTGATGATAGAGGGTGGTGAAAGGGGGGTGAGGTTGGAATAAAGGGGTCCAGGGTACTATAATGGGGTTGATGGAGGAGGAATTGGGAATAGGGTATGTTAAAATAGGAGTTTATAGAGGAATATCATGATTTAAATGCACAATTATTTGGGTTTTGATTTTTCTAGCATAGAGAAATAAGAGGGGATGTCTTTCTTGTGTGTGTATTAATTTTTTTAAAGGGTTTTAACATCAGTTTTATGAAAATAATCCCTGAAATATTTCCCTAAAAGGATTTTATCATAGTTTATCTAATAACTATTATTAAAATATCTTTCAACATTTTTTGTTATATTATCAATGTTAAAAATCTCATTGTATATATTATTTATTCTAAAATTGATTCTTAACCATGATTGGATTTCTTTTATCATATGATGTTTGTGACATCACGAACCTTAATTTTTTTTTAGGAACATCCAATCCAAAATATGCCCTCTGGAACCTCAAATATGGAAAAATTTCTCAAACTCATGAAAAAAATAGTCAATGTCAGTAATTGTAACGAACCAAACTTTTATTAATGAAAATTCAACTTGATCAAATTAAATGTATTATTATGAAAACTAGTTATATAAAATATAAAAATCCTTGGTTTATGTTTTTTGATTTCAAAATACCATTAATAATTATTATTTTTGCTAATATAGCCATTAAATAATGATCACATGAAAAGTATAAATATAGGGATTTAAAAAATCCAATTTACTAAGACAAAGGAAGTGATGGCCTCATCGATTAGACTTTCCCCTTACGAAGCCCATTTGTCAGAGCTCGAAAAGGATGTGGCATCATTGGGATTACCTCTTGACTAAGCCCAAGTCGAGCTTCAACACATTAAGCCCGAGCGGAACTGCGTACGGATGAAGTGGAAGTTAATAGAGATTACCACCCGAGCGATGTTATCTGAGCCACCCCAAGAGTCTATCACCGTCACACACCTTACCCTTTGGTCTTATGTAGGTGTTATAAGGGGTTATTTAACAATACCTTATCACTTTGTTTTTGTGCATTACTTTTGTATATAATAAATAATATACATTCATTTTATTATTGTTACTTTGTAAATAATTTTTAAAGAACAAATAGTATTTTTAGTTAATATTCAATAATAAAATCAATTTTGATGAATTAATGGATTTTTGAATTAAATAATATTTTAATAAAATATTATTACAAAATTACTTTTTATTAAATATAAATGATCATATAATTTTTAGGAATACAAATGTAATTTTTGTTAAGGTTCAGTTTTTATTTTAAAGGTAAAAAATTCATATTTTTAAAAAAATTATTTAGATACAATTAATATTATGTTTAAAATCGAGATGCCAAAATTATCCAATAGTTAATTTTTTATAATTTTCAGAGATAATCAAATTTTTGTGTAAAAATTAAATATCGTTGAAATATATAATGTGTTTTATGACATCATAATGTCCTAATAGTGATGTCATAAAATACTATAAACATTATGTTCAGCCAATATATGTTTTATCAATAAAATAATGTGATTTTAGGTTTGTTTGATTTATTTTACAAATATTTTGTAGACCCTCCAGGACTTATAAAACATTTTATCTTTTTAAATTGATTTCCTTGAGAGTGTGACTCACCACCACATAAGCAAGCCTAATATTTTAAGAATTTCGGCCATTTGCCTTATAAAATATTTTTTTATACTACCCTTTGTAAAAAAACATGGTCCAAAACCATGGGGTGGTTTTTGGTTTGGATTAGTTTAATATCTGATGACGCAAACCTAAATAATAAATAATTCCCTCTCCTTTAATATATAAACCCACCCAATATCCCACTTCCTCTTCACTCAATGCCTTTGGAACTCGACAAACCCCTTACCTCCTCTCTCTGGAATTCTCAAGGTGCCTCAACCTCCCAATAATTCTCTCTCAAGCCCCTCCCAAGCCTTTGGGATCACACTTTCAAGGGATTCCTTCTTTTCTCATTTTATCCAAGTTTCTTAATATTGTTATGCCCTTTTATTTTCAATTATAAATGTTGGTGTATGATTTCACACCTCCCCCATACTTACCTATTTATTTTTTAATGATGATAGACCACTTTTCTCTATCATTAATGCCTCCCATGTACACCTGTAACCATACTGAGATTCCGTAAGGAATTCCTCTCTCCTCATTTACATTCAAGAAATTATTTTGTATTATGAAACCAAATTCCATTACTTATATTGTCACATGTATCTATATAACCCCCTTACTGTCCATTTCATGTACATATGATGAGACACCCTTTTCTATCTCATCAACTATTTTTATGAAGTCCTATGTCACATTGTTATGCTGCCAAAATTGCACCACCATTTTCCAATCCAAAATTAATGTGTAGTGAATACCATGCCCATTTCTCTATCAAGGGTATTCACCTTTATGAAAATTTACTTATTGATGTAATAATTTCATGTATGAATTCTACATACCTTTACCATGGAATAAATTATGATGTTTAATGAATCTATGGTGTATGATCTAGCGGCACACATATGTGTGGAATGAAATGTTTAAGAAGGTTGTGCCCTGATAGTTCTCCAATGCATTTGGTAAAGATTAATATCATGATACATCAAGTGCAATGAGGGTTTACTCAAATTGATTAAAGTGAAATGAGGTTTTACTCATTATCTGTGTGTAATGAGCCTTGGATCATGCTAATACCATGTAAATTGTTGTTTACACATTTCCATGTTATGATAACCGTGCTATATAATGCCTTTATGTACATGTTTTTCTTATGATCCTTTGATATGCCTATTTCCTAACATGTATTTTATTATTCATGTTATGCCTTGTTTACACCCTTACTAGGATTTATATCTCACCCTTTTCTTATGCATGTCCTCCGGTTATCCCATGCAATTCTAAGTATGACGGAATGTTGTGGTCATGTAAAGGAAGTATTCAATAAAGATCTTTTGTTTCGTGTTTTAAGTCATTATTTAATGTTCCTATGCCCCAAAGACACTATACCTATCGATCTTCAATGTTGTATCAAGTAATTATTTTATGTAATATATCATGTTTAAGTTTTTAATAAAAGTATGGATGTTATAATAGCCAAACACTAAAATATTTATACTAAATATCCTCTAATCTAGTCAAGAACTTCCATAATAAAATGATCTAAAATAAAAAAACATGAAACGAAAAAAATAGAAAATTATAGGCTTAGGACTTAGTTCTACTATATGGTAGGAAAACTAAGACTTTTGATTAAGAGATATAATCTCCAAGTTATAAGATCCATAACTATTGGATCTCTAATTAGAAATAAAATATGAATACAAAAATTATTGATTTTGTTAATAACAAGTGATCCCACCTATCCTTATATAGATGAATCTAGATGATCAATCGGGTTCTACCACCATATAATCTTAAAGTTCATTCATTACTCAATCAATAAAATAGTTAGTGGATCATAGTAATCACATACTCGACTTATTACTCATAATAAATAGTGTAATCCATCATTTTAATATCACTTATCCATCTGACGAATCTAATATAGCCTTTGAAATCATCATTTTATTCTTATGAATTGAAAGGGAACTCATACGCAAGTAAAATTACATCTTCTATACTTCTATAATCTGGTAATGAATCATCACCACTACTATTTCCCGCAATTTTTTATTTTGGACACTGGTTACACTCTTACACAATTTATAACTAGTTCTATATCTGGATTTCCAAAATAACTATTTCCAAAAGTTCCAAAATCTTAGTTAGAAAATGGTTTTCACATAACCAAAACCTAATAATCTCCCAATTGAAAATAATTTTCAATACATCAAAAAGAAGTCATCTCGATCACTCCCTTATATTCTCAATTTTTTCCTATCCTTTTAGTGACACAATGGTCATATGTCATGATTTCAGTCATCCAACCCCTACAAAGGCACAACACCTCCTTAGAATTTTGTAGACTATGAACTTCATCAACATGTCCACCATATTTTGAAATCCATCAACCATCTATATCTTTAGAGCTTTATCATATAACGAATTTTATATGAAGTGATACTTTAATAGAATATAATTTATCCTATATTGAACCATAAATTCTTCACAAAATGAATTATTCTTTGACTGTCAAGAAATAGCATTCCAAACTCTTTCCTTCTTATAAGATCCTCCAATAACCCCTTCATCCAAATGAATTCCTTCCAAGAATCTATTTTTTATACTTACTATAATTCTATTATAGATAATGAAACTACCGATTTAATTCTATACATCCACCTCACATTTTTTAATATGAAAATAAACACATATCCATTGGTATTTATTCATTATAATTTTAGTGTTTTGAGTTAAAAAAGAAAATCATGGGAACCTAAATCTGGTTATTTTATAATAGTGATTTTTTACTAGAAATGAGAATTTATACATGTGTTCCACTTATGGGTATTTAAAATGAAATAATAAATTTAATCAAATCTCTCATACACATCATAATATTATAATATTGAGGAGGAAATAAAAAAAAGAGTCACTGCTTGAGTTTAGTAAAACACTGAATTCCAAGATTTGTGTGCTGAAGAGAAGAGAATTGGATCTTTTTAATAAAGAAAATGTGGTTAATGTATTATATAATAAATAATTTTTTGAGAAGATGATACCATTTGATCTAGGAAATATTTTATCTGTTTCTAATAATAAGTAAATAGAGTTAGTGAATATCCTATGATTTAATCTTGTTAGTTGAAGCTAAGCAAAAAAGAAAAAAAGGAAGTAGAGGACCAAATAGGTTCTGTATTCAATGAGTGCGCAAGATCAAACACAATTTTTAAGAAATATATCTTTAGTCATGATAATGTGTAACTACTCTACTTAGTGTGTAAAAACTACATAAAATATTTATGGGTTCTACTATTATGTTTAATAGTTTAGACAGTCAACAAGTAGGTTTCTAAAAAGAATCAAGGGGTTGTGCAGTTGATAGTGGTCGAGTTTTATCTGTATTTTTTAAAGTACTTAAAGTGGTCATGGTTTCTCTATTGGGAGGAAGCAAGTCATACTTTAAGGGTTCAGTGACATTATTGTGAAGAATGTTTTATCTACTTTATAAGTGATAAATAATGTTTAATACCACTCGGGTCTAAAGACTATGGGGTGTAGTATAAAAATCCCTTCACTTGTGTGATATAGTGAAATCTTACCCCCAATGTAACATGGTGATCAAATATGTAGGAGATTATGTGAATGTTTTTTAGGGTAATATCCAACCAATCACTTATATTTGGTGATTAGAATATTAACGAATAATTTGTGCCTTAATTGGAGTAGAACAAAGTAAGTATTAGGTTACCCTCATTTGGGATGAACCATGTAAAAACACTTGAGTTATCTTTAATTTGAGCATCTTCATTGAATATAGGTGTTTAATAGGGTAAATAATAATATATCCATTTATTTACTAATAAGTGATAGGGGTTAAAGACCAAATGGGGGTTAAATTAATTAAATATTAATTTTTTCTTGGATAAATATTCTAGTCACACCAGATTCACCCCCTCTCAAGTGTGTTAGCATCGGTCCACCGAGCACAACAATGTTAACCCTGAGGGGTGTGTGTAGGAGAGTATGTGTGGTTGACTTGGGGTGTTAGCTTATAATTTTAAGTTTGATGGTGTGATACATTTTATGATATAGTTGTGAGTATATGAGTTATCATGGGAGGGACGCACTACCCATTAGTCCTTATGAATTAATTCCCAAGATATCTCTTAGAACTTTTATACTTATGTCTATCTATATTTCTTAAGATTAGATCCTAGTAATTGAATTTATTCCTGATACCATTTTATTTCCTTGGATTACCTCCAAATAGTTTTTTTTGTGTCTGATACTACTATATTTTCTAGGATTACCTCTTAGAAATTAGCACCCTTTAATCCTACATGAAAAATGGTGGTTGAATACCCATTGGGCGTAGGTACTGTAGCAGTACTGTAGAGTACTATAGCAGCTCCGACACTGTAGTAGTGGTGACACTATAACAACAGCGGGAACTATAGCAGCAGCAGGCCACTGTAGCGGCAGCAGGGCATTGTATCAGTGGCAGGTACTTGGTGGTACTATAGTAGTGGTACTGTAGAAATACTATTCATAGAATGGGGATTGGGTCAAAAATTTCGACATATGGGCCATGTAATGTGCTAAATTCCCACTGGGTCTTAGAGCAATGTAATGGGTCTCCCCTTACCCAGTTAAAAATGTCTTTTATTTGCTTTAATAATAAATTAGGCTTCGTCCCCAACCTTTAAAAAAATACAAGAAATCAGTCTTGGTATTGATACTACAAGATTACCTAAGATTACCTCCTGGGAATTAACCTTAGGCCTGATTCTACTGGAATTCCTAGGATTACCTCTTAGGAATTATATTTATGCCTGATATATTGTAGGATTCCTAGGATACTTCCTAGTATCTAGTACTTTCACCTACTACTAAATGACCATTAAGCCTGATATTATTTGGATTGGTTATTCAATGTACTTAGAGACACTTCATCATTAAATGACGTATGCATAATCAATATTATGTGTCACCTTAGAACTTGAGGATTGATATTCATTATTTTTTTATGATTCTACAGTTATTCATTCACTTTTTAAGAATATCACTTGTGCATACACTACTTTAATGGTTCGGATTTGGACAACATTGGTGGTTCCCTCATTAGTTATAATTGCAGCCTTCTTGGGGAACCATGACTCTTGGGTACTTGATAATACTTAACTATTCACAAGTTCAAGTGGGGAAGAGGAATGGGATTGGATAATTTGGCTACATTGCTTTTATGGTATTGGGATATTGACGAGATAATGATAAAGGATGGTGGTAGAGCCTCATTCTATTTTATTTTATTATTTATCTAATATAATTTATCAGACCAGTGGGTGATCAATTTATGTATATCAGTATAATCATGTGTCGGTATGATTATATGCTCCTATATTTCATTTGATATAACATTTTATGTTTTATTACATCATTAAACTTTTATTATTTATTATGGATGATTTTTGGTTATTTTTTGTTGTTATAATACTCTCATATGATGATATAATCTTCCTAGGGTAACACCCTAGACCCTATCTACTATTTAGAAGACTATATAATATGTGTATTCATGCTTGAGGTTAATTAAAAACTGTTGTTCTAGACATGGATGAGTGTTTCATGGTGTAATAGCATTATAATGGGTCTTAGATGTTGGGACGGTTGAGTTTCCAACCAAAATGAAGTAGGACAAAACAATAATCCTTATGTTTTTCTGGATATGATATTTTTCATGCATCCATCAAGAGATTCTTTCTTCTATGATTCATTTAGGGGGTGAATGGAAATCAATATTTTCAGTGTCTCACCATTCTCATTGTATCTTATGTCATAGGTACTCAATTCCCATTTCAACCTCGGTAATAGTTGCCTCAAAGTCCTCATTAACAAAAGGTTAACATGATTTGTTTTAGTTAGTGCTAAATAGAGCAGTAAAAGTAAAACCTCTTGATATTCCCCATCCTCATGTACATGGTTCTATGTGTGGTAATGGAGTTGGTCATCAGTAGGGGAATCATGGTAGAGGAGTGTGGAAAAATTAGTTGTACACCATAGAGATATCAGCACTAGGAGGTCCAAGTATTGTGGGTGGTACTTCCTTTTTTATCTTATAATTTATATTTTTCTCTTTTTGATTATAGAGCTTCACATTCCTTCAATACAATCACCATGGTCTACACCTTGGGTCTTATGGAGTATAGTCTTACAATTCCCCTAGTGTTGACCACAATAGTTAGAGATCTGTTTATTTTTATTGATGTGTTATGATCTCATTAGCTAATAATGGGGTAGTAATAGTCATTGAGGGATATCTTCTTAATACAGATACAAACATATAATGTTATCCTTTATATTAATTGGTTATATTTTATACATGAGATCATTGATTTCTTCTAAAGGATATTTTCCTTCTATGATGTGTAAGGCCAAAATATGGTGTTCATTGGAAAGAAAGACTATAAAATGGGTCAGAAGAATTTAGATCCTCTTTTTTCTTATTTGGTAGAGTTGTTGTTGTTATTTTTTGTGGCACATTACATATTTTTCTCTAGATTTGTCAATGATTTTCTATATATTTTTTCCAAATAGGTTTAACACTAACCCGATGACATTGTATTATGTTTGGGGTAGAGTTACTGCCTAGTTATTTCCTAATTTTGATGGATCCTTATTGTATGAAACCTCTTTAGCTACAAGACATAAGGATTTATATCTATGATTTGATGCTTAAGGGTTTCATATAACATATTCTGTCATCATTGGGTTTTCTGGTGTTATTACCCAAGAAGGTAGATAGTTGTATCAGGTTGTTCATAGACTACCGATGATTGAATTATGTGACATTAAATAACTATTACCCCCTTCTTAGGATATATTATTGCAACCCAGGCTTCACATACATGGATATTACATCATTTTATATGAATATTAAACAAATTTCATAAAATCAACCTCAAGAACCATAATAGTTTAATGCCTCTAAAAATTTAGAAACATAATCTTATAACTTGTTGAAAGATCTTAAAAATTTCCCTTAAAGATCTTCTACTTTATTACTCATACTTAAAACCTTTCTTCGTAACCTATGGAAAATAAACATAATAAATTGGTAAGATAGAATGATCATTAAGGGTAAACGAGGGAGATATGTAAGAAGAACATGTGAATAAGTGTGTGAGAACAAAATCATAACATTAGAATATCATACCCTTTATATCAAATATCATAATCATAAGGCATGGCATAAATTTAGTTGTTCAAAAGACTTGAATCATAAGGGAATCAAAAACATAATCCATGATATCTTAACAAATAAATAAGACATGGAATGGTGTAATAAAAATTAGCATAGAAAATAAAATTTCAATAATATCCTACCAAGAAACTCAAAAAATTTGGCTTTGTATAGCCAACCGTGTACCTTCTTCAGGCTTGGGATGAACTCTTAGGTGCCTTCTTGTTTTTGTCTTGGGATTCACTCCCATGTACCCTTTTGTTATAGTCTTAAGATACCCTCCCATGTACCATCTTGTTACAGGGTTGGGATACCCTCCCATATACCCTCTTATTATAGTCTTGGGATGCCCTCTCATGTACCCAATTATTATAGGCTTGGGATTCCATTCCATGTAACCTCTTATTATAGGATTGGGATTCCCTACCATGTACCATCTTATTACATTCTTGGGATTTCCTATTATGTGCCCTCTTGTTATAGGCTTTGTATACCCTCCCATGTTCCATCGTGTTACAAGATTTTGATTCCATACCATTTACCCTCTTGTTACAGGCTTGGTATTCCCTCCTTTGTACCTTTTGATCTCATTGAACATTTATCATTACCCAATTAATTTTATGGAGATATAGGTCTCACCCATCACATAATGAAATCATACATGTATTTTCCATAAGATAATAAAACATCTATCATTTCCTGACCCATAAAAATAGATGGGTTTCATAAACATCCTTCTATAACTCGTGAAATGAAATGGGTATTATAAACCTTTCTTCATATTATAACCTTTAAAAAATAAATAGGATTCATAATCATTTTATCGTAGAACACCCATGAAAAGAAGTGGGTTTCATAACAAAATTTTTGTCTTAAAAGTAAATGATTCAAAATAATAATAAAAATAGTGTACTTGGATCATATCCCCATTAAATAATAAACTATATCAAGGATTCTATCTTATATGGAGAATGAAAATATGAATTGAAGCATTTCTAAAGAAAAATTACCTTTCATTGAAAATAATCTTTATATGAGACATAAAACCATTTTAAAAACCATTTATTTTAAAACCACATTGAAAATTTATGAAGTAATCATTAAAAATAATTTAAAATTTTTTTTGAGAAAAATATTATTTCCACTTTTAAAAATTCTTTTTAAATCATAAAAGTTTTTTAAAACCTTTTTCTTTGAAAATAACCTTAAAAATGATAAAGAAATATTTAAAATCATTGAAAACACATTTTAAAATATATAACATTTTCAAAGGCCATTTTATTTAAAATAATATTAAAATATCATATAAAAATTTAAAACATTTTTATAAAACATTATTTTTGAAAAAAACACATTTCTTGACAAAGAGGGAAATAGGGTTAAATTTTCTTAAAACATTTTATTAATTTCATTTAGTACCAAGGAGAGGAAAAAATGGAACCATTACATGATTATATCTTGAATAACAATAGGAGAATAAAATTCATGATATTTATTGAGATATGGATCATAATATTTAATGAATGTAAGCATAATCATAACTAATCCCTATAAATTAGGATATTGTATAAATAAACACATACCAATTTGGTAAAATTGAATCGTAATACACATGAATAAATAACATTAAATAAAACTTATTATAACAAGACAGGTGTCACAAAGAAGTCAAATTGAGACAAAAATACTTTACTGACTTGGTAACTTTTGAACCATATAACCCAAAAAAGAGAGGTAATAAAATGGATATGTAAATAAACATAAATTTAATTATAATAATCATGTGATACATTAATGGGTATTATATACACCACACAAAATAAAAAAGCGGTGAATATAGCATAAGTCTCACAGAAGGAAAAGTGATACTAGAAATCTGATTAATAAATGAGTAACATTTCAATCATGATACCCATTAAAGAATAAAATAGATTAAAACTTTTAATATAATTAAATAAATTCAATTAATAATATAAAATTTCATAGGTTATTATATACACCAAACAATAAGAATAAGTGGTTAATATAGCATATATCTCACAGAAATAAAAGTGAGACAAGAAAATCTTTACTGTATGGGTAACTTTTGAATCATGATACCCATGAAATAATAACATCAATTAAAGATTTTAATATCATTAAATAAATTAAATTAATGATATAAAATTTCATAGATTATTATATACACTACACAAAATAAGCGAGTGGTGAATATGGCATGTATCTCACGAAAATAAAAAGTGAGATGAAATTCCCTTACTCTAAGTCTTGACTTTATTTGTACATGTTCAAAAATCATGTATATAAAATATAAATTTATTATAAATCTAAAAAATAAAAATATTTTTATATATCATACCATATATTAATTTATTATGACTTTATATTACCCATTTATTAACAATTTCATGTTAAATTTATATTTTAGGTAATAATCGCTTTGTTTTTCTGTATATGTTTTGAATTGTTATTCTTGATCCTATTACTTAGATCATGATTTACTTATTTAAATAATTTGAAACATGATTTCAATGTCATATATATTCATTATAAAATTATTTATAATAATATATAAAAGATAGAAATATTAAATGGAATACATCTTCCATGAAGATAGTAGGTCGTACGTACGCAAGAACTTTGTTTCCATATTCTTGTCATATTGAAAGAAAAAAGTGAAATAAATGTATGTTTGTATGTATATATATAGATATATTATAATTAAATTAAATTATTATTTTATATATATCATATAAATTTACTAGAACCAACTTTAATACATTCCATGTAATGTGTGAATGAATCACATCGCTTTGAGGAGGCGGTAGCCCACACATCCACAAACAAAGTTATCGTATTCCCATAAAAAAGAAATAATAAAGGTATAAATTATATAATAATTATATAAGCATAAATAAACCATAAATATCATATATATCATATAAAATAGTAATTTAATCATTATTTCAAACCTCAAATGGTGGTAATGGAAGAACGAACAACATCGGTTCTTGAGGGTGTAGTCTTGCATACACATGAATGATGATTTTGTATCCCATTTGATGGAAGTGTGTGTGGTTTTAGGTAAAAAAAATAAACACAACAACATATAAATATATTTATGATACTTATTATATTATATAATTATGTAATAATATTTATTTAATGGGTGGATAAAGAAAGAAAACAAAAGTGCTTATTGAAGGATATTACCTCTTCTTTGGGGAACTCCTTTTGCTTTGCACCAAAGGGATTAATTGGTTGTATTTACTCCAAAATTGAGGATTCTATGTTGATAGGAGGTAATTTTGGGTATTATATTGGTAGGTTCTTGATGAGACAATGTGCTTGACAGGTGTGGAGAGGTGAGGGGGTGAGTTCCCTTTTAGAGTGGATGAGGAGTGGCATTCTTGTAAATACAAAAAGGTAAACACTATTGAGAGGTCTCCCTTACATAATGTGCCTCCAATAATTGTAAAAAAATATATAAAATAGATGATATGGTATAAATATGTCTATAAAATGTCTTTTTTAAATTTTTATTTAGTATTTTTTCCCTTAAGTTAAATTTTAACCACTAAGTAAACTTGTTTACCTTAATTGATGTAATTTATTTTAATTACTTTCACTAATAGTTTTGGTAAGAAAATAAGTTGAAAATACTATAAATTATAAATTATTATAATTTCAAATATGGAATCAATTTTTACAAATGATAAAAATATATTTTTAAGAAATTATTTTAAAATTATTCCCTTAGATGGGATGTAACAACTGGTTTTTAAAGTAAAAAGTTCAAAGGTTTTAAATGTTTTTATATCCAATTTCAATGTGAAATTAGTTACAATGACCTAAATTGGATTTATATATTTATAATTTATCTAAATATAATTTAAAAAAAATTAAAATATAATTTCACTATATAAATAAATTATATTAAAAATCAATTTTTAATTAAAATTTAGTGTTTCTCATTATTCATCAATTAATGAAACTTCTCAGAAAAATACCAAAAATTCCCCTGAAGTAAATTTTGATATTTCAATTTAAAAATGATATTAATTTTATAAAATATAAATTATAAAAGTTTCAAAAATATATTTAAAATAGTTTCTCTATTAAAAGGAGGTAAAATTACATTTAAGAAAAGTATATATTTTTATTCATAAAAAATGGATTTATTATGCTCTTATGCGTATCAAAACTATTGGATTATTATAAAAAATTGATTGAATATATAATATATAATGTTTTTAAAAAAACATAAATATTGGTTGGTTTAATTTATTAATATAAAATGGTGTTTGTACATAGAAAAATATTTTACTTGGAAAAAGAATTTATTTATTTCCAAATAGTTCTTACTTTAATTTATAAATAATTGATAACTAAATTATTAATTTTATATACATGTTAAAATAATATTTTCACAATTTATTTAATCTTATTCATCACTTCCATTCCGACTGCTAAGTGGTATCTATAATAATATTTTAATGACAATATTAATAGTATAATGTAGTTTAGTAAAACAAGGTCTTGCGTTTAACAAAATCTATCGAAGGAATTCTACATTGTGTGTAAAACAATCCAAACATAGTGTTGTGTGTACTAAAATATAATATGATTGTTTCATGTAGTGAAATAAAAACTAGGTGTTTCATATAAATAAATCATAGTTTGGTGTGGCATGTAATTAAATCCATTAAAGAAATTTTAATTTTTTCAAAAAAAATTAATTCATAATAACATAGGTTGTTACAATAGATGATTGCTTTGATTAGTTGAAAGGATATATCTAGTTTTCAAATATAAAATTGTGTCATGGATATTATCATATGAAATTAAATGGTGAAGATATCACCAATACTAGTTTAAAGTGTGGTTATAGGCATTTTGAGTTCATAGTTATATCGTTCAGTGTCATGAAAACCACAGATATTTTTATGGGACTCATGAACTTCATATTTCATGAATTTTTTGATCATTTTGTGGTAGTGTTAAGTGATGATATCATCATGTATCAAAATTTGGATTGTTTTATAAGTCCAATAGCACCATTATCTCTATTTTAAGTTTCCATAGTGCATGTTTTTGATGCATGAGGTGCATTTTATACCGCATGTGGGGTCTCATTATGGAGTATTTTTAGATAAATTACAGATTTAGGGGGTCATTTATTAGGTGAAAATTAAAAATATTGTATAGGTTTATAATTTACTTAGTCTTGAAGGCTATTATTGGAATTTGTGTCTGATTTTTCTTATATTTCATCCCATTTGACTGAGGCACCCCAGGCCCACACTACTGGATCTAGTGCTAAAAATATTTTCTTTAGACACTGGATTTTATTCAAAGTGAGATTAAAATATATTTTATTTAAATAATTTCCATTTTTTAAACATTATATCTCATAAATAGTCATAATCCTAATAATAGAAGGTTTTTTTTATTTGATAAATATCTTCCTAAGAATCATATGTTTCAACACCTGCGAAAATTTCTATATAATTGAGCCACCCTAGAATGCCTTCCATACTTCTCATAGGTTATACTCATCTTCATGACCTCAGGAATGAAATAAAAATAAAGGGGTGATATAAAATTCTTTATAAGGGAAAAAATTTCAATATTTCATTAGGGGTTAGATCAAAAGCTTTAGAAAAAACATGAGCAAGGGAGAAACACATTATTAAAAATAACATGGAAGAATAATTGTTATCCACAAGTCATGATAGAAGAACATGTAATATAAAATAAACAAATATATACCATTGAAAAAGAGTGTAGAATCATGAGATAATAAATATTATCATTGGAGCATAATCATAGTCATACATCATGGAAATGTTATGTTCCCTTAAAACATAACATAAAAATAAACTTTGTCACAAACATAAGCATCAGGTATCATCATCTTCCTGATTTCTACTTGCACCCTCTCCTTTATGAGTCACTACTCATACTCACACATATCTATAAAATTTTTTTTACCCATGTATAAATGTATTATGAGACATAAACTTCTAAACAATGAATTGGATATAAATATAATATCCCACCCATCAATCATTTTTATATATGTGTGCCACTTAAAATCATTCAATCAATATATCATGAGGAACCCATGGAAATAAAATGGGTTTCATATCCTTTTCAAATGGAATCATATAAATAAATCATTTATAATTCCATAAATAATAATAACATGACAAACTCATTGAAAATAAATGGGTATCCAAATATATTAAGTAACTTTCTAGGTAAATATCGTTCAATTAAGATAATTAAATACAGGGTATTTACACCATATAGATAAATGGTATACATTTTATATAATAATTTCCCCTAATAAATCTGGAATTTAGGTGAATACCCTTTAATAAAAGTATGTAAATATAGAGTGTTCACATAAGAAATGCAATTGAAGGAAAAAATATTTACACACAGTGGATGATTAAGAAATAAAAAATTACTAATTTATTTCCATGATTTTAATCTCCAAAAATATTATAAGTGTATTTATAGGGAAATTCATGAATACTAACTTCAATGGAAATTAATCATTTTGAGATATAGAGTAAAATTTAAGTGATATGTGAAATAGTTTTTATAAAAAAATAATTTCTAACATTGTCCTTGAATTTGTTACATATCATTTTAAAAATAGTGAAGTGAAAATTTAAGAAAATTTTTAATTTTAAAAAGAACCCTCAATAATGGATCCTTGAAAATACAAAAAATTTATTTTATTAAAATGTTAAGTGTAATATAAAACAAACGATCATGGAAGGAACCCCATTTATTAATTTAAAATATATTAATTGAAACCCACATTGTAAAAAGGAATAAAAAATTAATTTTTATAATAGGAAAATTGGAATGTAAAGGTCAGATGATATAATACAAAATTTGGTTTCAAAATATAAATTCTATCATTGTTAGAAGTTGGAAAATATATACATTGATTATAAATCATAGTTAAAGAGGATGGGAATTATTCTTAATAATAGTATAATGTTTTAGAAAAAAATTCATCAAGGTAAAATATTTGAATTCAAAATTAATTTTAACCTAGAGAGGAAGATAAAGTGAAACAACATAAAATCTTATTGTGGAATAAATAAATCATATAATAATGAAGTTCATGAATAGGTATTATAACTCAATAAAGGATATTTGAGTTATCAAAATCCATTACGACTTTAGTAACATAAGAATGAAAAGAACATGAGAGGAAGATCATGAAATAGATATTAAAATCCCATTAAATGGGAGATATTTATCCTACATAATATTAATAGGGTATTTAATACACCGTATAAAATAAAATATGGTTTGTAATATCAAACATGTCTCATGGATTTAAAAATTTAAACAATGAAAGCCTAACATCATTGTTATCATTCGAATAGAAAACCTATGAAAGGTAGAACACGACATATATTTTGTAAATGCCTTATATTATATGAAATAAATTTACAAAATAAACCCATTTCTAATATATAAACCAAAAATGTAAATAAGTGTTCGATATGCATCATATCTCAATGAAGTAAAATTGAGATGTAAAAAACCTTACCTTTAATCTCGCTTATCCGAACGTGCACTAACATCATATATAATAAAAAACTTTATTAATAACCTATTTCAGAAACTTATACATAACTATAAACTTTTATAAAATTCATTTATATTCATTTATTAAAAATATATTAGTAACTTATATTTTATTTTCATCATAGGATGTTTATTAGTTTTGATTGCTTAGTTTATTACTAGTTTCATAATGGCAGTGTCAATTATTATTTATATATTCAAATATAATAATTATAATATCATTAAAGGGAATGTAATGTACATTTCATAATTATTTATAATGTTTTAATTTCACTTTATAGGTATTTTAGTTGTGATTCATGACAATGATGTTTGTGACGAGCTTGCCTAGGTAATTTACAATGAACAAAAAGATGGTAAAATAAAAATCAGTGAAATATTAATATAAGATTTAAATAACCATAAACCAAATATTATATTCTTATTAATGACTAATACCACTATTAGTTATGTTTTTGTAGTTATCTGTGACAGAAATTTATAACAGTGTTCGTGTAGGTGGTCAAACTAACCAAAACCAAAACAATCTATAATCTATAGGTGAGTATGATTAAGAAAGTGATTCATTTGGAATAATATCATTTTTAAATAATTATAATGATATTATTTGAATTTTTTAAGGTTTTAAATCATATTTGAAGATATTTTTATAAACAATATAAGAATAGTTTAAAAATGAAATATGTTACTTTTATGGAGGCGTTAGTCTGCATGTACACACGGGTGACACGTTCGTTTACACAGAAAGTAAAGACTGTAGGATTTGGTTTATATCTTTAAAATGTAAATAATGTTTTAAATATTATATTCATTCATTGAATACCCCCTTTTAATCATCCATGTATGGTGGTTATGAAAAATAGAAAATGTCGCATATGGAGAAGGTAGTCTACATATAACACAAGTGACATTTTTATTTTTCAAATGGTTTCCCGAAGGGTAGAAAATGGTGGTAATATAAAAATATCATCATTTAAGAATAATTATTAAATTTATATAATTACATAAACATGGTTTCATTATATTATTGGGAGTTATAAGGAGAAATAAACCAAAAAAGGAAAAAAAGTGTAATTGAGATTTTTTCTATACTCATTAAAAGAACTTCTTTTCAAAAAGAATTAATGCTTTGATATGTGGTATCTTGAGAAAACAAAAATCTCTAGAAATTTTATAAGATTTTTTTAGATTTATTTGGGTATAATTTTTTCAAATAAAATAATCTTGGTGTGTATAGAGAAATGGGGCTGTGATTGCTCATTTTGTAAGGGAGAGGTGTAGTATTTTTGTAATATATAAAGGGTAATGTCAATATTGAAAGGTTAAAGGAATATAATAATGAAAAATAATGTATTTTTGGAAAGTTTATTTTGATAAATCCGAAACTACACATTTTTAATCATTTTTTCAAAAGAGATAATACTTTTACACTTAGATTTTTCACTTTTACCATTTTTAGTTTTTACTATAATAATTAATTTTTACCTAAGTAATTTACTTTTAATACATAAAAATAAAATGGCCCTTATTATGTAATTATTGATTAATTATTCCAAATAATAAATCCATTTTTTAAAATAAAATTTCTACGTGTAATAAAAATAAATTTTAATATTAGCACACACAACACGTGAAAACTATTTTTTGAAAAATTGTATTTCAATGCTTAAAAATTATTATTAAGATAAAATTATCAATATTTTCAAATTATTTGAAATTTATTGGTCTATTATTAAAAAAATAATAGTTATTTTTATTTTAAAGGAATCTAAAATCAAACATCGCCTTGTGGATACTTTGACTAATGAAACAGACCATAAATATGTTTTATTAGAGTAAAATATTACTTGAGTTTTAAAAAATTTAAACTTGAGTTTCATAAATTCAAAATTATTTTTTAAAAATATCTAATTTTATTAATAAATAAATATTTTTTATATAAAAATGGTCTAATAGACTTTTAAATCAATTTTTATTATGAAAATATTTGAAAATCTGTATTTTTTCACTATTCACCCAAAAATTTAGCCTTTTTAGAAAAATAACAAAAAATAAAACTAAGATAGTATTGAAATAATAAATTAAAAAATGGAGTTCATTTTATAAATTCAAAATTATAAACTTAATAAATTAATTTTTAAATGAAAATAAAAAATATAAAGATAAAACGTTTTATTGAAAAATAGAATTTTTAAGTGTTATTAAAACTATTTCATATTAATTAATAATTTAAGGAATGGTAATATATTAGTTCATATATAATAATATTTTAAAATTGGAAATTTTAATATATATATATAAAATATACATAACTTTTGAAATATAGTTATTTGAGAAAGAACGGTCCTTTTTAATATTAAATCATATTAATTATTTATCCTCTAAATATAAGAAATTTTAGTTGAGTGATACATTTTTATTTACTGGAGGATTTATTATTTTTATAAAATTTCTTATTAATATTCATCTAAAATATCATTTATTGTTTTAGTTTGGTGTTGTGTGTAGATAAATCTATCGAACATAGTATTAATTTAGAGAAAAATATATTCCAAAATCTCAAGGTTTTACATACCCCCCTTAAATAAATTTCTCCCTAGTAATTTTAATTATCACTCACTAATAAAAGAAGATAAGGGATATATATGAAACTCCAGATTTGTTTTCTAGTTGTATATAAATATCACAATCTTAGATATAATAAGACTCGTCTCGCATAATAGGCATGTATTGATATTTTTCTTTATCCCAATAAGTTTTTACCAAATATTCTTCCTTGGTTTGTTATAGAAGTTTATTGGGACATAACTTTCATTGCATCATATTCTTGATTCTATTTCTAACCAGATACAAAAGCCATGATATTTAGGACAATATCCAATAAAATCAGATTAAGCGATCATATGAATGTAAAAACTCAATCCTAATATGTTTACTTTAATGAAAACATTATTTTGACATATGATACTTTGTTTCAACTATATCACATGTGGTTTATCCTATAACTCTCTTAGTTTATCTTAGGTTATCTATTACCATACTTTTATTAGATTCTTTGACCATACCATAAATATGTGCTCAGATCATTCATAATTTTTTGTAAATATCATATGATCATCTAAAGAATATCTCCCACAAGGTTATAGCCAAGTGTGTGGTCTTAGGCCCACTCATCATGCACCGAGTAAAGATCAAGTGGATACATATCCATACTTTCTGTGGGTGGTTACACCTAATTAAATCTGTGTCACATCCATATCAACATTCTTTTATCTATAAAGGGATGTAATTACTATGATAACCACATACTCAAAACTTTACCCATATTTTAGTATGTTATTCTATACTTAGGCTTATCCCTGGGGTTTTAACAAAATTTATCTTATCCTATTCCCTAAAAATAAATAAACTAAACCTCAAAAACAACAAACCCCTTATCTAATTCCAACTAATTTTCCCTAGAAAAACACTCTTAAATCTAGTGCTAAAAAATTTCTTTAAACACTGGATTTCAGGAAATTTTTTGAAGAACCTATCTTTATTTTACATTATTTCCATTAGTTAAACATTATTACTCACAAATTGTCACAATCTAAAGAATGAAAGTTCTAGTTTCTTTGAGAAATAGCTACATGAAAAACTTATTCTATAACACTAGTGAATATTTCTCCATAAGTGATCCGTTTTAGAGTCTATTTTAGACTTATCATAAGTTACACTCATCTTCTTCACATAGATAATGGAAACATAAAAAATGGGTGACCTAAAACTCTCTTTAATAGAAAAATTCTCAACATGTAATCACGATTATATCATAATCATATGAGAAAACATTATGAGGGGGATATCATTTTAAAAAGAACATAAAATAATAAGATTTATCCACAAGTAAAAATATAAGGACATGTAATTTCAAATGAACAAACATATACCATGGAAAAATAGTGTAGAATCATGAGATAATAAATATGATACATGGATAATAATCCTAGGTATATGTCTTGTAATTGTAGAATTCCCTTGAAACATAACATAATAATAAACTTTATCACAAACATAAGCACAAGGTTTCAGAACCTTCATGAGTCTCTACACAGACCCACAAATTTTTGATTCACAAATATCTCTCATTCTTGGAGATAAAATTTAATTTCACCGATTTATACATGTATCATAAGATATAATATTCAAAACAATGTTTTGGAGGGTGATATTGGACCCCACCCATCAATAATCCATATAAATGAATGCCCTTTAAAATAAATCATTCATTATATAATGAAGAACCCAAGGAAAGAAAATTCCTTTCATATACTTTACAAATAGAATCACATAAAGAAATCATTATCAATTCCATAAATAATCATAAAATGATAAACCCATGGAAAATAAATTGGTATCCAAAGATATTCAGTAACTTTCTAGGTAAATACCATAAAATTAAGATGATGAGGTATATAGTATTTTTTCCATATAGATAAAAGCTATAAATTTTAGTAAATAATATCCCTAATTGATTGATGTGTAGCATATTAGTAAAAACACTTCAATTAAAGTAAGGAAATATATAGTGAACACAGAGGAAATTCATTGGAATAAAAATCTTATTTATAGGTAGTGGATGATTATGAAAGATAAAAGAAATAATGGATTTAAATAGTTCAATACCCCAAAATAGTATAAGAGAATTTAAAGGATAATATATCAAAATTAATTTCCAAATAAAATAATACTTTTTAGATAAATAAAAAATTGAAATGATATCCTAAAAGATTTTTGGGGGAATTTTTTTAACAATTTTGCAGAATTAGCTGCAGGTCATTTTTAAATTTGTGAAGTGATGTTTTTTAAAACATTTACTTTTAAAAATAACTCTCAATAATGGATCCTTAAAAATATATAAGTATATTTTAATTAAATGTGTAGTGTAAGTTAAAACAAATTATCCTGGATGGAAACCAAATTTAATAATGGATCCTTAAAAAGATATAATTATATATTTGTAGGTGACGTAGCTTGAGTGGTGAGGAACCCAGAATTAGAAAGGCAGGTCGTGGGTTCAACCCCTACTGCACGTTTTTTGTACAATTTATACCCATTGTTTTAAAACCTTGGGTATAAGGATTTAACAACTTAGGTATGAGGTATGAGGCTTTGACAACGTGGAAACAATATATATACCCATCACTTGTAAAACCGTTGGTATAGGATTTGGATCGATCTCGATGTCTTGGTTTCCCATGGTTCCAAAAACTTTGGGTATAGGATATACCCATGGTTTTGGGGGCTATACCTATGGTTTTGAACTGTGGGTATAGGTCATTTTTTAAGTAATGGTTGAGGATCTTGTTTCGATAATTTATAATGAACAACAAGGTTGTACAATAATAATAAGGTAAATATTAATATAAAATTTCCTAAAACATAAACCAAAAAATATTTTATGAATAATTTCTAATAACACAAATTGTTAAGTTTTTATATTCATCCAAGATTAAAATTTATAGCATTGTTCTTGTAGGTGGTTAAACCGACCCACACAAGAAAAGGTTGTAATCTATAGGTGAGTATAGTTGAGAAAGTGATTATTTTGAAATAATATCATTATTAGAGAATAATTATGATATTATATGGATGTTTTAGGTGTTGAATTAAATTTTATTATATTTTTATAAAGATTAAAATACTTTATAAAAAATGAAATATGTTACTTTCATGGAGGTGATAGTCTTCACGTACCCACAGGTGATGTATTTGTTTACATATAAATTAAAGGAGATAGAAATTGGTTTCTATTTTAATAATATTAATAATATTTTAAAAATAATATTTATTCATTAAATTTCCACATTTAATCATACATGTATGATGGTTATGAAAAACAGGTCACATCGCTTGTTGATGTGGTAATATTCATGTAACATAAGTGACAATTTCACTTTTTGAATGGTTGGAAGGAGTGCTGAAAATGGTTATCCCAAAAAAAAATAAAATTTAAGGATAATTGAAATATTTATTTAATTACATAAACATTGTTGTATTATATTTGGAGGAGGTATAAAAATAAATATTGGGAAAAAAAGAAAAATGTGTAATTGAGAATTTTACCTTACTCCTTGGAAGAGATCCATTGAAAAAAGGATTAAGGATTTGAGATGTGGTATTTTGATAATACTAGAACCTATAGAAAGTGTATTGTAGTTTTGGAGAGTAATATTGTAATATTTGGGTTGAATATAAGAGTCTTGTAGTGTGAAGAGAATTGGGATGGTGGTGGCTCCTTCTATAAGTGAGATGAGTGGCTATTTTGTAATATATAAAAGGGAAAGTCTTTATTCAAAGGTAAAATGGATCCAATAATGTAAAATAATGAAGTCGGGTAAATTTAAGTATGATAAATCATAAAAAAACATTTTCAAACATGTTTTAACATGTTATTAAGTTTTTTACAATCATATTTTTCATTAGTATCATTTCATTCGTTTTTCCATTGTAATTAATTTTTACCTAAGAAATATAATTTTAATGCCTAAAAATAAAATAGGCCTTATTAAATAATTTTTAATTAATGTTTCCAAATATTAAATCCATTTTATAAAATAAAATTCCTAGGGTGATAAAAATTAATTTTCATATTAGCGTACATATCACATAAAAACCATTTTTAGAAAAAGTGTATTTTTATTCCGAAAATTTTTGATTAAGATAAAATTATAAATTTTTTTGATTTTTATTATTAAATAAATTTTTTTGATTTATATGAAATTAATTGGTTTATTATTAATTAAATAAGTGTAATTTTTCTTTTGAAAAAATCCAAAACTGAACTCCACCTTTGGGTTTCTCAATTTAAATAAATAAACCAAAAAATAGTTTTTATTTGAGTACAATATTACTTAAGTTTCCAAATATATTAAATATGGGTTTTATAAATAAAAAATTGTATTTTTAAATGTTTTATTTTAATTTATATATAAATTATTTATATAAAAAATGTTTCATAAAATTTGAAATCATTTTTATATGTTGAAAATGTCTTAAAAGTTGGAGTATTTGAAAAATTGGAATTTTTTACTATTCACCACAAAATTCAGCATTTTCATAAAACTATAAAAAATTCATATAAAGATAATTTGGAAATTTTAAACTTAATAATGTAGTTAATTTTTCTAAATTAAAATTTTAAAATTTTTAAATTAATTTTTAATTCAAAATAATAATTATAATGAAAAACGACATTATTAAAAAATGTTATTTTTTGTGTTCTTTATATTATTACATATTAATTTATAATTTAAGGAATTTTATTATATTATTTAATATATAATAATATTTTAAAAGTGATTAATTTTATTAGGATAAAATATTGAAAAATTTAAAAAATAATAGTTATATAATAAATAACAGCCTTTTTTAATATTAAATCATATTAATTATTTATCCTCTAAATGTAAGAAATTTTAGTTGAGTAACGTCTTTTTATTTACTATATATTTTATTTTTATTATAATTTTATTAATAATATTCATCTAATATATCGAATCTCATTTATTTTTGGTGTTTATTACAGATAAATCTATTGACAATAATATTAATTTAGAGAAAAAATATATTCTACAAACCCAAAGTATTAAATTAATATCCTTGAAAAAAAAGTACAAACTTTTCATAGGGATTGATCGATGTCAATTAGATTTTTAATACCTAAAAAATAAGTTGATCAGTGATCTTATTATCTAGTCTCCAAATGAGGGATTTATGTTTGAGGTTTTTTAGGACACTTCCATATCATTTTGGTTTACATCTTAATGTAGGATAGGGAGGCGATCTCATACGGGTCTTTTATGTTATGTTCCCACAATAATATCTATTTTACCTATGATCTTGAGTTGGAAGTAGTGGTATTTTCTATGAAACTATGGTGGCACTACCTCATCAATTAATTCTTTGTGTATCTTAGGAATTCTTCAAGACTATGTTTATTAAATTTCATTATCTTAAAATTTTTAACGGGGAAAAATTCATCAAATTTATGAACCTCCATCAAGTTGAAAAAGTAGTTATAGAGTGTGATGATATTTTCTTAGAGTTTATATTATTTTCTACCAAGCTAGTCGCCAATGAACCTAAGAAATCATTTTTTTTATTGAGTTATTCATTTAGAACTCAGATAATCTATTCTTAGTTTTTCATGGATTTTTATAAAGAAGTTTTCAAAAGGGACATGCTAGTGGATGTTAATAAAATAAGGAGTCTTGTGATTGGTGGTGCCTCAGTTCTAGTTATTATCAATTAGGATTATAAGTATGGTGTAAAGGATAAACTTTATGAGCCATGTCTTAAAGGGTGGGTTTATAAGGTTTAGTCTTCTAAGAACCTTTATTCATTTCATTAAATGAATATACCTCTTATGTATTTCTAATTTGGAATAATTAGACATTCTAATCCCTCTTTCATGAATTATCTATGAACTCATATTCAATGTGGTTATTTTGGATATCATTATGAATTTTTAAAGTTGAATTACAAAAAGAAGACGAAGAAGTATCACATGTTATTTATTTTAGGATAATAATTTATTTTGGGGTTTATAACTGATTAGTTTGGAGTAGATAAAAGATTTTGAGTTAATTATTGTTTGATTATTTACTTTTTTTATTATTTATTTGTATAATTTTATGTTCTAGTTGTTTTGATGTTGTTATCAGGCCTTGTTTTATTATTATTCTTCTTGAGGTGTATTTTTGATGTTATCCTTATGGTGGGATTTGGATTTTGATTAATTTATCATTGGAAGAATTTGTTATATGCTTGGTTAACTCATAAGAGTTCTATACTAATTTATATTATGCATTGGATGGTACTTATTATGTATTTTTTTAGGTTTAATGTTGGTCGGTGTTCTTTAATTGAGGTACTAGGTTAATTTTCTCGTTAATTTCATTACATGAGGTTAGGAACATTGTTGTTATTTGTTAAGTCTTGTTTTATTTGATGTATACTCTCCATTTTATATGATATAGGTAGACTATTAAACATTGTTTTATGTTCATTTGGGTGTGTTTTATAGATTGTATGTTCTTTGTGGTTTTCTAATTAGTTTCTTGAGTGTATGGTGGTGGTTGTTGAAGAATTATTATTTCCCTATATGATTTTAGGAAACATGTTTGTTTTGGTGATGTTATTTTCATAAGAGATTTTATTTCTTATCTCACTATTTTAGATGAATTATAAATTTTCGGGAGGATCATAGTGAGCCTCCATCCACTTTGTATATAGTGTTCCCTTCTTCTATGAAGTTCTTGAGTATTTCGCTGACCCTCCCCCCTTTAATTTTGGGTGTTGAGGTTTTGAGATGTAATTAGTTTTACCTTTACCCAAGACTTTATAGGGGAAATCTAGATTAGTGAGGATAATTTTGATACCCCCATATCACTTTTAAATTTATATTATTTAATTTTAGTCTATTTTCAAATTTCTGTGCATAATCAATATTTCGGTGAGTTTTGAGTGTTATTGGGTGAGTTGTAGTTCTGGACTACAGTTGGTCGTACCATGGACAAGAGAGGTCGCATTGAGAGGGTATATTACCGGGGCATTATGACACAATTAGGGAGTTTCTATTAAGATGAGATGTAGATAGATGTCCATTTTTTAGGGAGGTGTTCTTCATCACAACTTGGGGGTTGTGTTACAAAAATACCCCAGAAAAGGTGTTGTTATTTGGGAGCATTGTGTTACACCATGAAAATAGGAAATCATGTTGTGATGTGGTCTTCTATCATTTATAAAATGTGAAGTTTCCTTTTTCCCTTACATGTTTTTAATTGTTTTTTGGAACACTTTCTTCACCTCTTGTCTGGTTGATGCATAAGAGGAATCTCATAGATTTGTTTCTTATTCCTCCTTGCTTATAAGATTCTCTCCATCAATTTTCAATCATGTTTAATAGGTTAAGTCTTATTTTATTCCACTTTTATTCTCATTATCCATTTTCCATTCGTTTCCTTTTCTCTTATAAATTGAAACACCCATGTGAGATAAATTTAGTGTTTCAGACATTTAGGTCTTGTAGAGGTTTCCATATTTCTTGGTTTGGATTTCACCATCAAAGGTGAATTTTTTCTACTTGATAAAGGTAGGTTTTATTATGTAATTAATTTGTTTTACATGTCATAAAAAGTATTGAAATTTATAAAAAAAGTATTTTTACGAAGAAATACATTTATATGATACCTCTTTAATATTGTGAAATGGTTTTATTTCTTTACACTTTGAATAAATGTATTTTATGGGATTTTAGTTATTATTCTTATAAATCATTTTATTATACATTCCCAGTGTTTTTTTAATGGCCTTATAATGTATTTTGAGTTGAAATTGAAGTTAAAAGGGTGGTTTAGAACCATTTTTATTTCAAAAAATAGAAATCCATAGTTTGAAAGGAGGGTGTTTTATTTTTAGGATGTTTTAAAGGGAACTTTAGATTCATAAATCATCTTTTTTAAGGATTTTTTTAAAGTATCATTTCTAAAGGGATGTTAAAATAACATGAATTTCAATGTCAGTTTTGAATTAACATTTGGAATTTAATAATAGATTTTTTCTTGATAATTCTAAAAGCATCATTTGATCCCTTTTTTGTTTTTTAAATACTTATGCCCACTTTAGAGAATAATAAAAATTTTATATGATTCTTTTGTGGATGTGAAAGGGTTTGTTTCATGAAATTTTGATGTGGTTGATTTTATATTTATTTTTAATGATTCATTGATGATTTTTTTGATTAGAATGCGGTTGTTTGTTGCCTCACCTCTCCTTTGACATGTTATGGGAAACTAAGTTGCTAAGTGAGATATCATGTTTTATCCTACACTAGATAGATTATAAATTGTATAATTTCCCATAGTTTTATATTATTCCTTGTATAGGGGAGTTTACCGGATGAGGCTAGAGAGGGTATGTTGGGTGGTTATGTGTTTTCGAATTCAATATAGGTCGGTAGTTGGTTTTGCATAAGTGTTTTCAACATTATTCTTACCTTAAGTCCTAGTGAATTTTCTATGATAATTATTTCTTATTGATGATTACATATAATGGATCCCCATCATATAATTTATTTCATCCCTTCATTTGTTGGATTTTATTGTACCATTTTGTGGTTATGGTTTGTTTTTTTCTCTCATTCGTCCTCGATGATGTGGTTATAAGTTCTGTTATATTTTTATTCTTTCATGGTTGGGTTTATTCTCTAAAGGTTTTATAAATTTGATTTAATGTGTAATTTCAAAGGAAAAATGTTGTTTTGAACATAGGATTTTGAAAAAGGTTTTGAAATTAGGAAAATTAATATTATTTTTTTATAATATAAAATTCCATAATTTAAAATTTCAAATAATTTATTTACCAAATAATGTTTCTAGTTGTTTTGAATAAAACAAAGTGATATATTACATATATATAAATAGCATGATACTTAGTTTTCATTAGAATTTATTTAATTGAAATAAATTAAATTGTAAGTTAAAATATCATTTATTAAATGTATAATGAATTGAATTTCATATAATATCTGGTCAAATCCAACTTGGAATGTCTATATCACACCCTATATACACACATGTATTTGTGTATGTAGATCTCATGGTTATTACGAGTGCCCAGGATGTAATCCTCTTTAGGTCTAGTTTAGTTTGTCATGTTGATGGTCATTTTTGGTTATGGTGAATTTCGATGGGTTTTAAAGAGGTAATATTTATCATTATTTAGGTTATTTCTTTTCTTTTGGTTCATTTATGTATCGGCCACTTCATTCAGGTACTTATTGTTTTCCTTTATGTTGATACCTTGTTTCATTTTATTCTTATGTTGTATCTCCTAATTTTTTATATTGACTATGTATTGTTTGGGTTATATATTTATGCTATTATCTATTTGGATTTTTATTTTATTTAGGAATATTTATTTATTAGGTATTGAATTCCAATGTGTGGATGAACCATGTTGAATTTTCAAAAATGGTATTTTTCTTATTTATTTTTATTTAGGGTGAAACCATTCCCATTGGTTGAATCATTTGATACCTGACACTAGTTATCAGCCCATTTCGATTAAGAATGCACTTTATGCCTTATTACAATCCAAGTAGGGTTAACTAATACTAGTTCGTGGTATGTATTACCTCTAATAATATTCTATAAAGTATATCAAATAAGATAGACCAATTATTCCATGTATCTTTTTAATGAACCATACTTTCTATATTTCCAAATGTTATATCAATTTTTTTTCTCCTTATTGTAATATTATTAATTTTAGAAAATTTGTAGGGGGGAATCATACTATTATAAATTGTTAAATTATTATCTTTGATAAGGGTGATCCATTAGAAAAAATATTCAATAATTCTTTTACGCTGTCTTTCTCACATTATGAAATTGATTACATGAATTCCCTTCTTTAAAAATTGGTTAATATTTATTTCTCATAACAGTGTATCGAGATAAGTTTCTCTATGAAGAAAATTCATTTATTGGGAACATTACCAGATCATTAAAAATAAAATATTGTTTTTTATATGAATCAAACACTTTAACACCTACCTCCCATAGAAATTTAAAATCATAGAGGAATGGAAACTGATAAATGTCAATATCATTTCTAGATTGTTTTGGTTTATAAATCACCAATATCATCATAATATATTTTTTATTCATACATATATTTTGGGAGATATTTAAGACTACCAATATAACAATCCATTAACCAGTTTGGTTATAAAGGTTCTAGTATGAATTCATTCTATCTATACATAGTCCTTTTCTGATATTTCTAACTTAATTTATTAAATTCAGAAAAAAAATCGTCAAATCATTTTTATTATTTTGAATTAGTCCGGTGATGAAGGTTTCCATTAAATATTCACTCATCTGTATATCATCTAAGCCTCTTTTTATCATTTAAATTTGTAAATAAATGCTTAAACTAGGGATATATTTGAAGGTACTATATTTTATAGGTAGGAGTTCTATTTATTACCCTTGGAAATAGATCACAATTGGATCTCCCATCTATTTTATATCATGATTTCTCATATTTAGGATATTTTGATCAACCTTTATATTCCTTCTTATAAAATACACTATCATTATGGAAACAAATTATTTTATTATAACCCAATCTATTGGAAATAAAAATTATTTGTATCATGATTGGAAATTGGAATCACATTAACTTCAAGAATATATCTTTCAAAAGTTATTGAAATTCAGTGAAAATTTTATTTCTTTAAAAAATTATTATATTTATTTTAACAAATATCAACACTATGAATATCACTATAAATTAAGTACAGCATAGGAATAGTGGGTTTTATACATATCTATATAATCATTAAACACTTTCTCTTTTTTAAAATGTTTTAATGACTACAACATGAAATAATTCATAAAGATGATGCTTTTTTATCGCACAGAATATCTTCATCAATGTAATATCTTGAATGATTTTTCATTTCAGTTTATCAAATCCAATTTGTATATCTATGATTAAAAACATATCAAATGAGATGGTCTTTTATTTCTATAAACCCTAATTTTCTCGTATTCTATAATTTCATGCATGGATATAAAAAAATGTTTATATTTTCAAGATTTTTTTTAGAAAATTTCATGAAATTATCAACCCCTTTCTCATATTCATCACTTTGGCTCTATGAATTAACCTATTAAGATTTATTAATAACCTTAAATAATAATTAAAATTAAAAAAATGTTTAAATATTCATACATATAAAAATATAGATATATAATTTTAAAAAATATATATCAACTTATATATATATATACTTATAAACATGTGTTTGTGTGTAAAAGATATAAACAGATAAATAAAAAATATAAATAGAAAACATATAAATTTAAATTTTATATAAACATAAAGAAATTAAAAAAATATAACTAGAAATATAAACATGTAAATTTAAAACATATAAATTAAAAAAATATGAATATGTAAAAATTATAATTAAAAACATAAAGCATATACATTTAATATATATATAAACGTACAGATAAATTAAAAAATATCGACATATAAGCCTTTAAATTAAGAAAATATAAACATATAAATTTAAAATATATAAATATATAAACACGTAAATAAAAATAAAAAATATATTAATTTAAATTATATATAAACATTTAAATTTTCATTATATAAAAAAATTTAACATTTGAATTTAATTCATATAAAGATATTATCATATTTATAGAAAAAACATAAACATGTAAAAACATATATAAATAACAGAATTTTCTTTGAAAATCAAAACAATTACACATAAATTGAAATGTAATAATGAATATTTTAATTTCTTTAACATATAAAGGAAAATAATTTAATAATGAATTCAAAAAAATAAAAAAAATTATAAATTCAACCTATATAGATATTAATTTTAATGAGAAATCTAACTAATACTCAGCAAAACAACACATAAATACCTAAACATAAAAATTAAAACATAAAAAATAAAAAATTGATTCTATAATAAATAATACAAAGGTTTGTTCAACTTATTCTGATTTCTATACTAAATCACACTTAAAATTAAAAAAAATAATGAAATATAAAGAAATTAGTTGGAACTAAAAGAAAATGTGGATAATAAGAATGGAAAATAATGGAGGTGATGATAGAGGGTGGTGAAAGGGGGTTGATGTTGGAATAAAGGGGTCAAGGGTGCTAGAATGGGGCTGATGGAGGAGGAATTGGGAATATGGTATGTTAAAATAGGAGTTTATAGAGGAATATCATGATTTACACTCATAATTATTTGGGTTTTAATTTTTCTAGCATAGAGAAATAAGAAGGGAGGTCTTTCTTGTGTGTGTTTTAATTTTATTAAAGGGTTTTAACATCAGTTTTATTAAAATAATCACTGAAAGATTTCCCTAAAATGATTTTAACATAGGTTATCGAATAACTATTATTAAAATATCTTTCAACATTGTTTATTATATTATCAATGTCAAAAATCTCATTGTATATATTATTTATTCAAAAATTGATTCTTAACCAAGATTATATTTTTATCATATGATGTTTATGACATCACGGACCTTAATTTTTTTGTAGGAACATCCAATCCAAAATATGCCCTTTGGAACCTCAAATATGGAACAAGTTCTCAAACTCATTAAAAAAACAACAGTCAATGTCAATAACTGTAAAGAACCAAACTTTTATTAATGAAAATTCATCTTAATCTAATTAAATATCTTATTGTGAAAAATGGTTATATAAAATATGAACTTCCTTGGTTTTATGTTTTTTTATTTCATAATATCGTTAAGAATTATTATTGTTGCTAATATAGCCATTAAACAATGATCACATGATAATATAAATATAGGGATTTAACAAATCCAATTTACTAAGACAAATAAGTGATGGCCTCATCCATTATACTTTCCCCATACGAAGCCCTTTTGTCGGAGCTCAAAAATGAGATGGCATCATTGGGATTCCCTCCTGACCAAGCCCAAGTCGAGCTTCAATACATTAAGCTCGAGTGGAACTGCCTATGGAAGAAGTGAAAGTTGACAGAGATTACCACCTGAGCGATGTTATCTGATCCACCCCAAGAGTCTGTCACCATCACACACCTTACCCTTCGGTCTTATATAAGTGTTATAAGGGGTTATGTAACAATACCTTATCACTATGTTTATGTGCATTATTTTTTTTATATAATGAAGAATATACAATCCTTTTATTATTGTTACTTTGTAAATAATTTTTAAATCACAAATACTATTTTTAGTTAATATTAAATTAATAAATCCATTTTGATGAATTAATGGATTTTTGAATTAAATAATATTTTTTAAAAATATTATTACAAAATTACATTTTAATAAATATAAATGATCCTATAATTTTGAGGAATACAATTGTAATTTTTATTAAGGTTTAGTTTTTATTTTAAAGGTAAAAATTTATATTTTTAGAAAAATATTTAGATAAAATTAATATTATTTTTGGAATCAGGATGTCAAAATTATCCAATGGTGAATTTTTCATAATTTTCTAAGATAATCAAATTTTTGGGTAAAATTTAAATATCGTTGAAATATATAATGTTTTTTATGACATCATAATGACCAAATAGTGATTTCATAAAATACTATAAACATTATTTTCAGCCAATATATGTTTTATCATTAAAATAATGTGATTTTAGGTTTGTTTGATTTATTTTTACAGAGCTTGTGTGGACCCTCCGAGACTAATAAAACATTTTAGCTTTTTAAATTGATTTCCTTGAGAGTGTGACTCACCACCACATAAGCAAGCCTAATATTTTAATACATTCGTCCATTGGTCTTATAAAATATTGTTTTCCACTCCCCTTTGGAAAAAACCATGGTCCAAAACCATGGGCTGGTTTGTGGTTTGGGTTAGTTTAATATGTGATGACCAAAACCTAAATAAAAAATAATTACCTCTCCTTTAATATATAAACCCACCCAATCTACCACTTCCTCTTCATTCAAAGCCTTTGGAACTCAACCAACCCCTTACCTCCTATCTCTAAAATCTTAAAGGTACCTCAACCTTCCATGAATCCTCTCTCAAGCCCCTCCCAAGCCTTTGGGATCACACTTCTAAGGGATTCCTTCCTTTCTCATTTTATCCAAGTTTCTTAATATTGTTATGCCCTTTTATTTTCAATTATAAATGTTTGTGTATGATTTTTTACCTCCCCCATACTTACCTATTTATGTTTTAATGATGATAGACCCCTTTTCTCTATCATTAATTCGTCCCATGTACACCTGTAACCATACCGATATTCCATAAAGAATTCCTTTATCCTCATTTACATTCAAGAAATTATTTTCTATTATGAATCCAAATTTCATTACTTATATTGAAACATGTATCTATATGACAAACTTACTATCAATGTCATGTACATATGATGAGACACCATTTTCTATCTCATCAACCATTTTTATGAAGTCTTATGTCACGTCGTTATGCTGCCGAAATTGCACCACCATTTTCCAATCCAAAATCAATGTGTAGTTAATACCATGCCCATTTCTTTATCAAGGGTATTCACCTTTATGAAAATTTACTTATTGATGTAATAATTTCATGTATTAAATCCACCTAAATTTACCGTGGAAGAAATTATGATGTTTAATGAATCTATGTTGTATGATCTTGTGGCACACTTATGCATGGAATTAAATGTTTAAGAAGGGTCTTCCCTGATAGTGCTCCAATGCATTTGGTAAAGATTAATATCATGATATGTCAAGTTCAATGAAGGTTTACTCATGATAATTCAAGTTAAATGAGGGTTTACTCATTCTCCGTGTGCAATCATCCTTGGCTCATGCTAATATCATGTAAATTGTTGTTGCCTCATTTCAAGGTAATGATAACCATGCTATATAATGCCTTTATGTTCATGTTTCTCTTATGCACTTTTGATATGACTATTGCCTAAAATTTATTGTATTATTCATTTTATGCCTTGATTACTCCCTTACTAGGATTTATATCTCATCCTTTTCTTATGCATGTCCTCAGGTTATCCCATGAAATTCTAGGTATGACGTAATGTAGTGGTCATGTAAAGGAAGTTTTCAATTAAGATTTTGTGTTTCATGTTTTAAGCCAATATGTAATGTTCCTAAGCCCCAAATACACTAGACCTCTCGATATCCTATGTTGTATCATGTGAATATTTTATGTAATAAATCATTTTTAAGTGTGTAATAAAATTAGGGATGTTATAATAGCCAAACTCTAAAATATTTGTACTAAATAACCTCAAATCCAATCAAGAACTTCCATAATAAAATAATCTAAAATAAAAAACAATAAATGAAAAAGAAATATAAAATTATGGGATTAGGACGTAGTTCAACTATATGGGAGTAACACTAAAACCTTGTATTAAGATATAGAATCTACAAGTTACAAAATCCATAACTATTGGAGCTCTAATTAGAAATAAAATATGAGTGCAAAAATTGTGGATTTTTTTTTAGAACAAGTGATCCCACATATCCTTATATAGATGAATCTAGATGATCAATCTAGTTCTACCATCATATAATCTTAAAGTTCATCCATTTATCGATCAATTCAATAGTCAGTGGCTCATAGTAATCACATCCTTGACTTATTACTCATAATAAATAGTGTAATCAATCATTTTAATATTAATTATTCATTTGAAGAATCTAATATAGCCTTTAAAATCATCAGGTTATACTTATTCATTGAAAGGGAACTCATACACAAGTAAAATTATATCTTCTATACTTTTAAAATCTGTTAATGAATCATCACCACTACTATTTCCCACTAGTTTTTATTTTGGACACTGGTTACACTCTTAGACTATTTATATATAGTTCTATATCAGGATTTCCAAAATAACTCCTTCCAAAAGTTCTAAAATCTTAGTTAGAAAATGGTTTTCACATAACCAAAACCTAATAATCTCCCACTTGAAAATAATTTTCCATACATCAACAAGAATTCATCTGGATCAGTCCCTTATATTCTCACTTTTTTTCTTTCCTTTTAGTGACACCATAGTCCTATGTCATGATTTCAATCTTCCAACCCCCACTAAGGCACAACACCTCCTTAGAATTTCGTCAACTATAAACTTCATCAACACATCCACTATATTTTGAAATCCATCAACCATCTATATCTTTAGAGCTTCATCCTATAGCTAATTTTAGATGAAGTAATAAATTAATTGTAGAGACCCAAAGCTTAACGTACATGGACATTACATTGCTTTTTCGGAATACATAATACATAACAAAAACAGACTCACAAGGACCATAATAGTTTAGGGTCTTTGGAAACTCGGAACGTAATCTTCTAATCATGGTGAAAGATCTTCAACATCTCCCATAAAGATCTTCCCCTTTTGTTTTCTTACCTAAAACCATTCTTTATATCCTGGGGAAAAGAAAACATATAAAGGGTGAGCTCAAATGCTCAGTAATGGTAAGTATGGAGAAAATAAAACAAATTGTATACTTTTGAACTTAAAAACATGACCACAATGTTTAAACATGAAAATCATGAGCAATGAGATAAAACATGGAAGTACATAAGGAATAGATCATAATGGAACATAAATCATGATAAAATAGCATGGGAATAAAACTTGTAATTGTGGAAAAACATTAAGCACATGATATGATTTCTATAGTAGCCAAGGCATTGCTGCCAAGACCATCATGGTGGACAAAGTCCCTTACTGAACCGGGTTTACATGTTATTCTAGCCCTGTATTACTGAACAATATTTACTTACCGTTCCAGATATGTCTATCTCATGAGATATAAATATTTACCCAATGAATTGGAGGGAGATATAGGTCCCACCCATCACATAATGAAATCATTCTTTCGTGTGCCACAAAATCATAAATCATACATCATAGCATCACCTATGCAATAGAATGGGATTCTTTAACATCTTGCCATCATAAAATAATCCATATATAAAAAAATGGATATCATTTCATCATAAGAAGAATAAAACCATATAAATAATGGAGACATTATACTTGAAACATAAACTTATTAAATAATGTCATTTTAGATGGAAAATATTTTTGATAAAACACTTGAAATGAAATCTTGAGGAAAATATCCTTTCTTCTTCAAAATCATTTTATTTTCACAAAATGCCTGGAAATTTTAAAATAAAAAGGGTTTTTTTGAAAATAATCATTCAATCTTGTATAGGAAGTTTCATGAAAATTAGGTGTTATGAAACCGTAAAAATCCGTTCATGCCGTATAAGTTAAAAAAACATTCTTCTCGTACTTTTTCCAGAAAAGTCAGAAAGTACCTCATATGGTAAGAAAAAAAACAATTCCTTACATACCATGTAGTAAAAGTCAAAAATTGGTAAAATTAATTTAAACATACATGAAAACATTTTTATAAAACTTAGACATGGATGATAAATATAACCCCAGTAAATACTTACGTATAAGTAATCTCGGATAGAAAACAATTGAGATTGCAACATTACCCCTTACAAAGATCTTTTTGTAAATAAAATAGATCACTTATGTGTATTCACTATAAGGTCACATAAAGAAATTATAAATACATGATAAGATATAAAAAATCATTTGTCACATAATCAAAGAATGGCATAAACAAGAAAGAGAAGTTCAACCCAAAGAACTGAAATTGGGTTAAGATGTTCCCTTACCTCATGTCCGACTTGACTCGATCATTCTTTAATCTCCTGAATAATAAACCAGAGTTAATTTATACTTCCTTAAGAACCTTTTTCAAATTTATTATTCCTTTTATATCACTTATTACCATGTTATAAACATTATGTAACCATTTAAGTTAATAATGTTCGTTTTGTCGATATTTGGTACTTGAGTCAAAAATAGACTTCTTATAATTACATGTTGCTCATGTGGTAAAAGGTTCATTATATCAAGAATGATATTCATGATTTATATATCATATATATCATATATATCCATCATATACATGTATTTATAAAATTACATAACATATGGAGGTAAGAAATGAATGCACCGTTCATGGAGACGGTAAGTTGTACGTACGCATGAATGCTACTTTCATTTCTATTTATTATTTTACTGGAATTAAAACATAATGATAAATAGGTATATTATAATTCCAGTATAATATCATATATAATATCATTAACTCTATCCTTTATACATCCCGCACAAGGCATTAATGAATCACATCACTTTGAGGGGGCGGTAGTATGCACTTCCTCAAATGAGATTATCGTATTTACCGAATATGGAAACCATAAAGGCTTGATATAATTGGTAATTAAAGAAGAATAAAGAGATAATAAACATAATATATATCATATATAAATACAGATCCATCATAATGGCCACCATGAGAGGCAGTAGGAGAAAATCGAACAATCATCGTTTCGTGAGGCGTTAGTTTTCCATCCACTGAAACATTATGTTCTTCATCCATTATATGGAGGTGTGTGTAAGTGTAGTTCTAATAATTCTCATAACAACATCCTAGTATATCTAGGATACTGGTTTTGTTACAAAAGAATGTATTAAAAATAGTTTAGTGGTTGGAGAAGTAGAATAAAAGAAAACAACTTAAGAGAAACGGTTACCTTTAATTTGGGTAACTTTATTTGGATTGAACCAAAAGGGACTTCTTGAAGTTTTTTATGCCTAAGTTAAGGCTTCTAGGGGGAGGAGAGGGATGTAGGGAGGTTAATTGTGCAGATTTTGGATGAGCCAAATGGCTTGAGAGGTGTGAGTAATTGGATATAAATGGTCTCCTTTTATAAGGGAGAGGAGGGGCTCTTTAGGAAAGAGTGAAAATAGTATTTTATAATATAATTATATTCGGTTTCTAATGGTCCAAAAATCATTATAGTGTAAGATACGATGACTCATGGTCTAGATATAATCATCCAATTATAATTGGACATGTTTTGGATAATATTTTAATCATTATAATCTTATTTATTTAAATCATTTATTAATGAGGTAAATACTGCATCATTATTGTGTCATAAATAATTTAACTTATTTGATGTCTAAAAATTATAAAAAAAATATCAAAATGTAGGATATCGTTTTATCATTCCAATGAATATTTATAGTAGAAAATATAATTTATATAGACCCTTATAAAAATTTATTTCTAAAAGATTTTTGTTAATCCCAATTTTGCCTTTACATTAAATTAGTCGATCTAATGTGTCATTGTATTTCATAAGTGGCTCCATGGGGTCCCAAAATAGAACCAAGGATTACCATGGTCATACATTACTCATCCAATAAGTTTTGGATAAGTGTTAAGGTAATTTTGAATTATTATAACATTCTTTTAACCCTGAATTACCCTATTTACCTTTAAAAGTGGTAAATAAAAGTAAAAATTTACTATTCACAAAAAATTATTTTTATCTAATTGAATAACATTTTACTCCTTGATATTAACTGTGTCTCTCGGATTTTCTAAATTCAACTCACAGAAGAGGTAAAATTAAGTTTTTTGAACAATTGCAAAAGCTCCTAGGAGGTGGGTAAAAGATGCTGAAAAGTTGAATATAATTTTTTATAAATCTAAAATTATTATAAAATGACTCCAATGAATTTCATTGAACTTATATAAGTATTATTTATATCTTTTTACCTAAAATAAATTTAAATAAAATAAATGATTATTTAAATAAAAAGTCGGTTTTAACCAAAAACTCAGTGTTTTAACTATTTATCAAAAATTGATGTTTTTCAGAAAAATACCAAAAATTCAGCCTAAGATATATTTGATATTCCAAATTCAAAAATGATTTGAATTTTGAATAATTCAATAAATATAAGTGGAATTAATTCATTTTAAAATTAATTCCCGTCATCAAAACAAATAGCGTGTTTTTAAGAAACAATAACTATTAAAAGATTGATAGTTGTTTATGTCCAATTTCAAAGTGAAATTAATTCCAATGACCAAAATTGGATTAAATGTCAAAAATATATTCTAATTACACTTAAAAACCAATCAAATATATAATCTGACCATATAAATTATTGCGATGAAAAAAAGTTGTTTTTAATTAAAATATAGCACTTTTTTACTATTCATTAAAATATGAAAGTTATCAAAATAATATGTAAAATTTATCCAAGGTAAAAATTTAAATCCTGATTCCAAAGAATAATTTTATTTTGTAAAATTTAACTCATAAACATGTCAAAACTAGATTTGAAGTGGGTGCGTCATCAAAAGGTGGAAAAACTGCATTTTTTTTAAAAAATACTTATTTTAGCTGAAAATTTTATTTTGTTCTTATACCATGTTGTAGAAAATGTGTAAGATTAATAATGATGTTATAAAATTCAAAATTAAAGTATTACTATTCATAACGGGTATTTCATAATAATATTATAACAATATATCGTCGTTTAGTGAAACCCGGTATTGCGTACAACACACGCTATCAAGGAAGGTCGTGATTGCGTGTAATGCAAGCCAAATTAGGGTTGTGTGTAGTGCAAGACTCCTTTGTTGTTATGTAAAACAAAATACAACCATATTTCATTTATACATTTAATATATATATATATATATACATACATACACACTCAATGTTGCGTAGAATAACAACTATCTAACAAACTTGAAATTGTGTGTAACACGATCCAAGAATAATGTTTCGTATACTACAAGCTAATACGGTGTTTCTTATAATGCCAAAAAATCTTGGTGTAGCGTACAACAGAATATATGAAAGAAATTAAAAAGAATATATATCTTATAAAATCTCTGGGTGTTACATTCTACCCCCCTTAAAATGAATTGCGCCCTCGAAATTCGTCGGGGTTATAAATGGTTTATTAATTGAAAGTTTCTTTAATAGAAACCCACATCGTAAAAAGGAATATCAAAAAATAAATTTAAAAAATAAATTATGAAATGTAACGGTTACCCAAATTAACTAATCATTGGTTTTTTACATAGGAGAACATAGGTGAAAAATATGGATATGGAAGAGAAATTTAACCATCAAGTTCTGATGGAGAGTGGTAGAGAACATGGCTATGAAAAATCCAACAATCACAAAGCCATATATTTGTGATGATCTAAGGTACCATTGGATTCATCGGATATGAGAGTACTAGGAAAACATTTTTGGTTTTCAATATGATTTCCCTAAAGTTGAAGAATTTTAATTAGAATAAATACTTACTTTATTTCGGTATAATATCACTGTTGTTCGTTCCTTGAACAATTTCCACTTCATCTATTAAAGAAATGAAGTTGAATTTTTCATCCGTGATGTGTTAGCAGATCATGTGACATAATGATGGGTCATTCCATATGTCTCAAACAAAAGGTTAGAATAATTTATCAAATATAAATAAATCCATCTATGGTGAGGTTAATCGTATATGATTCCAAAAATAGACTTATACTTCATCTATCATACTGCTTAATATAATAAAACTAGTTTCTACTAACCAGGGACTTCCTGTAGGCTAGAGGTAGGCGATAAAGGCTTGTCTCACTTCGGTTGTGGGTTCGATTCCCGCAACCTTGTCCAACGCGACGGGTTGTCGCCCGTCCTGTAGGTTTCCCTTTTTTTATAAAACTATACTATCATAATATCAAAAATCTCTATCCTTAAACAATACTATCTCATGTCCAACATAATCCATTCCAACTTATAGGATTTTCAGAAATAATTTTATCTAATCTTATAATATAAATATAATGATTACTAAAAAGTTTATATAACAATAACGTGAATACAATCATTTATCCCTCATATATCACAAGATTTATCTTTTTGATCGCATTCCAAACATGTGAATACCATAATCTTGTATTATAAGGAAAAATGAATACCCATTGAACCTTACTGAAAACTTGGATTCTGTCAAAAAGTTTTCTCTTTCCATATTCCAAAATCCCAAAAATTATTTATACTCAAACCATGATATCACTTTGTCTTTATATTAGTCATGAGCTCATTAATACTATCAAACATCTCATTATCTCTTTATCCCTTCATTATGTGCACATCATCTATTTTCCAAAAATATCTGAATAACCTTTCATGGTTACCGGTACCATTCATCATATACTTTCAAAACTCAAGAAAAGGAAACAATGTAACAATCCTTAGATTTTTCTTTATTCCATAGTACCATACATTATTCTTGATAAACATACAATCATTACACTACCTTCTTAAACCACTGACTGAGCTTCATCATTTCTTCCATCTAATATATCATTTGTAGTCTCTTCATCATCATCCACATAAATACTACCCATATGACCATGATGATTCTCTTTATGAGATTTTCCCTTAGGGCATTGGTTTGCATAATGCCCGTACATTCCACATTTAAAACACTTAACCATTGTTGATGTCTTAAAAATACCATTATCCTTGTCCATGGTGTTAACTGAACCTTTTTTTTACAATTACTAGCTTTGTCTTCTTCTTTTCTACACCCAAAGAATCTTCCAGTTCCTTTGAAACATTCTCCTTGATTCCTCTTCCCACATGACTTATATGAGGGAAATTGAAATTTTTTTCCTCTATGATCATCATGACACTCCATATTTCTCTTATTAGCTAATTCAGGAAACTTACCAAAGCTGAGATTATTGATCATATTATGATATTTCTAATTATCCATAATAATGATGTTTTTCCTTCCAAATCCTATTTCATTTGCTTGATCATGAAGAATATCATTCCATTGTCCATCATATTCTCCATTATTGTGAATCTTCCTGTTTCCAGCCATTTTCTAAAACCCAAAAATAATAGTGTGAGAGGAAAAAATCATGATAGGGAAAAAAACATAATAAAGGGGGAGTAACTTCAATATCTAACATCTTAGGTTTAAGTCTAAGATCATTACCGTAATTCTAGGACTATAACCTATACTTATACTTAACCTTAGGGACATCCCCAGACATACCTTAGAAATATCTCTAAGGATCTCACTAAATTTTTCACATCCTAGTCTCCAAAGGTTAACAAAAACTTTCCTATGATACCAACTATAGATACCCAAAGCTTAACATACATGTACATTACATTACTTTTGCAGAATACTTAATACATAACAAAAATAGACACACAAGGACCGTAATAGTTTAGTGTCTTTGGAAACTCAGAAAGTAATCTTCTAATCATGGTAAAAGATCTTGAACATCTCCTATAAAGATCTTCCCCTTTTGTTTTCATACCTAAAATCTTTCTTTATATCCTAGGGAAAATAAAACATATAAAGGGTGAGCTCAAATTCTCAGTAAGGGTAAGCATGGAGAAAATAAAACAAACCGTATACATTTGAACTTAAAAACATGACCATGATGTTTAAACATTAAAATCTTGAGTAACGAGATATAACATGGAAGTATATAAGGCATAGATCATAATGGAACATCAATCATGATAAAATATCATGGGAATAAAACTTGTAATTGTGGAAAAACATTAAGCACATGATATGATTTCCATAGTAGCCAAGGCAATGCTGCCAAGACCATCTTAGTGGACAAAGTCCCTTACTGAACCAGGTTTACTTGTCATTCTAGCCCTGTATTACTGAACCGAATTTACTTTCCATTCCAGCCATGTCTATCTAATGAGATATAAATCTTTACCCAATGCATTGCAGGGAGATATAGGTCCCACCCATCTCATAATGAAATCATTATTTCGTGTGCCACAAAATCCTAAATCATACATCATAGCGTAACCCATGTAATAGAATGGGATTCTTAAACATCATGACATCATAACATAATCCATATATAAAAAAATGAATATCATTTCATCATACGAAAAATCAAACCATGTAAATAATGGAGACCTTATACTTGAAACATAAACATATTAAATAATGTCATTTTAGATGGAAAATATTTTTGATAAAACACTTGAAATGAAATCTTGAGGAAAATATCCTTTCTTCTTGAAAATAATTTTCTTTTCACAAAATGCCATGAAATTTTAAAAGAAAAGGGTTTTTTTGAAAATAATCATGCAATCTTGTATCGGAAGTTTCATGAAAATGAGGCGTTATGAAACCATAAAAATCCGTTCACACCGTATAAGTTAAAAAAACATTCTTCTCGTACTTTTGCCGGAAAAGTCAAAAAGTACCTCGTATGGTAAACAAAAAAAAAATATTCCATACATACCTTGTAGTAAAATTCACAAATTGGTAAAAATTACTTTAAACATACATGAAAACATTTTTATAAAACATGGACATGGATGATAAATATAACCCTAGTAAATACTAACGTATAAGCAATATCGGATAGAAAACAATTGAGATTGCAACATTATCCCTTACAAAGATCTTTTTTGTAAATAAAATAGATCACTTATTTGTTTTCACTATAAGGTAACATAAAGAAAGTATAAATACATGATAATATATAAAAATTCATTTCTCACATAATCAAATAATGACATAAACAAGAAAGAGAAGATCAACCCAAAGAATGGAAATTGGGTTAAGATGTTCTCTTACCTCGTGTCCGACTTGACTAGATCATTATTTAATCTCCTAAATAATAAACCATATTTAATTTCTACTTTCTTAAGAACCTTTTTCAAATTTATTATTCCTTTTATATCACTTATTACCATGTTATAAACATTATGTAACCATTTAAGTTAATAATGTTCGTTTTGTCGATATTTCGTACTTGAGTCAAAAATGGACTTCTTATAATTACATGTTGTTCATGTGGTCAAAGGTTCATTATATCCAGAATTATATTCATGATTTATAAATCATATATATCATATATATCCAGAATATACATGTATTTATAATATTACATAACAAATGGAGGTAAGAAATGAAATGCATCGTTCATGGAGACGGTAAGTTGTACGTACGCATGAACGCTACTTTCATTTATATTTATTATTTTAATGGAATTAAAACATAATTATAAATAGTTATATTATAATTCCAGTATAATATCATATATAATATCATTAACTATATCCTTTATACATCCCACATAAGGCATTAACGAATCATATCACTTTGCGGGGGCGGTAGTCCACACTTCCTCAAATGAGATCATAGTATTTACCAAATATGGAAACCATGAAGGATTGATATAATTGGGAAGTAAAGAAGCATAAGAAAATCATAAACATAATATATATCATATATAAATACAGTTCCATCATAATGGCCACCATGAGAGGCGGTAGGAGAAAATCGAACAATCATCGTTTCGTGAGGCGTTAGTTTGCCATCCACAGAAACATTATATTATTCATCCATTAGATGGAGGTGTGTGTAAGTGTAGTTCTAATACTTATCATAACAAAATCCTAGTATATTTAGGATACTGGTTTTTTTACAAAATAAAGTATTAAAAATAGTTTAGGGGTTGGAAAAGTAGAATAAAAGAAAACAACTTAAGAGAAACCGTTACCTTTAATTTGGGTAACTTTCTTTGGTTTGAACCAAAAGGGACTTCTTGAAGTTCCTTATGCGTACGTTAAGGATTCTAGGGGGAGTATAGAGATGTAGTTAGATTAATTGGGTAGAGTTTGGACGATCCAAATGGCTTGAGAGGTGTGAGTAATTGGATAGAAATTGTATCCTTTTATAAGGGAGAGGAGGTGCTCTTTAGGAAAGAGTGAAAATATTATTTTATAATATAATGATATTATGTTTCTAATGGTTAAAAAATCATTATAGTCGAAGATAATATGACTCATGGTCGGGATATAATCATCCAATAAGAATTGGACATGTTTTGGATGATATTTTAATCATTATAATCTTATTTATTTAAATAATTTATTAATTAGGTAAATACTGCATCATTATTGTGTTATAAATATTTTAATTTATTTGATGTCTAAAAATTACAAAAAAATACAAGAATGTGGGATATCTTTTTATATTACCAATTAATATTTATAGTTGAAAAGATAATTTATATATCCTCTTATAAAAATTAATTACCAAAATATTTTTGTTAATGCCAATTTTGTCTTTACATTAAATTAATTAATCTAATGTGTCATTGTCTTTCATAAGTGGCTCCATGGTGTCCCAAAATCGACCCAAAGATGCCCATGGTTGTACATTACTCATCCAATAAGTTTTGTACAAGTGTTAAAGTAATTTTGAATTATTATAATATTCTTTTAACAATGAATTACCCTATTTACCTTTAACCGTGGTAAATAAAAGTAAAAAGTTACTATTCACAAAAAAAATATTTTTATCTAATTGAACCACATTTTACTCCTTGATATTAACGGTGTATATTTGAGTTTCGAAATTCAACTCACAGAAGCGGTAAAATTATGTTTTATGAACAATTGCAAAAGCTCCTAGGAGGTGGGTAAAAGATGGTGAAAAGTTCAATACAATTTTTTATTAATCTAAAATTATTATAAAATTACTCCAATGAATTTCATTGAAATTATATAAGTATTATGTATCTATTTTTTACCTAAAATAAATTTAAATCAAATAAATTATTATTTAAATAAAAATTCGGTTTTAACCAAAAACTCAGTGTTTTCACTATTTTTCAAAAATTGAAGTTTTTCAAAAAAATACCAAAAATTCAGCCTAAGCTATATTTGATATTCCAAATTAAAAAATGATGTCTATTTTTCCAAATTCAATACATAAAAGTGGAATTAATTAATTTTAAAATTAATTCCTGTTATCAAAACAAATAGCGTGTTTTTAAGAAATAATAACTATCAAAAGTTTGATACTTGTTTATGTCCAATTTCAAAGTGAAATTAATTCCAATGACCAACATTGGATTAAATGGTAAACATATATTCTAATTACACTTTAAAACTAATAAAAAATATAATCTAATCATATAAATTATTGTGATGAAAAAAAAGTTCTTTTTAATTAAAATATAGTGTGTTTCTACTATTCATTAAAATATGAAAGTTATCATAATAATATGAAAAATTTATCCAAGGTAAAATTTTAAATCCAGATTCCAATGAATAATTTTATTTTGTAAAATTTAACTTTTAAACATGTCAAAAACTAGATTTAAAGTGTGAGCACCATCAAAAGGCGGCAAAACTGCATTTTTTTTAAAATACATATTTTACCCAAAAAAATTATTTTGTTCTTATACCATGTTGTAGAAAATGTGTAATATGAATAATGATGTTATAAAATTAAAAATTTAGGTAATAATATTCATAACGGCCAGTTCATAATAATATTATAACAATATATTGCCGTTTAGTGACACTCGGTATTGTGTACAACACACGCTATCGAGGAAGGTCACGATTGCGTGTAATGCAAGACAAATCAGGGTTGCGTGTAGTGAAAGACTCTTTAGTTGTTGCGTATAAAAAAATACAAACATATTTCATTTATACATTGAATATATATATATATATATATATACAAACACACACACTCAATGTTACGTAGAATAACAACTATCAAACAAACTTGAAATTGTGTGTAACACGATCCAAGAATAATGTTGTGTATACTGCAATCTAATACGGTGTTGTGTTTAATGCAAGATAATATTGGTGTAGCGTACAACAGAAGATATGAAAGAAATTAAAAAGAATATATATCTTATAAAATCTCAGGGTGTTACATTAATAGAATATAATTTATCCTATATTGAACAATAAATTCTTCACAAGATGAATCATACTTTGACTATCAATAAATATCATTCCAAAATCTTGTCTTCTTATAAGATCCTCCAATAACCCCTTCATCCAAATGAACTCCTTCCAAGATTCTTTGATTTATACTTACTATAATTCTATTATAGATAATGAAACTACAGATTTAATTTTATACATCCAACTCGAATTTTTTAATATGAAAATAAACACTTATCCAATGGTATTTATTCATTATAATGTTAGTGTTTTGAGTTAAAAAAGAAAATCATGGGAACCTAAATCTGGGTATTTTATAATTGTTATTTTTGACTAGCAATGAGAATTTTTACATGTGTTCCACTTATGGGTATTTAAAATGAGATAATACATTTAATTAAATCTCTTATACACATGAGAATATGATAATATTGAGGAGGAAATAAAAAAATGAGTCACTTCTTGATTTTAGTAAAACATTGACTACAAAGATTTGTGTGTTGAAGAGAAGAGAATTAGATCTTTTTAATAAATAAAATGTGGTTAATTTATTCCATAATAAAAAAAAATATTGATAAGACAATACCATTTGATCTAGGAAATATTGTATGTGTTTATAAGAAGATGTAAATAGAGTTAGTGAATATCCTATGATCTAATCTTGTGAGTTGAAGATGAGTGAGAAGAAAAAAAGGAAGTAGCGGACTGAAGAGTTTCTGTATTCAATGAGTGCGCAAGATCAAACACAATTTTTTAGAAATATATCTTTAGTCATGATAATGTGGAACTACTCTAATTAGTGTGTAAAAACTACATAAAATATTTATGGGTTTTACTCTTATGTTTATTAGTCTATAAAGTCAGTAAGAAGGTTTCTAAAAAGAATCAAGGGGTTGTGCAGTTGATAGAGGTTGAGTTTCATGTGTATTTTTTTAAAGTACTTAATGTGGTCATGGTTTCTCTATTGGGAGGAAGAAATTCATATTTTAAGGGTTCAGTGACATTATTTTGAAGAATGTTTTATCTACTTTAGAAGTGAGGAATTAATTTTAATACTGCTCAGATATAAATACTATGGGGTGTAGTATAAAAATCCCTTCACTTATGTGATATAGTGGAAGCTTACCACCTATATAACATGGTGATCACATATGTGTGAGATTATGTGAATATTGTTTAGGATAATATCCAACCACTCACTTATATTTGGTGATTATAATATTAATGAATAATTTGTGTCTTAATTGGAGTTGAACAATGTAAGTATTAGGTTTCCCTAATTGGGGATGAACCATGTAAAAACACACTGTGTTATCTTTACTTTGAGAATCTTCATTGAATATAGGTGTTTAATAGGACAAATAATAAGATATCCATTTATTTACTAATAAGTGATAGCGGTTAAAGACCAAATGGGGGTTAAATTAATTAAATATTAAATTTTTATTGAAAAAGTATTCTAGTCACACCAGATTCACCCCCCTATCAAGTGTGTCAGCATCAGTCCACCCAGCACAACAATGTTAACCTTGAGGGGTGTGTATAGGGGAGTATGTGTGGTTTACCTGGTGTGTTACCTTATAATTTTATGTTTAATGGTGTGATACATTTTATGATATACTGGTGAGTATATGAGTTATCATGGGAGGGATGCACTACCCATTAGTCCTTATGAATTAATTCTCAAGATATCTCTTAGAATTTTTACACTGAGATCTATCTAGATTTCCTAGGATTAGATCCTAGTAATTGACTTTATGCCTGATACTATTTTATTTCCTTGGATTACCTCAAAATATTTATCTTTGTGTCTGATACTTCTATATTTTCTAGGATTACCTCGTAGGAATCAGCACCTTGTAATCCTACAGGAAAAATGGGGGTTGAATACCCATTGGGCGCAGGTACTGTAGCATTACTATAGCGTACTGTAGGAGCTGCGACATTGTAGTAGCAGTGACACTGTAGCAATAGCGGGAACTATAGTAGCAGCAGGCCACTGTAGTAGTGGCAGGGCATTGTAGCAGCGGCAAGTACTGTGTGGTACTGTAGCAGCAGCAAGTACTGTGTGGTGCTATAGTAGTGGTATTGTAGCAATACTATTCACAGAATGGTCGTTGGGCCAAACATTTGGTCTTATGGGCCATGTAATGGGCTAAATGACCACTGGGCCTTCAGGATATGTAATTATTCTCCCTCCACCCAGTTAAAGAGGTCTTTTCTTTACTTTAATAATAAATGAGGCTTCGTCCCCATCCTTTTAAAAAATCCTAGAAATCATTCTTGGTCTTGATACTACTAGATTACCATGGATTACCTCCTGGGAATTAACCTTAGGCCTGATTCAACTGTAATTCCTAGGATTACCTCTTAGGAATTATATTTATTCCTGATATATTGTAGGATTCCTAGGATACTTCCTAGTATCTAGTACTTGCACCTACTACTAAATGACCATTGAGCTTGATATTATTTGGATTGGTTATTCAATGTACTTAGATACACTTCATCATTGGACGAAGTATGTATAATAAATATTATGTGTCACCTTAGAACTTGTGTATTGATAGTGATTATTTTTTATGATTATACAGTTAATCATTCACTTTTTAATAATATCACTTGTGCATACACTACTTTAATGGTTGGTCTTTGGACACCAATGGTGGTGACCTCATTAGTTCTAATTACACCCTTCTTGGGGAACCATGACTCTTGGGTACTCGATAATACATAACTATTCACAAGTTAAAGTGGTAAGAGGAATGGGATTGGATCATTTGGCTGCATAGCTTTGATGGGATTGGGATATAGATGAGATGATGATTATGGATGGTGGTAGAGCCTCCTTCTATTTTATTTTGTTATTTATCTTATATTTTTTATCAGACCAGTGGGTGATTAATTTATATATATCAGTATAATCATGTCCCGATATGATTATATTCTCATATATTTCATGTGATATAACATTTTATGTTTTTTTACTTCTTTAAACTTTTATTAATTATTATGGATGATTTTTTGTTATTATTTTTTTGTTAGAATACTCTGATATGATGATATAATCTTCCTAGGGTAACACCATAGACCCTCTCTACTAGTTATAAGACTATAGAATATGTGTATGCATGCCTAAGGTTAATTAAAAACTGTTGGTATAGACATGGATGAGTGGTTCGTGGTGGAATATCATTATAATGGGTCTTAAAATGTTGGGATGTTTGAGTTTCGAACCAAAAAGGAGTAGGAATCAACATAATTCCTTATGTTTTTCTAGAGATGATATTTTTCATGTATCCATCGACAGATTCGTGATTGTATGATTCATTTAGGGCGTTAATGAAAATCAATAATTTCAGTGTCTCACCATTCTCATTAGATCTTATGTCATAGGTACTCAGTTCCCATTTCATCCTCGGTAATAGTTGCCTCAAAGGCCTCATTAACAATAGGGTTAACATGATTTGTTTTAGTTAGGGGTAAATAGATCAGTAAAAGTAAAACCTCTTGATATTCCCCATCCTCATGTACATGGTTCTAGTTGTGGTAATGGATTTGGTCATTAGTAGGGGAAGCAAGGTAGAGGATTGTGGAATAATTAGTTGTACACCATAGAGATGTCAGCACTAGGAGGTCCAAATATTGTGGGTGGTACTGCATTTTTTATCTTATACTTTATCTTTTACTCTTTTTGATTATATAGATTCACATTCCTTCAATACACCCACCATGTTCTAGACCTTGGGTCTTAAGGAGTATAGTCTTACAATACCCCTAGTGTTGACCACACTAGTTAGAGATTTGTTTGTTTTTATTGATGTGTGATGATCTCATTAGCTAATAATGGGGCAGCAATAGTCATGGAGAGATATCTTCTTAATACAGATAAAACCATATTATGTCATCCTTCCCATGAATTGGTTATATTTTATACATGCGGTCATTGATTACTTCAACAGGATATTTTCATTCTATGATGTGTGATGCCAAAATACGGTGTTCATTGGAAAGAAAGACTATCAAATGGGCCAGAGGAATTTAAATTCACTTTTTTCTAATTTGGTAGAGTTTTTGTTGTTTTTTTTGTGGCACATTCCATATTTTTCTCTAGATTTGTCAAGGAGTTTCTATATATTTTTCCCAAATAGGTTTAACACTAACCCAATGAAATTATATTGAGTTTGGGGTAAAGTTATTGCCAAGTTATTTCCTAATTTTATGGATCCTTATCGTATAAAATCTCTTTAGCTACAAGACTTAAGGATTTAGATCTATGATTTGATGTAGAAGGGTTTCATATTACATAGTGTGTCATCATTCGGTTTTCTGGTGCTATTACCCAGGAAGGCAGATAGTTGTATCATGTTGTGCACAGACTACCAATGATTGAATTAGGTGACATTCAAGAACTATTACCCTCTTTATAGGATATATTATACCAACCAAGTCTTAACATACATGGATATTACATTATTTTAGATGAATATTCAAAAAAAATTAAAAAATTCAACCTCAAGGACCATAATAGTTTAATGCCTTTGAAAATTTAGAAACATAATCTTCTAACTTGGTGAAAGATCTTAAAATTTTCCCTTAAAGATATTCTCCTTTATTAATCCTACTTAAAACCATTCTTCATAACCTATAGAAAATAAACATAATAAATGGGTAAGATAGGATGATCATTAATGGTAAACGGGGGAAATATGTAAGAAGAACATGAGAATAAGTGTATGATAACAAAATCGTTACATTATAATATCGTACCCTTTAAATAAAATATCATAATCAAAAGTCATGGCATAAAGTTTTGCTATTCAAAAGTCTTGAATCATAAGGGAATCAAGAACATAATCCATGAGATCATAACAAAGGAATAAGACGTGGAATGGTGGAATAAAAATAATCATAGAAAATCATATGTCAAGGATACCTACCAAGAAACTCATAAAATGTTCGTCTTTGGATAGTCACTTGTGTACCTTCTTCAGGCTTGGGATGAACTCTTAGGTGCCTTCTTGTTTTAGGCTTGGGATTCACTCCCATGTACCCTCTTGTTATAGGCTCAAGATACCCTCCCATGTACCCTCTTGTTACAGGATGGGGATACACTCCCATATACCCTCTTATTATAGTCTTGGGATGCCCTCTCATGTACACAATTAATATAGGCTTGGGATTCCATTCCATGTACCCTCTTATTATAGGCTTGGGATTCCCTCCCATGTACCCTCTTATTATAGGTTTGGGATTTCCTATTGTGTACCCTCTTGTTACAGGCTTGGTATAGCCTCCCATGTTCCGTCGTGTTACAAGATTTGAATTCCATACCATTTACCCTCTTGTTAGAGGCTTGGTATTCCCTCCATTGTACCTTTTGATCTTATTGAACATTTATCATTACCCAATTAATGGTAGGGAGATATAGGTCTCACCCATCACATAATGAAATCATACATGCATTTTCCACAAGATAATAAAACATCCATCATATCGTGACCCATAAAAATTGATGGGTTTCATAAACATCCTTCCATAACTCGTGAAATGAAATGGGTATCATAAACCTTTCTTCATATTATAACCTTTATAAAATAAATAGGTTTCATAATCATTTTATCATCGAACACTCATGAAAAGAAGCGGTTTTCATAAGAAAATTGTTGTCTTAAAAGTAAATTATTCGAATAAATAATAAAAATAGTGTACTGGGATCATATCCCCATTAAATAATAAACAATATCAAGGATTGTATCTTATATGGAGAAGAAAAATATCACTTGAAACCTTTAATTTGAGACATAAAACTTTTTTAAAAACCCTTTCTTTTAAAACCACATTGAAAATTTATGAAGTAATAATTTAAAATAATTTAAATTTTTTATTGAGAAAAATATTATTTCCACTTTTAAAAACTCTTTTTAAATCATAAAACCTTTTTAAAACCTTTTTCTTTGAAAATAACCATAAAACTTATAAAGAAATCATTAAAATCATTGAAAACACTTTTTAAAATATAAAACATTTTCAAAGTACATTTTCTTTAAAATAATATTAAAATATCATATAATAATTGAAAACATTTTTATAAAACATTATTTTTGAATAAAACACATTTCCATCCAGAGATGGAAATAGGGTTAAATTTTCTTAAAACATTTTATTAATTTTATTTAGTACCAAGGATAGGAAAAATGGTACCATTACATAATTATATCTTAAATAAAAATAGGAGAATAAAATTCATGAGATTTATTGAGATATGGATCATAAAATTTCATCAATGTAAGTATAATTGTAACTAATCCCTATAAATGATGAGTTTGTAGAAATAAACACATACCACTTCGGTAAAATTGAATCATAATCCACATAAAGAAATAACATTAAATAAATCTTATTATATCATGAAAAGAAGTATATTCCTTATATAACATGTCAAATGGTAATATATACATCTTGTAAAAGAATATAGGTTTATAACAATACAGGTGTCACAAAGAAGGAAAATTGAGACAAATATACTTTACTGACTTGGTAACTTTTAAACCATATACCCCATTAAAGGGAGGTAATAAAATGGATATTTAAATAAACATAAATTTAATTATAATAATCATTTGATACATTAATGGTTATTATATACAGCACACAAAATAAAAAAGCGTTGAATATAGAATAGGTCTCACATAAAGAAAACCGATACTAGAAATTTGATTACTAAATGAGTAACATTTCAATATTGATAACCATTAAAGAATAACATAAATTAAAAAATTTAATATAATTAAATAAATTCAATTCATGATATAAAATTTCATAGGTTATTATATACACCAAACGACAAGAATAATTGGTGAATATAGCATATATCTCACAGAAATAAAAGTGAGCCAAGAAAATCGTTACTACATGAGTAACTTTTGAATCATGATACCAATGAAATAATAACATCAATTACAGATTTTAATATCATTAAATAAAGTAAATTAATGATATGAAATTTCATCGGATAGTATATAAACTGCACAAAAAAGCGAGTGGTGAATATGGCATGTATCTCACGAAAATAAAAAGTGAGATTAAATTCCCTTACTCTAAGTCTTGACATTATTTGTACATGTTCAAAACTCATGTATAATAAATATAAATTTATTATAAATCTAAAAAATAAAAATATTATTATATAGCATACCATATGTTATTTTATTATGACTTTATATTACCCATTTGTTAACAATTTCATGTTAAAGTTATATTTTAGGTAATAATCGCTTTGTTTTTTTGTATATGTTTTGAATTTTTATTCTTCATCCTATTACTTAGATCATGATTTAATTATTTCAAGAATGAAAAACATGATTTAAGTATCATATATATTCATTATATAATTTTTTATAATAATATATAAAATATAGAAATATGAAATGGAATACACCATCCATGAAGACAGTAGGTCGTACGTATGCAAGAACTTTGTTTCCATCTTCTTGTAATATTGAAATAAAAAAAAGTAAAATTAATGTATGTGTATATATATATATATATTATAATTAAATTAAATTATTTTTTTATATATATCATATAGATTTACTAAAACCAACCTTAATACATTCCATGTAATGTGTGAATGAATCGCATTGCTTTGAGGAGGCACTAGTCCACACATCCACAAACGAAGTTATCGTATTCCCACAAAAAAGAAATAATAAAGGTATAAATTATATAATAATTATATAAGAATAAATAAACCATAAATAAAATATATATTATATAAAATAGTAATTTCATCATTATTTCAAACCTCAAAAGGTGGTAATGGAAGAACGAACAGCATCGGTTCATGAGGCAGTAGTCTTGCATACACATGAACGATGATTTTGTATCCCATTTGCTGGAAGTGTGTGTGATTTTAGGTAATAAAATAAAAATAACAACATATAAAATGTTATTATATAATCATGTAATAATAATAATTTAATGGGTGGATAAAGAAAGAAAACAAAAGTGCTTGTTGAAGGATATTACCTATTCTTTGGGAAACTCCTTTTGGTTCGCACCAAAGTGATTCATTGGTTTTATTTACTCCCAAATTGAGGATTATATGTTGATAGGAGGTAAGTTGGGAGATTATTTTTGTAGGTTCTGGATGAGACAATGTTCTTGATAGGTGTGGAGATGTGAGGGGGTGAATTTTCTTTTATAGTTGAGGAGGAGTGGCATTATTGTAAATACAAAAAGGTAAACACTATTGAGAGGCCTCCCTTACATAAAGTGCCTCCAAAAATTGTAAAAATTATATATAATGAATGATATAGTATAAATAAGTCCATAAAATTTCTTTTTTACATTTTTATTTAGTATTTTTCCCTTAAGTAAAATTTTAACCACTAAGTAAACTCTTTTTTACCTTAATTGATGTAATTTATTTTAATTACTTTCACTAATAGTTTTGGTAAAAAAAAACTATGTTGAACATACTATAAATTATAAATTATTATGATTGAAAATATTTAATCAATTTTTCTAAATTCTAAACATATAATTGGATGAAATAATTTTAAAATTATTCCCATAGTTGGGATGTAACAATAGGGTTTTAAAGTAAAAAAGTTCAAAGGTTTTAAATGTTTTTATATAAATTTTCAATGTGAAATTAATTCCAATGACATAAACTGGTTTTATATATTTAAAATTGATCTAAATATAATTTCTAAAAAATAAAATATAATTTCACTATATAAATTAATTATATTAAAAATCAATTTTCAATTAATTTTTAGTGTTTCTCATTATTCGTCAAATAATGAAACTTCTCAGAAAAATACCGAAAATTCACCCAAAGTAAATTTTGTTGTTCCTCTTTCAAAAATTATGTATATTTTATAATGATATTTAAAATAGTTTCTATATTAAAATGAGGTAAAATTACATTTAAGAAAATTATATCTTTTTATTCATAAAAAATGGATTTATTCTTCTCTTATGACTATCAAAACTATTAGATTATTGTAACCAAATTGATTGAATATATAATATATAATTTTTTTAAAAAACATCAATAGTTGTTGGTTTGATTTATTTATATAAAATGGTTTTTGTGCATAGAAAAATATTTTACTTGGAAAAAGGATTTATTTATTTCTAAATAGTTATTACATTAACTTATAAATATTTGATAACCAAAGTATTAATTTTATATAAATGTAAAAATAAAATTTTTAAAATTTATTTAATCTTATTCATTACTTCCATTCTGACAGCTAAGTTGTAACTATAATAATATTTTAATAAAAATATTAATAGTATATTGTAGTTTAGTAAAACTAGGTCTTGCGTTTAACAAAATCTATCAAAGTAATTCAACATTGTGTGTAAAACAATCCAAATATAGTGTTGCGTGTACTAAAATATAATGTGGGTGTTTCATGTAGTGAAATCTAAACTAGGTGTTTCATATAAATATATCATAGTTTGGTGTTGCATGTAATGAAATCCATTAAAGTAATTTTAATTTATTCAAAAAAATTAAATCATAAAAACTCAGGGTGTTACAATAGATGATTGGTTCGATTAGTTGAAGGGATCTATCTAGTTTTCAAATATAAAATTGTGTCATGGATATTATAATATGAAATTAAATGGTGAGGATATCCCCAATACTAGTTTAAAGTGTGGTTATAGGCATTTTGAGTTCATAGTTATATCGTTCAGTGTCATGAAAACCACAGATATTTTTATGGGACTCATGAACTTCATATTTCATGATTTTTTAGATTATTTTTTGGTAGTGTTAAGTGATTATATCATCATGTACTCGAATATAGATTGTTTTATAAGTCTAATAGCACCATTATCTCTATTTGAAGTTGCCCTTGTGCATGTTTTTGATGAACGAGGTTCATTTTATACCACATGTGGTGTCTCATCATGGAGTATCTGTAGATAATTTACAGATTGAGGAGGTATTTTCTAAGGTGAAAATTAAAAATATTACATAGGTTTATATTTTACTTAGTCTTAAAGGTTATTATTGGAATTTGAGTCTGATTTTTCTCATATTTCATCCCAATTGACTGAGGCACCCTAGGCCCACACTAATAGATCTAGTACTAAAAATATTTTCTTTAAACACTGGATATGATTAAATGTGAGATTAAAATATATTTATTTTAAATAATTTCCATTAGTTAAATGAAATTAATAAAATGGTACCATCACCTACATGATTTTTACTTGCACCCGCTCTTTTATGAGTCACTACTCACACTCACACTTAGATATAAAACATAATTTTACCCATGTATAAATGTCTTATGAGACATAAACTTCTAACCAATGAATCATATATAGATATAAGATCCCACCCATCAATCATTTGTATATATGTGGGCCACTAAAAATCATTCAATAAATATATCATGAAGAACCCATGGAAAAAAAATGGGTTTCATATCCTATTCAAAATTAATAATATAAATAAATCATTTATAATTCCATAAATAATAATAACATGACAAACTCATTGAAAATAAACAGGTATCCAAATATATTTAGTAACTTTCAAGGTAAATATCATTCAATTAAGACGGTGAAATACATGGTATTTACACCATATAGATAAAAGGTATACATTTTATTCAATAATTTCCCCTAATAAATCTAGAATCTAGGTGAACACCCTTTAATAAAAGTAAGGAAATACAGAGTGTTCACATTGGAAATGCAATGGAAGGAAAAAATATTTACACACAGTGGATGATTACGAAAGAAAATATTACTAATTTATTTCCATTAGTTCAATCTCCCAAAATATTATAAGTGTATTTATAGGGAAATTCATGAAAATTAACTTCAATAGAAATTAATCTTTTTGAGATATAGAGGAAAATTTATGTGATATGTGAAAAAATTTTATAAAAAAATAATTTCTAACATTGTCCTAGAATATGTTACATATCATTTTCCAAATAGCGAAGTGAAAATTTAAGAAAAATTTTTATTTTTAAAAGAACCCTCAATAATGGATCCTTGAAAATACAAAAAGAAATTATTTTATTAAAATGTGAAGTGTAAGACAAAACAAATGATCATGTAAGGAAACCCAATTTAATAATTTAAAATATATTTATTGAAACCCACATTGTAAAAATGCATAAAAAAATTTATTTTTATAATAGGAACATGGGAATGAAAAGGTCACATGATATAATAAAAAATTGTGTTTCCCAATATAAATTCTATCATTGGTAGAAAGTGTAAAATATATGCATTGATTATAAATCATAGTTAAAGAGGATGAGAATTATTCTTAATAATAATATAATTTTTGAGAGAAAAATTCATCAAGGTATAATATTTGAAGTTAAAATTAATTTTCAACTAGAGAGGAAGATAAAGTGAAACAATATAAAATCTTATTGTGGAATAAATAAAGAATATAAGAATGAAGTTCATGAATAGGTATTATAACTCAATAAATGATATTTGAGTTATCAAAATCCATTACGACTTTAGTAACATAATAATCAAAAGAACATGAGATTAAGATCATGAAATAGATATTAAAATATCATTAAATGGGAGATATTTATCCTGAATAATATTCACAAGGTATTTAATACACCATATAAAATAAAACATGGTGTGTAATATCAAACATGTCTCACGGATTTAAAAATTGAGATAAAGAAATCCTTAAATCATCAATATCTTTAAAATAGAAAACCTATGAAAGTTACATTATGAGATATATTTTGTAAATAACTTATATTATATGAAAAAAATTTACAAAATAAACCCATTGATAATATATAAACTATAAAATGGAAAATAATTCCTCAATATGCATCGTATCTCAATGAAGTAAAATTGAGATGTAAAAAATCTTACCTAAATCTCGCTTAGCTGAACATGCTCTAACATCATATATAATAAAAACCCATTTTAATCACCTATTTCAGAACCTTAAACATAACTATAACCTTTTATAAAATTTATTTATATTAATTTATTAAAAATATATTAGTTACTTATATTTTATTTTCATCATAGGATGTTTATTAGTTTTGATTTCTTTTTTATTACTAGTTTCATAATGGAAGTGTCAATTATTATTTATATATTCAAATATAATCATTATAATATCATTAAAGGTAATTTAATATATATTTTATAGTTATTTATAATGTTTTAATTTCACTTTATAGGTATTTTAGGTGTGATTCATGACAATGATTTTGGTGACAATCTTGTCTAGGTAATTTATAATGAACAAAAAGATGGTAAAATAATAATAAGTTAAATATTAATATAAAATTTACATAACCATAAACCAAATATTATTTTCATATTAATGACTAATACCACTATTATTTATTTTCTCGTAGTCATCTATTACAGAAATTTATAGCAGTGTTCATGTAGGTGGTCAAACTAACCCAAACCAAAACAATCAATAATCAATAGGTGAGTATTACTAAGAAAGTTATTCATTTGTAATAATATCATTATTAAATAATTATAATGATTTTATTTTCATTTTTTTAGGTTTTAAATCATATTTGAAGATATTTTTATAAATAATAAAATAATAGTTTAAAAATGAAATATGTTACTTTCATGGAGGCGATAGTCTTCATGTACACGCGGGTGACACGTTCGTTTACACAGAAATTAAAGACCGTAGGATTTGGTTTATATTTTTTGAATATAAATAATGTTTTAAATATTATATTTATTCATTAAATACCCCTTTTAATCATCCATGTATGGGGGTTATGAAAAACAGATCATGTTGCATATGGATACGATAGTCTACACATAACACAAGTGACATTTTTATTTTTCAAATGGTTGGGTGAAGGGTAAAAAATGTTGGTACTATAAAAATATAATCATTTAAGAATAATTATTATATTTATTTAATTGCATAAACTTGGTTTCATTATATTATAGGAAGTTATAAGGAGAAAGAAACCAAAAAAGGAAAAAAAGAGTAATTGATATTTTTTTCCATACTCATTAAAAGAACTTCTTTATAAAAAGAATTAATTCTTTAATATGTGGTATCTTGAGAAGAAAAAAGTATCTAGGAATTTTATAAAAAATTTTGGGATTTATTTGGGTATATTTTTTTCAAATAAAATCATCTTGGTGTGTAAAGAGAAATGGGGTTGTGATGGCTCATTTTATAAGGGAGAGGAGTGGTATTTTGGTAATATATAAAGGGTAATGTCAATATTCAAAGGTTAAAGAAATATAATAATGAAAAATAAGGTATTTTTGGAAATTTTATATTGATAAATCCTAAACTAAAAATTTTTAAACATTTTTTTAAAAAAGATAATACTTTTACATTTAGATTTTTCACTTTTACCATTTCTTGATTTTTACTATAATAATTAATTTTTACCAAAGTAATTTACTTTTAATACATAAAAATAAAATGGCCCTTATTATATAATTATTACTTAATTATTACAAATATGGAATCCATTTTTTTAAATAAAATTTGTAACTGTGATAAAAATAATTTTAATATTAAGACACATAACACGTAAAACCATTTTTTGAAAAATTGTATTTTAATGATTAAAAATTATTATTAAGATAAAATTATCAATATTTTCCACTTATTTGAAATTTATTGGTTTATTATTAATAAAATAATAGTTATTTTTATTTCAAAGTAATATAAAATCAAACATCGCCTTGTGGATACATTGTTTAAAGAAACAGACCACAAATATTTTTTATTAGAGTAAAATATTACTTGAGTTTTAAAAATGTTAAACATGAGTTTTATAAATTCAAAATTATTTTTTAAAATTATTTAATTTTATTTATAAATAAATATTTTTTAAATAAAATGGTCTAATAAACTTTTAAATCATTTTTTTATTATGAAAATATTTGAAAAATCTGTCTTTTTTCACTATTCACACAATAATTTATCCTTTTCCAAAAAAATAACAAAAAATAAAACTAATATAGTATTGAAATAATAAATTAAAAAATTAAGTTCATTTTACAAAATCAAAATTATAAACTTATTAAATTAATTTTTAAAATAAAATAAAAAATATAAAGATAAAATGTTTTATTGAAAATTGGCATTTTTAAGTGTTATTAAAATTATTACATATTAATTTATAATTTAAGGAATGTTAATATATTAGTTCATATATAATAATATTTTAAATTTTTAAATTTTAATTTATTTGGATAAAATATACATCACTTTTAAAAAATAGTTATTTGAGAAAGAACGATACTTTTTAATATTAAATCATATTAATTATTTATCCTCTAAATGTAAGAAATTTTAGTTGAGTAATATATTTTAATTTAGTATAGGTTTTATTATTTTTATAATGTTCTTATTAATATTCATCTAATATATCATGGATTGTTTTAGTTTGGTGTTGTGTGTAGATAAATCTATCGAACATAATATTCATTTAGAGAAAAATATATTCCAAAATCTCAAGGTGTTATATACCCATTTAAATAAATTGCACCGTCATAATTTTAATTATCACTCACTAATTAAAGAAGATAAGGGATATATATGAAACTCAAGATTTATTTTCTAGATTCATATAAATCTCACAATCTTAGATATAATAAGACTCGTCATTTCTCGCATAATATGTATGTATTGATATTTTTCTTTATCTCAATAATTTTTTACCAAATATTTTTCTTTGGTTTGTTATAGAAGTTTCTAGGGACATAACTTTCATTGCATCATTTTCTTGATTTTATTTTTAACCAGATACAAAAACCAAGATATTTATGACACTACCCAATAAAATCATATTAAGTGATCATATGAATTTAAAAACTCAATCCTAATATGTTTACTTGAATGAAAAAATTATTTTAACATATGATAATTTTGTTTCAACTATATCACACTTGGTTTATCCTATAACTCTCTTTGTTTATCTTAGGTTATCTATGACCATAATCCTGTTAGGTTCTTTGACTATACCATAAATATGTTCTCAGATCCTTCATATTGGTTTGTAAATAGCATATGACTAGCTAAAGAATATCTCCCATGAGTGTATAGCCATGTGTGTGGTCTTAGCCCACTCATCATGGACCGAGTAAATATCAAGTAGATACATAACAATACTTTCTATGGGAGGTTACACCTAATTAAAAATGTGTCACATCCATATCAACATTCTTGTATCTATAAAGGTATGTAATTACTAGAAGAACCACAAACTCAAAACTTTTCCCATATTTTAGGATGTTATTCTATACTTATACTTATCCCTGGGGTTTAAAAAAAATTATCTTATCCTATTCCCTAAAAATAACTAAACTAAACCTAAAAAACAAAAAAAACCTTCTCTAATTCCAACTAATGTTCCCTAGAATAGCACTCCTAAATCTAGTGCCAAAAAATGTTTTTTAAACACCGGATTTCATGAAAAATTTAGAAGAACCTCTCTTTATTTTAAATTATTTCCATTAGTTAAACATTACAACTCAAAAATTGTCACAAGCCAAAGAATGAATGTTTTAGTTTCTTTGAGAACTAGCTACATAAGAAACTTATTCTATAACACTTGTGAATATTTCACCATAAGTGATCTTCATTAGAGTCTATTTTAGACTTATCATAAGTTACACTCATCTTCATAACTTAGATAATGGAAACATAAGAAATGGGTGACATAAAACTCTCTTTAATAGAAAAATTCTCAACATGTCATCAAGGTTATATCATAATCATATGATAAAACATTATGAGGCGGGATATCATTTTAAAAAGAACATAGAATAATAAGAGTTATCCATAAGTCAAAATATAAGGACATGTATTTTCAAATGAACAAAAAAATACCATGGAAAAATAGTGTGGAATCATGAGATAATAAACATGATAAATGGAGAATAATCCTAGGAATATGGCATGTAATTTTATAATTCCCTTGAAACATACCATAACAAAAAACTTTATCACAAACATAAGCACAAGGTATCATAACCATCGTGAGTCGCTACTCGAATCCACACATTTTTGATTCACAAATATCACTCATTCTTGGAGGGAAAACATAATTTCACCCATTTATACATGTATCATAAGATATAATCTTCTAAACAATGTATTGGAGGGTGATATTGGACCCCACCCATCAATAATCCATAGAAATGTATGCCCTTTAAAATAATTCATTCATTATATAATAAAGAACCCAAGAAAATAAAATTGATTTCATATAATTTTCAAATATAATCACATAAATAAATCATTCATAATTCCATAAATAATCATAACGTGATAAACCCAAGGAAAAAAATTAGTATCCCAAAATATTCAGTAACTTTTTAGGTAAATACCATAAAATTAAGATCATTAGGTATACAGTATTTGTGCCATATAGATAAAAGTTATACATTTTAGTAAATAATATCCCTAATTAATTAATGTGTATCATATTATAGAAAACACTTAAATAAATGTAAGGAAATATATAGTGTACAGAGAGGAAATTCATTGGAATAAAATCATATTTATACGTAGTGGATGATTTGGAAAGATAAAAGAAATAGTGGATTTCAATAGTTTAATCCCCAAAAATAGTATAATAGAATTTAGAGAATAATATATCAAAATTAATTTCCAAAAAAATAATACTTTTGAGATAAATATAAAAATGGAAATTATATCCTAAATGATTTTTTAGCGGAATTTTGTAACAATTTCACAGAAGAAGCTAGAGGTCATTTTTAAGCTGGTGAAGTGAAGTTTTTTAAAACTTTTACTTTTAAAAATAACTCTCAATAATATATACTTACAATGATATAAAGTATATTTTAATTAAATGTGGAGTGTAAGATAAAACAAATTATCATGGATGTAAACACATTTTAATAATTTGAAATATCATTATTTAAACCCACGTCATAAAAAGGGATAAAAACTTATTTTTGAAAAGAATAAGTTGTTAATGTGAAGGTAACATGAGATAATACATGATTAGGTTTAAAAATATATATTATAACATTGGTTTAAAAAGTAAAATATTGACTTGGAGGAGAAACCAACATTAAAGACGATGGGAGTTATTATTAACAATGATATACTTTTTGAGAAAAAAAATTTCAATGTAGAAGAATTGAATTTAAAAGTAATTTTTCTTTATAGATTAAGATAAATTACTATAAAATAAAATCTTAGGGTGCAATAAACCATCCCTATAATAAATAATTTCATTAATAGGAATTATAACTTAAGAGAGTATATTTTAGTTTTTAAAATCCCTTAGGGATTTAGTAATGTAAAAATCAAAAGAACATGAGAGGGAGATCATGAAATAAATATTAAAATATTATGATAATTGAGATATTTATCATACATTAAATTTATTTTTTAGTGAATTAAACATATAAAATAAAACATGGTATGCAATATCAAATGTCACATGGATTTTAAAATTGAGACAAAGAAATACTTAAATCATCGTTATCTTTCAAATTGAAAACCCATAAAAGGTAAAACATGAGACGGATTAGAAAAGCCCTTATATTTAATGAACAATTATGATATAATAAATCTATTTCAAATATATACACCATAAAAATGAAAAAAAAGTGTTGAATACACATCATATCTCTATAAAGAAAAATTGATATGAAAAAAATATTACCTCTAATCCTGCTTAGTTGAGCTCTCTCTAACCTCATTTATAAAAACAAATGACTATATTAATAACCTATTTAAGAACCTTAATCATACCTATAAACTTTTATAAAAACAAAATTAAAATCATTTATTACAAATATATTATTTACTTCTATTTTATTTTCAGCATCAGATGATTATTAGTTTTGATTATTTTGTTTAGTACTAGTTCTATAATTGCAGTGTCAATTCTTATTTATATATTCTAATTTAATCATTATTATATCATTAAAGGTAATATAATAGATATTTCATAATGAATTATAGTGTTATTATTTTAATTTATAAGTATTTTTGTTATGATTCATGATGATGAAGTTGTTCACCGCTGTAAAATACCCTACACTCACGGTTTTGGAAAACTATGGGAAAAATTAGATATAACCATAGTTTTGGTCAAAACCTTGGGTATAGCCATTTTGTTCAAGGCTTATACCCACAGTTTTGGAAAACCCATGGGTATATTATTTTTTTTAATACCTATACCCACGTTTTATAAAACCATGGGTATAGCTTTCCCGCATTATGGAGGTAAAAAATTCCAAGGGACACAAGAAATATTTGGCAGGAACACCTATACCCTTGGTTTTCCCTCTTATACCCGCAATTTTTATTGATATATTTAGGTAGATACAAATATATAAACACATATGCTTCATAGGTGAGTTGGGGAGGCGTTGTTTATTGTTCACTATGGTCATGGGATCAAATCGCGTTGAACGCTTTTTTTTCTAATACAGGGAGTGAGATTAATATATTATGATAAATGTAGATATATTTATGTAGAAGTGAATTTTATGGGTTGTTTAGGCATTGGAAGTATGAAGGGAAGGAAGCGGGATCGGAACCCATGGGCTGTATTTTTTCTAATACGGACGTCGATTAATATATTTAGTGATATATATATGTGTGTGTGTGTGTGTGTGTGACGTAGCTTGAGTGGTGAGGCACCCATAATTAGAAAGGCAGGTTGTGGGTTTAACCCTTGTTGCACGTTTTTTGTACAATTTATACCCACGGTTTTAAAACATTTGGTATAAGACTTTAACAACCTGGCTATTAGGAATGAGGTTTTGACAAGGTGAAAAAATATATATACCCATGAATTGTAAAAACTTGGGTATAGGATTTGGATCTATCTTGATGCCTTGGTTTCCCATGGTTCCCAAAACCATGGGTATAGGATATACCCACGGTTTTGGGAATTATACCTACGGTTTTGAACTGTGGGTATAGGTCATTATTTCAGTAGTGGTTGAGGATATTGTTTTGGTAATTTATAATGAAGAAGAAGGTTGTACGATAATAATTAGTTAAATATTAATATAACTTTTCCTAAACCATGAACCAAAAATTATTTTATGATTAATTTCTAATAACACAAACAGTTATGTTTTTATATTCATCTATGATTTAAATTTATATCATTGTTTGTGTAGGTGGTTAAACCGACCCAAACAAGAAAAGGTTGTAATCTATTTGTGAGTATAGTTGACAAAGTGGTTATTTTGAAATAATATCATTATTAAAGAAGAATAATGATATTATTTTGATGTTTTTAGGTGTTGAATTAAATTTTATGATATTTTTATAAATATTAAAATACTTGATGAGAAATGAAATACGTTACTTTCATGGTGGTGATAGTCTTCACATACCCACAGGTGATGTATTTTTTTACATATAAATTAAATGAGGTAGGAATTGGTTTCTATTTTAATAATATTAATAATATTTTAAAAATAATATTTATTCATTAAATTACTACATTTAATCATACAGGTATGGTGGTTATGAAAAATAGGTCACATCACTTTTGGAGGTGGTAATCTGCATGTAACACAATTGACATTTTTACTTTTTGAATGGTTGGAAGGAGTTCTGAAAATTTTTATCCCAAAAAAATAATAAAATTTAAGGATAATTAAAATATTTATTTAATTACATAAACATTGTTATATTATATTTGGAGGAGGTATAAAAATAAATAATGGGAAAAAATGAAAAAGGTGTAATTGAGAATTGTACCTTACTTCTTGGAAGAGCTCCTTTGAAAAAAGGATTAAGGATTTGAGATCTGGTAATTTGATAATACGAGAACCTAAATAAAGTGTATAGAAGTTTTGGAGAGTAATCTTGTAATATTTTGGTTGAATATAATAGTCTTGTAGTGTGAGGAGAATTGGGATAATGGTGGCTCCTTTTATAAGTGAGATGAGGGGTGGTTTTGTAATATATAAATGGGAAAGTCTTTATTCAAAGGTAAAATGGATCCAATAATGTAAAATAATAAAGTGGGGTAAATTTCAGTCTGATAAATCATAAAAAAACATTTTCAAACATGTTTTAACATGTTATCAAATTTTTTACACTCATATATTTCATTTTTATCATTTTTTTGTTTTTTCCGTGGTAACTAATTTTTACCCAAGAAATTTACTTTTAATGCCTAAAAAAATTGGCCTTATTAAATAATTTATAATTGATGTTTCCAAATTTCAAATCCATTTTATAAAATAAAATTTTTATGGTGATAAAAATTAATTTTAATATTAGCGTACGTAACACATAAAAACCATTTTTAGAAAAAGTGTATTTTTACTCTTACAAATTATGATTAATAGAAAATTATAAATTTTGTTGATTTATAAGAAATTAATTGGTTTATTATCAATAAAATAAGAGTAATTTTTCTTTTAAAAAAAATACAAAAATGAACTCCTCCTTTTGGTTTCTCAATTTATATAAATAGACCAAAAATCGTTTTTATTAGATTAATGTATTACTTAAGTTTCCAAATATGTTAAATATGGGTTTTATAAATTAAAAATTGTATTTTTAAATGTTTTATTTTAATTTATATAATCATTTTTTATATAAACAATGTTTCATAAAATTTGAAATCATTTTTATACGAGGAAAATTTCTTAACAGTGGGAGTATTTGAAAAATTGGTATTTTTTACTATTCACCATAAAATTCATAATTTTCATAAAAATATAAAAATTTATGTACAGATAATTTTGAAATTATAAATTTAAAAATGAAGTTAATTTTTTTAAATTAAAATTTTTAAATTTTTAAATTAATTTTTAATTCAAAATAATAATTATAATGAAAAATGGTATTATTGAATAATGTTATTTTCGGTGTTCTTCATATTATTAAATATTAATTTATAACTTAAGGAATTTTATTATATTATTTCATATATAATAATATTTTAAAAGTGATTAATTTTATTAGGATAAAATATAGAACAAATTAACAAATAATAGTTATATGATAAATAACAGAACTTTTTAATATTAAATCATATTAATTATTTATATTCTAAATGTAAGAAATTTTAGTTGAGTAACATCTTTTTATTTACTAGAGATTTTATTTTTATTATAATTTTATTAATAATATTCATATAATATATCGAGTCTCGTTTATTTTTGGTGTTTATTGTGGATAAATATATTTACCATAATATTAATTTAGAGAAAAATATATTTTATAAACCCAAATTATTAAATTAATATCCTTGAAAAAAATTTACAAACTTTTCATGTGGATTAATCGATGTCAATTAGATTTTTACTACCTAAAGGATATGTTGATCAGTGATCTTATTATCTAGTTTCCCAAGGAGGGATTTATGTTTAAGGTTCTTTATGAAACTTCCATATCATTTTGGTTTACATCTTAATGTAGCATAGAGAGGTGATCTCATACGGGTCTTTTAAGTTATGTTCCCACAATAATATCTATGTTACTTATGATCTTGAGTTGGCAGTAGTGGTATTTTCTATGAAATTATGGTGGCACTACCTCATTGATTAATTCTTTGTGGTATTCATAGATTATAAGATACAGAGATATATATTCATTCAATGGGATTTGAATCTACATCGGAAAATTTGTATGTAGTTCTTATAAGACTATAACTTTGAGATCTGTTATAATAATGAGAAAGGAAATATAATTATTGATGTGCTAAGTATTAATTTGTGACGATCAATTATTTAGGAATCTAAATATACTTATAGGTTGATTGAGTATCTTTTAATGATATATATTTTTATAGGGGATGCTGGTGGTAGAGGTTTCATGTACCATATGAGATTAAAATCATCCTTGTTGTAGTGGGTAGAGGAGTATTAATGGAGATACTTGGAGATAGAGGTGATGTGGGATCTTGTTTTTCATAGTTATTCTCTTAAGGGATGGTTTAAGGATGATAAATATTAGATGTTATTCCGGGGGATGTTTTTTGTCCCATTAGTGATGTGAAAGTAGGTTCTTAGTGAGTTTTATAGATCACCTTAGGCAGTGCATCCTGGTATATTCAATATTTTCCATGCCTTGACGAGTAAGTTTTTGTGGTTAGGGATGAAGTGATCTATATTAAAGTTCATGTTGAGATTTTTGTTATTTCAACTGGTTAAGGTAGATCATCATGTTCAAATTGGTTTATTACAACAACTAGTCATCCCTAAGTAGAATTGGGGGGAAATTTTGATGGATTTTGTTACCAGTTTTCCTTAAGATCAAAGCAGATATGACACTATTTTTTTGATTGTGGATCATTTTAAAAATTCTTCTCATTTCTGGGTGATCAGGGATTTGAGTGTTGTGGATTTTTTTGTGAGGTGGTATGTGAATGAGATACTTATGATTAACTGGGTGTATAGGACTATAATATTTTATTAGGATCCTTGTTTCACATCACAATTCTTGGCAGGTCACCAACATGTTTTTGAATCTTAGTTATGCCTTAGCATAACCTTTTATTCTCATATAGATGGCCAGATGGATTGGACCATTTAGACATTATATAACATTATACATTTATGCATCATGAATTTTAGTGGATCGTGTGTGAAGCTCCCACCTTTTATTGAGTTTTACTATAATAATAGATATCACTATTCTATTAACATATCTCTATTTGAGGTGTTGTACGTACAACCTTACATATCTCCCTTATGGTATACCTAGGTGAGATAATCAATATCCTTGGAACAGATCTGGTGTAGAACATGACTGAGAAGGTGAAAATGGTTCAATAGTTAATGGAGGTAGCACAGGGCTTCCAAAATTCTTATGTTTATCAGTGAAATATACCTCTGGAGTTTGAGGTTGGAGATAATATGTTTCTAAGGCCTTCCCTTGTCATGGTTGGACAATTTTTATATTATGGAGAATGTTTTCTCCTCCATTTATCAATTATTTTGAGGTATTATAATGAGTTATCAAGTTGGTGTATTGGTTAGTGCATCCTTCAGGGATAAACATAATACACTATGTTTTCCATGTATTAAAGCTTTATTGATATATTAATGATCAATTTCATGTTATTGATTGGGGTGAGTTATATGTAGAGGTTAATGTGACATTCATGGAGTAGCTGGATTAGATTCACGACCATCAAGATAAGAAGTTTTGTGATCACATATTTCTATTAGGTCATGTTTTCTAGAGGTATGGTGGCTTGGAGTAATGTACATCAGAATGTGAGACATATATGCGTGCTCAGTTTCCTATGTTTTTTAAACCTTTTTTCATGATGTTAAAGAGTTTAATTCTATGTTGAATTGACTCAGATGATTTTTTTGTGGGGTTTTAAATAATATTGTTTAATATTATGTTGAATTTTTTAACAATCCATAATTTTATCGATAAAATTTTCTCTCTGATTATATATTTTTGTCATATTAAGTAATATAATATTATATAATACACACAAACCACATGATATAACCAAAAAAATTAATATATTACTTTAAACATTAAATTTAAAGGATAAAATGTTCATAAGAATTTAAAATATTAAAATAGGATAAAAATAGAAAATAAGATAACTAAAATATAAAAATTTGGATCTACTCGATCCACCAGAATAACTGCACTCATGAATAACACGGAAGAAATGAGACAAATTATTAGTAATATAATGTCCATATTAAAAATTAAAATATATATAACCATAATAGGAAATATAATTGAATATATAATTAATGAAATATGATTTATTTATATAAATTAGGGATCACATATGACTATTAGAAATTAGGCCATTGGAATAGTAACCTAACCATTGGAATAGTAACCTGTCCATTAGAATAGTAATTTGGCTATTAGGAATAGAAACATGATCATTGTAATAGTGAACTCACCTATGTAAATGTAAAATAATATGTAGGTATCTTATAAAATTAAAATATATCATTTCTATATCATGATATAGGTAAATAAATGTTTTAAAATGACAAAATAAGTGTTCATATTTTTCTAAAACATATCTGTTTTATTTTAATTTTTATAATAAATATAATGATTTAAAAGAAAGTTTATTTTAATAAAATTGATTTATAAATTAATGTGATGTTTTATTATAATGATAATATAATTTTATGGTACCTTAAGTAATTTTTCAAATGGTTGGAAAATTGATCGTAATGATAAAATTGGTATTTTTCAAATAAGTGAGGATTTTATTTTAAAATTAAACTTATCATATTTTGAAAATTATTTTCATAAAATTGATTTCATTTTTGGAATCTAAATTTCAAAAAATGTTGAGGGATATTTTTTTGAATATTTCTAAACTAGATGACTTTTTGTAAATAGTGAAATATGGTAAAATAAGGTATTTAACATTATACATTAAATACATGAATTATTTGAGTCATGGATGATTTAAGAACCCAATATTTCAAAATAACATGAACCACTTATTTTATTCAGTCATAATAATCAATACTATTGGTAGTCTTGATCCAAAATTATAAAGTGATGAATATAATATTCAAAAACATCCATGTCCTCCCCTTATAAACACCACCCCTCGCCACCCTTTATCCTTACACCTTAAAAGACTTAGATCATGAATATTTATACCCATATCTCTTCCCAAACCTCTCTCCCACATTTTTGTTTTTCAGGTCTTCCAAAAATACCAATTCGAAATTCCATAGGAAGTGTTTCAAGGAGTCAACATTTAAGATGTATTATTCTCAATTTACCTCTTCAAAATTTATTTCTTCTTCTACCATCTAATCATATCCATCATCCAATAAGGAATAATAACACCAGTATCATATAAATAATATAATTTTATATTTATAATGGAATATAAACCATTCACCCGTTTCTCATCTCCTCTTACCCTAAAAAAATGAAACCATTGTCCATATTATGTTGGTTCACGACCTTTGTTAATGATGAGTTTTCATTTTCCACTACTGTATTCATAGTAGGTTTAAATTCACTTATAATTGTTTAAAATGAACTAATTATGTGTATTATATATTTTGTAACATTATGGAATGAATATATACCCATGATATTAATTAAAATGAATTCAGTTTGTGATGGTAGGTTAATCCACCTAAATGAACTAACCGATTAACGTTAACATTTTTGCTAAAAGAATCTTCCCTATGTCATAACAAAGGGATAATTGGGACCATTTAAATTTATGTAAGTATATGTATACCATTTAATTTCACTTATATGTTCTATTCCCACTTGAAAATGACTTCAATAATTACCCACATGTGATCTGACCTTAAAACCATGAAATGAACACCCTCAGAATAATGAAATTATATCTCATTAAAATAGTTAAAAATGAATATAATAAAATTTTAATAAAATATATATATATATGAAACATGTTCTTATTTAATTAATTAATGGATATAATTTTATTTTCAATAATTTTAAGTGCAAGTGCATAACAGATACGATTATAAGGAAAGGGATTTCTCTAAACCATCCTTTTTCTTTAGGTTATGAACTCTCTCTCTCTAACTCACTTTCTCTATCTCTCTATTATGTTATGGAATGATTATAAAATATGTATATATGTTTCTCACATATTTACCTATATTATTATCTCTTCCTTTTATGGGGTAGTAATGGATTAAGTTCATTTCTCAAGTTTCTTATGATTATGTCATGTGAGTATGCCTTATGAATGATTATCATTTTGTGGAACGCATAAGCATGTACATGTTATAATGGGTGTGACCACATAGTTATTCAATGAATTGGGTACTTTTTTGTCTCATTATATGTTATGTATGGGATTAGGGAGTGAACCCAATCCATTATGGGACTTCTTTAACCATATGATGTTGTCTTGGTGGTTAGCCTTGACTTATGCTTATGTCATGTTTTATATTACTACCAAATTCCTATGATGACATGATCTTATGATTCCATGATCTTTATGTTATAATTCGATGTGATTATTCATAATCCTTGATTATTTATGATATCATGTTATATCTTTTGATTTATATGTTATGATTCCCCATCATGTTTATTCCCTTACTCATATTCATAGCTCACTCATTTCATTTATGTATTCCACAACTTATCCTATGTAGTTTTAGGAGCTCAAAAGGATTTATGAACTAACTAAAGAGGTTTAAATAAATAGTTTTTATTTTAGTTTCATGTTTTTGTTTTATATACCTAATCATCAAAATACACGGGCCTTCTGATACTTGAGTTGTATTTATTAGATATTTATGTTAAAAATAATATAATAATATGTGTAAAAGGCTTGGGTCACTATTGTTGGTATCAGAGGAAAGTATAGTTATTTTTGGGGATTAGGGATAGAATAATTTAGTGATAACCATAGTAATAATTATAATTATATGAGAATATCGTGGAATTTTGGTGAAGTATAGAGTGAGTGGTTTCCAAGAAATTACATCCCTATATGGAGACTATAATTGGATGTGTCTATGGAATAGTTATACCAAGGTGTAATAACCCCCAAAAGGGTGAATTTTGTATTAACTTTATTTACTTAGAAGAAATGAAGAATCAGTTACAAGAGAATTTGGACAAGGGTTTTATATACTCTAGTGCTTCACTATGGGGTGTGTCAGTCCTCTTCATCAAGAAGAAAGATGCATCAATATACATCTGCATTGATTATTGTGAACTTAAAAAATCATTATAAATAAAAATTATCCCCTAAAACAAATAGATAACTAGTCTGATCAACTTTGTGAGGCATATTATTTCTTTAAGGTAGACTTTCAGTCGGGATATCACTAATTAAAGATAAATAAGGAAGATATTCCCAAGTATTCCTTTAGAACAAGGTATGGATAGTATAAGTTCATAGTGATTTCACTAGGATACACTAATGATCCAGAAATATTTATGAACGTATTTAATTGATACTTTAAATATTACCTCAAAAAATTTGTGGTAGTCTTTATAGTTGATATTCTTATATACTCTAAAAGTAAGGAGGAGAATGAGGATAATTTTAATACTATACTAAAGACTTTGTGAAAGGAGAATCTATATGTAAAGTATACTAAATTTGAGTTATGGATGGTGTAAGTATCATTCTTGGGACATGTTATCACAAGAAAAGTGATATCCATGGACCCTTATAAGATAGTGGTGATTGAGGAGTGGCCAAACCAGCATTGTTAATGGAGATCTATAGTTTCATCAGACTAGCTGGGTATTATCGATGATTTGTGAGAAAATTATCACGATTATAAAACCAATGAACTAATATAACTCAAAAGGGAGTGACATTTTTTTAGACCAATGAATTTGAAGAGATCTTCAAAGATTTAAGAATGAGGATTTTTACTATGTCATTCCTCATACTACCCTCAATTGGGGAACTTTTTGTGGTATACAGTGATGCTTCCATGAAAGTCTTGGGTTATATACTAATACATAATGATAAATTTTTATAATAATACTCTATATAGTTGAAATTTCATGAGAATAACTATCCAACACATTATCTATAGTTAGATGTAGTGATCTTCGCATTAAAAATGTGGAGGCATTATCTCTATGGGGAGATGTATGAAATATATATGTATCATAAGAGCCTTAAATATATATTCACATGGAAGGAGATGAATATTTACTAATGAATATGGTTATATATGATCAAGGATTATTATTTCTTAATCCACTATCATCCTTATAAAGAACATAAAGTGGTTAATGATCTAAGTAGAAAGGATCTGGAAACCTTGAGAAGGATTCAATCTTCTTAGACTTACAAAGGATCTAAATGGGGATCATGAAATATGGAATATCGTAATTCTTTTATGAAATGATTTATCAACCATAACTTATAGAGAGGATAAAGGATACTCAAAGAGATTATGTGGAGATATAGAAGAAGGTGGAAGATATAAGAAAATAAAAATAGTCAGGGTTCAAAATTTATGAAGAAGGAGTTGTAAGATTCGGATCACGACTATGTGTACCATAAAATAATGAGATAAAGAATGATTTATTGAATGATACACATATATTAACCTTATCTATACACCTAGGGAGCATAAAGATGTATCGATATCTCTGATAGTGCTTGTAATATATTGAATTGGGTCAACTAAACCATACACCCAAGTCATCCATCACATGGTGAGGTGAAGAAAGAAAATAGAACAAGTCTTGAATATAGTGAAATAAGATTTACAAAAAGATTACTATGAAAAATAAAAATATATTTCCAAACCCATACAATCCAATCCAAACAGGTTAAACACAAAAGTATGAATAAAGAAAAACAAGCAAGCGTCCATGTGACCAATATTCACCTCCAAACCAACCTGAACCAAAGGCAGTGACAACAGGAGAAGCTAGTATACAACAAGATGCCTATAAATTTACCTGAATACTATAATAAAATATCTAAAAACAACCAAATAAAAAAGTATGGTGTGAGAAAAAATCCCATAAGTATAGCACCATAGAGTCCATACAAGGTCTAATATCAAGAATGCAGTAGTTCTAGATTTTAAAACAAAAATGTTATAAAAATTATTTCAATAAATCCAATTTATTTTAAAATCTTTTTCCCATTTGGTTTTCATAAAATCCATTAATATTATCAAACTATAAATATGAAAAGTATAATTGATAATATAGGAAATCATATACATTCATAATAAAATCAAGTAAATAAATATCCATGAAATACCATCATGTGATTCAATGTGATACAACCTCATATAAAAACTTATGAACAAAAAACCCTGAAAAAACCATCATATGATAATAATATATAAATGAAATAGCACTCTATCATTTGGGATCAAACTTATAGAACAATACATACTCAAAATTCAAGATCCTAAACTAGAATAACGTTTGATCTAACCAATATTGATTCCTTCCACAATCCATAAATATCCCAAAGGTTACCTCCTAGTGGTTCCACACACAATAAGGCTATCCATGTATATTTCCTATTGTACCCAAGGATTCTAATGTGCCAATATTGTCAAATACATTTTAAAAGAATGATCGAAATTTTATAAAACATTTTAAAATCCACAAAAATCAACTTCAATGTATGAAAACCCATTTCCAAATCAAGAAAATACATTTTCAAATCAAAACCCCTTTAAAAACATTTTACTTTCTAATAAATCCTTTGAAACCACATATCACTTCAAACCAATGAAAAAAACAAAGTGATTTATCATGAAAAATATTAAATTCATAAAATTAACCCATTTTATAGAAACACCTACCTCAAAAAAATATAAACCTAAATTCCATTAACAAAGATTAACCGAAACTAAGAGAACGGCCTTTGAAAGACAAGGTACAATAAGAAACTGCAAAGGATCGATAGAAAATTCCATCTGATCACAAATCCAAACCAAAAATGCACCCAACATAGTAGTCATGGACAAAGTAATAAAGAATTTAAATTAAATCTTACCCAAAGAGGAACACTTCAACAACTTTAATGATTGATCTCCAAACAAAGTGATTTGTAAGGGAGGGAACCACCCAAAATCACCTAGGGTGAGCTCTGGGTTGAGAGATAGAAGGATTCCGGAAAAATGAAATGAAAATTAGTTATACACTTCCCTAAAAACCACAAATCTTGATATTTACATGACATTTAACCCCATTACACATATTTTATTCCATTAAGGTTGGAATTGAGGAAAAACATGTCACTTTTTTATTAAAAAATATGATTTTTTTTAATTACATGATGTGAAACCAATACGTGGCATGTAAAAATTTCATTCCATAAACTTTTTTAACATAATGTACCTGGTAATATTTTAGTAGATATAAAATAGTCTAGTTTCTAGTAGAAAAACACCAAAGAACCTAGGAATGTTTCTGAACTTAGGGAGAACCCCTAAAAGGAATTAACACATTCTTACCTAGAATACATTAATTGAAATAAATATACATCCCTAAATTTTTTTTAATTTTACCTATCAATGATATCCATCTCATAAAATCACAAAAACACACCCAATCAAGGGAGATAAACAATTCCTAAACAAGGGAGTACCTAAAAAGAATAATGAAGTGTTATAATCTCCCAACCATAAATTCTTTCTAGCCCCAAAAATTCCTTTGATTCATAGACATTAAAAAAATAAAGGCCACTACTACCTCATCAGCAATTCCCTCTCCCACATTTGATGGTTATCCCATCCTCACTACCAAAATACTCAAACTAGAGGAATAATTTTACTACATAGTACCTTCTCTCGATGATCCATAATATGAACTGGTTGATCAACTAAATTGTTCTCAATCTCAAGATCAACATCCTCATATCCAATCACATGGTAAGGATCTGGTACATACCTCCTTATTGAGGAAACATTAAACATGTCATTAATATTATTCAAACTATATGTCAACTCTAATCAATAGACCACCTTTTATAATCGTCCAATGATCTTAAATGGCACCTCAAACCTCGATGCCAAATTACCATTCTTACCCAACCAAAAATGTCCCAAGTGATATGAAACTCTATGAAAACCCCAATCACCCACCACAAACACTAGTGGTTTATGATGAAGGTATTCATAATATTTCTAAAAACATTGTGTCATGATCAATCTTATCCAGATCTTTTGAACCATCTATGTTGTCTCCTAAACAAGAATTTTCCCAACCAAGGACCGCTCTCCCAACTCTTCCCAACACATGGGAGATCTACAAGGTTTCCCATACAAAGCCTCAATAGGTGACATGTTAATTGAGGATTGGAAAATATTTTTATAGTAAAACTTGAATAGAGGTAAATTATTTTCCCAAGATCCTCTAGAATCAAGCACACGATCTTGTATCATATCCTCAAGAACCTAGATATCCTTCTATGTCTGTCTATCCATCTAAAGATGATAAGTTGTGCTCAATATAATTTGGGAACTCACCACATCCTGCAAAACTTTATAGAACCTTGATGTAAACCTTTGGTACCTATCAGATAGAACCTCAAAGGTAACCCCATGCAGTCTCAAAATCTCTCATTAGTACAAGTCCCCAAAATGTTCTACCTTAATCATCTCCTTAAAATAGGAGAAATGCACTGATTTCATGAGTCGATCAATTATCACCAAAATAGAATCCTTACCACTATGAGTACATGGTAAAATAATGATAAAATCCATGTAAATATCATCCCACTTCCATATTGAAATGGGTAAGGTATACAATAAACTTTTAGGACTCTGGTGTTCTTCCATAATTCTCGGACAAGTAAGACATCGCGATACGAAATCCGCAATCGACCACCTCAAACCCAACCATCAATAACAAAGCCTCAAGTCATGATATATCTTGGTAGTAGTGTATTTTAAAATAGGAGTTTATAGAGAGATATCATTATTTAAACTCACGATTATTTAGGTTTTAATTTTTCTAGCATAGAGAGATGAGAATGGAGGTCTTTCTTATGTCTGTTTTAATTTTTTTAAAGTGTTTTAACATTAGTTTTACGGAAATCATCATTGAAAGATTTCCTTAAAATTATTTTAACATAGGTTATCTAATAACTATTATTAAAATATATTTCAACATTTCTTATTATATTATCAATGTTAAAAATATCATTTTATATATTATTTACTCAAAAAGTGATTCTTTACTAAGATTGGATTTTTTTAACATATGATGTTTATGACATCACAGACCTTAATTTTTTTGTAGGAACATCCGATGTAAAATATGCCCTTTGGAACCTCAAATATGGAACAAGTTCTTAAACTCCTGAAAAAAACAGCAGTCAATGTCAGTAACTCTACCGAACCAAACTTTTATTAATGAAAATTCATCTTGATCTAATTAAATGTCTTAGTATGAAAAATGGTTATATAAAATATGAAATACCTTGGTTTTATGTTTTTTGATTTCAAAATACCATTAAGAATTCTTAACATTTCTAATATAACCATTAAACAATGATCGCATTATTAGTATAAATATAGGGATTTAACAAATCCAATTTACTAAGACAAAGGAAGTGATGGCCTCATCCATTAGACTTGCCCTGTACGAAGCCCATTTGTCGGAGCTCGAAAAGGAGGTGGCATCATTGGGATTCCCTCTTGACCAAGCCCAAGTCGAGCTTCAACACTTTAAGCTTGAGCGGAACCACCTATGGAAGAAGTGGAAGTTGATAGAGATTACCACTTGAGCGATGTTATCTGAGCCACCCCAAGAGTCTTTCACCATCGCACACCTTACCCTTTAGTATTATGTAGGTGTTATATGGGGTTATGGAACAATACCTTATCACTATGATTATGTGCATTATTTTTATATATAATAAAGAATATACATTCATTTTATTATTTTTACTTTGTAAATAAATTTTAAAGCACAAATAGTATTTCTAGTTAATATTCAATTATGAAATTTATTTTTATGAATTAATGTATTTTTTAATTAAATAATATTTTAATAAAATATTATTTTAAAATTACTTTTTATTAAATATAAATGATCGTATAATTTTTAGGAATAAAATTATAATTTTTATTAAGGTTTAGTTTTTATTTTAAAGGTCAAAATACATATTTTTAGAAAATTATTTTGATAAAATTAATATTGTGTTTGGAATCGGGATGTCAAAATTATCCAATGGTGAATTGTTCATAATTTTATGAGACAATAAAATTTTTGGGTAAAAATTAAATACCGTTGAAATATATAATGTGTTTTATGACATCATAATGAACTAATAGTGATGTCATAAAATACTAAAAACAATATGTTAAGCCAATATATGTTTTATCATTAAAATAATGTGATTTTAGGTTTGTTTGATTTATTTTACAAAGGTTTTGTGGACCCTCCAATACTTATAAAACATTTTAGCTTTTTAAATTGATTTCCTTGAGAGTGTGACTCACCACCACATAAGCAAGCCTAATATTTTAAGAAGTTCGGACATTGGCCTTATAAAATATTGTTTTCCACTCCCCTTTGGAAAAAACCATGGTCCAAAACCATGGGTTGGTTTGTGGTTTGGATTGGTTTAATATGTGATGACCCAAACCTAAATAATAAATAATTCCCTATCCTTTAATATATAAACCAACCCAAGATCCCACTTCCTCTTCACTCAAAGACTTTGGAACTCGACCAACCCCTTACCTCTTCTCTCTAGAATCCTCAAGATGCCTCAACCTCCCAATAATCCTCTCTCAAGCCCCTCCCAAGCCTTTGGGATCACACTTACAAGGGATTCCTTCCTTTCTCATTTTATCCAAGTATCTTAATATTGTTATTCCTTTTTATTTTCAATTATAAATGTTGGTGTTTTATTTAACACCTCCCCCATACTTACCTATTTATGTTTTAATGAGGATAGATTCCTTTTCTCTATAATTAATGCCTCCCATGTACACTTGTAACCATACCGAGATTCTGTAAGGAATTCCTCTCTCCTCATTTACATTCCAGAAAATATTTTTTATTATGAATCCAAATTCCATTACTTATATTGGTACATGTATCTATATGACCCCCTTACTGTCCATTTCATGTAGATATGATGAGACACCATTTTCTATCTCATCAACCATTTTTATGAAGTCTTATTTCACGTCGTTATGCTGCCGAAATTGCACCACCATTTTCCAAGCCAAAATCAATGTGTAGAAAATACCATGCCCATTTCTCTATCAATGGTATTCACCTTTATGAAAATGTACTTATTGATGTAATAATTTCATGTATGAATTTCACATACCTTTACCGTGGAATAAATTATTATGTTTAATGAATCTATGTTGTATTATCTTGTAGCACACTTATGCATGGAATGAAATGTTTAAGAAGGGTGTGCCTTGATAGTGCTCCAATGCATTTGGTAAAGATTAATATCATGATATGTCAAGTGAAATGAGGGTTTACTCATGATAATTCAAGTGAAATGAGGTTTTACTCATTCTCCATGTGAAATTATAATTGGATCATGCTAATACCATGTAAATTGTTGTTGCCACATTTCCAAGTTATGATAACCATGCTATATAATTACTTTATGTTCATGTTTCTCTTATGCTCCTTTGATATTCCTATTTCCTAAAACGTATTGTATTATTCATGTTATGCCTTTTTTACTCCCTTACTAGGATTTATATCTCATCCTTTTCTTATGAATTTTCTCAGGTTATCCCATGAAATTATAAGTATGACAAAATTTAGTAGTCATGTAAAGAATGTTTTCAATAAAGATGTTGTGTTTTATGTTTTAAGTCAATATATAATGTTCCTAAGCCCCAAATACACTAGACCTATCGATATTATATGTTGTATCAAGTGAATATTTTATGTAATAAATCATGTTTAAGTGTGTAATAAAAGTAGGGATGTTATAATAGCCAAACTCTAAAATATTTGTACTAAATGACCTCAAATCCAGTCAAGAACTTCCATAATAAAATGATCTAAAATAAAAAACATGAAATTAAAAAATAGAAAATTATGAGCTTAGGACATAGTTCTACAATATGGGAGGAACACTAAAACCTTGGATTAAGAGATAGAATCTACAAGTTACAATATCCATAACTATTGGAGCTCTAATTAGAAATAAAATATGAATACAAAAATTGTTAAATTCTTTTTATAAAAAGTGATCTCACCTATCCTTCTATATATGAATCTAGATGATCAATCTGGTTATACCATTATATAGTCTTAAAGTTCATTCATTTCTTGATCAATATAATATTCAGTGGCTCATAGTAATCACATTCTCGACTTATTACTCATAATAAATAGTGTAATAAATCATTTTTATAACACGTATCCATCTGAAGAATCTAATATAGCATTTGAAATCATCATGTTATTCTTATTCATTGAAAGGGAACTCATACGCAAGCAAAATTACATCTTCTATACTTCTATAATCTGATAATGAATCATAACCACTACTATAGCCCGCTAGTTTTTATTTTTTGACACTAGTTACACTCTTACACCATTTATACACCAAAAAACAAGAATAAGTGGTGAATATAGCATATATCTCACAGAAGTAAAAGTGAGACAAGAAAATCTTTACTACATGAGTATCTTTTGAATCATGATACCCATGAAATAATAAAATAAATTTAAGATTTTCATATCATTAAATAAAGTAAATTAATGATATAAAATTTCATAGGATAGTATATACAATGCACAAAATAATCGAGTGGTGAATATGGCATGTGTCTCATGAAAATAAAAAGTGAGATGAAACTCCCTTACTCTAAGTCTTGACTTTATTTGTACATGTTCAAAACTCATGTATAATAAATATAAATTTATTATAAATCTAAAAAATAAAAATATTATTATATATCATACCATATATTATTTTATTATGACTTTATATTACGCGTTTATTAACAATTTCATGTTAAAGGTATATTTTAGGTAATAATCGCTTTGTTTTTTGTATATGTTTTGAATTGTTATTATTGATCCTATTACTTAGATCATGATTTAATTATTTCAAGAATGTGAAACATTATTTAAATATTATATATATTCATTAAATAATTATTTATAATAATATATAAAAGATAGAAATATTAAATGGAATACACTTTCCATGTAGATAGTATGTCGTACGTACGCAAGAACTTTGTTTCCATCTTCTTGTCATATTGAAAGAAAAAAAGTAAAATAAATGTATGTTTATATATATATATATATATATTACAATTAAATTAATTTATTATTTTATATATATCATATACATTTACTAAAACCAACTTTAATACATTCCATGTAAAGTGTGAATGAATCACATCGCTTTGAGGAGGCGGTAGGCCACACGTCCACAAACGAAGTTATCATATTCCCACGAAAAAGAAATAATGAAGGTATAAATTATATAATAATTATATAAACATAAATAAACCATAAATAACATATATATCAGATGAAATAGTAATTTCATCATTATTTTGAACTTCAAAAGGTGGTGATGGAAGAACGAACAACATCGGTTCGTGAGGAAGTAGTCTTGCATACACATGAACGATGATTTTGTATCCCATTTGATGGAAGTTTGCGTGATTTTAGTTAATAAAATAAACATAAAAACACACATATATATATATATATTTAGGATACTTATGATATTATATTATCATGTAATAATAATAATTTAATGTGTTGATAAATAAATAAATCAGAAGTTCTTGTTGAAGGATATTACCTCTTCTTTGGTAAAATCCTTTTAGTTTGAACCAAAGGGATTCATTGGTTGTATTTACTTCCAAATTAAGGATTCTATGTTGATAAGAGGTATGTTGGGAGATTATTTTGGTATGTTCTGGATGAGACAATGTGCTTGATAGGTGTGGAGATGTGAGGGGGTGAGTGCCCTTTTATAGTGGAAGAGGAGTGGCATTCTTGTAAATAAAAAAGGTAAACACTATTGAGGCGTATCCCTTACATAATATGACTCCAATAATTGTAAAAATTATATAAATTGGATGATATGGTATAGATATTTCCATAAAATGTCTTCTTTAGATTTTTATTTAGTATTTTTTCCCTTAAGTAAAATTTAACCACTAAGTATACTCTTTTTTACCTTAATTGACGTAATTTATTTTAAATACTTTCACTAATAGTATTGGTAAAAAACTAAGTTGAACATACTATAAATTATATATTATTATTATTGAAAATATGGAATCAATTTTTTGAAATTCTAAACATATAATTGGATGAAATTATTTTAAAATTATTCCCATAGATGGGATGTAACAATAGGTTTTTAAAGTAAAACGTTCAAAGGTTTTAAATGTTTTTATATCCAATTTCAATGTGAAATTAATTCCAATGACCTAAATTTAATTTTTATATTTATAAATGATCTAAATATAATTTTAAAAAACTAAAATATAATTTCACTATATAAATAAATTATATTAAAAATCAATTTTCCATTAAAATTTATTGTTTCTCATTATTCATCAAATAATGAAACTTCTCAAAAAAATACCAAAAAATCACCCAAAGTAAATTTTGATATTCCTCTTTCAAAAATGATGTATTTTTATACAATATAAATTATAAAAGTTTCAAAATTATATTTAAAATAGTTTCTCTATTAAAAAGAGTTAAAATTACATTTAAGAAAAGTATATCTTTTTATTCATAAAAAATGGATTTATTCTTCTCTTATGCCTATCAAAACTATTGGATTATTGTAAAAAATGATTGAATATATAATATATAAAGTTTTTTTAAAAAAAATAATAGTTTTTGGTTTAATTTATTGATATAAAATGGTTTTTGTGCATAAAAAACATTTTACTTGGAAAAATAATTTATTTATTTCCAAATTGTTCTCACTTTAATTTATAAATAATTGATAACCAAAGTATTAATTTTATATACATGTAAAAATAATATTTTCACAATTTATTTAATCTTATTCATCACTTACATTCTGATAGCTAAGTGGTAACTATAATAATATTTTAATAACAATATTTATAGTATATTGTAGTTTAGTAAAAATAGGTCTTGAGTTTAACAAAATCAATAGAAGGAATTCTAAATTGTGTGTAAAAAAATCCAAACATAGTGTTGCGTTTAATAAAAGATAATCTGAGTGTTTCATGTAGTGAAATAAAAACTAGGTGTTTCATATAAATAAATAATAGTTTGATGTGGTATGTATTATAATCCATTAAAGAAATTTTAATTTATTTAAAAAATAATAAATCATAAAAACTTAGGGTGTTATAATAGATAATTGGTTCGATTAGTTGAAGAGATCTATCTAGTTTTCAAATATAAAATTTTTTCATGGATATTATCATATGAAATTAAATGGTGAGGATATTCCCAATACTAGTTTCAAGTGGTTTTTAGGCATTTTGAGTTAATAGTTATATCGTTCAGTGTCATGAAAACCACAGATATTTTTACGGGACTCATGAACTTCATATTTCATGAATTTTTAGATCAGTTTTTGGTAGTGTTAAGTGATTATATCATCTTGTACTCGAATTTTGATTGTTTTATTAGTCCAATAGCTCTATTATCTCTATTTGAAGTTTCCCTTGTGCATGTTTTTGATGCATGAGGTTCATTTTATACCGCATTTCGTATCTCATCAAGGAGTATTTGTAGATACTTTAAAGATTAAGGAGGTCTTTTATTTGGTGAAAATTAAAAATATTGTATTGGTTTATAATTTACTTATTCTTGAAGGCTATTATTGGAATTTGTGTGTGATTTTTCTCATATTTCATCCCATTTTACTGTGGAACCTCAGGCCCACACTACTGGATCTAGTGCTAAAAATATTTTCTTTAAACACTGGATTTGATTCAAAGTGAGATTAAAATATATTTATTTTAAATAATTTTCATTAGTTAAACATTATATCTCATAAATAGTCATAATCCTAATAATAGAAGGTTTTGTTTATTTGATAAATAACTACATAAGAAATATATGTTACAAGATATGTGAAAATTTCTATATAATTGATCCACCCTGGAATCCCTTCCATAATTAACATAGGGTATACTCATCTTCATGACCTCGACAATGAAAGAATAATAAAGGGGTGTTATCAAATGCTTTATAAAGGAAAAATTTTCAACATGTCATTTGGGGTTAGATAAAAAGCGTTTGCGAAAACATGAGCAAGGGAGAAACATATTATTAAAAATAGCATGGAACAATAAGTGTTATCCAAAATTCTTGATAGAAAAACATGTAATCTAAAATGAACAAATTTATACCATTGAAAAAGAGTGAAGAATCTTGAGATAATAAATATTATCATTAGAGCATAATCATAGTCATATTTCATGGAAATGTTATGTTCCATTAAAACATAACATAACAATAAACTTTGGCACAAAAAAAGTGTAGGGTATCATCACCTTCATGATTTCTACTTTCACCCATTCCTTTATGAGTCACTACTCAAAGTCACACTTATCTATAGAACATAATTTTACCCATGTATAAATTTCTTATGAGACATAAACTTCTAACCAATGAATTGGATATAGATATAAGATCCCACCCATCAATCATTTGTATATATGTGTGCAACTTAAAATCGTTCAATAAATATATCATGAAGAACCCATGGAAATAAAATGGGTGTCATATCCTTTTCAAATGGAATCATATAAAGCAATCATTTATAATTCTATAAATAATAATAACATGGAAAACTCATTGAAAATAAATGGGTTTCAAAATATATTTAGTAACTATCTAGGTAAATATCATTCAATTAAGATGATGAAATACATTGTATTTACACCATATAGATAAAAGGTATACATTTTATTCAATAATTTCCCCTAATAAATCTGGCATCTAGGTGAACACCCTTTAATAAAAGTAAGGAAATATATAGTGTTCACATAGGAAATGCAATGGAAGGAAAAAATATTTATACACAGTGGATGATTAGGAAGGAACAAATTACTAATTTATTTCCATGAGTTTAATCTACCAAAATATTATAAGTGTATTTATAGGGAAATTCATGAAAATTAACTTCAATGGAAATTAATCATTTTAAGATATAGAGGAAAATTTAAGTGATATGTGAAAGAGTTTTTATAAAAAAAATAATTTATAAAATTTTCCTAGAATATGTTACATATCATTTTCAAAATAGTGAAGTGAAAATTTAATAAAAATTTTAATTTTAAAAAGAACCCTCAATAATGGATCCTTGAAAATACAAAAAAATATTTTATGAAAATGTGAAGTGTAAGATAAAACAAACGATCATGGAAGGAAACCCATTTTAATAATTTAAAATATATTTATTGAAACCCACATTGTAAAAAGGAATAAAAAAATTTATTTTTATAATAGGAAAATGGGAATGTAAAGGTCACATTATATAATACAAAACTTTGTTTCCAAATATAAATTCTAACATTGGTAGAAGGAGGAAAATATATACATTGATTATAAATCATAGTTAAAGTGGATAGGAATTATTCTTAATAATAATATAATTTTTTAAAAAAAATCATCAAGGTAAAATATTTGAAGTTAAAATTAAGTTTCACCTAGAGAGGAAGATAAAGTGATACAAAATAAAATCTTATTGTTGAATAAATAAAGCATATAAGAATGAAGTTCATGAATAGGTATTATAACTCAAGAAATGATATTTGAGTTATCAAAATCCATTACGAATTTAGTAACATAAGAATCAAAAGAACATGAGAGGAATATCATGAAATAGATATTAAAATCTCATTAAATGGGAGATATTTATCCTACATAATATTAATTGTGTATTTAATACACCGTATAAAATAAAACATGGTGTTTAATATCAAACATGTCTCATGGATTTAAAAATTGAGACAAAGAAAGCCTTACATCATCGTTATCTTTCGAAAAGAAAACCTATGAAAGTTAGAACATGAGATATATTTTGTAAATACCTTATATTATATGAAAGAATTTTACCAAATAAACCCATTTCTAATATATAAATGACAAAATGGAAATAATTTTTCAATATGCATCATATCTCAATGAAGTAAAATTGAGATGTAAAAAACCTTACCTTTAATCTCTCTTAGTTGAACGTTCTCTAACATCATATATAATAAAAAACTATATTAATCACCTATTTCAGAAACTTATACATAACTATAACCTTTTATAAAATTCATTTATATTCATTTATTAAAAATATATTAGTTACTCAAAATTTATTTTCATCATAGGATGTTTATTAGTTTTGATTGCTTTGTTTATTACTAGTTTCATAATGGTAGTTTCAATTATTATTTATATATTAAAATGTAATCATTATAATATCATTAAAGGTAATGTAATACATATTTTATAATTATTTATTATGTTTTAATTTCACTTTATTGGTATTTTAGTTGTGATTCATGACAATTATGTTGCTGGCAAGCTTATCTAGGTAATTTATAATGTACAAAAAGATGGTAAAATAATAATAAGTTAAATATTAATATAAAATTTACATAACCTTAAACCAAATATTATTTTCTTATTAATGAATAATACAACAGTTATTTATGTTTTCATAGTCATATGTGACATAAATTTATAGCAGCGTTCATGTAGGTGGTCAAACTAACCCAAACCAAAACAAAATATAATCTATATGTGAGTATGATTAAGAAAGTGATGCATTTGAAATAATATAATTATTAAAAAATTATAAATATATTATTTGGATTTTTTTAGGTTTTAAATCATATTTGAATATATTTTTAAAAATAATAAAATAATAGTTTAAAAATGAAATGTGTTACCTTCATGGAGGTGATAGTCTGCATGTACACACGGGTGACACGTTCGTTTACACAAAAAGTAAAGATGGTAGGATTTGGTTTATATTTTTAGAATATAAATAATGTTTTAAATATTATATTTATTCACTAAATACCCCTTTTAATCATCCATGTATGGTGGTTATGAATAACAGATCATGTCTTATATGGAGGCAGTTGTCTACACATAACACAAGTGCCATTTTTATTTTTCAAATGCTTGGCCGAAGGGTAGAAAATAGTGGTACTATAGAAATATCATCATTTAAGAATAATTATTATATTTATGTAATTACTTAAACATGGTTTCATTATATTATAGGGAGTTATAAGGAGAAAGAAACCAAAAAAGGGAAAAATAGTAATTGAGAGTGTTTTCCATACTCATTAAAAGAACTTCTTTTCAAAGAGAATTAATTCTTTGATATTTGGTATCTTGAGAAGAAAAAAGTCCCTAGGAATTTTATAATATTTTTTTGGATTTATTTGGGTATATTTTTTTCAAATAAAATAATCTTGGTGTGTAAAGAGAAATGGGGTTGTGATGGCTCATTTTATAAGGGAGAGGAGTAGTATTTTTGTAATATATAAAGGGTAATGTCAATATTCAAAGGTTAAAGGAATATAATAATGAAAAATAATGTATTTTTGGATATTTTATGTGGATAAATCCTAAACTACACATTTTTAAGCATTTTTTTAAATATAATACTTTTACACTTAGATTTTTCACTTTTACCATTTTTGGTTTTTACTATAATAATTAATTTTTAACTAGGTAATTTAATTTTAATATATAAAAATAAAATGGCCCTTATTATATAATTATTAATTAATTATTCCAAATATTAAATCCATTTTTTCAAATAAAATTTCTAAGTGTGATAAAAATAAATTTTAATATTAGCACACTTAACACTTAAAAACCATTTTTTGAAAAATTATATTTTAATGCTTAAACATTATTATTAAGATAATATTTTCAATATTTTCAACTTATTTGAAATTTATTGGTTTAGTATAAATAAAATATTAGTTATTTTTAATTTAAAGGAATCTAAAATCAAACATCACCTTGTGGATACATTGTTTAAAGAAACAGACCACAAATATTTTTTATTAGAGTAAAATATTACTTCGGTTTTAAAAATGTTAAACATGAGTTTTATAAATTCAAAATTATTATTTAAAATTATTTAATTTTATTTATGAATAAATATTTTTTATATAAAAATTTTCTAATAAACTTTTAAATCATTTTTTTTGTTATGAAAATATATAAAAATTGATATTTTTTCACTATTCACCCAAAAATTTAGCCTTTTCAGAAAAATAAAAACAATCTAAGATTATATAGACATAATAAATTAAAAAATGATGTTAATTTTATAAAATCAAAATAATAAACTTAATAAATTAATTTTTAAATAAAAATAAAAAATACAAAGATAAAATGTTTTATTGAAAATGGCATTTTTAAGTGTTATTAAAACTATTTCATATTAATTTATAATTTAAGTAATGGTAATATATTAGTTCATATATAATAATATTTTAAAATTAGAAATTTTAATTTATTTAGATAAAATATACATCACTTTTAAAAAATATTTATTTGAGAAAGAATGATCTTTTTTAATATAAAATCATATTAATTATTTATCCACTAAATATAAGAAATTTGAGTTGAGTAATATATTTTTATTTATTAGAAGTTTAATTATTTTTATAATGTTTTTATTGATATCCATCTAATATATCATGTATTTTTTTAGTTTGGTGTTTTGTGTAGAGAAATCTATCGAACACGGTATTAATTTAGAGAAAAATATATTCCAAAATCTCAAGGTGTTACATACCCCCTTAAATAAATTGCACCCCAGTAATTTTAATTATCACTCAATAATTAAAGAAGATAAGGGATATATATTAAACTCAAGATTTATTTTCTTGTTGTATATATATCTCACAATCATAGATATAATAAGACTCACCATTTCTTGCATAATAGGCATGTATTGATGTTTTTCTTTATCTCAATAATTTTTTACTAAATATTCTTCCTTGGATTGTTATAGAAGTTTCTAGGGACACACCTTTCATCACATCATTTTCTTGATTCTATTTCTAACCAGATACAAAAACCAATATATTTATCACAATATCCAATAAAATCATATTAAGCGATCATATGAATGTAAAAACTCAATCCTAATATGTTTACTTTAATGACAACATTATTTTAACATATGATACTTCTGTTTCAACTATATCACACTTGGTTTATCCAATAACTCTCTTAGTTTATCTTAGGTTATCTATGACCATACTCCTATTAGGTTCTTTGAATATACCATAAATATGTGCTTGGATCCTTTATAATGGTTTGTAAATAGCATATGATCAGCTAAAGAATATCTCCCATGAGTGTATTTCAATGTGTGTGGTCTTAGTCCCACTCATCATGAACCGAGTAATGATCAAGTAGATACTTAACCATACATTCTGTGGGTGGTTACACCTAATTAAATATATGTCACATCCATATCAACATTCTTGTTTCTATAAAGGGGTTTAATTACTAAGAGAACCACTTACTCAAATCTTTACAAATATTTTAGGATGTTATTCTATATTTAGAATTATCCCTAGGGTTTTAAAAAATTTATCTAATCCTATTCCCTAAAAATAACTAAAATAAACATCAAAAACAACAAAACCCTTCTCTAATTCCAACTAATGTTCCCTAGAACAGCGCTCCTAAATCAAGTGAAAAAAAATTCTTTAAACACTAGATTTCATGAAAAATTTAGAAGAACCTATCTTTATTTAACATTATTTCCATTAGTTAAACATTACAACTCAAAAATTATCACAGTCCAAGGAATGAAAGTTTTATTTTATTTGAGAACTATCTATATAAGAAACTTATTCTATAACACTTGTGAATATTTCTCCATAACTGATATGCATTAGAGTCTCTTTTAGACTTATCATAAGTTACACTCATCTTCATAACTTATATAATGAAAACATAAGAAATAGGTGACCTAAAACGCTCTTTAATTGAAAAATTCTCAACATGTCATCAATTTTATATCATAATCATATGAGAAAACATTATGAGGGGGGATATCATTTTAATAAGAACATAAAATAATAAGATTTATCCATACGTCAAAATATAATGACATGTAATTTCAAATGAACAAACATATACCATGGAAAAAGAGTGTGGAATTATGAGATAATAAACATGATACAATGAGAATAATCCTAGGTATACGACATGTAATTATATAATTCCCTTGAAACATAACATAATAATAAACTTTATCACAAACATAAGCACAAGGTATCATAACCCTCGTGAGTCACTACTCGCACCCACACATTTTTGATTCACAAATATCACTCATTCATGGAGAGAAAACTTAATTTCACCTATTTATACATGAATAAAATAATATATTTTTTTAAAAAATGTGTTGGAGGGTGATATTGTATCCTACCCATCAATAATCCATAGAAATGTATGCCCTTAAAAATAATTCCTTCATTAAATAATGAAGAACCCAAGGAAAGAAAATTTCATTCATATACTTTTCAAATAGAATCACATAAATAATTAATTTTTAATTCCATAAAAAATCATAACATGATAAACCCATGGAAAATAAATTGGTATCCCAAGATATTTAGTAACTTTCTGGGTAAATACCATAAAATTAAGATGATGAGGTATGTGTTATTTGTTCCATATAGATAAAATTTATACATTTTAGTAAATAATATCCCTAATTAATTGATATGTATCATATTAGTGAAAAAACTTCAATAAAATTAAGGAAATATATAGTGTACACAGAGGAAATTCATTGGAATAAAAATCATATTTATACGTAGTGGATGATTAGGAAAGATAAAAGAAATAATGGATTTCAATAGTTTAATCCCCCAAAATAGTATAAAATAATTTAGAGGATAATATATAAAAATAAATTTCAAAATAAAATAATAATTTTGAGATAAATAGAAAAATGGAAATGATATCCTAAAAGTGTTTTTAGATGAATTTTTTTAACAATTTCACAGAAGAAGCTACAGGTCATTTTTAAACTGGTGAAGTGAAGTTTTTTAAAACTTTTACTTTCAAAAATAAATCTCAATAATGGAACCCTAAAAAGATATAAATTATATTTTAATTAAATGTGGATTGCAATATAAAACAAATTATCATGGGTGGAAACCCATTTTAATTATTTAAAATATCTTTATTTAAACCCACGTCAAAAAAAGGGATAAAAAAACTTATTTTTGAAAAGAGTAAATGGTGAATGTGAAGGTAACATGAGATAATACATGATTAGGTTTCTAAATATAATGTATAACATTGGTGAAAAATGGAAAATATGGACATGGAGGAGAAACTAATGAGAAAGAGGAAGGGAGTTATTATTAACAATGATATACTTTTTGAGAAAGAAATTTGTCAAGGTAAAACAATTGAATTTAAAAGTCATTTTCCATTTTAGATTAAGATAAATTACTATAAAATTAAACCTTATGGTGGAAGAAACCATCCTTATAATAAATAATTTCATGAATAGGCATTATAACTTAAGAAAGGATATTTTAGTTATTAAAATTCCTTAGCGATTTTGTAATCTAAAAATCAAAAGAACATAAGGGGGAGATCATGAAATAAATATTAAAATATTTTTATAATTAAGATATTTATAATACATTAAATTAATTTTTTATTGAATTCAACATATAAAATAAAACATGGTATTTAATATCAAATATCACATGTATTTTAAAATTGAGACAAAGAAATACTTAAATCATCGTTATCTTTCAAATTGAAAACCCATAAAAGCTAAAACATGATATGGATTGGTAAATCCCTTAAATTTAATGAAAAATTATGATATAATAAATCCATTTCGAATATATACACCATGAAAATGAAAAAAAGTGGTGAATACAAATCATATCTCAATGAATCAAAATTGAGATGAAAAAAATCTTACCTTTAATCCGGCTTAGTTGAGCTCTCTCTAACCTAATTTATAAAAAAATAACTATATTAATAACTTATTTAAGAAACTTAATCATACCTATAAACTTTTACAATTTTTTTTTATAATAATTTATTAAAAATATATTATTTACTTCTATTTTATTTTCAACATCATATGTTTATTAGTTTTGATTAATTTTTTTAGTACCAGTTTTATAATTGCAGTGTCAATTCTTATTTATATATTCTAATTTAATCATTAATATATCATTAAAGGCACTATAATAGATATTTTATAATGAAGTATAGTGTTATTATTTTAATTTATAAGTATTTTGCTTATGGTTCATGATGATGAAGTTGTTCACTGTTGGAAAATACCCTACCCTGACTGTTTTAGAAACTATGGGAAAAATAGATATAACCACAATTTTGGTCAAATCCTTGGGTATAGCCATTTTTTCACGGCTTATACCCACAGTTTTGAAAAAACCATGGGTATAGGATTTTGTTTTGAATTCCTATACCCACGGTTTTATAAAACCCTAGGTATAGCTTTCCCGCGTTACGGAGGGAAAAAAATTCCACGAGGCACAAAAAATATTTGGCTGGAAAACCTATTCCCACATTTTCCCCTCTTATACCCACAGTTTTTATTGATATATTTAGATCGATAAAAATATATAAAAACATATGATTCGTAGGCGAGTTGGTGAGGCGTTGTTTATTATTCACTACGGTCGTGGGATCGAATCGCGTTGAATGCTTTTTTCTAATACAAGGAGTGAGATTAATATATTATGATAAATGTAGATATATTTATATAAAAACAAATTTGCTAGGTTTTTTAGGCATTGGAAGTATGAAGTGAAGGATGCGGGATCAGAACCCATGGGCTATATTTTTTCTACTACGGACGTCGATTAATATATTTAGTGAAATATATATATATATATATAGGTGACGTAGCTTGAGTGGTGAGGCACCCAGAATTAGAAAGGCAGGTCATGGGTTCAACCCCTACTGCACGTTTTTTGTTCAATTTATACCCATGGTTTTAAAACCTTGGGTATAAGGCTTTAACAACCTGGCTATTAGGTATGAGGCTTTGACAAGGTAGAAAAAATACATACCCACGACTTGAAAAAACTGTGGGTATAGGCTTTGGATCTATCTTGTGCCTTGGTTTCCCATAGTTCCCAAAACCGTGGGTATAGGATATACCCATTGTTTTGGGGGCTATACCTACGGTTTTGAACTGTGGGTATAGGTCATTTTTTCAGTAGTGGTTGAGGATCTTGTTTCGGTAAATTATAATGAACAAGAAGATTTTACAATAATAATAACTTAAATATTAATATAACATTTCCTAAAACATAAACCAAAAATTATTTTATGATTAATTTTTAATAACACAAATAGTTAAGTTTTTATATTCATCCATGATTGAAATTTATAGAATTGTTCATATAGGTGGTTAAACCGACCCAAACAAGAAAAGGTTGTAATCTATAGGTGAGTATAGTTGATAAAGTGATTATTTTGAAATAAAATCATTATTAAAGAAGAATAATGATATTATTTGTATGTTTTTAGGTGTTGACTTAAATTTTATGATATTTTTATAAAGATTAAAATACTTGATAAAAAATGTAATATGTTACTTTCATGGAGGCAATAGTCTTCACGTACCCATAGGTGATGTATTTGTTTACATATAAATTAGGGAGGTAGGAATAGGTTTTCTATTTTAATAATATTAATAATATTTTAAAAATAATTTTTAGTCATTAAATTACAACATTTAATCATACATGTTGGTGGTTATGAAAAACAGGTCACATCGCTTATAGAGGCAGTAATCTACATGTAACACAAGGGAAATTTTCACTTTTTGAATGATTAGAAGGAGTTCTGAAAATGGTTATCCCAAAAAATAATAAAATTTAAGGATAATTAAAATATTTATTTAATTAAATAAACATTGTTATATTATATTTGGAGGAGGTATAAAAATAAATAATGGGAAAAAAATGTGTAATTTAGTAAATTACCTTACTCCTTGGAAGAGCTCCTTTGAAAGAAGGATTAAGGATTTGAGATGTGGTATTTTAATAATACCAGAACCTATAAAAAGTGTATAGGAGTTTTGGAGAGTAATTTTGTAATATTTTGGTTGAATATAAGAGTCTTGTAGTTTGAAGAGAATTGGGATGGTAGTGGCTCCTTATATAAGTGAGATGAGTGGCGGTATTGTAATATATAAATGGGAAAGTCTTTATTCAAAGGTAAAATGGATCAAATAATGTAAAATAATGAAGTGGGTTAAATTTAATTCTAATAAATAATAAAAAACATTTTCTAACATGCTTTACCATTTGGAATTTAATAATAGATTTTTTTCATGATAATTCTAATAGCATCAGTTGATCCCTTTTTGTTTTTTAAATACTTATGCCCTCTTTAAGGGATAATAAAATTATTATATGATGATTTTCTAGAAGGGAAAGGGTTTGTTTCATGAATTTTTTATCGGTTCAATTTTATATTTATTGGTAATTATTCATAAATGATTTTTTTTATTATAATGTGGTTGTTTGTTGCCTCACCTCCCCTTTGACATGTTTTGGGAACCTAAGTATCTAAGTGAGATATCATGTTTCATCCAACACTATATAGATTATGCATTGTATAATTTCTATTAGTTTTATATTATTATTTTTATAGGGGAGTTTACCTGATGAGGCTACAAAGGGTATGTTGGGTGGTTATGTGTTTTGGAATTCAACATTTGTTGGTAGATGGTTTTGCATAAGTGTTGTCTACATTATTCTTACCTTAAGTACTAGTGAATTACCTATGATGCAAATTTCTTATTGATGATTACATATAATGGATCCTAATCATATAATTTATTTCATCCCCTAGTTTGTTGGATTATATTTTACCATTTTTTGGTTATGGTTTGTTTTTTCCTTTCATTCATCCTTGATGATGTGGTTATAAGTTTTTTTATATTTTTATTCTTTCATGGTTGGGTTTACTCTCTAAATGTTTTCTAAATTTGATTTAAAGTGTAATTTCAAAGGAAAATTGTTGTTTTGAACATAGGATTTTGAAAAAGTTTTTTAAATTAAGAAAATGAATATTATTTTTTATAATATAAAAGTTCATAATTTAAAATTTCAAATAATTTATTTTCCAAATATTGTTTCTAGTTGTTTTTAATAAAACAAAGTGATATACTCCTTATATATAAATATCATGATACTTTGTTTTCATTATAATTTATTAAATGGAAATAAATTAAATTGTATATAATAATATCATTTATGAAATGTATTTTGAAATGAATTTAATATAATATCTGGTCAAATCCAACTTGTAATGTCTATATCACACCCTATATACACACATATATTTGTGTATGTAGATCTCATGTTTATTACAGGTGCCTAGGATGTAATCCTCTTTAGGCCTAGTTTAGTTTGGCATGTTGATGGACATTTTCGGTTATGGTGAATTTCGATGGGTTTCAAAGAGGTAATATTTATCATTGTTTAGGTTTTATCTTTTCTTTTGGTTTATTTATGTATCAGCCACTTCATTCAGGTGCTTATTTTTTATTTTGATTTCCTTTATGTTGAGACCTTGTTTCATTTTATTATTATATTTTATCTCCTAATTTTTTATATTGACTATATATTATTTTGGTTATTTATTTATGCTATTATCTATTTGGATTATTATTTTATTTAGTACAATTTATTTATTATATATGTAATTCCAATGTGTGGATGAACCATGTTAAATTTTCAATAATTGTATTTTTCTTATTTATTTTTATTTAGGGTGAAACCATTCCCATTAGTTGAATCATTTGATACCTGACACTAGTTATCAGCCCATTCCAATTAAGAATTCACTTTATGCCTTATTACGATCCAAGTAGGGTTAACAAAGACTAATTCGTGATATGTTTTACCTCTAAAAATATTCCATAAGGTATATCAAATAAGATAGACCAATTCTTCCATGTATTTTTTTAATGAACCATACGTTATATATTTCCAAATGTAATATCAATTTTTTTATCCTTGTTGTAATATAATTCATTTTAGAAAAGTTGTAGGGGGAAATCATACTCTAATAAATCGTTAAATTATTATCTTGGATAAAGGTGATCCATTAGAAAAAATCATCAATAATTCTTGTACATTGTCTTTCTCACATTATGTAATTGATGACAGGAATTCCCTTCATTACAAATTGGTTAGGATTTATTTCTCATAACAGTGTATCCATATAAGTTTCTCTATGAAGAAAATACATTTATAGGGAACATTAACAGATCATTAAAAATAAAATATTGTTTTTTATGTGAATATAATACTTTAACACCTACCTCCCATATAAATTACAAATCATTAAGTAATGGGAACTGATAAATGTCAATATCCTTTCAAGATTGTTTTGGTTTATAAATCATCAATATCATCATAAAAAAATTTATTCATACATATCCTTAGGGAGAGATTTCAGACTACCAATATAACAATCCATTAACCATTTTGGTTATAAAAGTTCTAGTATGGATTCATTCCATCTGTACATGGTCCTATTCTGATATTTCTAACTTCATTTAGGAAATTAAGAATGAAAAATTGTCAAATCATTTTTATTATTGTGAATTGGTCATGTGATGTAGGTTTCTATTATAGATTAACTCATCTGTATATAATCTAATCCTCTTTTCATCATTTAAATTTGTAAATAAATGCTTCAACTAGGGATATATTAGAAGGTACCATAATTTATTAGTAGTAGTTCTATTATTACCCATAGAAATAGATCACAATTGGATCTCCCATCCATTTTATATCATGATTTCTCATATTTAGGATATTTTGATCAACCTTTATATTCCTTCCTATAAAATACACTATCATTATGGAAACAAATTATTTTCTTATACCCCAGTCTATTGAAAATAATAATTATTTGTATCATGATTGGAATTTTGAAGCTCATTACCTTCTAGAATATCTCTTTCAAAAGTTCATGAAATTCAGTGAAAATTTTATTTATTTAAAAAATTATTATTTTTATGTTAACAAATATAAACACTATAAATATCACTATAAATGAAGTATAGCATATGAATAGTGGGTTTTCAACATCACTATATAATCATTAAACACTTTCTCTTTTTTAAATGGTTTTAATGCCTACAACATGAATTAATTCATCAAGATGATTCTTTTTTCTCGTACTGAATATCTTCATCAATGTAAGATCTTGAATGATTTTTCATTTTAGTGCATCAAATCCAATTTGTATATCTATGACTAAAACCATATCAAATGAGATGGTCTTTTATTTCTACAAACCCTAATTTTCTCGTATTCTATAATTTCATGCATGGATATAAAAAATTGTTTCTATTTTCAAGATTTTTTTAGAAACTTACATTAAATTATCAACCCCTTTATCATATTCATCACTTGTTCTCTATGAATTATCCTATTAAGATTTATGAATTACCTAAAATAATAATTAAAATTAAAAAAGTTTTAAAATATCCAAACATATAAAAATATAGATATATAATTTTAAAAAGTATATATCAACTTATATATATATACATATAAACATGTGTGTGTGTGTAAAATATATAAATACATAAAGAAAAAAATATAAATTTAAAACATATAAATTTAAAATTTATATAAACATAAATAAATAAAAAATAAATACAACTAGAAAAATAAACATGTAAATTTAAAACATATAAATTAAAAAAATATAAATATGTGAACATATAATTAAAAACATAAAGCATATACATTTAATACATATATATAAATATATAGACAAATAAAAGAATATTGACATATAAACCATTAAATTAAGAAAATATAAACATATAAATATATAAACATGTAAATCTAAATAAAAAATATATTAATTTAAATTATATATAAACATGTAACTTTTCATTATATAAAAAATTTAACATGTGGATTTAATGCATATAAACATATTATCATATTTATAGAAAAAAACATAAACATGTAAAAATATATAGAAATAACAAAATTTTCTTTGAAAATCAAAACAATTACACATAAATCGAAATGTAATAATGAATATTTTAATTTCTTTAACATACAAAGGAAAGTAATTTAAAAATTAATTCAAAAAAATCAATAAAAGTATAAATTCAACTTTTATAGATATTATTTTTAATGAGAAATCTAACTAATACTCAACAAAACAACACATAAATACCTAAACGTTAAAATTAAACCATAGAAAATAAAAAATATATTATATAATATATAATACAAAGGTTTGTTCAACCTATTCCGATTCCTATACTAAATCACACTTAAAATTAAAAATAATAATGAAATATAAAGAAATTAGTTGGAACTAAAAAAATGTGGATAATAAGAATGGAAGATAATGGAGGTGATGATAGAGGGTGGTGAAAGGGGGTTGAGGTTGGAATAAAGGGGTCGAGGGTGCTAGAATGGGGCTAATGGAGGAAGAATTGGGAATATGGTATGTTAAAATTGGATATTATAGAAAAATATCATGATTTAAAAGCACAATTATTTGGGTTTTAATTTTTGTAAAATGGAGAAATAAGAGGGTATGTCTTTCTTGTGTGTGTTTTAATTTTTTTTAAAGGGTTTTAACATCAGTTTTATGAAAATCATCACTGAAAGATTTCGGTAAAAATATTTTAACATAGGTTATCTAATAAGTATTATTAAAATATCATTCAACATTATTTATTATATTATTAATGTTAAAAATCTCATTGTATATATTATTTATTCAAAAATTGATTCTTAACCAAGATTGGATTTTTTTTATCATATGATGTTTTTGACATCACGAACCTTAATTTTTTTTGTAGGAACATCCAATCCAAAATATGCCCTTTGGAACCTCAAATGTGGAATGAGTTCTCAAACTCATGAAAAAAACAACAGTCAATATCAATAACTGTAACAAACCAAACTTTTATTAATGAAAATTCATCTTGATCTAATTAAATGTCTTATTATGGAAAATGGTTATATAAAATATGAAATTCCTTGGTTTTATGTTTTTTGATTTCAAAATACCGTTAAGAATTATTATCGTTGCTAATATAGCCATTAAACAATGATCACATGATTAGTATAAATATAGGGATTTAACAAATCCAATTTACTGAGAAAAAGGAAGTGATGGCCTCATCCATTAGACTTTCCCCATATGAATCCCATTTGTCAGAGCTCGAAAAGGAGTTGGCATCATTGGGATTCCCTATTGACCAAGCCCAAGTAAAGCTGTAACACTTTAAGCTCGAGCGGAACTGCCTACGGAAGAAGTGGAATTTGATAGAGATTACCACCCGAGCGATGTTATCAGAGCCACCCCAAGAGTCTGTCACCGTCGCACATCTTACCCTTTGGTCTTATGTATGTGTTATAAGGGTTTATATAACAATACATTATCACTATGTTTATGTGCATAACTTTTGTATATAATAAAGAATATACATTCATCTTATTATTGTTACTTTGTAAATAAATTTTAAATAAAAAGTAGTATTTTTAGATAATATTCAATTAAGAAATCTATTTTTATGAATTAATGGATTTTTGAATTAAATAATATTTTAATAAAATATTATTACAAAATTACTTTTTATTAAATATAAATTATTGTATAATTTTTACGAACACAATTGTAATTTTTATTAAAGTTCAATTTTTATTTTAAAGGTAAAAATTCATATTTTTAGAAAATTATTAAGATAAAATTAATATTATGTTTAGAATCAGGATCTCAAAATTATCCAACGGTTAATTTTTCATAATTTTATGAGACAATCAAATTTTTGGGTAAAAGATTAAATACCGTTGAAATATATAATATGTTTTATGACATCATAATGACCTAATAGTGATGTCATAAAATACTATAAACATTTCTTTCAGCCAATATATGTTTTATCATTAAAATAATGTGATTTTAGGTTTGTTTGATTTATTTTACAAATCTTTTGTGGACCCTCCTAAACTTATAAAAAATTTGGATTTTTAAATTGGTTTCCTTGAGAGTGTGACTCACCACCACATAAGAAAGTCTAATTTTTTAAGAATTTCGTCCATTGGCCTTATAAAATATTGTTTTCCACTCCCCTTTGGAAAAAAATATGGGCTGGTTTGTGGTTTGGATTAGTTTAGTATGTGATGAACGAAACCTAAATAATAAATAATTCCCTCTCTTTTAATATATAAACCCACCCAAGCTCCCACTTCCTCTTCACTCAAAGCCTTTGTAACTCGACCAACCCCTTACCTCCTCTCTCTAGAATCCTCAAGGTCCCTCAACCTCCCATGAATCCTCTCTTAAGACCCTCCCAAGCCTTTGGGATCACACTTCCAAGGGATTCCTTCCTTTCTCATTTAATCCAAGTTTCTTAATATTGTTATGCCCTTTTATTTTCAATTATAAATGTTGGTGTTGGATTTCACACCTCCCCCATACTTACCTATTTATGTTTTAATGATGATAGACCCATTTTCTATATCATTAATGCCTCTCATGTACACCTGTAACTATATCGAGATTCCGTACGGAATTCCTCTCTCCTCAATTACATTAAAGAAATTATTTTGTATTATGAATTCAAATTCCATTACCTATATTTGTACATGTATCTATATGACCCCCTTACTGTCCAGTTGATGTAAATATGATGATACACCCTTTTTTATCTCATCAACCATTTTTATGAAGTCTTATGTCACGTCGTTATGCTGCTGAAATTGCACTACCATTTTACAAGCCATAATCAATGTGTATTGAATACCATGCCCATTTCTCAATCAAGGGTATTTACCTTTATGAAAATTTACTTATTGATGTAATAATTTCATGTATGAATTCCACATACCTTTACTGTGGAATAAATTATGATGTTTAATGAATCTATGTTTTATGATATGGTGGCACACTTATGCATGGAATTAAATTTTTAAGAAGGGTGTTCCCTGATAGTGCTCTAATACACTTGGTAAAGATTAATATCATGATACGTCAAGTTCAATGAGTGTTTAATCATGAAAATTCAAGTGAAATGAGGTTTTACTCATTCTCCGTGTGTAATGGGCCTTGGCTACCACGTAAATTATTGTTGCCACATTTCCATGTTATGATAACCATGCTATATATTGCATTTATGTTCATGTTTCTCTTATTCTCATTTGATATGAATATTTCCTAACATGTATTGTACTATTAATTTTTTACCTTCTTTACTCCCTTACTAGGATTTATATCTCACCCTGTTCTTATGCATGTCCTCAGTTTGTCCCATGTAATTCTAAGTATGACGAAATGTAGTGGTCATGTAAAGAAAGTTTTCTATAAAGATGTTGTGTTTCGTGTTTTAATCCCTTATGTAATGTTCCTAATCCCCAAATACACTATACCTCTTGATATTCTATGTTTTATGAAGTGAATATTTTATGTAATAAATCATGTTTAAGTGTGTAATAAAAGTAGTTATGTTATAATATCCAAACTCTAAAATATTTGTACTAAATAACCTCAAATCCAGTCAATAACTTCCATAAAAAATAATCCAAAATAAAAAATAAGAAATGAAAAAAAAAATTATGGGCTTTGGACATAGTTCTACTGTATGGGAGGAACACTAAAACCTTGGATTAAGATAGAGAATCTCCATGTTATAAGATCCATAACTATTGGAGCTCAAATTAGAAATAAAATATGAATACAAAAATTGTTGAATTTTTTTATAACAAGTGATCACACCTATCATTCTATAGATGATCAATCTGGTTATACCACCATATAATCTTAAAGTTCATCCATTTCTCGATCAATACAATTGTCAGTTGCTCATAGTAATCATATCCTCGACTTATTACTCATAATAAATAGTTTAATCAATCATTTTAATATCACTTATCCATCTGAAGAATCTAATATAGCCTTTGAAATCATCATGTTATTCTTATGCATTGAAAGGGAACTCATACGCAAGTAAAATTAAATCTTCTATACTTCTATGATTTGGTAATTAATCATCACCACTACTATAGCCCGATATTTTTTATTTTGGACACTGGTTACACTCTTACACCATTTATATCTAGTTCTATATAATTATTTCCAAAATAACTCCTTCCAAAAGTTCTAAAATCTTAGTTAGAAAATGTTTTTCACATAACCAAAACCTAAAAATATCCCACTTGAAAATAATTTTCAACACATAAAAAATAATTCATCTAGATCACTCCATTATATTTCACTTTTTTACTTTCCATTTAGTGAAACCATGGTCATATGTCATGATTTCAATCATCCAACCCCTTCTAAGGAACAACACCTCCTTAGAATTTCCCAGACTATAAACTTCATCAACATGTCCACAATTTTTGAATTCCATCAACCATCTATATCTTTAGAGCTTCTTCCTATAACTAATTTTAGATGATGTAATAATTTAATAGAATATAATTTATCCTATATTGAACCATAAATTCTTCAAAATATGAATCGTTCTTTGACTATCAAGAAATAGCATTCCGAACTCTTGAATTCTTATAAGATCCTCCAGTAGCCCCTTCATCCAAATGAACTCCTTCCTAGATTCTATGATTTATACTTACTATAATTCTATTATAGATAATGAAACTACCGATTTAATTCTATACATCCAACTCTCATTTTTTAATATGAAAATAAACACATATCCAATGGTTTTAATTCATTATAATGTTAGTGTTTTGAGTTAAAAAAGAAAATCATGGGAACCTAAATCTAGGTATTTTATAATAGTGATTTTTGACCAGCAATGAGAATTTCTTCATGTGATCCACTTATGGGTATTTAAAATGAAATAATAAATTTAATTAAATCTATCACACATATGAGAATATGATAATATTGAGGAGTAAATAAAAAAAGGCGTCACTGCTTGAGTTTAGTAAAACGTTGACTACCAAGATTTGTGTGCTGAAGAGAAGAGAATTAGATCTTTTTAGTAATGAAAATGTGGTTAATGTATTCCATAATAAATAAACTATTGAGAATATGATACCATTTAATCTAGGAAATATTGTATGTGTTTCTAAGAAGTAAATAGAGTTAGTGAATATCCTATTACCTAATCTTGTGAGTTGAAGTTGAGTGAAAAGAAACAAGGAAGTAGCAGACCGAAGAGGTTCTGTATTCAATGAGTGCTTAAGATCAAACACAATTTTTGAGAAATATATCTTTAGTCATGATAATTTGGAACTAATCTAATTAGTGTGTAAAAACTGTATAAAATATTTATGGGTTTTACTCTTATGTTTATTAGTTTAGAAAGTCAGCAAGCTGGTTTCTAAAAAGAATCAAGGGGTTTTGCAGTTGACAGAGGTCGAGTTGCATGTGTATTTTTTAAAGTAGTTAATGTGGTCATGGTTTCTCTATTGGGAAGAAGCAAGTCATATTTTAAGGGTTCAGTGACATTCTTGGGAAGAATATTTTATCTACTTTAGAAGTTAGGAATAAAGTTTAATACCACTCGGATCTAAAGACTATGGGGTGTAGTATAAAAATCCCTTCCCTTGTGTGATATAGTGGAATCTTACCACCTATGTAACATGGTGATCACATATGTGTGATATTATGTGAATTTGTTTTAGGATAATATCCAACAACTCACTTATATTTGGTGATTATAATATTAATGAATAATTTGTGTCTTAATGGGAGTTGAAAAAAGTAAGTTTTAGGTTTCCCTCATTGGGGATGAACCATGTAAAAACACTTGTGTTATCTTTACTTTGATAATATTTATTGATTATAGGTGTTTAATAGGGTAAATAATAAGAAATACATTTATTTACTAATAAGTGATAGGGGTTAAAGACCAAATGGGGGTTAAATTAATTAAATATTAATTTTTTCTTGGAAAATATTCTAGTCACACCATATTCACCCCCTCTCAAGTGTGTAGCATCAGTCCATCGAGCACAATAATGTTAACCCTGAGGGGTGTGTGTAAGAGAGTATGCGTGGTTGACTTGGGGTGTTACGTTATAATTTTAAGTTTGATGGTGTGATACATTTTATGATATAGTTGTGACTATATGAGTCATCATGGGAGGGGCACACTACCCATTAGTCCTTATAAATTAATTCCCAAGATATCTCTTAGAATATTTACACTGAGGTCTATCTATATTTCTTAGGATTAGATCCTAGTAATTTACTTTATACCTGATACTATTTTATTTACTTGGATTACCTTCAAATAGTTTTCATTATGTTTGATACTACTAAATTTTTTAGGATTACCTATTAAGAATCAGCACCCTGTAATCCTACATGAAAAATGGGGGTTGAAAACCCCTTGGGAACAGGTACTGTACCAGTACTGTAGAAAATTTTAGCAACTACAACACTGTAGTAGCAGTGACACTGTAGTTACGGCGGTCACTATAGCAACAGCAGGCCACTATAGTGGCGACAAGGCATTGTAGCAGCGACAGGGACTGTGTGGTACTTTACTAGTGTTACTATAGCAATACTATTCACAGAATGGGCCTTGGGCCAAAAATTTGGGCCTTTGGGCCATGTAATGGGATAAATGCCCACTGGGCCTTTGGGCTATGTAATGGGTCTCCCTCTACCCAGTTAAAGAGGTCTTTTCTTTTCTTTAATAATAAATGAGGCTTCATCCCCAACTGTTAAAAACTTCTTAGAAATCAGTCTTGGTCTTGATACTACTAGATTACCTAGGATTACCTCATGGGAATTAACCTTTGGCCTAATTCTACTAGAATTCCTTGGATTACCTCTTAGGAATTATATTTATGCCTGATATATTTTAGGATTCCTAGGATACTTCCTAGTATCTAGTACTTTCACCTAATACTAAATGACCATTGAGCCTGATATTATTTGGATTGGTTATTCAATGTCTTTAGAGACACTTCATCATTGGACGAAGTATGTATAATCAATATTATGTGTCACCTTAGAACTTGAAGATTTATAGTGATTAGTTTTTATGATTCTACAGTTATTCATTCACTTTTTAAGAATATCACTTGTGCATACACTAATTTAATGGTTGGGCTTTGGACACCATTGGTGGTGCCCTCATTAGTTATAATTACACCCTTCTTGGGTAACCATGACTCTTGGGTACTTGATAATATATAACTATTCACAAGTTAATGTGGGGAAGAGGAATGGGATTGGATCATTTCGCTACATTGATTTGATGGGATTGGGATATGGATGAGATGATGATTAAGGATGGTGGTAGAGCCTCCTTCTATTTTATTTTGTTATTTATCATATATTTTTTATCAAACCAGTGGGTGATAAATTTATTTATATCAGTATAATCATGTGTAGGTATGATTAAATTCTTATATATTTCATTTTATATAACATTTTATGTTTAATTACTTATTTAAACTTTTATTATTTTTTATGGATGATTTTTGGTTATTTTTTTTGTTAGAATACCTTGATATGATGATATAATCTTCCTAGGGTAACACCCTAGACCCTCTCTACTAGTTAGAAGCTGATGGAATATGTGTATGAATTCTTGATGTTAATTAAAAACTGTTGGTATAGAGATGGATGAGAGGTTAATGGTGGAATAGCATTATAATGGGTCTTAGATGTTGGGATGGTTGAGTTTCCAACCAAAAAGGAGTAGGAATCAACAATATTCCTTATGTTTTTTAAGAGATGATATTTTTCATGCATCCATCGAGAGATTCGTTCTTGTATGATTAATTTAGGGGGTGAATGGAAATCAATAATTTCATTTTCTCACCATTCTCATTGGATCTTATGTTATAGATACTCATTTCCCATTTCATCCTCGGTAATATTTGCCTCAAAGGCCTCATTAACAATAGGGTTAACATGATTTGTTTTAGTTAGGGGTAAATGGGTCAGTAAAAGTAAAACCTCTTGATATTCCCCATCCTCGTGTACATGGTTCTAGGTGTGGTAATAGAGTTGGTCATCAGTAGGGGAAGCAAGGTAGAGGAGTGTGGAATAATTAGTTGTACACCATAGAGATGTCAGCTCTAGAAGGTCCAAATATTGTGGGTGGTACTGTCTTTTTTATCATTTACTTTATCTTTTACTCTTTTTGATTATAGAGCTTCACATTCCTTCAATACACCCACCGTGGTCTACACCTTAGGTCTTAAGGAGTATAGTCTTAGAATGCCCCTAGTGTTGACCACAATAGTTAGAGATCTGTTTATTTTTATTGATGTGTGATGATCTCATTAGCTTATAATGGGGCAGCAATAGTCATTGAGGGATATCTTCTTAATATAGATACAACCATATGATGTCATCCTTTCCATGAATTGTTTATATTTTATACATGCAGTCATTGATTACTTCTAAAGGATATTTTCATTCTATGACGTGTAAGGCCAAAATATGGTGTTCATTGGAAAGAAAGACTATCAAATGGGTCATAGGAATTTAGAGTCTCTTTTTTCATATTTGGTAGAGTTGTTGTTATTGTTTTTGTGGAACATTTCATATTTTTCTCCAGATCTTTCAAGGAGTTTCTATATATATTTCCCAAATAGGTTTAACACTAACCCAACGACAGTACATTGAGTTTGGGGTAGAGTTACTGCCTAGTTATTTCATAATTTTGATGGATCCTTATCTTATAAAACCTCTTTAGCTACAAGTCTTAAAGATTTAGATCTATGATTTTATGCCGAAGGGTTTTATATAACTTAGTGTGTCATCATTTGTTTTTCTGGTGCTATTACCCAAGAAGGTAGATAGTTGTATCAGGTTGTACATAGACAACCAATGATTGAATTAGGTGACATTCAAGAACTATTACCCCCTTTTTGGATATATTATAGCAACCCAAGCTTAGAATACATGGATATTACATCATTTTAGATGAATATTCAATAAATTGAAAAAATTAAACCTCAAGGACCATGATAGTTTAATGCCTCTGAAAATTTAGAAACATAATCTTCTAACTTGCTGAAAGATCTTAAAAATTTTCCTTAAAGATCTTCTCCTTTATTACTCCCACTTAAAACTTTTCTTCATAAACTATGGAAAATAAACATAAGAAATGGGTAAGATATGATGATCATTAAGGGTAAAAGGTGAAGATATGTAATAAGAACATGAGAATAAGTGTATGAGAACAAAATTATAACATTATAATATCATACCCTTTATATCAAATATCATAATCAAAAGGCATGGAATAAATTTAGCTATTCAAAATACTTGAATCATAAGGTAATCAAGAAAATAATCCACAATATCATAAAAAAGTAATAAGACATTTAATGGTGGAATAAAACTAAGCATAGAAAATAATATGTCAAGGATACCTACCAAAAAACTCATAAAATCTTAGGCTTTGGATAGTCACCGGTGTACCTTCTTCAGGCTTGGGATGAACTCTTAAGTGCCTTCTTGTTTCAGGATTGGGATTCACTCCCATGTACCCTCTTGTTATAGGCTCAAGATACCCTCCCATGTATCATCTTGTTACAGGATTGGGATACCCTCCTATATACTATCTTTTTTAAGTATTGGGATTCCCTCTCATGTACCCAATTATTATAGGCTTGGGATTCCATTCCATTTAACCGCTTATTATAAGATTGGGATTCCCTCCCATGTACCCTCTTATTACAGGTTTGGGATTTCATATTGTGTACCCTCTTGTTACAGGCTTGCTATACCCTCCCATGTTCCATCGTGTTATAAGATTTCGATTCCATACCATTTACCCGCTTGTTAGAGGCTTGGTATTCCCTCCTTTTTACCTTTTGATCTCATAGAACATATATCATTACCCAATTAATTGTAGGTAGATATAGGTCTCACCCATCACATAATGAAATCATACATGCATTTTCCACACGACAATAAAACATCCATCATATCCTGACCCATAAAACTAGATGAGTTTCATAAACATCCTTCCATAACTCGTGAAATGAAATGGGTATCATAAATATTTCTTCATATTATAACCTTTAGAAAATAAATAGGTTTTATATTCATTTTATCATAGAACACACATGAAAAGAAGCGGGTTTCATAAGAAAATTGTAGTCTTAAAAGTAAATGATTCAAATAAATTATAAAAATAGTGTACTTGGATCATATCCCCATTAAATAATAAACTATATCAAGGATTATATCTTATATGGAGAAGTAAAATATCACTTGAATAATTTCTAAATAAAAATTACCTTTCACTGAAAATCATCTTCATTTGAGACATAAAACCTTTTTAAAAACCTTTTATTTTAAAACCACTTTGAAAATTTATGAAGTAATCATTAAAAATAATTTAAAATTTTTATTGAGAAAAATATTATTTCCACTTTTAAAAACTCTTTTCAAATCATAAAACCTTTTTAAAACCTTTTTCTTTGAAAATAACTATAAAACTTATAAAGAAAGCTTTAATATAATTGGAAACTCTTTTTAAAATATAAAACATTTTCAAAGTCCATTTTCTATAAAATAATATTAAAATATCATATAAAAAATTGGAAACATTTTTATAAAACATTATTTTTAAATAAAACACATTTCTAACCAAAGAGGTAAATAGGGTTAAATATTCTTAAAACATTTTATTAATTTCATTTAGTACCAAGGAGAGGAATAAATGGTACCATTACATGATTATATCTTGAATAACCATAGGAGAATAAAATTTATGATATTTTTTGAGATATGGATCATAATATTTCATCAATGTAAGCATAATCGTAACTAATCCCTATAAATGATGAGATTGTAGAAATAAACACATACCACTTTAGTAAAATTGATTCTTAATCCACATGAAGAAATAGCATTAAATAAATCTTATTATATAATGAAAATAAGTATATTCGTTATATAACATTTAAAATGGTATTATATACATCATGTAATAGAATATAGGTTTATAACAAGACATGTGTCACAAAGAAGGAAAATTGAGACAAAATTACTTTACTGACTTTGTAACTTTTGAACCATATACCCCATGAAAGAGAGGTAATATAAGGGATATGTAAATAAACATAAATTTAATTATAATAATTATGTGATACATTAGTGGGTATTATATACACCACACAAAATAAAAATGTGGTGAATATAGCATAAGTTTTACAGAAAGAAAAGTGATACTAGAAATCCGATTACTAAATGAGTAACATTTCAATCATGATACCCATTAAAGAACAACATAAATTAAAAAATTTAATATAATTAAATAAATTCAATTCATGATATAAAATTTCATAGGTTATTATATACACCAAACAACAAGAATAATTGGTGAATATAACATATATCTCATAGAAATAAAAGTGATATAAGAAAATATTTACTACATGAGTAACTTTTGAATCATGATACCCATGAAATAATAACATCAATTAAATATTTTAATATCATTAAATAAAATAAATTAATGATATAAAATTTAATAGGTTAGAATATACACTGTAAAAAATAAGAGAGTGGTGAATATGGCATGTATCCCACAAAAATAAAAAGTGATATGAAATTCCCTTACTCTAAGTCTTAACTTTATTTGTACATTTTCAAAACTCAAGTATAATAATTATAAATTTATTATAAATATAAAAAATAACAATATTATTATATATCATACCATATATTATTTTATTATGACATTATATTACTCGTTTATTAACAATTTCATGTTAAAGTTATATTTTAGGTAACAATCGCTTTGTTTTTTTGTATATGTTTTGAATTGTTATTCTTGATCCTATTACTTAGATCATTATTTAATTATTTCAAGAATTAGAAACATGATTTCAATATAATATATATTCATTATATAATTATTTATAATAATATATAAAAGATAGAAATATGAAATGGAATACACCGTCCATGAAGATAGTAGGTCGTACGTACGTAAGAACTTTGTTTCCATCTTCTTTTCATATTGAAAGAAAAAAAAGTAAAATAAATGTATGTGTATATATATATTATAATTAAATTAAATTATTATTTTATATATATCATATAAATTAACTAAAAACAACCTTAATACATTCCATGTAAAGTGTGAATGCATCACATCGCTTTGAGGAGGCGGTAGGCCACAAGCCCACAAACGAAGTTATCGTATTCCCACAAAAAAGAAATAATGAAGGTATAAATTATATAATAATTATATAAGAATAAATAAACCATAAATAACATATATATAATATAAAATAGTAATTTCATCATTATTTCGAACCTCAAAAGGTGGTGATGGAAGAACGAACAACATCGGTTCGTGAGGAAGTAGTCTTGCATACACATGAACGATGAATTTTTATCCCATTTAATGGAAGTGTGTTTGATTTTAAGTAATAAAATAAACATAACAACATATAAATATAATTAGGATAATTATGTTATTATATAATAATGTAATAATAATAATTTAATGGGTGGATAAAGAAAGAAAACAAAGGTTCTTGTTGAAAGATATTACCTCTTCTTTGGGAAACTCCTTTTGGTTTGCACCAAAGGGATTCAGTGGTTGTATTTACTCCAAAATTGAGGATTCTATGTTGATAGGAGGTAAGTTGGGAGATTATTTTAGTAGGTTCCGGATGATACAATGTTCTCGATAGATGTGGTGAGGTGAGAGGGTGAGTTCCCTTTTATAATGGAGGAGGAGTGGCATTCTTGTAAATACAAAAAGGTAAAAACTATTGAGAGTTCTCCCTTACATAATGTGCCTCCAATAATTGTAAAAATTATATAAAATGGATTATATGGTATAAATATGTCCATAAAATGTCTTTTTTACATATTTATTTAGTATTTTATTCCTTAAGTTAAATTTTAACCACTAAGTAAACTCTACTTTACCTTAATTGATGTAATTTATTTTAATTATATACACTAATAGTTTTGGTAAGAAACTAAGTTGAACATAATATAAATTATAAATTATTATGATTTAAAATATGGAATCAATTTTTACAAATTATAACCATATAATTTTATGAAATTATTTTAAAATTATTCCCATAGATGGGATGTAACAATAGGTTTTTAAAGTAAAAAGTTCAAAGGTTTTAAATGTTTTCATATCCAATTTCAATGGAAAATTAATTCCAATTAACTAAATTGGATTTATATATTTATAATTGATCTAAATATAATTTAAAAAAATTAAAATATAATTTTACTATATAAATAAATTATATTAAAAATAATTTGTTAATTAAATTTTAGTGTTTCTCATTATTCATCAAATAATGAAACTTCTCAGAAAAATACCAAAAATTCACCCATAGTAAATTTTGATATTCTCCTTTAAAAAATTTTGTTTATTTTATAAAATATAAATTATAAAAGTTTCAAAATTATATTTAATATAGTTTCTCTATTTAAAGGAGTTAAAATTTCATTTAAAAAAAGTATATCTTTTTATTCATAAAAATGGATTTATTCTGCTCTTATGCCTATCAAAACTATTGGATTATTGAAAAAAAAATTGAATGAATATATAATATATAATGTTTTTAAAAAAAATCAATAGTTTTTGGTTTAATTTATTGATATAAAATAGTGTTTGTGCATAGAAAAATATTTTACTTGGAAAACGAATTTATTTATTTTCAAATAGTCATTACTTTAATTTATAAATAATTGATAACCAAAGTATTAATTTTATATACAAGTACAAATAATATTTTCACAATTTATTTAATCTTATTCATCACTTCCATTCCGACAGCTAAGTGGTAACTATAATAATATTTTAATAACAATATTAATAGTATATTTTATTTTAGTAAAACTAGGTCTTGCGTTTAACAAAATCTATTGAAGGAATTCTACATTGTGTGTAAAACAATCCAAACATAGTGTTGCATGTACTAAAAGATAATCTTAGTGTTTCATGTAGTGAAATAAAAACTAAGTGTTTCATGTAAATAAATCATAGTTTGGTGTGGCATGTAATGAAATCAATTAAAGAAATTTTATATTATTCAAAAAATAATAATTCATAAAAACTCAGGGTGTTACAATAGATGATTGGTTCGATTAGTTGAAGGGATCTATCTAGTTTTCAAATATAAAATTGTGTCATGGATATTATCATATGAAATTAAATGGTTAGGATATCCCCAATACTAGTTTCAAGTGTGGTTATAGGCATTTTGAGTTTATAGTTATATCATTCAATGTCATGAAAACCACAGATATTTTTATGGTACTCATGAACTTCATATTTCATGAATTTTTATATCATTTTGTGGTAGTGTTAAGTGATGATATCATCATGTACTAGAATTTGGATTGTTTTATAAGTCCAATATCACCATTATCTATATTTGAAGTTGTGCTTATGTATGTTTTTGATGCATGAGGTGCATTTTATACCGCATGTGGTGTCTCATAATGAATTATTTATAGATACTTTACAGATTGAGGAGGTATTTTCTTAAGTGAAAATTAAAAATATTGTATAGGTTTATAATTTACTTAATCTTGAAGTCTATTATTGGAATTTGTGTCTTATTTTTCTCATATTTAATCCCTTTGTGTCTGATTTTTCTCATATTTCATCCCATTTGACTAAGGCACCCTAGGCCTACACTACTGGATCTAGTGTTAAAAATATTTTCTTTAAACACTGTATTTGATTCAAAGTGAGATTAAAATATATTTATTTTATATAATTTCCATTAGTTAAACATTATATCTCATGAATAGTCATAATCCTAATAATAGACGGTTCTGTTTATTTGATAAATAGCTACATAAGAAACATATATTGCAACACATGTGAACATTTATATAAAATTGATCCACCCTAGAATCCCTTCTATACTTATCATAGGTTATACTTTTCTTCATTACCATGGGAATGAAATAATAATAAAGGGGTGATATCAAATGCTTTATAAGGGAAAAGTTTCAATATGTCATTAGGGGTTATATCAAATGCTTTAGCAAAAACATGATCATGGGAGAAACATGTTATTAAAAATAACATGGAACAATAATTGTTATCCACAAGTCATGATAGAAGAACATGTAATCTAAAATGAACAAATATATACCATTGAAATGGAGTGAAGAATCATGAGATAATAAATATTATCATTGGAGCATAATCATAGTCATATTTCATGGAAATGTTATGTTCCCTTAAAACATAACATAACAATAAACATTATCACAAACATAAGCATAGGGTATCATCACCTTCATGATTTCTAATTGCACCTGCTCCTTTATGAGTCACTACTCACACTCACACATAGCTATAAAAAATAATTTTACCCATGTATAAGTGTCTTATGAGACATAAACATCTAACCAATGAATTAGATATAGATATAAGATCCCACCCATCAATCATTTTTATATATGTGTTCCACTTAATATTATTCAATCAACATATCATGAAGAACCCATGGAAATAAAATGGGTTTCATATCCTTTCCCAATGGAATCATATAAATAAATCATTTATAATTCCATAAATAATAATAACCTGACAGACTCATTGGAACTAAATGGGTATCCAAATATATTTAGTAAATTTCTAGTTAAATATCATTCAATTAAGATGATGAACTACATTGTATTTACACTATATAGATAAAAGGTATACATTTTATTCAATAATTTCCCCTAATCAATCCGGTGTCTAAGGGAACACCCTTTAATAAAAGTAAGGAAATATAGAGTGTTCACATAGGAAATTTAATGCAAGGAAAACATATTTACACATAGTGGATGATTAGGAAAGAAAAAATTACTAATTTATTTCCATGAGTTTAATCTCCCAAAATATTATTAGTGTATTTATAGGGCAATTCATGAAAATTTACTTCAGTAGAAATTAATCCTTTTGAGATATAGAGGAAAATTTAAGTGATATGTGAAAGAGTTTTTATAAAAAAAATTATTTCTAACATTGTCCTAGAATATGTTATATATCATTTTCAAAATAGTGAAGTGAAAATTTAAGAAAACTTTTAATTTTAAAAAGAACCCTCAATAATAGATCCTTGAAAATACAAAAATTTTATTTTAAGAAAATTTGAAGTGTAAGATAAAAAATGATCATAGAAGGAAACCCATTTTAATATTTTAAAATATATTTATTGAAACTCACATTGCAAAAATTCATAAAGGTCACATGATTTAATAAAAATTTTGGTTTCCAAATATAAATTCTAACATTGAAAGAAGTTGGAAAATATATACATTTATTATAAATCATAGTTAAAAGGATGGGAATTATTCTTAATAATAATATAATTTTTGAGAAAAAATCAACAAGGTTAAATATTTGAAGTTAAACATAATTTTCACCTATAGAGGAAGATAAAGTGAAAAAATATAAAATCTTATTTTGGAATAAATAAAGCATATAAGAATAAAGTTCATGAATAGGTATTATAACTCAAGAAAGGATAGTTGAGTTATCAAAATCCATTACTACTTTAGTAACATAAGAATAAAAAGAACATGAGAGGAAGATAATGAAATAGATATTAAAATCTCATTAAATGGGAGATATTTGTCCTACATAATATCAATAGGGTATTTAATACACCGTATAAAATAAAACATGGTTTTTAATATCAAACATCTCTCATGGATTTAAATATTGAGACAAAGAAAGCCTTACATCATCGTTATCTTTCGAATAGAAATCCTATGAAAGTTAGAACATGAGATATATTTTGTAAATACATTATATTATATGAAAACATTTTACAAAATAAACCCATTTCTAATATATAAACCACAAAATGTAAATAAGTTTTCAATATGCATCATATCTCAATGAAGTAAAATTGAGATGTAAAAAACCATACCTTTAATCTCGCTTAGCCAAACGTGCTCTAACATCATATATAATAAAAAATATATTAATCACCTATTTCAGAACCTTATACATAACTATAACCTTTTATAAAATTCATTTATATTCATTTGTTAAAAATATATTAGTTAATTATATTTTATTTTCAGCATAGGATGTTTATTAGTTTTGATTGCTTTGTTTATTACTAGTTTCATAATGCCAGTGTCAATTATTATTTATATATTCCAATATAATCATTATAATATCATTAAAGGTATTGTAGTATATATTTTCTAATTATTTATAATGTTTTAATTTCATTTTATTGATATTTTAGTTGTGATTCATGACAATGATGTTAGTGACAAGCTTGGCTAGGTAATTTATAATGAACAAAAAGATGGTAAAATAATAATAAGTAAAATATTAATATAAAATTTACCTAACCATAAACCAAATATTATTTTCTTATTAATTACTAATACCACTATTATTTATGTTTTCATAGTCATCTGTGAAAGAAATTTATAGCAGTGTTCATGTAGGTGGTCAAACTAACCCAAACCAAAACAATCTATAATCTATAAGTGAGTATGATTAAGAAGGTGAATCATTTGGAATAATATCATTATTAAATAATTATAATGATATTATATGGATTTTTTAGGTTTTAAATCATATTTGAAGATATTTTTATAAGTAATAAAATAATAGTTTAAAAATGAAACATGTTACTTTCATGGAGGCGATAGTCTGCATGTACACACGGGTGACACGTTCGTTTACACAGAATATAAAGACAGTAGGATTTGGTTTATATTTTTATAATATAAATAATGTTTTAAATATTATATTTATTCCTTAAATACCCTCTTTTAATCATCCATGTATTGTGGTTATGAAAAACAGATCACGTCGCATATGGAGGCGATAGTCTACACATAACACAAGTGACATTTTTATTTTTCAAATGGTTGGTCGAAGGGTAGAAAATGGGGGTAATATAAAAATATCATAATTTAAGAATAATTATTATATTTATGTAATTACATGAACATTGTTTCATTATATTATAGGGATTTATAAGGATAAAGAAACCAAAAAATGAAAAAAGAGTAATTGATATTTTTTTTCATACGCATTAAAAGAACATCTTTTCAAAAATAAATAATGCGTTTATATTTGGTATCTTGAGAAGATTAAAATATCTAGGATTTTTATATTATTTTTTTGGATTTATTTGGGTATTTTTTTCAAATAAAATAATCATGGTGTGTAAAGAGAAATGGGGTTGTGATGGCTCTTTTTATAAGGGAGAGGAGTGGTATTTTTGTAATATATAAAGGGTAATGTCAATATTCCAAGGTTAAAGGAATATAATAATGAAAAATAATGTATTTTTGGAACGTTTATGTTGATAAATCCTAAACTAAACATTTTTAAACATTTTTTTAAAAGATATAATACTTTTACACTTAGATTTTTCACTTTTACCATTTTCGGTTTTTACTATAATAATTAATTTTTACCTAAGTAATTTACTTTTAATACATTAAAATAAAATGGACCTTATTATATAATTATAAATTAATTATTCCAAATATGAAATCCATTTTTTCAAATAAAATTTATGTGTGATAGAAATAAATTTTAATATTAGCACACATAACACGTAAAAACCGTTTTTTGAAAAATTATATTTTAATGCTTAAAAATTATTATTAAGATAAAATTATCAATATTCTAAACTTATTTCAAATTTATTGGTTTATTATTAATAAAATAATAATTATTTTTATTTTAAAGGAATCTAAAATCAAACATCGCCCTAGGGATACATTTTTTAAAGAAACAGACCACAAATATTTTTTATTAGAGTAAAATATTACTTGAGTTTTAAAAAATTTAAACATGAGTATTATAAATTCAAATTTATTTTTTAAAATTTTTTAATTTTATTTAAAAATAAATCTTTTTTATATAAAAATGGCCTACTAAATGTTTAAATTATTTTTTTATTATGAAAATATTTGAAAATCGGTATTTTTTCACTATTTACCCAAAAATTTCGCCTTTTCAGAAAAATAACAAAAAATAAAACTAAGATAGTTTTCAAATAATAAATTAAAAAATGAATCTCATTTTATAAAATCAAAATTATAATCTAAAAAAATTAATTTTTATATAAAAATAAAAAATATAAAGATAAAATGTTTTATTGAAAAATGGAATTTTTAAGTGTTATTAAAACTATTTCATATTAATTTATAATTTAAGGAATGGTAATATATTAGTTTATATATAATAATATTTTAAAATTGGAAATTTTAATTTATTTGGATAAAATATACATCACTTTTAAAAAATATTTATTTGAGAAAGAACTATCCTTTTTAATATTAAATCATATTAATTATTTATCCTCTAAATGTAAAAAATTTTAGTTGAGTAATATATTTTTATTTACTAGAGGATTTCTTATTTTTATAATTTTATTATTAATATTCATCTAATATATAATTTATTGTTTTAGTTTGGTGTTGTTTTTAGAGAAATCTATTGAACGTAGTATTAATTTAGAGAAAAATATATTCCAAAATCTCAAGGATTTACAAACCCCCCTTAAATAAATTTCACCCTCGTAATTTTAATTAGCACTCACTAATTAAGGAAGATAAGGGATATATATGAAACTCAAGATTAATTTTCTAGTTGTATATAAATCTCACAATCAAATATATAAAAAGGCTTATCATTTCTTGCATAATAGGTATGTATTGATATTTTTCTTTATCTCAATAAGTTTTTACCAAATATTATTCCTTGGTTTTTTATAGAAGTTTCTAGGGACATACCTTTCATCGCATCATTTTCTAAATTCTATTTACAACTAGATACAAAAACCAAGATATTTATGACAATATCCAATAAAATCATATTAAGTGATCATATGAATGTAAAAACTCAATCCTAATATGTTTACTTTAATGAAAACATTATTTTAACATATGATACTTTTGTTTCAACTATATCACACATGGTTTATCCTATAACTCTCTTAGTTTATCTTAAGTTATCTATAACCATAATCCTTTTAGGTTCTTCGACCATACCATAAATATGTGCTCGGATCCTTTATAATGATTTGTAAATAGCATATGATCAGCTAAAGAATATCTCCCATGAGTGTATAGCCATGTGTGTGGTCTTAGGCCCACTCATCATGCACCGAGTAAAGATTTAGTAGATACTTAATCATACTTTCTATGGGTGGTTACACCTAATTAAATCTGTGTCACATCCATATCAACATTCTTGAATCTATAAAAAGATGTAATTACTAGGAGAACCACATACTCAAAACTGTGCCCATATTTTAGGATGCTATTCTACACTTAGACTTATCCCTGGGGTTTTAACTAAATTTATCTTATCCTATTCCCTAAAAATAACTAAACTAAGCCTCAAAAATAACTAAACCCTTCTCTAATTCCAACTAATGTGCCCTAGAACATCACTCCTAAATCTAGTTCTAAAAAATTTCTTTAAACACTGGATTTCATGAAAAAATTAGAAGAACCTATCTTTATTTTACATTATTTCCATTAGTTAAACATTACAACTCACAAATTTTCACAATCCAAAGAATGAAAGTTTTAGTTTCCTTGAGAAATAGCTATATAAGAAACTTATTCTATAACACTTTTGAATATTTCTCTATAAGTGATCCACATTAGAGTATATTTTAGACTTATCATAAGTTACACTCATCTTCATAACTTATATAATGGAAATATAATAAATGGGTGACCTAAAACACCCTTTAATGGAACAATTATCAACATGTAATCAAGGTTATATCATAATCATATGAGAAAACATTACGAGGGGAGATATCATTTTAAAAAGAACATAGAATAATAAGAGTTATCCACAAGTCAAAATATAAAGACATGTAATTTCAAATGAACAAACATATACCATTGAAAAAGAGTGTGGAATCATGAGATAATAAACATCATACAAGGATAATAATCCTAGGTATATTGCATGTAATTGTATAATTCCTTTGAAACATAACATAACAATAAACTTTATCAAAAATATAAGGACAAGGTATCATAACCTTCGTGAGTCTCTACTCGCACCAACACATTTTTGATTCACAAATATCACTCATTTTTGGATAAAAACATAATTTCACCTATTTATACATGTATCATAAGATATAATCTTCTAAAAAATGTGTTGGAAGGTGATATTGGACCCCACCCATCAATAATCCATAGAAATGTATGCCCTTTAAAATAAATCATTCATTATATAATGAACAACCCAAGGAATGAAAATTTCATTCATATACATTTCAAATAGAATCACATAAATAAATCATTCATAATTCCATAAATAATCATAACGTGATAAACCTATGGAAAATAAATTGATATCCCAATATATTCAGTAACATTCTAGGTAAATACCATAAAATTAAGATGATGAGGTATATGGTATTTATTCCATATAGATAAAAGTTATAAAATTTAGTAAATAATATCCCTAATTAATTGATGTGTAGCATATTAGTGAAAACACTTCAATCCATGTAAGGAAATATATAGTGTATACAGAGAAAATTCATTGGAATAAAAATCATATTTATATGTATTGGATGATTAGGAAAGATAAAATAAATAATGGATTTAAATAGTTTAATCCCCTAAATAGTATAAGAGAATTTAGAGGATAATATATCAAAATTAATTTTGAAATAAAATAATACTTTTGAGATAAATAGAAAAATGAAAATGATAAGCTAAAAGTTTTTTTAGAGGTTTTTTTAACAATTTCACCGAAGAAGCTACAGGTCATTTTTAAAATGGTGAACTGAGGTTTTTTAAAACTTTTACATTTAAAAATAACTCTCAATAATGGATCCTTAAAAATATTTAAATTATATGTTAATTAAATGTGGTTTTCAATATAAAACAAATTATCATTGATGGAAACCCATTTTAATTATTTAAAATATCTTTATTTAAACCCACGTCATAAAAAGGGATAAAAAAATATTTTTGAAAAGAGTAAATGGTGAATGTGAAGTTAACATGAGATAATACATGATTAGGTTTCCAAATATAAATTATAACATTGGTGTAAAATGGAAAATGTGGACATGGAGGAGAAACCAACGTTAAAGAGGATGGGGTTATTATTAACAATGATATACTTTTTGAGAAACAAATTTGTCAAGGTAAAAGAATTGAATTTAAAATTAATTTTCCTTTATAGATTAAGATAAATTACTATAAAATAAAATCTTAGGGTAGAATAAACCATCCTTATAATAAATAATTTCATGAATAGGTGTTATAACTTATGAAAGGATATTTTAGTTATTAAAATCCCTTATGGATTTAGTAATGTAAAAATCAAAAAAAACATGATAGGGAGATCATGAAATAAATATTAAAATATTTTTATAATTATGATATTTATCATACATGAAATTAATTTTTTAGTGAATTCAATATATAAAATAAAACATGGTATAAAATATCAAATGTCACATGGATTTTAAAATTGAGAGAAAGAAATACTTAAATCATAGTTATCTTTCAAATTGAAAACCCATAAAAGGTAAAAAATGAGATGGATTGGTAAAGCCCTTATATTTAATGAACACTTATGATATAATAAATCCATTCACAATATATACACCATAAAAATGAAAAAAAATTGGTGAATACACATTATATCTCAATGAAGAAAAATTGAGATGAAAAAATCTTACCTTTAATCCTTCTTATTTGAGCTCTCTCTAACATCCTTTATAAAAAAAACTATATTAATAACCTATTTAAGAACCTTAATCATACCTATAAACTTTTATAAAATTTATTTAAAATAATATATTACAAATATATTATTTACTTTTATTTTATTTTCGGCATCAAATGTTTATTATTTTTGATTATTTTGTTTAGTACTAGTTCTATAATTGTAGTGTCGTTTCTAATTTATATATTATAATTTAATCATTAATATATCATTAAAGGTACTATGATAGATATTTTATAATTAATTATAGTGTTATTATTTTAATTTATAAGTATTTTGGTTATGGTTCATGATGATGAAGTTGTTCACTACTAGAAAATACCCTACACTCACGGTTTTGAAAAACTATTGTAAAAAATAGATATAACCACAGTTTTGGTCAAAACCTTGGGTATATCCATTTGTTTCAAGGCTTATACCCACAGTTTTGGAAAAACCATCGGTATAGGATTTTTTTTGAATACATATACCCGAGGTTTTTTAAAACCAAGGGTATAGCTTTCCCGCATTATGGCGGGAAAAAAATTCCATGGGACACAAAAAATATTTGGCTGGAAAACCAATACCCATGGTTTTCCATCTTATACCCATGGTTTTTATTGATATATTTAGGTAGATACAAATATATAAACACATACGCTTCGTAGGTGAGTTGGTGAGGCATTGTTTATTGTTCACTGTAGTTAAGGAATCGAATCACGTTTAACGTTTTTTTCTAATACAGGGAGTGAGATTAATATATTATGATAAATGTAGATATATTTATGTAGAAGAGAATTTTTTGGGTTGTTTAGGCATTGGAAGTATGAAGTGAAGCATGCGGGATTGGAACCTGCGAGTTGTATTTTTTTCTAAAACAGACTTCGATTAATATATTTAGTGAAATATATATATATATATATGTATATATACATATATATATATGAAGGTGATGTAGCTTGAGTGGTGAGGCACCCAGAATTAGAAAGTCATGTCGTGGGATCAACCCCTGCTGCATGTTTTTGGTACAATTTATACCCATGGTTTTAAAACCATGGGTGTAAGGCTTTAACAACCTGGCTATTAGGTATAAGTCTTTGACAAGGTGGAAAAAAAATATACCCATGACTTGTAAAACCGTGGGTATAGGATTTGGATATATCCCAATGCCTTGGTTTCCCATGGTTCCCAAAACTGTGGGTATAGGATATACCCATGGTTTTGGGGGCTATACCTATAGTTTTGAACTGTGGGTATAGGTCATTTTTTCAGTAGTGGTTGAGGATCTTGTTTCGATAATTTATAATGAACAAGAAGGATGTACAATAATAATAAGTTAAATATTAATATAACATTTCCTAAACCATATACCAAAAATTATTTTATGATTAATTACTAATAACACAAATAGTTAAGTTTTTATATTAATCCATGATTGAAATTTATAGCATTGTTCATGTAGGTGGTTAAACTGACCCAGACAAGAAAAGGTTGTAATCTATAGGTGATTATAGTTGAGAAAGTGATTGTTGTGAAATAATATCATTATTAAATAAGAATAATTATATTATTTGGATGTTTTTAGGTGTTGAATTAAATTTTATGATATTTTTATAAAGACTAAAATACTTGATGAAAAATGAAATGCGTTACTTTCATAGAGGTGATAGTCTTCACATACCCACAGGTGATGTATTTGTTCACATATAAATTAAAGGAGGTAGGAATAGGTTTCTATTTTAATAATATTAATAATATTTTAAAAATAATATTTATTCATTAAATTACCACATTTAATCATACTTTTATGGTGGTTATGAAAAATTGGTCACATCGCTTGTAGAGGCGGTAATCTGCATGTAACACAAGTGACATTTTCACTTTTTGAATGGTTGAAAGGAGTGCTGAAAATGGTTATCCCAAAAAAATAATAAAATTTAAGGATAATTAAAATGTTTATTAAATTAAATAAACATTGTTATATTATATTTGGAGGAGGTATAAAAATAAATAATGGGATAAAAAGAAAAAGGTGTAATTGAAAATTTTACCTTACTTCTTGGAAGAGCTCCTTCGAAAAAAAAGATTAAGGATTTGAGATGTGGTATTTTGATAATACCAGAACCTATAGAAAGTATATACGAGTTTTGGATAGTAATTTTATAATATTTTGGTTGAATATAAGAGTCTTGCAGTGTGAAGAGAATTTGGATGGTGGTGGCTCTTTTTATAAGTGAGATGAGTGGCGTTTTTGTAATATATAAATGGGAAAGAATTTATTCAAAGGTAAAATGGATCCAATAATGTAAAATAATGAATTGGGGTAAATTTAAGTCTAATAAATCATAAAAACATTTTCAAACATGTTTTACCATTTGTAATTTAATAATAGATTTTTTCTTGATAATTTTAATAGCATTAGTTGATCCCTTTTTGTTTTTTAAATACTTATTCCCTCTTTAGGGAATAATATAATTATTATATGATGCTTTTGTGGATGTGAAGGGTTTTTTTCATGAAATTTTGATGGGGTTGATTTTATATTTATTAGTAAATATTCATTGATGATTTTCTTTATTAGAATGTGGTTGTTTGTTGCCTTACCTCCCCTTTGACATGTTATGGGAACCTAAGTTGCTAAGTAAGATATCATGTTTTATCCTACACTAGATAGATTATGAATTTTATAATGTCCCTTAGTTTTATATTATTCGTTGTATAGGGTATTTTACCTGATAAGGCTATAGAGGGTATGTTGGGTGGTTATGTTTTTTGGAATTCAACATAGGTCGGTAGTTGGTTTTTCATAAGTGTTGTCTACATTATTCTTACCTTAAGTCCTACTGAATTTCCTATGATGTATATTTATTATTGATGATTACATATAATGGATCCCCATCATGTAATTTATTTCATCCCCTATTTTGTTGGATTATATTGTACCATTTTGTGTTTATGGTTTGTTTTTTCCTTTCATTCGTCCTCAATGATGTGGTTATAAGTTATGTTATATTTTTATTCATTCATGGTTGGGATTTTTCTCTAAAGGTTTTATAAATATGATTTAAAGGGTAATTTCAAAGGAAAAATGTTGTTTTGAACATAGGATTTTGAGAAAAGGTTTTGAAACTTGGAAAATGAATATTATTTTTTTATAATATAAAACTTCCTAATGTAAAATTTCAAAGAATTTATTTACTAAATTAAGTTTCTAGTTATTTTGGATAAAACAAAGTGATATAATCCTTATATATAAATATCATGATACTTGGTTTCATTATAATTTATTAAATGGAAATAAATTAAATTGTACATAAAAATATCATTTATGAAATGTATTATGAAATTAATTTCATATAATATTTGATCAAATCCAACATGGAATGTCTATATCACACCCTATATACACACATGTATTTGTGTATGTAGATATCATGTATATTACAGGTGCCCAAGATGTAATCCTGTTTAGGTCTAGTATAGTTTGGCATGTTGATGGACATTTTGGGTTATGGTGAATTTTGATGGGTTTAAAAGAGGTAATATTTATCATTGTTTAGGTTTTATCTTTTCTTTTGGTTCATTTATGTATCGGCCTCTTCATTTAGGTGCTTATTTTTTATTTTGGTTTCCTTTATGTTGAGACCTTGTTTCATTTTATTCTTATGTTGTATCTCCTCATTTTTTATATTGACTATGTATTATTTGGGTTAATTATTTAAGCTATTAACTATTTGGATGATTATTTTATTTAAGACAATTTATTTATTATGTATGGAATTCCAATGTGTGGATGAACCATGTTGAATTTTCAATAATGGTATTTTTCTTAATTATTTTTATTTTGGGTGAAACCATTCCCATTGCTTGAATCATTTGATACCTGACACTAGTTACCAGCCCATTCCGATTAAGAATTCACTTTATGCCTTATTACTATCCTGGTAGGGTTAACTAAGACTCATTCGGAATATTTTTTACCTCTAAAAATATTCCATAAGGTATATCAAATAAGATAGAACAATTCTTCCATGTATTTTTTTAATGAACCATACTTTCTATATTTCCAAATGCAATATCAATTTTTCTCTTTGTTTTAATATTATTCATTTTAGAAAAGTTTTAGGGGTAAATCATACTCTTATAAATCGTTAAATTATTATCTTTGATAAGGGTGATCCATTAGAAAAAATCTTAAATAATTCTTGTACATTGTCTTTATCACATTATGTAATTGATGACAGGAATTCCCTTCTTTAGATATTAGTTAAGATTTATTTCTCATAACAGTGTATCCAGATATGCTCCCCTATGAAGAAAATTCATTTATAGGGAACATTACCAGATCATTAAAAATAAAATATTGTTTTTTATGTGAATCAAATAATTTAACACCTACCTCCCATAGAAATTACAAATCATCAATTAATGGAAACTGATAAATGTCAATATCATTTATAGATTGTTTTGGTTTATAAATCATAAATATCATCATAACAAATTTTTTATTCATACATATCTTTAGGGAGATATTTCAGACTACCAATATAACAATCCATTAACCAATTTGGTTATAAAAGTTCTAGTATGGATTCATTCCATCTATACATAGTTCTATTCTGATATTTCTAAAATCATTTCAGAAATTAAGAATAAAATTGTCAAAACACTTATTTATTGTGAATTAGTCAGGTGATATAGGTTTCCATTATAGATTCACTCATCTATATATCATTTAAGCCTCTTTTAATAATTAAATTTGTAAATAAATGCTTCAACTGGGGATATATTAGAAGATACTATATTTTATTGGTAGGAGTTTTATTTATTACCCAAGGAAATAGATCACAATTGGATATCCAATCCATTTTATATCATGATTTCTCATATTTACGATATTTTGATCAACCTTTATATTTCTTCCTATAAAATACACTATCATTATGGAAACAAATTATTTTCTTATACCCCAGTCTATTGGAAATAATAATTATTTGTATCATGATTGGAATTTGGAGGCACATTACCTTCTAGAATATCTCTTTCAAAAGTTCATGAAATTTAGTGAAAATTTTATTACTTTAAAAAATTATTATTTTTATGTTAACAGATATCTACACTATGAATATCACTATAAATTAAGTATAGCATAGGAATAGTATGTTTTCAACTTCTCTATATAAGCATTAAACACACTCCATTTTTAAAATGGTTTTAATGCCTACAACATGAATTAATTCATCAAGATAATGCTTTTTTCTCGTACTGAATATCTTCATCAATGTAAGCTCTTGAATGATTTTTCATTTCAGCGTGTCAAATCCAATCTGTATATCTATGATTAAAACCATATCAAATGAGATGGTCTTTTATTTCTATAAACCATAATTTTCTCGAATTCTATAATTTCATTCATGGATATAAAAAAATGTATTTTTTAAAAATTTTCAAATTTTTTTTAGAAAATTCAATGAAATTATCAACCCCTTTCTCATATTCATCACTTTTTATCTATAAATTATCCTATTAAGATTTATTAATTACCTAAAATAAGAATTAAAATTCATAAATTGTTAAAATATTCAAACATATAAAAATGTAGATATATAATTTTAAAAAATATATATCAACTTATATATATATATATATACATATAAACATGTGTGTGTGTAAAAGATATAAATAGATAAATAGAAAAATATAAATAGAAAACATATAAATTTAAATTTTATATAAACATAAAGAAATAAAAAATAAATACAACTAGAAATATAAACATGAAAATTTAAAACATATAAATTAAAAAATATATAAATATGTAAACATATAATTAAAACCATATATCATATACATTTAATACATATATATAAATATACAGATAAATTAAAAAATATCAACATATAAACCTTTAAATTAAGAAAATATAAACATATAAATTTAAAACAAATAAATATATAAACATGTAAATCTAAATAAAAAATATATTAATTTAAATTATATATAAAGATGTAAATTTTCATTATATAATAAACTTTAACATGTGAATTTAATGCATATAAACATATTATCATATTTATAGAAAAAAAACATACCCATGTAAAAACATATAAAAATAACATAATTTTATTGGAAAATGAAAACAATTACACATAAATTGAAATGTAATAATAAATATTCTAATTTCTTTAACATACAAAGGAAACTAATTTAATAATGAATTCAAAAAAATCAATAAAATTATAAATTCAACCTATATAGATATTAATTTTAATGAGAAATCTAACTAATACTCAACAAAACAACACATAAATACCTAAAATTCATAATTAAACCATTAAAAAATAAAAAATAGATTCTATAAAAAAAATACAAAGGTTTTTTCAACATATGCTGATTCCTATACTAAATTGTACTTAAAAGTTTTAAAATAATGAAATCTAAAGAAATTAGATGGAACTAAAAGAAAATGTGGATAATAACAATGGAAGATAATGGAGGTGATGATAGAGGGTGGGGAAAGGGGGTGAGGTTGGAATAAAGGGGTCCAGGGTGCTATAATGGGGTTGATGGAGGAGGAATTGGGAATAGGGTATGTTAAAATAGGAGTTTATAGAGGAATATCATGATTTAAATGCACAATTATTTGGGTTTTAATTTTTCTAGCATAGAGAAATAAGAGGGGATGTCTTTATTGTGTGTGTTTTAATTTTTTTAAAGGGTTTTAACATCAGTTTTATGAAAATAATCACTGAAAGATTTCCCTAAAAGGATTTTATCTTAGTTTATCTAATAACTATTATTAAAATATCTTTCAACATTTTTTGTTATATTATCAATGTTAAAAATCTCATTGTATATATTATTTATTCTAAAATTGATTCTTAACCAAGATTGGATTTTTTTTATCATATGATTTTTGTGACATCACGGACCTTAATTTTTTTATAGGAACATCCAATCCAAAATATTCCCTCTGGAACCTCAAATATGGAAAAATTTCTAAAACTCATGAAAAAAACAACAGTCAATGTCAGTAATTGTAACGAACCAAACTTTTATTAATGAAAACTCAACTTGATCAAATTAAATGTATTATTATGAAAACTAGTTATATAAAATATAAAAATCCTTGGTTTATGTTTTTTGATTTCAAAATACCATTAATAATTATTATTTTTGCTAATATAGCCATTAAATAATGATCACATGAAAAGTATACATATAGGGATTTAAAAAATCCAATTTACTAAGACAAAGGAAGTGATGGCCTCATCGATTAGACTTGCCCCATATGAAGCCCATTTGTCAGAGCTCGAAAAGGATGTGACATCATTGGGATTCCCTCTTGACTAAGCCCAAGTCGAGCTTCAACACATTAAGCCCGAGCGGAACTGCATACGGATGAAGTGGAAGTTAATAGAGATTACCACCCAAGTGATGTTATTTGAGCCACCCCAGGAGTCTGTCACCGTCGCACACCTTACCCTTTGGTCTTATGTAGGTGTTATAAGGGGTTATGTAACAATACCTTATCACTTTGTTTTTGTGCATTACTTTTGTATATAATAAATAATATACATTCATTTTATTATTGTTACTTTGTAAATAATTTTTAAAGAACAAATAGTATTCTTAGTTAATATTCAATAATAAAATAAATTTTGATGAATTAATGGATTTTTGAATTAAATAATATTTTAATAAAATATTATTACAAAATTACTTTTTATTAAATATAAATGATCGTCTAATTTTTAGGAATACAATTGTAATTTTTGTTAAGGTTCAGTTTTTATTTTAAAGGTAGAAAATTCATATTTTAAAAAAATTATTTAGATACAATTAATATTATGTTTAGAATCAAGATGCCAAAATTATCCAACGGTTAATTTTTTATAATTTTCAGAGATAATCAAATTTTTGGGTAAAAATTAAATATCGTTGAAATATATAATGTGTTTTATGACATCATAATGGCCTAATAGTGATGTCATAAAATACTATAAACAATATGTTTAGCCAATATATGTTTTATCACTAAAATAATGTGATTTTAGGTTTGTTTGATTTATTTTACAATGATTTTGTGGACCCTCCAGGACTTATAAAACATTTTATCTTTTTAAATTGATTTCCTTGAGAGTGTGACTCACCACCACATAATCAAGCCTAATATTTTAAGAATTTCGGTCATTTGCCTTATAAAATATTTTTTTATACTACCCTTTGTAAAAAAACATGGTCCAAAACCATGGGGTGGTTTGTGGTTTGGATTAGTTTAATATCTGATGACGCAAACCTAAATAATAAATAATTCCCTCTCCTTTAATATATAAAACCACCCAAGATCCCACTTCCTCTTCACTCAATGCCTTTGGAACTCGACCAACCCCTTACCTCCTCTCTCTGGAATTCTCAAGGTGCCTCAACCTCCCAAGAATTCTCTCTCAAGCCCCTCCCAATCCTTTGGGATCACACTTTCAAGGGATTCCTTCTTTTCTCATTTTATCCAAGTTTCTTAATATTGTTATGCCCTTTTATTTTCAATTATAAATGTTGGTGTATGATTTCACACCTCCCCCATACTTACCTATTTATTTTTAATGATGATAGACCACTTTTCTCTATCATTAATTCCTACTATGTACACCTGTAACCATACTGAGATTCCTTAAGGAATTCCTCTCTCCTCATTTACATTCAAGAAATTATTTTGTATTATGAAACCAAATTCCATTACTTATATTGTTACATGTATCTATATAACCCCCTTACTGTCCATTTCATGTACATATGATGAGACACCCTTTTCTATCTCATCAACTATTTTTATGAAGTCCTATGTCACATTGTTATTCTTCCAAAATTTCACCACCATTTTCCAATCCAAAATTAATGTGTAGTGAATACCATGCCCATTTCTCTATCAAGGGTATTCACCTTTATGAAAATTTACTTATTGATGTAATAATTTCATGTATGAATTACACATACCTTTATCATGGAATAAATTATGATGTTTAATGAATCTATGGTGTATGATCTAGCGGCACACTTATGTGTGGAATGAAATGTTTAAGAAGGTTGTGCCCTGATAGTGCTCCAATGCATTTGGTAAAGATTAATATCATGATACATCAAGTGCAATGAGGGTTTACTCAAATTAATTCAAGTGAAATGAGGGTCTACTCATTCTCTGTGTGCAATGAGCCTTGGATCATGCTAATACCATGTAAATTGTTGTTTACACATTTCCATGTTATGATAATTGTGCTATATAATGCCTTTATGTTCATGTTTCTCTTATGCTCCTTTAATATGCCTATTTCCTAACATGTATTTTATTATTCATGTTATTCCTTGTTTACACCCTTACTAGGATTTATATCTCACCCTTTTCTTATGCATGTCCTCCGGTTATCCCATGCAATTCTAAGTATGACGGAATGTTGTGGTCATGTAAAGGAAGTTTTCAATAAAGATCTTTTGTTTCGTGTTTTAAGTCATTATTTAATGTTCCTAAGCCCCAAAGACACTATACCTATCGATCTTCAATGTTGTGTCAAGTAAATATTTTATGTAATATATCATGTTTATGTTTTTAATAAAAGTATGGATGTTATAATAGCCAAACTCTAAAATATTTGTACTAAATATCCTCTAATCTAGTCAAGAACTTCCATAAAAAATGATCTCAAATAAAAAAACATGAAAGGAAAAAAATAGAAAATTATAGGCTTAGGACTTAGTTCTACTATATGGTAGGAACACTAAGACTTTTGATTAAGAGAGAGAATCTCCAAGTTATAAGATCCATAACTATTGGATCTCTAATTAGAAATAAAATATGAATACAAAAATTGTTGATTTTGTTTATAACAAGTGATCCCACCTATCCTTATATAGATGAATCTAGATGATCAATCGGGTTCTACCACCATATAATCTTAAAGTTCATCCATTACTCAATCAATAAAATAGTTAGTGGATCATAGTAATCACATACTTCACTTATTACTCATAATAAATAGTGTAATCCATCATTTTAATATCACTTATCCATCTGACGAATCTAATATAGCCTTTGAAATCATCAGGTTATTCTTATGCATTGAAAGGGAACTCATACGCAAGTAAAATTACATCTTCTATAATTCTATAATCTGGAAATGAATCATCACCACTACTATTTCCCGCAATTTTTTATTTTGGACACTGGTTACACTCTTATACAATTTATAACTAGTTCTATATCTGGATTTCCAAAATAACTCTTTCCAAAATTTCCAAAATCTTAGTTAGAAAATGGTTTTCACATAACCAAAACCTAATAATCTCCCAATTGAAAATAATTTTCAATACATCAACAAGAAGTCATCTCGATCACTCTCTTATATTCTCACTTTTTTCCTATCCTTTTAGTGACACAATGGTCATATGTCATGATTTCAATCATCCAACCCCTACAAAGGCACAACACCTCCTTAGAATTTTGTAGACTATGAACTTCATCAACATGTCCACCATATTTTTAAATCCATCAACCATCTATATATTTAGAGCTTCATCATATAACGAATTTTAGATGAAGTGATACTTTAATAGAATATAATTTATCCTATATTGAACCATAAATTCTTCACAACATGAATTATTCTTTGACTGTCAAGAAATAGCATTCCGAACTCTTTCCTTCTTATAAGATCCTCCAATAACCCCTTCATCCAAATGAATTCCTTCTAAGAATATATTTTTTATACTTACTATAATTCTATTATAGATAATGAAACTACCGATTTAATTCTATACATCCACTTCACATTTTTTAATATGAAAATAAAAACATATCCATTGGTATTTATTCATTATAATGTTAGTGTTTTGAGTTAAAAAAGAAAATCATGGGAACCTAAATCTGGTTATTTTATAATAGTGATTTTTTACTAGAATTGAGAATCTATACATGTGTTCCACTTATGGGTATTTAAAATGAAATAATAAATTTAATTAAGTCTCTCATACACATAATAATATGATAATATTGAGGAGGAAATAAAAAAGGATTCACTGCTCGAGTTTAGTAAAACATTGAATTCCAAGATTTGTGTGCTGAAGAGAAGAGAATTGGATCTTTTTAATAAAGAAAATGTTGTTAATGTATTATATAATAAATAATTTTTTGAGAAGATGATACCATTTGATCTAGGAAATATTGTAGGTGTTTCTAAGAAGAAGTAAATAGAGTTAGTGAATATCCTATGATTTAATCTTGTTAGTTGAAGCTGAGCATAAAGAAAAAAAGGAAGTAGACGACCAAATAGGTTCTGTATTCAATGAGTGCGAAAGATCAAACACAATTTTTGAGAAATATATCTTTAGTCATGATAATGTGTAACTACTCTACTTAGTGTGTAAAAACTACATAAAATATTTATGGGTTCTACTATTATGTTTAATAGTTTATAAATTCAACAAGTAGGTTTCTAAAAAGAATCAAGTGGTTGGGCAGTTGACAAAGGTCGAGTTTCATCTGTATTTTTTAAAGTACTTAAAGTGGTAATGGTTTCTCTATTGGGAGGAAGAAAGTCATACTTTAAGGGTTCAGTGACATTATTGTGAAGAATGTTTTATCTACTTTATAAGTGAGAAATAATTTTTAATACCACTCGGTTATAAAGACTATGGGGTGTAGTATAAAAATCCCTTCACTTGTGTGATATAGTAAAATCTTACCCCCAATGTAACATGGTGATCAAATATGTAGGAGATTATGTGAATGTTTTTTAGGGTAATATCCAACCAATCACTTATATTTGGTGATTATAATATTAACAAATAATTTTTGCCTTAATGGGAGTAGAACAAAGTGAGTATTAGGTTACCCTCATTTGGGATGAACCATGTAAAAACACTTGAGTTATCTTTACTTTGATCATCTTCATTGAATATAGGTGTTTAATAGGGTAAATAATAATATATCCATTTATTTACTAATAAGTGATAGGGGTTAAAGACCAAATGGGGGTTAAATTAATTAAATATTAATTTTTTCTTGGAAAAATATTCTAGTCACACCAGATTCACCCCCCCTCTCAAGTGTGTTAGCATCGGTCCACTAAGCACAACAATGTTAACCCTGAGGGGTGTGTGTAGGAGAGTATGTGTGGTTGACTTGGGGTGTTACCTTAGAATTTTAAGTTTGATGGTGTGATACATTTTATGATATAGTGGTGAGTATATGAGTTATCATGGGAGGGACGCACTACCCATTAGTCCTTATGAATTAATTCCCAAGATATCTCTTAGAATTTTTACACTGATGTATATCTATATTTCTTAAGATTAGATCCTAGTAATTGACTTTATGCCTGATACCATTTTATTTCCTTGGATTACCTCCAAATAGTTTTTTTTGTGTCTGATACTACTATATTTTCTAGGATTACCTCTTAGAAATTAGCACCCTGTAATCCTACATGAAAAATGGTGGTTGAATACCCATTGGGCGTAGGTACTGTAGCAGTACTATAGAGTACTATAGTAGCTGCGACACTGTAGTAGTGGTGACACTATAACAACAGCGGGAACTATAGCAGCAGCAGGCCACTATAGCGGCGGCAGGGCATTGTAGCAGTGGCAGGTACTTGGTGGTATTGTAGTAGTGGTACTGTAGAAATACTATTCATAGAATGGGGCTTGGGTCAAAAATTTTGACATATGGGCCATGTAATGTTCCAAATGCCCACTGGGTCTTAGATCTATGTAATGGGTCTCCCCTTACCCAGTTAAAAATTTATTTGCTTTGCTTTAATAATAAATTAGGCTTCGTCCCCAACCTTTAAAAAAATACAAGAAATCAGTCTTGGTCTTGATACTACAAGATTACCTAAGATTACCTCCTGGGAATTAACCTTAGGCCCGATTCTACTGGAATTCCTAGGATTACCTCTTAGGAATTATATTTATGTCTGATATATTGTAGTATTCCTTGGATACTTCCTAGTATCTAGTACTTTCACCTACTACTAAATGACCATTAAGCCTGATATTATTTGGATTGGTTATTCAATGTACTTAGAGACACTTCATCATTAAACGAAGTATGTATAATCAATATTATGTGTCACCTTAGAACTTGAGGATTGATAGTCATTATTTTTTTATGATTCTACAGTTATTCATTCACTTTTTAAGAATATCACTTGTGCATACACTACTTTAATGGTTGGGATTTGGACAACATTGGTGGTTCCCTCATTAGTTATAATTACAGCCTTCTTGGGGAACCATGACTCTTGGGTACTCGATAATACTTAACTATTCACAAGTTCAAGTGGGGAAGAGGAATGGGATTGGATCATTTGGCTACATTTCTTTTATGGTATTGGGATATTGACGAGATGATGATTAAGGATGGTGGTAGAGCCTCATTCTATTTTATTTTTTTATTTATCTAATATTTTTTATCAGACCAGTGGGTGATCAATTTATGTATATCAGTATAATCATGTGTCGGTATGATTATATTCTCCTATATTTCATTTGATATAACATTTTATGTTTTATTACTTCATTAAACTTTTATTATTTATTATGGATGATTTTGGGTTATTTTGTTGTTATAATACTCTCATATGATGATATAATCTTCCTAGGGTAACACCCTAGACCCTGTCTACAATTTAGAAGCCTATATAATATGTGTATTCATGCTTGAGGTTAATTAAAAACTTTTTTTCTAGACATGGATGATTGTTTCATGGTGGAATAGCATTATAATGGGTTTTAGATGTTGGGATGGTTGAGTTTCCATCCAAAATGAAGTAGGACTAAACAATAATCCTTATGTTTTTCTGGATATGATATTTTTCACGCATCCATCAAGAGATTATTGCTTGTATGATTCATTTAGGGGGTGAATGGAAATCAATATTTTCAGTGTCTCACCATTCTCATTGTATCTTATGTCATAGGTACTCAGTTCCCATTTCAACCTCGGTAATAGTTTCCTCAAAGTCCTCATTAACAAAAGGGTTAACATGATTTGTTTTAGTTAGTGCTAAATAGAGCAGTAAAAGTAAAACCTCTTGATATTCCCCATCCTCATGTACATGGTTATATGTGTGGTAATGGAGTTGGTCATCAGTAGGGGAATCAAGGTAGAGAAGTGTGGAAAAATTAGTTTTACACCATAGAGATATCAGCCCCAGGGGGTCCAAGTATTGTGGGTGGTACTTCCTTTTTTATTATAGAGATTCACATTCCTTCAATACAATCAACATGGTCTACACCTTGGGTCTTATGGAGTATAGTCTTACAATGCCCCTAGTGTTGACCACACTAGTTAGAGATCTATTTATTTTTATTGATGTGTTATGATCTCATTAGCTAATAATGGGGTAGTAATAGTCATTGAGGGATATCTTCTTAATACAGATACAAACATATGATGTAATACTTTATATTAATTGGTTATATTTTATACATGAGATCATTGATTTCTTCTAAAGGATATTTTCCTTCTATGATGTGTAAGGCCAAAATATGGTGTTCATTGGAAAGAAAGACTATAAAATGGGTCAGAAGAATTTAGAGCATCATTTTTCTTATTTGGTAGAGTTTTTGTTGTTATTTTTTGTGGCACATTACATATTTTTCTCTAGATTTGACAAGGATTTTCTATATATTTTTTCCAAATAGGTTTAACACTAACCCGATGACATTGTATTAAGTTTGCGGTAGAGTTACTGCCTAGTTATTTCCTAATTTTGATGGATTCTTATCATATGAAACCTCTTTCGCTACAAGACATAAGGATTTATATATATGATTTGATGCGTAAGGGTTTCATATAACATATTCTGTCATCATTGGGTTTTCTGGTGTTATTACCCAAGAAGGTAGATAGTTGTATCAGGTTGTGCATAGACTACCGATGATTGAATTATGCGACATTCAATAACTATTACCCCCTTCTTAGGATATATTATTGCAACCCAGGCTTCACATACATGGATATTACATCATTTTATATGAATATTCAACAAATTTCAAAAAATCAACCTCAAGAACCATAATAGTTTAATGCCTCTGAAAATTTAGAAACATAATCTTATAACTTGTTGAAAGATCTTAAAAATTTCTCTTAAAGATCTTCTACTTTATTACTCATACTTAAAACCTTTTTTCATAACCTATGGAAAATAAACATAAGAAATGGGTAAGATAGAATGATCATTAAGGGTAAATGAGGGAGATATGTAAGAAGAACATGTGAATAAGTGTGTGAGAACAAAATCATAACATTAGAATATCATACCCTTTATATCAAATATCAAAATCAGAAGGCATGGCATAAATTTAGTTGTTCAAAAGACTTGAATCATAAGGGAATCAAAAACATAATCCATGAAATCTTAACAAAGAAATAAGATATGGAATGGTGTAATAAAAATTATCATAGAAAATCAAATGTCAATGATACCTACCAAGAAACTCAAAAAAATTGGCCTTGTATAGCCAACTGTGTACCTTCTTCAGGCTTGGGATGAACTCTTAGGTGCCTTCTTGTTTTTGTCTTGGGATTCACTCCCATGTACCCTTTTGTTATAGGCTCAAGATACCCTCCCATGTACCATCTTGTTACAGGGTTGGGATACCCTCCCATATACCCTCTTATTATAGTCTTGGGATACCCTCTCATGTACCCAATTATTATAGGCTTGGGATTCCATTCCATGTAACCTCTTATTATAGGATTGGGATTCCCTCCCATGTACCATCTTATTACATTCTTGGGATTTTTTATTATGTACCCTCTTGTTATAGGCTTTTTATCCCTCCCATGTTCCATCGTTTTACAAGATTTTTATTCCATACCATTTACCCTCTTGTTACAGGCTTGGTATTCCCTCCTTTGTACCTTTTGATCTCATTGAACATTTATCATTACCCAATTAATTTTATGGAGATATAGGTCTCACCCATCACATAATGAAATCATACATGTATTTTTCATAAGAGAATAAAACATCCATCATTTCCTGACCCATAAAAATAGATGGGTTTCATAAACATCCTTCCATAACTCGTGAAATGAAATGGGTATTATAAACCTTTATTCATATTATAACCTTTAAAAAATAAATAGGTTTCATAATCATTTTATCGTAGAACACCCATGAAAAGAAGTAGGTTTCTTAACAAAATTGTTGTCTTAAAAGTAAATGATTCAACAAAATAATAAAAATAGTGTACTTAGATCATATCCCCATTAAATAATAAACTATATCAAGGATTCTATCTTATATGGAGAATGAAAATATGACTTGAAGCATTTCTAAAGAAAAATTACCTTTCATTGAAAATCATCTTTATTTGAGACATAAAACCATTTGAAAAACCATTTCTTTTAAAACCACATTGAATCTTTATGAAGTAATCATTAAAAATAATTTAAAATTTTTTTTGAGAAAAATATTATTTCCACTTTTAAAAATGCTTTTTAAATCATAAAAGATTTTTAGAACCTTTTTCTTCAAAAATAACCTTAAAACTTATAAAGAAATATTTAAAATCTTTTAAAACACATTTTAAAATATATAACATTTTCAAAGGACATTTTATTTAAAATAATATTAAAATATCATATAAAAATTTAAAATTTTTTTATAAAACATTATTTTTGAAAAAAACACATTTCTTTCCAAAGAGGGAAATAGGGTTAAATTTTCTTAAAACATTTTATTAATCTCATTTAGTACCAAGGAGAGGAAAAAATGGAACCATTACATGATTATATCTTGAATAACAATAGGAGAATAAAATTCTTGATATTTATTGAGATATGGATCATAATATTTAATCAATGTAAGCATAATCATAACTAATCCCTATAAATTAGGAGATTGTATAAATAAACACATACCACTTTGTTAAAATTGAATTTTAATACACATGAAGAAATAACATTAAATAAAACATATTATAACAAGACAGGTGTCACAAAGAAGTCAAATTGAGACAAAATTACTTTACTGACTTGGTTACTTTTGAACCATATAACCCAAAAAAGAGAGGTAATAAAATGGATATGTAAATAAACATAAATTTAATTATAATAATCATGTGATACATTAATGGGTATTATATAGACCACACAAAATAAAAAAGTGGTGAATATAGCATAAGTCTCACAGAAGGAAAAGTGATACTAGAAATATGATTACTAAATGAGTAACATTTCAATCATGATACCCATTAAAGAATAAAATAAATTAAAACTTTTAATATAATTAAATAAATTCAATTAATCATATATAATTTCATAGGTTATTATATACACCAAACAATAAGAATAAGTGGTTAATATAGCATATATCTCACATAAATAAAAGTGAGACAAGAAAATCTTTATTGCATGGGTAACTTTTGAATCATGATACCCGTGAAATAATAACATCAATTAAAGATTTTAATATCATTAAATAAATTAAATTAATGATATAAAATTTCATAGGTTATTATATACACTACAAAAAATAAGCGATTGGTGAATATGGCATGTATCTCACGAAAATAAAAAGTGAGATGAAATTCCCTTACTCTAAGTCTTGACTTTATTTGTACATGTTCAAAAATCATGTATAAAAAATATAAATTTATTATAAATCTAAAAAATAACAATATTATTATATATCATAACATATATTAATTTATTATGACTTTATATTACCCGTTTATTAACAATTTCATGTTAAAGTTATATTTTAGGTAATAATCGCTTTGTTTTCGGTATATGTTTTGAATTGTTATTCTTGATCCTATTACTTAGATCATGATTTACTTATTTAAATAATGTGAAACATGATTTCAATGTCATATATATTCATTATAAAATTATTTATAATAATATATAAAATATAGAAATATTAAATGGAATACATCTTCCATGAAGATAATAGGTCGTACGTACACAAGAACTTTGTTTCCATATTCTTGTCATATTGAAAGAAAAAAGTGAAATAAATGTATGTGTATATATATATAGATATATTATAATTAAATTAAATTATTATTTTATATATATCATATAAATTTACTAGAGCCAACTTTAATACATTCCATGTAATGTGTGAATGAATCAAATCGCTTTGAGGAGGCGGTAGCCCACACATCCACAAACAATGTTATCGTATTCCCATAAAAAAGAAACAATGAAGGTATAAATTATATAATAATTATATAAACATAAATAAACCATAAATATCATATATATCATATAAAATAGTAATTTCATCATTATTTCAAACCTCAAAAGGTGGTAATGGAAGAACGAACAACATCGGTTCTTGAGGGTGTAGTCTTGCATACACATGAATGATGATTTTGTATCCCATTTGATGGAAGTGTGTGTGGGTTTAGGTAATAAAATCAACACAACAACATATAAATATATTTATGATACTTATTTTATTATATAATTATGTAATAATATAAATTTAATGGGTGGATAAAGAAAGAAAACAAAAGTGCTTATTGAAGGATATTACCTCTTCTTTGGGGAACTCCTTTTGCTTTGCACCAAAGGGATTCATTGGTTGTATTTACTCCAAAATTGAGGATTCTATGTTGATAGGAGGTAATTTTGGAGATTATGTTGGTAGGTTATTGATGAGACAATGTGCTTGATAGGTGTGGAGAGGTGAGGGGGTGAGTTCCCTTTTATAGTGGAGGAGGAGTGTCATTCTTGTAAATACAAAAAGGTAAACACTATTGAGAGGTCTTCCTTACATAATGTGCCTTCAATAATTGTAAAAAATATATAAAATAGATGATATGGTATAAATATGTCTATAAAATGTCTTTTTTAAATTTTTATTTAGTATTTTTTCCCTTAAGTTAAATTTTAACCACTAAGTAAACTTTTTTACCTTAATTGATGTAATTTATTTTAATTACTTTCACTAATAGTTTTGGTAAGAAACTAAGTTGAAAATACTATAAATTATAAATTATTATAATTTCAAATATGGAATCAATTTTTACAAATGATAAACATATAATTTTATGAAATTATTTTAAAATTATTCCCATAGATGGGATGTAACAACATGTTTTTAAAGTAAAAAGTTCAAAGGTTTTAAATGTTTTTATATCCAATTTCAATGTGAAATTAATTACAATGACCTAAATTGGATTTATATATTTATAATGGATCTAAATATAATTTAAAAAAAATGAAAATATAATTTCACTATATAAATAAATTATATTAAAAATCAATTTTTAATTAAAATTTAGTGTTTCTCATTATTCATCAATTAATGAAACTTCTCAGAAAAGTACCAAAAATTCCCCTGAAGTAAATTTTGATATTTATACTTAAAAATTATGTTTATTTTATAAAATATAAATTATAAAAGTTTCAAAAATATATTTAAAATAGTTTCTCTATTAAAATGAGGTAAAATTACATTTAAGAAAAGTATATATTTTTATTCATAAAAAATAGATTTATTCTGCTCTTATGCGTATCAAAACTATTGGATTATTATAAAAAATTGATTGAATATATAATATATAATGTTTTTTTAAAAAAATATTGGTTGGATTAATTTATTAATATAAAATGGTGTTTTTACATAGAAAAATATTTTACTTGGAAAAAGAATTTATTTATTTCCAAATAGTTCTTACTTTAATTTATAAATAATTGATAACCAAAGTATTAATTTTATATACATGTTAAAATAATATTTTCACAATTTATTTAATCTTATTCATCACTTCCATTCTGACTTCTAAGTGGTATCTATAATAATATTTTAATAACAATATTAATAGTATAATGTAGTTTAGTAAAACTAGGTCTTGCATTTAACAAAATCTATCGAAGGAATTCTACATTGTGTGTAAAACAATCCAAACATAGTGTTGTGTGTACTAAAAGATAATATGATTGTTTCATGTAGTGAAATCAAAACTAGGTGTTTCATATAAATAAATCGTAGTTTGGTGTGGCATGTAATGAAATCCATTAAAGAAAATTTAATTTATTCAAAAAAAATTAATTCATAAAAACATAGGTTGTTACAATAGATGATTGCTTTGATTAGTTGAAAGGATATATCTAGTTTTCAAATATAAAATTGTGTCATGGATATTATCATATGAAATTAAATGGTGAGGATATCCCCAATACTAGTTTAAAGTGTGGTTATAGGCATTTTGAGTTCATAGTTATATCGTTCAGTGTCATGAAAACCACAGATATTTTTATGGGACTCATGAACTTCATATTTCATGAATTTTTTGATCATTTTGTGGTAGTGTTAAGTGATGATATCATCATGTACCCAAATTTGGATTGTTTTATAAGTCCAATAGCACCATTATATCTATTTTAAGTTTCCATAGTGCATGTTTTTGATGCACGAGGTGCATTTTATACCGCATGTGGGGTCTCATTATGGAGTATTTGTAGATACATTACAGATTTAGGGGGTCATTTATTAGGTGAAAATTAAAAATATTGTATAGTTTTATAATTTACTTAGTCTTGAAGGCAATTATTGGAATTTGTGTCTGATTTTTCTCATATTTCATCCCATTTGACTGAGGCACCCCAGGCCCACACTACTGGATCTAGTGCTAAAAATACTTTCTTTAGACACTGGATTTTATTCAAAGTGAGATTAAAATATATTTAATTTAAATAATTTCCATTTTTTAAACATTATATCTCATAAATAGTCAGAATCCTAATAATAGAAGGTTTTTTTTATTTGATAAATATCTACCTAAGAATCATATGTTTCAACACCTGCGAAAAATTCTATATAATTGAGCCACCCTATAATGCCTTCCATACATCTCATAGGTTATACTCGTCTTCATGACCTCAGGAATGAAATAAAAATAAAGGGGTGATATAAAATGCTTTATAACGGAAAAATTTTCAATATGTCATTAGGGGTTAGATCAAAATCTTTAGCAAAAACATGAGCAAGGGAGAAACACATTATTAAAAATAACATGGAAGAATAATTTTTATCCACAAGTCATGATAGAAGAACATGTAATATAAAATTAACAAATATATACCATTGAAAAAGAGTGTAGAATCATGAGATAATAAATATTATCATTGGAGCGTAATCATAGTCATACTTCATGGAAATGTTATGTTCCCTTAAAACATAACATAAAAATAAACTTTGGCACAAACATAAGCATCGGGTATCATCATCTTCATGATTTCTACTTCCACTCGCTCCTTTATGAGTCACTACTCATACTCACACATATCTATAAAAAAATAATTTACCCATGTATAAATGTATTATGAGACATAAACTTCTAAACAATGAATTGGATATAAATATAATATCCCACCCATCAATCATTTTTATATATGTGTGCCACATAAAATAATTCAACCAATATATCATGAGGAACCCATGGAAATAAAATGGGTTTCATATCCTTTTCAAATGGAATCATATAAATAAATCATTTATAATTCCATAAATAATATTAACATGACAAACTCATTGAAAATAAATGGGTATCCAAATATATTAAGTAACTTTCTAGGTAAATATAGTTCAATTAAGATAAAGAAATATAGGGTATTTACACCATATAGATAAATGGTATACATTTTATACAATAATTTCCCCTAATCAATCTGGAATCTAGGTGAATACCCTTTAATAAAAGTAAGTAAATATAGAGTGTTCACATAAGAAATGCAATTGAAGGAAAAAATATTTACACACAGTGGATTATTAGGAAATAAAAAATTACTAATTTATTTCCATGAGTTTAATCTCCAAAAATATTATAAGTGTATTTATAGGGAAATTCATGAAAACTAACTTCAATTGAAATTAATCATTTTGAGATATAGAGTAAAATTTAAGTGATATGCGAAAGAGTTTTTATAAAAAAAATTAATTTCTAACATTGTCCTAGAATATGTTACATATCATTTTAAAAATAGTGAAGTGAAAATTTAAGAAAATTTTTAATTTTAAAAAGAACCCTCAATAATGGATCCTTGAAAATACAAAAAAATTATTTTATTAAAATGTTAAGTGTAATTTAAAACAAATGATCATGGAAGGAAACCCATTTATTAATTTAAAATATATTAATTGAAACCCACATTGTAAAAAGGAATAAAAAATTTATTTTTATAATAGGAAAATTGGAATGTAAAGGTCAGATGATATAATACAAAATTTGGTTTCAAAATATAAATTCTATCATTGGTAGAAGTTGGAAAATATATACATTGATTATAAATCATAGTTAAAGAGGATGGGAATTATTCTTAATAATAGTATAATTTTTTAGAAAAAAAATCATCAAGGTAAAATATTTGAATTCAAAATTAATTTTAACCTAGAGAGGAAGATAAAGTGAAACAATATAAAATCTTATTATGGAATAAATAAATCATATAATAATTAAGTTCATGAATAGGTATTATAACTCAATAAAGGATATTTGAGTTATCAAAATCCATTACGACTTTAGTAACATAAGAATGAAAATAACATGAGAGGAAGATCATGAAATAGATATTAAAATCCCATTAAATGGGAGATATTTATCCTACATAATATTAATAGGGTATTTAATACACCGTATAAAATAAAATATGGTTTGTAATATCAAACATGTCTCATGGATTTAAAAATTTAGACAATGAAAGCCTAACATCATTGTTGTCTTTCGAATAGAAAACCTATGAAAGGTAGAACACGAGATATATTTTGTAAATGCCTTATATTATATGAAATAAATATACAAAATAAACCCATTTCTAATATATAAACCAAAAATGGAAATAAGTGTTCAATATGCATCCTATCTCAATGAAGTAAAATTGAGATGTAAAAAACCTTACCTTTAATCTCGCTTATCCGAATGTGCACTAACATCATATATAATAAAAAACTTTATTAATAACCTATTTCAGAAACTTATACATAACTATAAACTTTTATAAAATTCTTTTATATTCATTTATTAAAAATATATTAGTAACTTATATTTTATTTTCATCATAGGATGTTTATTAGTTTTGATTGCTTAGTTTGTAGAGACCCGAAGCCTGACGTACATTGACATTACATTACTTTTGCGGAATACTTAGTACATAACAAAAACACACACACAAGGACCGTAATAGTTTAGTGTATTTGGAAACTCGGAACGTAATCTTCTAATCGTGGTGAAAGATCTTCAATATCTCCCATAAAGATCTTCCCTTTTTTTACCTAAAAACTTTCTTTATATCCTGGGGAAAAGAAAACATAAATGGGTGATCTCAAATGCTCAGTAAGGGTAAATAAAAGAAAAATCAATCACATCATATTCATAAGAACATAGCTTTTGGAAATCTTAACCTGCAAAAGAGAGAATAATTTCATATCATGGGATAAATCATAGAAGTGAAATGTAATCCCAATAATCATAACTTAAAACATGAAACTTTGTGGAATACACACATAATCATAGAGAATCATTTCTTGTTAGTCAAGACTCATTGCCAAGACTATATTAGTGGACAAAGTCCCTTTCTGAATCGAGTAACCCTCGTTTCAGTCCTATTTCACTGAACCGGTATAACCTACCATTTCAGCCATGTCTATCTCATGAGATATAAAATCTTTACCCAATGCATTGGAGGGAGATATAGGTCCCACCCATCTCATAATGATACCATTTTTATGTGTGCCACAAAATCATAAACCATACATCATTACATAACCCATGTAATAAAAATGGGAATCTTAAACATCATGACATCATAAAACAGTTCATATACGATAAAGGAATTCATAAAAATATTTCCATCACAACATAATCAAATCAATTTAATAATAGGGATAAAAACAGAACCCATTATTATCTTAGATGGAAAATAAATTTGATAAAACACTTGAACTCCATTCTTGAGGAAAATATCCTTTCTACTTCAAAAACACTTTTCATTTCTTAACATGTCAAAAAATTATAACTAAAAGAAGTTGATTAAAAATAAACTTGTAAACTTGTAAAGTAAGCTTCTTGGAAATAATGCTCTAAAAATCCATTCATGCCGTATAAGTTAAAAAAACATTCTTCTCGTACTTTTTTCGGAAAAGTCAAAAAGTACCTCGTACGAAAAAAGACAAAAGATTCCTTTCATGTCTTTTACTAAAAACTCACCAAAGGGTAAAAATGGATTTAAACAACTGTAGGTGTATGGAAATAATATTACATATTGAGGAAACATGGATGTGGATGATAAAATACACCCCAATAAATGCAAAAGTAAAAATAATCTCGAATAAAAATGAGATTGTGATATTTTCCCTTACCTTAGGTTTGACTTGCTTTGTAAGTGTCCGAACCTCCTGTATAATGATTTAAATAATGTTATTGACTAATTCCAGAATCATATTCATTGTTATTATATCATATATTGTCCACTTATGACTTTATATTACCCGTTCTTTTGTAAATTCATGTTAAAGTAGCGTTTTGGGTAAAATCGTCTCATTTGTCATTCGTGTTTTAACTTGTAATTATTCATATGATTGGTTAGATCATAATTACTTAATTCCAGAATATAAAACATGATTTATATATAATATATATTCAGAATATACATATATAATAAATCAGTAAATGGAAAGAAATAAACCGTTCATGGAGACGGTAGTCCGTACGTACGCATGAACGTTGTTTTCGTTTCCTTATTGAATTGAATGGAATTAAGTAGATGACATACATATGAATATAAAAAATTCCAGTATCATTATCAGGTCATATATTTCATTATTACTTATTATATATACTTTATAATAATTCATGAATGGTTAATCATTGAGAATGAATCTCATCGCGTCGTGGAGACGGTAGTCCGTACGTACGCACGAGCGATGATATCGTTCCCATGGTCGTGGAATTGTGTTGAAGTGTATGTATACTATTTCAGTATCAATATCACTTTATACTAATCATATATATTTACTAATTACACCTTTATACCAATCCAATTAAGGTGGTAGCGGAAAATAGATTACACCACGGCATGGAGACGGTATTCCGTACGTACGCACGCGCGGTGATTTCCTTTTTTCCGTAGGATGGATAGAAGGTTAATTAGAGTTGTTTCATATTTATAATAACATATAAGTATATAAGAAATACTTATGTTATTACTTTATCATGAAACAACTAAAGAAGAAGAAGTTGAAGAAGAAAGAAATTGAAAAAGATCGGTAATGGATATTACCTCTTTTTGACGCGCCTTCACTTATCCTCCACTTAAAGAACTAAGGATGGTCTTTGAAGAAGACCAGGACCTCTAGGATGATACTAGGGAAGTGGAGAAGAGGTTTTGGCAGGGGTTGGCCGAGCTTGAAGGCTCAAATTTGTGTGAGGAAGAGAGGGAGGAGGTGCCCTTTTATAAGGGAGGAGAGGGGCACCTTAGGAATATCTCAAAATATTATTTTATATTAAAGTCAAAATCGGTTTATAATGGTTCCAAAGGGTCTTATTTTGTAGCTAAAGTGGGTATGGGTCAAAATTCTATCAACCAATAGGATTTAGACAAGTTTAGGTTATTATTTTAACCTTATCAATTAGATTTAACTTTAAGTTAAATAATTTAACTTTTACCGTGTCTTTTTGTTTTCTTACACTATATGGTTAATACACTTACTATAACATGCCAAAAGAACCCCAAATTGTTTATTATTAATATATATATCCTTATATAAGTAATTTGGCCTAACCTTAGATTTTTAGGAATAAAATAACAATTAATAATATAATATTTGTTTTAAAAACTATTTTGTGTCAATTTTGACACTATTTGATATATGATTTTTGTGAAAGTCATAACAGAATTATATGTTAGAACCAAGTTGATTAAATCAACACTAATATATCATAGTAACCTAGAAAAGTAGTTGAATTCATAAAAAGTCTTAAATTACATTTATTTTGGTATTTATAATATCAATTATGTCAATATTTCATTAATAAGATAATTACTGCATCATCTTTGTGTCATACATAAATTAACTTATTTGATGTCTAAAAATTACAAATAAAATACCATTATGTAGGAAATCGTTTTATCTTTCTAATGAATATTTACAATCTAATTTATCTTATGTATAACCCTATATTAAAAATGTTTTAGTAAATAAACTTTGATTTTAACTCTTTTAACTCTTCTTTGAATTAAATAATAATAAATGTCTTAATCTAATCCAAGTGGGCCTAAATGATAATATTTTACACTTAAGGTTGTTTTTGTTCGAGATACACTTGTCCAATAGGATTAGGACATTTGTTATGGTAATATTAATATCATTGTTACCCTTAATTACCCTATTTACTTTTAACCGTGGTAAATAAAAGTAAAAAAGTTACTATTCACCAAAAATTATTTTCATCTCATTGAACCACATTTTACTTACTGAAATCAACCGTGTCTCTCGGATTTTTGAAATTCCATTCACAGAAGCAGTAAAATTAAGTTTTATGAAAAATTCAGTTTTTTAACTACCATTTAGTAGTTTCACTATTCATCAAAAATTGATGTTTTTCATAACAATGCCAAAATTTCATCCTAAGATATATTTCATATTCCGAATTCAAAAATGAAGTCTATTTTACCAAATTCAAAACATAGAATTTGCATTAATTAATTTTATAATTAAATCCCGCTGTTAAAACAAATAGCGTGTTTTTAAGAAACAATATCTATCAAAAGATTGACACTTGTTTATGTCGGGTTTAAATGTGAAATTACATCCAATGAACAACATTGTATTAAATTGTAAAAATATATTCTAAATATACTTTAAAACCACTCAAATTAATAATTTATCACTATTAATTATTTTGATTAAAAAAGTTGTTTTTAATTATAATTTAGTAATTTTCACTATTCATCAGAATATGAAAGTTATCCGAAAAGTACCAAAATTTCACCTTAGGCTAAATTCGATACTCCGAATCCAAAAATGAAGTCCATTTTGAGAGATAAAATTTCTAAAATTTAAAAAGTGGTTATTACTATTAATAACGGCTAGTTTTAATAATATTTTAATAGCATATCGTTGTTTCGTGAAACTCAGTATTGCGTACTACACACGCTATCGAGGAAGGTTGCGATTGCATGTAATGCAAGGCAAGTCAAAGAAGCGTGTTGTGAAAGATCCTTTTGGTGTAGCGTACAACACAAGACATTAATAAAATTAAAAAAATATTTTTCATAAAATCTCGGGCTGTTACATTCTACCCCCCTTAAAATGAATTTCGCCCTCGAAATTCGTCGGGGTTATAAATGGTTTACTATTCGAAAGTCTATTTAATAGAAACCCACATCGTAAAAAGGAATATCAAAACCAATCTTTAAAAAAAATGTATTAAACGTAATGGTTACCCAATTAAACTAATCACTGGGTTTCCACATAGGTGAAAATATGGATATGGAATAGAAATCTAACCATCATGTTCTGATGGAGAGTGGTAGAGAACATGGCTATGGAAAATCCAGTAATCACAAAGCCATAAATTTGTGATGATCTAAGGTACCATCTGATTCATCAGATATAAGATCACCAGGACAACATTTTTGGTTTTCAAGATCGTTTCCCTAAAGTTAAAGAATTTGAATTAGAATAAATACTTACTTTATGTTGGTACAACCTCACTGTTGTTCGTGCCTTTAACAATTTCCACTTCATCTCTTAAATAAATGAAGTTGAATTTGTTATTCGTGAAGTGTTAGCAGATCATGTGATAGAATGACGGGTCATTCCATCTGTCTCAAAAGGTTAGAAAAATTTATATACATAAGTCGATCTATAGTGAGATTAATCATATATGGTTCCTAAAATGGACTTATACTTTATATATCAAACTTCTTAATATAATAAAACTAGTTTCTACTAAACAGGGACTTCCTGAAGGCCAGTGGTAGGCGATAAAGGCCAGTCGCACTTCGGTTGTGGGTTCGATTCCCACAGCCTTGTTCGAAGCGATGGGCTGTCGCCCGTCCTGCAGGTTGTCCTTTTTCTAAAACTACATTACTATAACATCCCATCAATAATATCGAGAAAACTTCTATCCTTAAACAATACTAACCTATGCCCAACATAATTCATTCCAGTCTTTAGGCTTATCCATAATACTGCAATCCACTCTCACAACATAGTGAAAATGATTACCAGAGATTTAACACCATCGCCGATCCCCATATATCATAAGATATGTTTTGTTGGTCACATTCCAAACATTCAAAGTCCTTAATCATGTATTCTCTTGAATACCCATTGAACCTTAGTGAAAACATGAATGCAGTTAAACGTTAACATTTTCCACATACCAAAATCCTCAAACCATTATATCACTTAGTCCTTATATCAATCATGAGCTCATGAATATTGTTAAATATTTAATTTTCTCATTTTCCCTTCATTGTGCGCATATCATTCTTTTTCCAAAAATATCTCAATCACTTTCCATGGATACTGGTACCATAAAATTATTGAAAACCACAATAGACCAATACATAAATATTCCAATACTTTATGATACAACATTATTTTGGAATCTCATTACATACACACTTAATTATTCCACCACATCGTTATCATATTCAACATCGCCAATAGTGATCGCATGTGACTTTCCTTTGTCCTTTGCCTTAAGTGGTTGCTCATGTGGATCATCACTAACCCTTGGATTAGGGAATTTATTGGAATAATGTCCCATTTCCTTGCACTTGAAGCATTGAAGTGTTGGTGGTGCGTTCTCTGCAGTGTTTGCTTTGTTCACATCATTAGAAACCCTTTTTCCATTACTTCGACACTCAGCTACTCGATGACCTTCTTTTCCACACTTAAAACATTTTCTAGTCCCTTTAAGACAATCTTCACCATGCTTCTTTCCACACTTTGAGCATAAGGAAACATTCATTTTCTTTTCACCATTATTCTGAGATTTCTCCTTGAACTCCATCTTTCGTTTCTTTTCAAAACCATAAGATGGATATGTAACACCAACTTCCATTTCTACCTTGATAGCACAACGCACAATTTCTTCATAGCTACTGAAGTCTCTTATAGCTAATGCCCTTTGAAGACTTGGTTTTAAGCCACTGAAAAATCGATCAACATTACTTTCAGGTTGGATGATAATGCCAGATGCATACCTTGCAAGTCTTGTAAAATTCGCTTCGTATATACCAACAGATTCATCATCCTTTTTCTTTAGTTCAAGAAACTCCTTCTCCATCTTTGTTCGAAGAATACGAGGGAAGTACTTACTGAAAAACAAGTTCTTGAACTCGTCCCATTCCATGGACTCAATTTCATCTCTTTGCCTCGTATTCCTGATAAGATTCCACCATTGATCAGCTTCACCTTCCAAACGATATACTGTTAAGATGACTTTATCATGCTCAGAACATTGAAGAACTGAAAATATCTTTTCAGTGGTACTGATACATTGTTCAGCAACAAGTGGATCAGAAGACCCACTGAAAGAAGGTGGATGTTGCCTCATGAAGGACTCAATAGAATATTGTTCCCTTCTCTGCTCATTTGGAAGTCCAAAATGATTCATAGCTTGTGTAAGTATAGCAATAAGATTTTGCACTCCATCTCCCATATCATTTGTTTGTTCAGGAGGGCAATCATTGCATTGTCCATTGCATTTATCAACACGGTTCCTTCGGGTTCCAGCCATCGTCTAAAACCCAAAAAGAATAGTGTGAGAGGCAAAAATCATGCTAGGAAAAACAACATAATAAAGGGGGAGTACCTTCAATATCTAACATCTTAGGTTTAATTCTATGATCGTTAGTGTAATTCTAGTACTATAACCTATACGTATACTTAACCTTAGGGACATCCCTAGACATACAGTAGAAATATCTCTAGGGATCTCACTAAAGTTCTCGCATCCTAGTTTCCAAAGGTTGACTAAACCTTTCCTCTGATACCAACTGTAGAGACCCGAAGCCTGACGTACATTGACAATACATTACTTTTGCGGAATACTTAGTACATAACAAAAACACACACACAAGGACCGTAATAGTTTAGTGTCTTTGGAAACTCGGAACGTAATCTTCTAATCATGGTGAAAGATCTTCAATATCTCCCATAAATATCTTCCCTTTTTTTTTACCTAAAACCTTTCTTTATATCCTGGGGAAAATAAAACATAAATGGGTGAGCTCAAATTCTCAATAAGGGTAAATAAAAGAAAAATCAATCACATCATATTCATAACAACATAGCTTTTGGAAATCTTAACCTGCAAAAGAGAGAATAATTTCATATCATGGGATAAATCATAGAAGTGAAATGTAATCCCAATAATCATAACATAAAACATGAAACTTTGTGGCATACACACATAATCATAGAGAATCATTTCTTGTTAGTCAAGACTCATTGCCAAGACTATCTTAGTGGACAAAGTCCCTTTCTGAATCGAGTAACCCTCGTTTCAGTCCTGTTTCACTGAACCGGTATAACCTACCATTTCAGCCGTGTCTATCTCATGAGATATAAAATCTTTACCCAATGCATTGGAGGGAGATATAGTTCCCACCCATCTCATAATGATACCATTTTTATGTGTGCCACAAAATCATAAACCATACATCATTACATAACCCATGTAATAAAAATGGGAATCTTAAACATCATGACATCATAAAACAATTCATATACGATAAAGGAATTCATAAAAATATTTCCATCACAACATAATCAAATCAATTTAATAATAGGGATAAAAACAGAACCCATTATTATCTTATATGGAAAATAATTTTGATAAAACACTTGAACTCCATTCTTGAGGAAAATATCCTTTCTACTTCAAAAACACTTTTCATTTCTTAACATGTCATAAAATTATAACTAAAAGAAGTTGATTAAAAATAAACTTGAAAACTTGTAAAGGAAGCTTCTTGGAAATAATGTTTTAAAAATCCATTCATGCCGTATAAGTTAAAAAAACATTCTTCTCGTACTTTTGTCGGAAAAGTCAAAAAGTACCTCGTATGAAAAAAGACAAAAGATTCCTTTCATGTCTTTTACTAAAAACTCACCAAAGGGTAAAAATGGATTTAAACAACTGTAGGTGGATGGAAATAATATTACATATTGAGTAAACATGGATTTGGATGATAAAATACACCCCAATAAATTCAAAAGTAAAAACAATCTCGAATAAAAATGAGATTGTGATATTTTCCCTTACCTTAGGTTCGACTTGCTTTGTAAGTGTCCGAACCTCCTGTATAATGATTTAAATAATGTTATTGACTTATTCCAGAATCATATTCAATGTTATTATATCATATATGGTCCACTTATGACTTTATATTACCCGTTCTTTTGTAAATTCATGTTAAAGTAGCGTTTTGGGTAAAATCGTCTCATTTGTCATTCGTGTTTTAACTTGTAATTATTCATATGATTGGTTAGATCATAATTACTTAATTCCAGAATATAAAACATGATTTATATATAATATATATTCAGAATATACATATATAATAAATCAGTAAATGGAAATAAATACACCGTTCATGGAGACGGTAGTCCGTACGTACGCATGAACGTTGTTTTCATTTCCTTATTGAATTGAATGGAATTAAGTAGATGACATACATATAAATATAAATAATTCCAGTATCATTATCAGGTCATATATTTCATTAGTACTTATTATATATACTTTATAATCATTCATGAATGGTTAATCATTGAGAATGAATCTCATCGCGTCGTGGAGACGGTAGTCCGTACGTACGCACGAGCGATGATATCGTTCCCATGGTCGTGGAATTGTGTTGAAGTGTATGTGTACTATTTCAATATCAATATCACTTTATAATAATCATATATAGTTACTAATTACACCTTTATACCCATCCAATTAAGGTGGTAGCGGAAAATAGATTACACCACGGCGTGGAGACGGTATTCCGTACGTACGCACGCGCGGTGATTTCCCTTTTTCCGTAGGATGGATAGAAGGTTAATTAGAGTTGTTTCATATTTATAATAACATATCAGTATATAAGAAATACTGATGTTATTACTTTATCATGAAACAACTAAAGAAGAAGAAGTTGAAGAAGAAAGAAATTGAAAAAGATCGTTAATGGATATTACCTCTTTTTGACGCGCCTTCACCTATCCTCCACTTAAAGAACTAAGGATGGTCTTTGAAGAAGACCAGGACCTCTAGGATGATACTAGGGAAGTGGAGAAGTGGTTTTTGTAGGGTTTGGCCGAGCTTGAAGGCTCAAATTTGTGTGAGGAAGAGAGGGAGGAGGTGCCCTTTTATAAGGGAGGAGAGGGGCACCTTAGGAATATCTCAAAATATTATTTTATATTAAAGTCAAAATCGGTTTATAATGGTTCCAAAGGGTCTTATTTCGTAGATAAAGTGGGTATGGGTCGAAATCCTATCAACCAATAGGATTTATACAAGTTTAGGTTATTATTTTAACCTTATCAATTAGATTTAACTTTAAGTTAAATAATTTAACTTTTACCGTGTCTTTTTGTTTTCTTACACTATATGGTTAATACACTTACTATAACATGCCAAACGAACCCCAAATTGTTTATTATTAATATATATATCCTTATCTAAGTCATTTGGCCGAACCTTTGATTTTTAGGAATAAAATAACAATTAATAATATAATATTTTATTTAAAAACTATTTTGTGTCAATTTTGACACTATTTGATATATGTTTTTTGTGAAAGTCATAACAAAATTATATGTTCGAACCAAGTTGATTAAATCAACACTAATATATCATAGTAACCTAGAAAAGTAGTTGAATTCATAAAAAGTCTTAAATTACATTTATTTTGGTATTTATAATATCAATTATGTCAATATTTCATTAATAAGATAATTACTGCATCATCTTTGTGTCATACATAAATTAGCTTATTTGATGTCTAAAAATTACAAATAAAATACCATTATGTAGGAAATATTTTTATCTTTCTAATTAATATTTACAATCTAATTTATCTTATGTATAACCCTATATTAAAAATGTTTTAGTAAATAAACATTGATTTTAACTCTTTTAACTCTTCTTTGAATTAAATAATAATAAATGTCTTAATCTAATCCAAGTGGGCCTAAATGACAATATTTTACACTTAAGGTTGTTTTTGGTCGAGATACACTTGTCCAATAGGATTAGGAAATGTGTTAGGGTAATATTAATATCATTGTTACCCTTAATTACCCTATTTACTTTTAACCGTGGTAAATAAAAGTAAAAAGTTACTATTCACCAAAAATTATTTTCATCTCATTGAACCACATTTTACTTACTGAAATCAACCGTGTCTCTCGGATTTTTGAAATTCCATTCAGAGAAGCGGTAAAATTAAGTTTTATGAAAAATTCAGTTTTTTAACTACCATTTAGTAGTTTCACTATTCATCAAAAATTGATGTTTTTCAGAACAATGCCAAAATTTCATCCTAAGCTATATTTCATATCCCAAATTCAAAAATGAAGTCTATTTTACCAAATTCATAACATAGAATTTGCATTAATTAATTTTATAATTAAATCCCGCTGTTAAAACAAATAGCGTGTTTTTAAGAAACAATATCTATCAAAAGATTGACACTTCTTTATGTCGGGTTTAAATGTGAAATTACATCCAATGAACAACATTGTATTAAATTGTAAAAATATATTCTAAATATACTTTAAAACCACTCAAATTAATAATTTATCACTATTAATTATTTTGATTAAAAAAGTTGTTTTTAATTATAATTTAGTAATTTTCACTATTCATCAGAATATGAAAGTTATCCGAAAAGTACCAAAATTTCACCTTAGGCTAAATTCGATACTTCAAATCCAAAAATGAAGTCCATTTTGAGAGATAAAATTTCTAAAATTTAAAAAGTGGTTATTACTATTCATAATGGCTAGTTTTAATAATATTTTAATAGCATATCGTTGTTTCGTGAAACTCAGTATTGCGTACTACACATGCTATCGAAGAAGGTTGTGATTGCATGTAATGAAAGCCAAGTCAAAGATGTGTGTTGTGCAAGCTCCTTTTGGTGTAGCGTACAACACAAGTCATTAATAAAATTAAAAAAATATTTTTCATAAAATCTCGGGCTGTTACATTCTACCCCCCTTAAAATGAATTTCTCCCTCGAAATTTGTCGGGGTTATAAATGGTTTACTATTCGAAAGTTTATTTAATAGAAACCCACATCGTAAAAAGGAATATCAAAACCAATCTTTAAAAAAATGTATGAAACGTAATGGTTACCCAAATAAACTAATCACTGGGTTTCCAAATAGGTGAAAATATGGATATGGAAGAGAAATCTAACCATCATGTTCTGATGGAGATTGGTAGAGAACATGGCTATGGAAAAGCCAGTAATCACAAAGCCATAAATTTGTGATGATCTAAGGTACCATCTGATTCATCAGATATAAGATCACTAGGAAAACATTTTTGGTTTTCAAGATCGTTTCCCTAAAGTTAAAGAATTTGAATTAGAATAAATACTTACTTTATGTTGGTACAACCTCACTGTTGTTCGTACCTTTAACAATTTCCACTTCATCTCTTAAATAAATGAAGTTGAATTTGTTATTTGTGAAGTGTTAGCAGATCATGTGATAGAATGACGGGTCATTCCATCTGTCTCAAAAGGTTAGAAAAATTTATATACATAAGTCGATCTATAGTGAGATTAATCATATATGGTTCCTAAAATGGACTTATACTTTATATATCATACTTCTTAATATAATAAAACTAGTTTCTACTAAACAGGGACTTCCTGTAGGCCAGTGGTAGGCGATAAAGGCCAGTCGCACTTCGGTTGTGGGTTCGATTCCCACAGCCTTGTCCGAAGCGATGGGTTGTCGCCCGTCCTGCAGGTTTTCCTTTTTCTAAAACTACATTACTATAACATCCCATCAATAATATCGAGAAAACTTCTATCCTTAAACAATAATAACCTATGCCCAACATAATTCATTCCAATCTTTAGGCTTATCCATAATACTGCAATCCACTCTCACAACATAGTGAAAACGATTACCAGATATTTAACACCATCGTCGATCCCCATATATCATAAGATATGTTTTGTTGGTCACATTCCAAACATTCAAAGTCCTTAATCATGTATTCTCCTGAATACCCATTGAACCTTAGTGAAAACATGAATGCAGTTAAACGTTAACATTTTCCACATACCAAAATCCTCAAACCATTATATCACTTAGTCCTTATATCAATCATGAGCTCATGAATATTGTTAAATATTTAATTTTCTCATTTTCCCTTCATTGTGCGCATATCATTCTTTTTTCAAAAATATCTCAATCACTTTCCATGGTTACTGGTACCATAAAATTATTGAAAACCACAATAGACCAATACATAAATATTCCAATACTTTATGATACAACATTATTTTGGAATCTCATTACATACACACTTAATTATTCCACCACATCGTTATCATATTCAACATCGCCAATAGTGATCGCATGTGACTTCCCTTTGTCCTTTGCCTTAAGTGGTTGCTCATGTGGATCATCACTAACCCTTGGATTAGGGCATTTATTGGCATAATGTCCCATTTCCTTGCACTTGAAGCATTAAAGTTTTGGTGGTGCGTTCTCTGAAGTGTTTGCTTTGTTCACATCATTAGAAACCCTTTTTCCATTACTTCGACACTCAGCTACTCGATGACCTTCTTTTCCACACTTAAAACATTTTCTAGTCCCTTTAAGACAATCTCCACTATGCTTCTTTCCACACTTTGAGCATAAGGAAACATTCATTTTCTTTTCACCATTATTCTGAGATTTCTCCTTGAACTCCATCTTTCGTTTCTTTTCAAAACCATAAGATGGATATGTAACACCAACTTCCATTTCTACCTTGATAACACAACGCACAATTTCTTCATAGCTACTGAAGTCTCTTATAGCTAATGCCCTTCGAAGACTTGGTTTTAAGCCACTGAAAAATCGATCAACATTACTTTCAGGTTGGATGATAATGCCAGATTCATACCTTGCAAGTCTTGTAAAATTCGCTTCGTATATACCAACAGATTCATCATCCTTTTGCTTTAGTTCAAGAAACTCCTTCTCCATCTTTGGTCAAAGAATACGAGGGAAGTACTTACTGAAAAACAAGTTCTTGAACTCGTCCCATTCCATGGACTCAATTTCATCTATTTGCCTCGTATTCTTGATAAGATTCCACCATTGATCAGCTTCACCTTCCAAACGATATACTGCTAAGATGACTTTATCATGCTCATAACATTGAAGAACTGAAAATATCTTTTCAGTGGCATTGATCCATTTTTCAGCAACAAGTGGATCAGAAGACCCACTGAAAGAAGGTGGACGTTGCCTCATGAAGGACTCAATAGAATATTGTTCCCTTCTCTGCTCATTTGGAAGTCCAGAATGATTCATAGCTTGTGTAAGTATAGCAATAAGATTTTGCACTCCATCTCCCATAACATTTGTTTGTTCAGGAGGGCAATCATTGCATTGTCCATTGCATTGATCAACACGGTTCCTTCGGGTTCCAGCCATCGTCTAAAACCCAAAAAGAATAGTGTGAGAGGCAAAAATCATGCTAGGGAAAACAACATAATAAAGGGGGAGTACCTTCAATATCTAACATCTTAGGTTTAATTCTATGATTGTTAGCGTAATTCTAGTACTATAACCTATACGTATACTTAACCTTAGGGACATCCCTAAACATACCGTAGAAATATCTCTAGGGATCTCACTAAAGTTCTCGCATCCTAGTTTCCAAAGGTTGACTAAACCTTTCCTATGATACCAACTGTAGTGACCCGAATCCTGACGTACATTGACATTACATTACTTTTGCGGAATACTTAGTACATAACAAAAACACACACACAAGGACCGTAATAGTTTAGTGTCTTTGGAAACTCGGAACGTAATCTTCTAATCGTGGTGAAAGATCTTCAATATCTCCCATAAATATCTTCCCTTTTTTTACCTAAAACCTTTCTTTATATCCTGGGGAAAAGAAAACATAAATGGGTGATCTCAAATGCTCAGTAAGGGTAAATAAAAGAAAAATCAATCACATCATATTCATAAGAACATAGCTTTTGGAAATCTTAACCTGCAAAAGAGAGAATAATTTCATATCATGGGATAAATCATAGAAGTGAAATGTAATCCCAATAATCATAACTTAAAACATGAAACTTTGTGGCATACACACATAATCATAGAGAATCATTTCTTGTTAGTCAAGACTCATTGCCAAGAATATATTAGTGGACAAAGACCCTTTCTGAATCGAGTAACCCTCGTTTCAGTCCTATTTCACTGAACCGGTATAACCTACCATTTCAGCCATGTCTATCTCATGAGATATAAAATCTTTACCCAATGCATTGGAGGGAGATATAGGTCCCACCCATCTCATAATGATACCATTTTTATGTGTTCCACAAAATCATAAACCATACATCATTACATAACCCATGTAATAAAAATGGGAATCTTAAACATCATGACATCATAAAACAATTCATATACGATAAAGGAATTCATAAAAATATTTCCATCACAACATAATCAAATCAATTTAATAATAGGGATAAAAACAGAACCCATTATTATCTTAGATGGAAAATAATTTTGATAAAACACTTTAACTCCATTCTTGAGGAAAATATCCTTTCTACTTCAAAAACACTTTTCATTTCTTAACATGTCAAAAAATTATAACTAAAAGAAGTTGATTAAAAATAAACTTGTAAACTTGTAAAGGAAGCTTCTTGGAAATAATGTTTTAAAAATCCATTCATGCCGTATAAGTTAAAAAACATTCTTCTCGTACTTTTTTCAGAAAAGTCAAAAAGTACCTCGTACGAAAAAAGACAAAAGATTCATTTCATGTCTTTTACTAAAAACTCACCAAAGGGTAAAAATGGATTTAAACAACTTTAGGTGGATGGAAATAATATTAAATATTGAGGAAACATGTATGTGGATGATAAAATACACCCCAATAAATGCAAAAGTAAAAACAATCTCGAATAAAAATGAGATTGTGATATTTTCCCTTACCTTAGGTTCGACTTGCTTTGTAAGTGTCCGAACCTCCTGTATAATGATTTAAATAATGTTATTGACTTATTCCAGAATCATATTCATTGTTATTATATCATATATGGTCCACTTATGACTTTATATTACCCGTTATTTTGTAAATTCATGTTAAAGTAGCGTTTTGGGTAAAATCGTCTCATTTGTCATTCGTGTTTTAACTTGTAATTATTCTTATGATTGGTTAGATCATAATTACTTAATTCCAGAATATAAAACATGATTTATATATAATATATATTCAGAATATACATATATAATAAATCAGTAAATGGAATGAAATACACCGTTCATGGAGACGGTAGTCCGTACGTACGCATGAACGTTGTTTTCGTTTCCTTATTGAATTGAATGGAATTAAGTAGATGACATACATATGAATATAAATAATTCCAGTATCATTATCAGGTCATATATTTCATTAGTACTTATTATATATACTTTATAATCATTCATGAATGGTTAATCATTGAGAATGAATCTCATCGCGTCGTGGAGACGGTAGTCCGTACGTACGCACGAGCGATGATATCGTTCCCATGGTCGTGGAATTGTGTTGAAGTGTATGTATAATATTTCAGTATCAATATCACTTTATAATAATCATATATAGTTACTAATTACACCTTTATATCCATCCAATTAAGGTGGTAGCGGAAAATAGATTACACCACGGCGTGGAGACGGTATTCTGTACGTATGCACGCGCGGTGATTTCCTTTTTTCCGTAGGATGGATAGAAGGTTAATTAGAGTTGTTTCATATTTATAATAACATATCAGTATATAATAAATACTGATGTTATTACTTTATCATGAAACAACTAAAGAAGAAGAAGTTGAAGAAGAAAGAAATTGAAAAAGATCGGTAATGGATATTACTTCTTTTTGACGCGCCTTCACTTATCCTCCACTTAAAGAACTAAGGATGGTCTTTGAAGAAGACCAGGACTTCTAGGATGATACTAGGGAAGTGTAGAAGAGGTTTTGGCAGGGGTTTGCCGAGCTTGAAGGCTCAAATTTGTGTGAGGAAGAGAGGGAGGAGGTGCCCTTTTATAAGGGAGGAGAGGGGCACCTTAGGAATATCTCAAAATATTATTTTATATTAAAGTCAAAATCGGTTTATAATGGTTCCAAAGGGTCTTATTTAGAATCTAAAGTGGGTATGGGTCGAAATCATATCAACCAATAGGATTTAGACAAGTTTAGGTTATTATTTTAACCTTATCAATTAGATTTAACTTTAAGTTAAATAATTTAACTTTTACCGTGTCTTTTTGTTTTCTTACACTATATGGTTAATAAACTTACTATAACATGCCAAACGAACCCAAAATTGTTTATTATTAATATATATATCCTTATCTAAGTCATTTGGCCGAACCTTAGATTTTTAGGAATAAAATAACAATTAATAATATAATATTTGATTTAAAAACTATTTTGTGTCAATTTTGACACTATTTGATATATGATTTTTGTGAAAGTCATAACAGAATTATATGTTCGAACCAAGTTTATTAAATCAACACTAATATATCATAGTAACCTATAAAAGTAGTGGAATTCATAAAAAGTTTTAAATTACATTTATTTTGGTATTTATAATATCAATTATGTCAATATTTCATTAATAAGATAATTACTTCATCATCTTTGTGTCATACATAAATTAACTTATTTGATGTCTAGAAATTACAAATAAAATACCATTATGTAGGAAATCTTTTTATATTTCTAATGAATATTTACAATCTAATTTATCTTACGTATAACCCTATATTAAAAATGTTTTAGTAAATAAACTTTGATTTTAACTCTTTTAACTCTTCTTTGAATTAAATAATAATAAATGTCTTAATCTAATCCAAGTGGGCCTAAATGATAATATTTTACACTTAAGGTCGTTTTTGGTCGAGATACACTTGTCCAATAGGATTAGGACATGTGTTAGGGTAATATTAATATCATTGTTACCCTTAATTACCCTATTTACTTTTAACCGTGGTAAATAAAAGTAAAAAGTTACAATTCACCAAAAATTATTTTCATCTCATTGAACCACATTTTACTTACTGAAATCAACCGTGTCTCTCGGATTTTTTAAATTCCATTCACAGAAGTGGTAAAATTAAGTTTTATGAAAAATTCAGTTTTTTAACTACCACTTAGTAGTTTCACTATTCATCAAAAATTGATGTTTTTCAGAACAATGCCAAAATTTCATCCAAAGCTATATTTCATATTCCGAATTCAAAAATGAAGTCTATTTTACCAAATTCATAACATAGAAGTTGAATTAATTAATTTTATAATTAAATCCCACTGTTAAAACAAATAGCGTGTTTTTAAGAAACAATATCTATCAAAAGATTGACACTTGTTTATGTCGGGTTTAAATGTGAAATTACATCTAATGAACAACATTGTATTAAATTGTAAAAATATATTCTAAATATACTTTAAAACCACTCAAATTAATAATTTATCACTATTAATTATTTTGATTAAAAAAGTTGTTTTTAATTATAATTTAGTTATTTTCACTATTCATCAGAATAAGAAAGTTATCCGAAAAGTACCAAAATTTCACCTTAGGCTAAATTCGATACTCCGAATCCAAAAATGAAGTCCATTTTGAGAGATAAAATTTCTAAAATTTAAAAAGTGGTTATTAATATTCATAAAGGCTAGTTTTAATAATATTTTAATAGCATATTGTTGTTTCGTGAAACTCAGTATTGCGTACTACACACGCTATCGAGGAAGGTTGTGATTGCGTGTAATGCAAGGAAAGTCAAAGATGCGTGTTGTGCAAGCTCCTTTTGGTGTAGCGTATAACACAAGACATTAATAAAATTAAAAAGAATATTTTTCATAAAATCTCGGGCGGTTACATAGTTTATTACTAGTTTCATAATGGAAGTGTCAATTATTATTTATATATTCAAATATAATCATTATAATATCATTAAAGGTAATGTAATTTACATTTTATAATTATTTATAATGTTTTAAATTCACTTTATAGGTATTTTTGTTGTGATTCGTGACAATGATGTTGGTGACGAGCTTGCCTAGGTAATTTATAATGAACAAAAAGATGGTAAAATAAAAATCAGTTAAATATTAATATAAGATTTAAATAACCATAAACCAAATATTATATTCTTATTAATGACTAATACCACTATTAGTTATGTTTTTGTAGTTATCTGTGACAGAAATTTATAACAGTGTTCGTGTAGGTGGTCAAACTAACCCAAACCAAAACAATCTATAATCTATAGGTGGGTATGATTAAGAAAGTGATTCATTTGGAATAATATCATTTTTTAATAATTATAATGATATTATTTGAATTTTTTAAGTTTTTAAATCATATTTGAAGATATTTTTATAAACAATATAAGAATAGTTTAAAAATGAAATATGTTACTTTTATGGAGGCGATAGTCTGCATGTACACACGGGTGACACGTTCGTTTACACAGAAAGTAAAGACTGTAGGATTTGTTTTATATCTTTAAAATGTAAATAATGTTTTAAATATTATATTTATTCATTGAATACCCCCTTTTAATCATCCATGTATGGTGGTTATGAAAAATATAAAATGTCGCATATGGAGAAGGTACTATACATATAACACAAGTGACATTTTTATTTTTCAAATGGTTTCCCGATGGGTAGAAAATGGTGGTACTATAAAAATATCATCATTTAAGAATAATTATTAAATTTATATAATTACATAAACATGGTTTCATTATATTATAGGGAGTTATAAGGAGAAATAAACCAAAAAAGGAAAAAAAGTGTAATTGAGATTTTTTCTATACTCATTAAAAGAACTTATTTTCAAAAAGAATTAATGCTTTGATATGTGGTATCTTGAGAAGACAAAAAATCTCTATAAATTTTATAATATTTTTTTAGATTTAGTTGGGTATATTTTTTTCAAATAAAATAATCTTGGTGTGTATAGAGAAATGGGGTTGTGATTGCTCATTTTATAAGGGAGAGGTGTGGTATTTTTGTAATATATATAAAGGGTAATGTCAATATTGAAAGGTTAAAGGAATATAATAATGAAAAATAATGTATTTTTGGAATTTTTGTGTTGATAAATCCGAAACTACACATTTTTAAACATTGTTTTAAAAGAGATAATACTTTTACACTTAGATTTTCACTTTTACCATTTTTAGTTTTTACTATAATAATTAATTTTTACCTAAGTAATTCACTTTTAATACATAAAAATAAAATGGCCCTTATTATATAATTATTAATTAATTATTTCAAATAATAAATCCATTTTTTCAAATAAAATTTCTACGTGTGATAAAAATAAATTTTAATATTAGCACACACAACACGTGAAAACCATTTTTTGAAAAATTGTATTTTAATGCTTAAAAATTATTATTAAGATAAAATTATCTATATTTTCAAATTATTTGAAATTTATTAGTCTATTATTAAAAATAATAATAGTTATTTTTATTTTAAAGGAATCTAAAATCAAACATCGCCTTGTGAATACTTTGTCTAATGAAACAGACCACAAATATTTTTTATTAGAGTAAAATATTACTTGAGTTTTAAAAAATTTAAACTTGAGTTTCATAAATTCAAAATTATTTTTTAAAATTATTTAATTTTATTAATAAATAAATATTTTTTATATAAAAATGGTCTAATAAACTTTTAAATCAATTTTTATTATGAAAATATTTGAAAATCTGTATTTTTTCACTATTCACCCAAAAATTTAGCCTTTTAAGAAAAATAACAAAAACTAAAACTAAGATAGTATTGAAATAATAAATTAAAAAATTGAGTTCATTTTATAAATTCAAAATTATAAACTTAATAAGTTAATTTTTAAATGAAAATAAAAAATATAAAGATAAAACATTTTATTGAAAAAAAGAATTTTTAAGTGTTATTAAAACTATTTCATATTAATTAATAATTTAAGGAATGGTAATATATTAGTTCATATATAATAATATTTTAAAATTGTAAATTTTAATATATTTGGATAAAATATACATAACTTTTGAAATATAGTTATTTGAGAAAGAACGGTCCTTTTTAATATTAAATCATATTAATTGTTTATCATCTAAATGTAAGAAATTTTAGTTGAGTGATACATTTTTATTTACCGGAGGATTTATTATTTTTATAAAATTTATTATTAATATTCATCTAAAATATCATTTATTGTTTTAGTTTGGTGTTGTGTGTAGATAAATCTATTGAACATAGTATTAATTTAGAGAAAAAGATATTCCAAAATATCAAGGTTTTACATACCCCCCTTAAATAAATTTCTCCCTCGTAATTTTAATTATCACTCACTAATTAAAGAAGATAAGGGATATATATGAAACTCAAGATTTGTTTTCTAGTTGTATATAAATATCACAATCTTAGATATAATAAGACTCATCTCGCATAATAGGCATGTATTGATATTTTTCTTTATCCCAAAAAGTTTTTACCAAATATTATTCCTTGGTTTGTTATAGAAGTTTCTTGGGACATAACTTTCATTGCATCATTTTATTGATTCTATTTCTAACCAGATACAAAAGCCAAGATATTTATGACAATATCCAATAAAATCAGATTAAGCGATCATATGAATGTAAAAACTCAATCCTAATATGTTTACTTTAATGAAAACATTATTTTAACATATGATACTTTTGTTTCCACTATATCACATGTGGTTTATCCTATAACTCTCTTAGTTTATCTTAGGTTATCTATTACCATACTTCTATTAGATTCTTTGACCATACCATAAATATGTACTCAGATCATTAATAATTTTTTGTAAATATCATATGATCATCTAAAGAATATCTCCCACAAGTGTATAGCCAAGTGTGTGGTCTTAGGCCCACTCATCATGCACCAACTAAAGATCAGTAGATACATAACCATACTTTCTGTGGGTGGTTACACATAATTAAATCTGTGTCACATCCATATCAACATTATTTTATCTATAAAGGGATGTAATTACTAGGAGAACCACATACTCAAAACTTTACCCATATTTTAGTATGTTATTCTATACATAGGCATATCCCTGGGGTTTTAACAAAATTTATCTTATCCTATTCCCTAAAAAATATAAACTAAACCTCAAAAAAAACAAACCCTTTATCTAATTCCAACTAATTTTCCCTAGAAAAACACTCTTAAATCTAGTGCTAAAAAATTTATTTAAACACTGGATTTCATGAAATTTTTTGAAGAACCTATCTTTATTTTACATTATTTCCATTAGTTAAACATTACTACTGACAAATTGTCACAATCCAAAGAATGAATGTTTTAGTTTCTTTGAAAAATAGCTACATGAAAAACTTATTCTATAACACTAGTGAATATTTCTCCATAAGTGATCCGCATTAGAGTCTATTTTAGACTTATCATAAGTTACACTCATCTTCATAACATAGATAATGGAAACATTAGAAATGGGTGACCTAAAACTCTCTTTAATAGAAAAATTCTCAAAATTTAATCACGTTTATATCATAATCATATGAGAAAACATTATGAGGGGGATATCATTTTAAAAAGAACATATACTAATAAGATTTATCTACAAGTAAAAATATAAGGACATGTAATTTCAAATGAACAAACATATACCACGGAAAAATAGTGTAGAATCATGAGATAATAAATATGATACATGGATAATAATCCTAGGTATATGTCTTGTAATTGTAGAATTCCCTTGAAACATAACATAACAATAAACTTTATCACAAACATAAGCACAAGGTATCATAACCTTCATGAGTCTCTACACACACCCACACATTTTTGATTCACAAATATCTCTCATTCTTGGAGATAAAACTTAATTTCACCTATTTATACATGTATCATAAGATATAATCTTCTAAACAATGTGTTGGAGGGTGATATTGGACCCCACCCATCAATAATCCATTGAAATGAATGCCCTTTAAAATAAATCATTCATTATATAATGAAGAACCCAAGGAAAGAAAATTACTTTCATATACTTTTCAAATATAATCACATAAAGAAATCATTATCAATTCCATAAATAATCATAACATGATAAACCCATGGAAAATAAATTGGTATCCAAAGATATTCAGTAACTTTCTAGGTAAATACCATAAAATTAAGATGATGAGGTATATGGTATTTTTTCCATATAGATAAAAGCTATACATTTTAGTAAATAATATCCCTAATTGATTGATGTGTAGAATATTAGTAAAAACACTTCAATCAATGTAAGGAAATATATAGTGAACAAAGAGGAAATTCATTGGAATAAAAATATTATTTATAGGTAGTGGATGATTATGAAATATAAAAGAAATAATGGATTTAAATAGTTCAATACCCCAAAATATTATAAGATAATTTAAAGGATAATATATCAAAATTAATTTCCAAACAAAATAATACTTTTTAGATAAATATAAAAATTGAAATGATATCCTAAAAGATTTTTGGGGGAATTTTTTTTAACAATTTTGCAGAATTAGCTGCAGGTCATTTTTAAATTGGTGAAGTGATGTTTTTTAAAACAATTACTTTTAAAAATAACTCTCAATAATGGATCCTTAAAAAGATATAAGTATATTTTAATTAAATGTGTAGTGTAAGATAAAACAAATTATCCTGGATGGAAACCAAATTTAATAATGGATCCTTAAAAAGATATAATTATATATTTGTAGGTGACGTAGCTTGAGTGGTGAGGAACCCAGAATTAGAAAGGCAGGTCATGGTTTCAACCCCAACTGCATGTTTTTTGTACAATTTATACCCATTGTTTTAAAACCTTGGGTATAAGGATTTAACAACTTAGGTATGAGGTATGAGGCTTTGACAACGTGGAAAAAATATATATACCCATGACTTGTAAAACCGTGGGTATAGGATTTGGATCGATCTTGATGCCTTGGTTTCCCATGGTTCCCAAAACTTTGGGTATAGGATATACCCATGGTTTTGGGGGCTATTCCTATGGTTTTGAACTGTGGGTATTGGTCATTTTTTCAGTAATGGTTGAGGATCTTGTTTCGATAATTTATAATGAACAACAAGGTTGTACAATACTAATAAGGTAAATATTAATATAAAATTTCCTAAAACATAAACCAAAAAATATTTTATGAATAATTTCAAATAACACAAATTGTTAAGTTTTTATATTCATCCAAGATTAAAATTTATAGCATTGCTCATGTAGGTGGTTAAACCGACCCACACAAGAAAAGGTTGTAATCTATAGGTGAGTATAGTTGAGAAAGTGATTATTTTGAAATAATATCATTATTAGAGAAGAATAATGATATTATATGGATGTTTTAGGTGTTGAATTAAATTTTATTATATTTTTATAAAGATTAAAATACTTTATAAAAAATGAAATATGTTACTTTCATGGAGGTGATAGTCTTCACGTACCCATAGGTGATGTATTTGTTTACATATAAATTAAAGGAGATAGAAATTGGTTTCTATTTTAATAATATTAATAATATTTTAAAAATAATATTTATTCATTAAATTACCACATTTAATCATACATGTATGATGGTTATGAAAAACATGTCACATCGCTTGTGGAGGTGGTAATATTCATGTAACATAAGTGACATTTTCACTTTTTGAATGGTTGGAAGGAGTGCTGAAAATGGTTATCCCAAAAAAACAATAAAATTTAAGGACCATTAAAATATTTATTTAATTACATAAACATTGTTGTATTATATTTGGAGGAGGTATAAAAATAAATATTGGGAAAAAAAGAAAAATGTGTAATTGAGAATTTTACCTTACTCCTTGGAAGAGATCCATTGAAAAAAGGATTAAGGATTTGAGATGTGGTATTTTGATAATACTAGAACCTATAGAAAGTGTATTGGAGTTTTGGAGAGTAATTTTGTAATATTTGGGTTGAATATAAGAGTCTTGTAGTGTGAAGAGAATTGGGATGGTGGTGGCTCCTTCTATAAGTGAGATGAGTGGCTGTTTTATAATATATAAAAGGGAAAGTCTTTATTCAAAGGTAAAATGGATCTAATAATGTAAAATAATGAATTCGGGTAAATTTAAGTATGATAAATCATAAAAAAAACATTTTCAAACATGTTTTAACATGTTATTAAGTTTTTTACAATCATATTTTTCATTAGTATCATTTCATTCGTTTTTTCCATTTTAATTAATTTTTACCTAAGAAATATACTTTTAATGCCTAAAAAAAATAGGCCTTATTAAATAATTTTTAATTCATGTTTCCAAATATTAAATCCATTTTATAAAATAAAATTCCTAGGGTGATAAAAATAAATTTTCATATTAGCATACATATCACATAAAAACCATTTTTAGAAAAAGTGTATTTTCATTCTTAAAAATTATGATTAAGAGAAAATTATAATTTTTTTTATTTTTTTTATTAAATAATTTTTTTTGATTTATATGAAATTAATTGGTTTATTATTAATAAAATAAGTGTAATTTTTCTTTTAAAAAAAATCCAAAACTGAACTCCACCTTTTGGTTTCTCAATTTAAATAAATAAACCGAAAAATAGTTTTTATTTAAGTACAGTATTACTTGAGTTTCCAAATATATTAAATATGGGTTTTATAAATAAAAAATTTTATTTTTAAATGTTTTATTTTAATTTATATATACATTATTTATATAAAAAATGTTTCATAAAATTTGAAATCATTTTTATATGTTGAAAATGTCTTAAAAGTGGGAGTATTTGAAAAATTGGAATTTTTTACTATTCACCACAAAATTCAGCATTTTCATAAAACTATAAAAAATTCATATAAAGATAATTTGGAAATTTTAAACTTAATAATGTAGTTAATTTTTCTAAATTAAAATTTTTAAATTTTTAAATTAATTTTTAATTCAAAATAATAATTATAATGAAAAACGACATTATTAAAAAATGTTATTTTTTGTGTTCTTTATATTATTACATATTAATTTATAATTTAAGGAATTTTATTATATTATTTCATATATAATAATATTTTAAAAGTGATTAATTTTATTAGGATAAAATATAGAAAAATTTAAAAAATAATAGTTATATAATAAATAACAACCCTTTTTAATATTAAATCATATTAATTATTTATCCTCTAAATGTAAGAAATTTTAGTTGAGTAACATCTTTTTATTTACTAGATATTTTATTTTTATTATAATTTTATTAATAATATTCATCTAATATATCGAGTCTTATTTATTTTTGGTGTTTATTACAGATAAATCTATTGACAATAATATTAATTTAGAGAAAAAATATATTCTACAAACCCAAAGTATTAAATTAATATCCTTGAAAAAAAAGTACAAACTTTTCATATAGATTGATCGATGTCAATTAGATTTTTAATACCTAAAAAAGAAGTTGATCAGTGGTCTTATTATCTAGTTTCCAAAGGAGGGATTTGTGTTTGAGGTTTTTTAGGACACTTCCATATCATTTTGGTTTACATCTTAATGTAGCTTAGGGAGGCGATCTCATACGGGTCTTTTATGTTTTTTTCCCACAATAATATCTATGTTACCTATGATCTTGAGTTGGAAGTAGTGGTATTTTCTATGAAACAATGGTGGCACTACCTCATCAATTAATTCTTTGTGTATCTTAGGAATTCTTCAAGACTATGTTTATTAAATTTCATTATCTTAAAATTTTGAACGGGGAAAAATTCATCGAATTTATGAAACTCCATCAAGGTGAAAAAGTAGTTATAGAGTGTGATGATATTTTCTTAGAGTTTATATTATTTTCTACCAAGCTAGTCGCCAATGAACCTAAGAAATCATTTTTTTTATTGAGTTATTCATTCAGAACTCAGATAATCTATTCTTAGTTTTTCATGGATTTTTATAAAGAAGTTTTCAAAAGGGACATGCTAGTGGATGTTAATAAAATAAGGAGTCTTGTTATTGGTGGTGCCTCGGTTCTAGTTATTATCAATGAGGATTATAAGTATGGTGTAAAGGATAAACTTTATGAGCCATGTCTTAAAGGGTGGGTTTATAAGGTTTAGTCTTCTAAGAACCTTTATTCATTTCATTAAATGAATATACCTCTTATGTATTTCTAATTTGGAATAATTAGACATTCTAATCCCTCTTTCATGAATTATCTATGAACTCATATTCAATGTGGTTATTTTGGATATCATTATGAATTTTTAAAGTTGAATTATAGAAAGAAGACGAAGAAGTATCACATGTTATTTATATTAGGATAATTATTTATTTTGGGGTTTATACCTGATTAGTTTGGAGTAGATAAAATATTTTGAGTTAATTATTGTTTTATTATTTCCTTTTTTTATTATTTATTTGTATAATTTTATGTTCTAGTTGTTTTGATGTTCTTATCATGTCTTGTTTTATTATTATTCTTCTTGAGGTGTATTTTTGATGTTATCCTTATGGTGGGATTTGTATTTTGATTAATTTATCATTGGAATAATTTTTTATATGATTGGTTAACTCATAAGAGTTCTATACCAATTTATATTATGCATTGGATGGTACTTATTATGTATTTTTTTAGGTTTAATGTTGGCCGGTGTTCTTTAAGTGAGGTACTAGGTTAATTTTCTCTTTAATTTCATTGCATGAGGTTAGGAACATTGTTGTTCTTTGTTAAGTCTTGTTTTATTTGATGTATACTCTCCATTTTATATGATATCGGTAGACTATTAAACATTGTTTTATGTTCATTTGGGTGTGTTTTATAGATTTTATGTTCTTTGTGGTTTTCTAATTAGTTTCTTGAGTGTATGGTGGTGGTTGTTGAAGAATTATTATTTCCCTATATGATTTTAGGAAACATGTTTGTTTCGGTGATGTTATTTTCATAAGAGAGTTTATTTCTTATCTCACTATTTTAGATGAATTATAAATTTTCTGGAGGATCATAGTGAGCCTCCATCCACTTTGTATATAGTGTTCCCTTCTTCTATGAAGTTCTTGAGTATTTCACTAACCCTCCCCCCTTTAATTTTGGGTGTTGAGGTTTTGAGATATAATTAGTTTTACCTTTAACCATGACTTTATAGAGGAAATCTGGATTAGTGAGGATAATTTTGATACCCCCATATCACTTTTAAATTTATATTATTTAATTTTAGTCTATTTTGAAATTTCTGTGCATAATCAAGATTTCGGTGAGTTTTGAGTGTTGTTGGGTGAGTTGTAGTTCTGGACTACAGTTGGTCGTACCATGGACAAGAGAGGTCACATCGAGAGGGTATATTACCGGGGCATTATGACACAATTAGGGAGTTTCTATTAAGATGAGATGTAGATAGATGTCCATTTTTTAGGGAGGTGTTCTGCATCACAACTTGGGGGTTTTGTTATAAAAATACCCCAGAAAATGTGTTGTTATTTGGGATCATTGTGTTGCACCATGAAAATAGGAAATCATGTTGTGATGTGGTCTTCTATCATTTATAAAATGTGAAGTTTCCTTTTTCCCTTACATTTTTTTAAGTGTTTTTTGGAACACTTTCTTCCCCTCTTGTCTGGTTGATGCATAAGAGGAATCTTATAGATTTTTTTTTTATTCCTCCTTGCTTATAAGATTCTCTCCATCAATTTTCAATCATATTTAATAGGTTAAGTCTTATTTTATTCCACTTTTATTCTCATTATCCATTTTCCATTCGTTTCCTTTTCTCTTATAAATAGAAACACCCATGTGGGAAAAATTTAGTGTTTCGGACATTTAGGTCTTGTAGAGGTTTCCATATTTCTTGGTTTGGATTTCACCATCAAAGGTGAATTGTTTCTACTTGATAAAGGTAGGTTTTATTATGTAATTAATTTGTTTTACATGTCATAAAAAGTATTGAAATTTATAAAAAAAGTATTTTTACGAAGAAATACATTTATATGATACCTCTTTAATATTGTGAAATGGTTTTATTTTTTTACACTTTGAATAAATGGATTTTATGGGATTTTAGTTATTATTTTTATAAATCAATTTATTATACATTCCAAGTGTTTTTTTAATGGACTTATAATGTATTTTGAGTTGAAATTGAAGTTAAAAGGGTGGTTTAGAACCATTTTTATTTCAAAAAATAGAAATCCATAGTTTGAAAGGAGGGTGTTTTATTTTTAGGATGTTTTAAAGGGAACATTAGTTTCATAAATCATCTTTTTTAAGGATTTTTTTAAAGTATCATTTCTATAGGGATGTTAAAATAACATGAATTTCAATGTCAGTTTTGAATTAACATTTGGAATTTAATAATAGATTTTTTCTTGATAATTCTAAAATCATCAGTTGATCCCTTTTTTGTTTTTTAAATACTTATGCCCTCTTTAGAGAATAATAAAATTATTATATGATTCTTTTGTGGATGTGAAAGGGTTTGTTTCGTGAATGTTTGATGTAGTTGAATTTATATTTATTTGTAATGATTCATTGATGATTTTTTTGATTATAATGTGGTTGTTTGTTGACTCACCTCCCCTTTGACATGTTATGGGAACCTAAGTTTCTAAGTGAGATATCATGTTTTATCCTACACTAGATAGATTATGCATTGTATAATTTCCCTTAGTTTTATATTATTCCTTGTATAGGGGAGTTTACCGGATAAGGCTAGAGAGGGTATGTTGGGTGGTTATGTGTTTTCGAATTCAATATAGGTCCGTAGTTGGTTTTGCATAAGTGTTGTCAACATTATTCTTACCTTAAGTCCTAGTTAATTTTCTATGATAAGTATTTCTTATTGATGATTACATATAATGGATCCCCATCATATAATTTATTTCATCCCTTCATTTGTTGGATTTTATTGTACCATTTTGTGGTTGTGGTTTATTTTTTTCTCTCATTCGTCCTCGATGATGTGGTTATAAGTTCTGTTATATTTTTATTCTTTCATGGTTGGGTTTATTCTCTAAAGGTTTTCTAAATTTGATTTAATGTGTAATTTCAAAGGAAAAATGTTGTTTTGAACATAGGATTTTGAAAAAGGTTTTGAAATTAGGAAAATTAATATTATTTTTTTATAATATAAAAGTTCATAATTTAAAATTTCAAATAATTTATTTACCAAATAATGTTTCTAGTTGTTTTGAATAAAACAAAGTGATATATTACATATATATAAATATCATGATACTTGGTTTTCACTATAATTTATTTAATTGAAATAAATTAAATTGTACGTTAAAATATCATTTATGAAATGTATAATGAAGTGAATTTCATATAATATCTGGTCAAATCCAACTTGGAATGTCTATATCACACCCTATATACACACATGTATTTGTGTATGTAGATCTCATGGTTATTACGAGTTCCCATGATGTAATCCTCTTTAGGTCTAGTTTAGTTTGTCATGTTGATGGTCATTTTGGGTTATGGTGAATTTCGATGGGTTTCAAAGAGGTAATATTTATCATTATTTAGGTTATTTCTTTTCTTTTGGTTCATTTATGTATCGGCCACTTCATTTAGGTACTTATTTTTTTCCTTTATGTTGATACATTGTTTCATTTTATTCTTATGTTGTATCTCCTAATTTTTTATATTGACTATGTATTGTTTGGGTTATATATTTATGTTATTATCTATTTGGATTTTTATTTTATTTAGTAATATTTATTTATTATGTATTGAATTCCAATGTGTGGATGAACCATGTTGAATTTTCAATAATGGTATTTTTCTTATTTATTTTTATTTAGGGTGAAACCATTCCCATTGGTTGAATCATTTGATACCTGACACTAGTTATCAGCCCATTCCGATTAAGAATGCACTTTATTCCTTATTACAATCCAAGTAGGGTTAACTAATACTAGTTCGTGGTATTTATTACCTCTAATAATATTCCATAAGGTATATCAAATAAGATAGACCAATTATTCCATGTATCTTTTTAATGAACCATACTTTCTATATTTCCAAATGTTATATCAATTTTTTTTCTCCTTGTTGTAATATTATTAATTTTAGAAAATTTGTAGGGGGAATCATACTATTCTAAATTGTTAAATTATTATCTTTGATAAGGGTGATCCATTAGAAAAAATATTCAATAATTCTTTTACACTGTCTTTCTCACATTATGAAATTGATTACAGTAATTCCCTTCTTTAAAAATTGGTTAAGATTTATTTCTCATAACAGTGTATCTAGATAAGTTTCTCTATGAAGAAAATTCATTTATAGGGAACATTACCAGATCATTAAAAAAATAATATTGTTTTTTATATGAATCAAACACTTTAACACCTACCTCTCATAGAAATTTAAAATCATCAAGCAATGGAAACTGATAAATGTCAATATCATTTCTAGATTGTTTTGGTTTATAAATCACCAATATCATCATAATATATTTTTTATTCATACATATCTTTTAGGAGATATTTCAGACTACCAATATAACAATCCATTAACCAGTTTGGTTATAAAGGTTCTAGTATGAATTCATTCCATCTATACATAGTCCTTTTCTGATATTTCTAACTTAATTTCTTAAATTCAGAAAAAAAATAGTCAAATCATTTTTATTATTTTGAATTAGTCCGGTGATGTAGGTTTCCATTAAATATTCACTCATCTGTATATTATCTAAGCCTCTTTTCATCATTTAAATTTGTAAATAAATGCTTAAATTAGGGATATATTTGAAGGTACTATATTTTATAGGTAGGAGTTATATTTTTTACCCTTGGAAATAGATCACAATTGGATCTTCCATCTATTTTATATCATGATTTCTCATATTTAGGATATTTTGATCAACCTTTATATTCCTTCTTATAAAATACACTATCATTATGGAAACAAATTATTTAATTATAACCCAATCTATTAGAAATAATAATTATTTGTTTCATGATTGGAAATTGGAAGCACATTAACTTCAAGAATATATCTTTCAAAAGTTATTGAAATTCAGTGAAAATTTTATTTCTTTAAAAAATTATTATTTTTATTTTAAAAAATATCAACACTATGAATATCTCTATAAATTAAGTACAGCATAGTAATAGTGGGTTTTATACATATCTATATAATCATTAAACACTTTATCTTTTTTAAATGGTTTTAATGACTACAACATGAATTAATTCATAAAGATGATGCTATTTTATCATACTGAATATCATCATCAATGTAATATCTTGAATGATTTTTCATTTCAGTTTGTCAAATCCAATCTGTATATCTATGATTAAAACCATATCAAATGAGATGGTCTTTTATTTCTATAAACCCTAATTTTCTCGTATTCTATAATTTCATGCATGCATATAAAAAAAATGTTTCTATTTTCAAGATTTTTTTTAGAAACTTTCATGAAATTATCAACCCCTTTCTCATATTCATCACTTTGGCTCTATGAATTAACCTATTAAGATTTATTAATAACCTAAAATAATAATTAAAATTAAAAAAATGTTAAAATATTCAAACATATAAAAATATATATATATAATTTTAAAAAATATATATCAACTTATATATATATATACTTATAAACATGTGTTTGTGTGTAAAAGATATAAATAGATAAATAAAAAATATAAATAGAAAAAATATAAATTTAAATTTTATATAAACATAAAGAAATTAAAAAAAATACAACTAGAAATATAAACATGTAAATTTAAAACATATAAATTAAAAAAATATAAATATGTAAACATATAATTAAAAACATAAAGCATATACATTTAATATATATATAAACGTATAGATAAATTAAAAAATATTGACATATAAACCTTTAAATTAAGAAAATATAAACATATAAATTTAAAATATATAAATATATAAACACGTAAATAAAAATAAAAAATATATTAATTTAAATTATATATAAACATTTAAATTGTCATTATATAAAACAAATTTAACATGTGAATTTAATTCATATAAAGATATTATCATATTTATAGAAAAACATAAACATGTAAAAACATATATAAATAACAGAATTTTCTTTGAAAATCAAAACAATTACACATAAATTGAAATGTAATAATGAATATTTTAATTTATTTAACATATAAAGGAAAATAATTTAATATTTAATTCAAAAAAATAAAAAAAAATTATAAATTCAACCTATGTAGATATTAATTTTAATGAGAAATCTAACTAATACTCAACAAAACAACACATAAATACCTAAACTTCAAAATTAAAACATAAAAAATAAAAAATTGATTCTATAATAAATAATACAAAGGTTTGTTCAACCTCTTCTGATTCCTATACTAAATCACACTTAAAATTAAAAAAAATAATGAAATATAAAGAAATTAGTTGGAACTAAAAGAAAATGTGGATAATAAGAATGGAAAATAATGGAGGTGATGATAGAGGGTGGTGAAAGGGGGTTGATGTTGGAATAAAGGGGTCAAGGGTGCTAGAATGGGGTTGATGGAGGAGGAATTGGGAATATGATATGTTAAAATAGGATTTTATAGAGGAATATCATGATTTACACTCATAATTATTTGGGTTTTAATTTTTCTAGCATAGAGAAATAAGAAGGGAGGTCTTTCTTGTGTGTGTTTTAATTTTATTAAAGGGTTTTAACATCAGTTTTATTAAAATAATCAATGAAATATTTCCCTAAAATTATTTTAACATAGGTTATCGAATAACTATTATTAAAATATCTTTCAACATTGTTTATTATATTATCAATGTCAAAAATCTCATTGTATATATTATTTATTCAAAAATTTATTCTTAACCAAGATTATATTTTTTATCATATGATGTTTATGACATCACGGACCTTAATTTTTTTGTAGGAACATCCAATCCAAAATATTCCCTTTGGAACCTCAAATATGGAACAAGTTCTCAAACTCATTAAAAAAACAACAGTCAATGTCAATAACTGTAACGAACCAAACTTTTATTAATGAAAATTCATCTTAATCTAATTAAATATCTTATTGTGAAAAATGGTTATATAAAATATTAACTTCCTTGGTTTTATGTTTTTTTATTTCATAATATCGTTAAGAATTATTATTGTTGCTAATATAGACATTAAACAATGATCACATGATTAGTATAAATATAGGGATTTAACAAATCCAATTTACTGAGAAAAATAAGTGATGGCCTCATCCATTATACTTTCCCCATACGAAGCCCATTTTTCGGAGCTCGAAAAGGAGATGGCATCATTGGGATTCCCTCCTGACCAAGCCCAAGTCGAGATTCAATACATTAAGCTCGAGCAGAACTGCCTACGGAAGAAGTGAAAGTTGATAGAGATTACCACCTGAGCGATGTTATCTGAGCCACCCCAAGAGTTTGTCACCATCGCACACCTTACCCTTCGGTCTTATATAAGTGTTATAAGGGGTTATGTAACAATACCTTATTACTATGTTTATGTGAATTATTTTTTTATATAATGAAGAATATACAATCCTTTTATTATTGTTACTTTGTAAATAATTTTTAAATCACAAATACTATTTTTAGTTATAATTAAATTAAGAAATCTATTTTGATGAATTAACGGATTTTTGAATTAAATAATATTTTTTAAAAAATTATTACAAAATTACATTTTATTAAATATAAATGATCCTATAATTTTGAGGAATACAATTCTAATTTCTATTAAGGTTTAGTTTTTATTTTAAAGGTAAAAATTTATATTTTTAGAAAAATATTTAGATAAAATTAATATTATGTTTGGAATCAGGATGTCAAAATTATACAATGGTGAATTTTTCATAATTTTCTGAGATAATCAAATTTTTGGGTAAAATTTAAATATCGTTGAAATATATAATGTTTTTTATGACATCATAATGACCAAATAGTGATTTCATAAAATACTATAAACATTATTTTCAGACAATATATGTTTTATCATTAAAAAAAGTGATTTTAGGTTTGTTTGATTTATTTTTACAGAGCTTGTGTGGACCCTCCGAGACTAATAAAACATTTTAGCTTTTTAAATTGATTTCCTTGAGAGTGTGACTCACCACCACATAAGCAAGCCTAATATTTTAATACATTCGTCCATTGGTCTTATAAAATATTTTTTTCCACTCCCCTTTTGAAAAAACCATGGTCCAAAACCATGGGCTGGTTTGTGGTTTGGGTTAGTTTAATATGTGATGACCCAAACCTAAATAATAAATAATTACGTCTCCTTTAATATATAAACCCACCCAAGCTCCCACTTCCTCTTCATTCAAAGCCTTTGGAACTCAACAAAACCCTTACCTCCTATCTCTAAAATCTTAAAGGTGCCTCAACCTTCCATGAATCCTCTCTCAGGCCCCTCCCAAGCCTTTGGGATCACACTTCTAAGGGATTCCTTCCTTTCTCATTTTATCCAAGTTTCTTAATATTGTTATGCCCTTTTATTTTCAATTTTAAATGTTGGTGTATGATTTTTTACCTCCCCCATAATTACCTATTTATGTTTTAATGATGATATACCTCTTTTCTCTATCATTAATTCATCCCATGTACACCTGTAACCATACCGATATTCGGTAAAGAATTCCTTTCTGCTCATTTACATTCAAGAAATTATTTTATATTATGAATCCAAATTTCATTAATTATATTGGAACATGTATCTATATGAAAACCTTACTATCAATTTCATGTACATATGATGAGACACCATTTTCTATCTCATCAACCATTTTTATGAAGTCTTATGTCACGTCGTTATGCTGCCGAAATTGCACCACCATTTTCCAAGCCAAAATCAATGTGTAGTTAACACCATGCCAATTTCTTTATCAAGGGTATTCACCTTTATTAAAATTTACTTATTGATGTAATAATTTCATGTATTAATTCCACCTAAATTTACCATGGAAGAAATTATGATGTTTAATGAATCTATGTTGTATGATCTTGTGGCACACGTATGCATGGAATTAAATGTTTAAGAAGGGTCTGCCCTGATAGTGCTCCAATGCATTTGGTAAAGATTAATATCATGATATGTCAAGTGCAATGAGGGTTTACTCATGATAATTCAAGTTAAATGAGGGTTTACTCATTCTCCGTGTGCAATGAGCCTTGGCTCATGCTAATATCATGTAAATTGTTGTTGCCTCATTTCAAGGTAATGATAACCATGCTATATAATGATTTTATATTCATGTTTCTCTTATGCACTTTTGATATTCCTATTGCCTAAAATTTATTTTATTATTCATTTTATGCCTTGTTTACTCCGTTGCTAGGATTTATATCTCATCCTTTTCTTATGCATGTCCTCAGGTTATCCCATGAAATTCTAGGTATGACGGAATGTAGTGGTCATGTAAAGGAAGTTTTCAATAAAGATTTTGTGTTTCATGTTTTAATCCATTATATAATGTTCCTAAGACCCAAATACACTAGACCTATCGATATCCTATGTTGTATCATGTGAATATTTTATGTAATAAATCATTTTTAAGTGTGTAATAAAATTAGGGATGTTATAATTGCCAAACTCTAAAATATTTGTACTAAATAACCTCAAATCCAATCAAGAACTTCCATAATAAAATAATATAAAATAAAAAACAAGAAATGAAAAAAAATATAAAATTATGGGCTTAGGACATAGTTCAACTATATGGGAGGAACACTAAAACCTTGTATTAAGATATAGAATCTACAAGTTACAAAATCCATAACTATTGGAGATCTAATTAGAAATAAAATATGAGTGAAAAAATTGTGGAATTTTTTTTAGAACAAGTGATCCCACATATCCTTATATAGATAAATCTAGATGATCAATCTAGTTCTACCACCATATAATCTTAAAGTTCATCCATTTCTCGATAAATTCAATAGTCAGTGGCTCATAGTAATCACATCCTCGACTTATTACTCATAATAAATAGTGTAATCAATAATTTTAATATAAATTATTCATTTGAAGAATCTAATATAGCCTTTAAAATCATCAGGTTATACTTATGCATTGAAAGGGAACTCATACACAAGTAAAATTACATCTTCTATACTTTTAAAATCTGTTAATGAATCATCACCACTAATATTTCCCACTAGTTTTTATTTTGGACACTGGTTACACTCTTACACTATTTATATATAGTTCTATATCAGGATTTCCAAAATAACTCCTTCCAAAAGTTCTAAAATCTTAGTTAGAAAATGGTTTTCACATAACCAAAACCTAATAATCTCCCACTTGAAAATAATTTTCATTACATCAACAAGAAGTCATCTGGATCAGTCCCTTATATTCTCACTTTTTTTCTTTCCTTTTAGTGACACCATAGTCCTATGTCATGATTTCAATCATACAACCCCCACTAAGGCACAACACCTCCTTAGAATTTTGAAGACTATGAACTTCATCAACACATCCACCATATTTTGAAATCCATCAACCATCTATATCTTTATAGCTTCATCCTATAGCTAATTTTAGATGAAGTAATAAATTAATTGTAGAGACCCAAAGCTTAACATACATGGAAATTACATTGCTTTTTCGAAATACATAATACATAACAAAAACAGACACACAAGGACCATAATAGTTTAGGGTCTTTGGAAACTCGGAACGTAATCTTCTAATCATGGTGAAAGATCTTCAACATCTCCCATAAAGATCTTCCCCTTTTGTTTTCTTACCTAAAACCTTTCTTTATATCCTGGGGAAAAGAAAACATATAAAGGGTGACGTCAAATGCTCAGTAATGGTAAGTATGGAGAAAATAAAACAAACCGTATACTTTTGAACTTAAAAACATGACCATAATGTTTAAACATGAAAATCGTGATCAATGAGATAAAACATGGAAGTACATAAGGAATAGATCATAATAGAACATCAATCATGATAAAATAGCATGGGAATAAAACTTGTAATTGTGTAAAAACATTAAGCACATGATATGATTTCTATAGTAGCCAAGGCATTGCTGCCAAGACCATCTTAGTGGACAAAGTCCCTTACTGAACCGGGTTTACATGTTATTCCAGCCCTATATTACTGAACCATATTTACTTACCGTTCCAGCCATGTCTATCTCATGAGATATAAATATTTACCCAATGCATTGGAGGGAGATATAGGTCCCACCCATCACATAATGAAATCATTCTTTCGTGTGCCACAAAATCATAAATCATACATCATAGCATAACCTATGTAATAGAATGGGATTCTTTAACATCATGCCATCATAAAATAATCCATATATAAAAAAATGGATATCATTTCATCATAAGAAGAATCAAACCATATAAATAATGGAGACATTATAATTGAAACATAAACTTATTAAATAATGTCATTTTAGATGGAAAATATTTTTGATAAAACACTTGAAATGAAATCTTGATGAAAATATCCTTTCTTCTTCAAAATCATTTTATTTTCACAAAATGCCTGGAAATTTTAAAAGAAAAAGGGTTTTTTTTGAAAACAATCATGCAATCTTGTATAGGAAGTTTCATCAAAATGAGGTGTTATGAAACCGTAAAAATCCGTTCACGCCGTATAAGATAAAAAAACATTCTTCTCGTACTTTTGCCGGAAAAGTCAAAAAGTACCTCGTATGGTAAACAAAAAAACAATTCCTTACATACCATGTAGTAAAAGTCAAAAATGGGTAAAAGTACTTTAAACATACATGAAAACATTTTTATAAAACTTGGTCATGGATGATAAATATAACCTCAGTAAATACTTATGTATAAGCAATCTCGGATAGAAAACAATTGAGATTGCAACATTATCCCTTACAAAGATCTTTTTGTAAATAAAATAGATCACTTATGTGTATTCACTATAAGGTCACATAAAGAAATTATAAATACATGATAAGATATAAAAAATCATTTCTCACATAATCAAAGAATGACATAAACAAGAAAGATAAGATCAACCCAAAGAACGGAAATTGGGTTAAGATGTTCCCTTACCTCATGTCCGACTTGACTCGATCATTCTTTAATATCTTGAATAATAAACCATAGTTAATTTATACTTCCTTAAGAACCTTTTTCAAATTTATTATTCCTTTTATATCACTTATTACCATGTTATAAACATTATGTAACCATTTAAGTTAATAATGTTCGTTTTGTCGATATTTGGTACTTGGGTCAAAAATGGACTTCTGATAATTACATGTTGTTCATGTGGTAAAAGGTTCATTATATCAAGAATGATATTCATGATTTATATATCATATATATCATATATATCCAGCATATACATGTATTTATAATATTACATAACATATGGAAGTAAGAAATGAATGCACCGTTCATGGAGACGGTAAGTTGTACGTACGCATGAACGCTACTTTCATTTCTATTTATTATTTTACTAGAATTAAAACATAATGATAAATAGGTATATTATAATTCCAGTATAATATCATATATAATATCATTAACTCTATCATTTATACATCCCACACAAGGCATTAATGAATCGCATCACTTTGAGGGGGCGGTAGTATGCACTTCCTCAAATGAGATTATCGTATTTACCGAATATGGAAACCATAAAGGCTTGATATAATTGGGAATTAAAGAAGAATAAAGAAATCATAAACATAATATATATCATATATAAATAAAGTTCCATCATAATGGCCACCATGATAGGCGGTAGGAGAAAATCGAACAATCATCGTTTCGTGAGGCGTTAGTTTCCCATCCACTGAAACATTATGTTCTTCATCCATTATATGGAGGTGTGTGTAAGTGTAGTTCTAATCCTTCTCATAACAACATCCTAGTATATCTATGATACTGGTTTTGTTACAAAATAAATTATTAAAATATTTTAGTGGTTGGAGAAGTAGAATAAAAGAAAACAACTTAAGAGAAACGGTTACCTTTAATTTGGGTAACTTTATTTGGTTTGAACCAAAAGGGACTTCTTTAAGTTCCTTATGCCTAAGTTAAGGCTTCTAGGGGGAGGAGAGGAATGTAGGGAGCTTAATTTTACAGATTTTGGATGAGCCAAATGGCTTGAGAGGTGTGAGTAATTGGATATAAATGGTCTCCTTTTATAAGGGAGAGGAGGGGCTCTTTAGGAAAGAGTGAAAATAGTATTTTATAATATAATGATATTCGGTTTCTAATGGTCCAAAAATCATTATAGTGGAAGATACGATGACTCATGGTCTAGATATAATCATCCAATTAGAATTGGACATGTTTTGGATAATATTTTAATCATTATAATCTCATTTATTTAAATCATTTATTAATGAGGTAAATACTGCATCATTATTGTGTCATAAATAATTTAACTTATTTGATGTCTAAAAATTATAAAAAAAATACCAAAATGTAGGATATCGTTTTATCATTCCAATTAATATTTATAGTAGAAAATATAATTTATATAGACCCTTATAAAAAGTTATTTCTAAAAGATTTTTGTTAATGCCAATTTTGTCTTTACATTAAATTAGTTAATCTAATGTGTCATTGTCTTTCATAAGTAGCTCCATGGGGTCCCAAAATAGAACCAAGGATGACCATGGTAATCCATTACTCATCCAATAAGTTTTGGACAAGTGTTAAGGTAATTGTGAATTATTAAAACATTCTTTTAACCTTTAATTACCCTATTTACCTTTAATCGTGGTAAATAAAAGTAAAAAGTTACTATTCACCAAAAATTATTTTTATCTAATTGAACCACATTTTAATCCTTGATATTAACTGTGTCTCTCGGATTTTCTAAATTCAACTCACGGAAGAGGTAAAATTAAGTTTTTTGAACAATTGCAAAAGCTCCTAGGAGGTGGGTGAAAGATGGTGAAAAGCTCAATATAATTTTTTATAAATCTAAAATTATTATAAAATGACTCCAATTAATTTCATTGAACTTATATAAGTATTATTTATCTCTTTTGACCTAAAATAAATTTAAATAAAATAAATGATTATTTAAATAAAAAGTCAGTTTTAACCAAAAACTCAGTGTTTTCACTATTTATCAAAAATTGATGTTTTTCAAAAAAATACCAAAAATTCAGCCTAAGCTATATTTGATATTACAAATTCAAAAATTATGTCAATTTTGAATAATTCAATAAATATAAGTGTCATTAATTAATTTTAAAATTAATTCCCGTCCTCAAAACAAATAGCGTGTTTTTAAGAAACAATAACTATCAAAAGATTGATAGTTGTTTATGTCCAATTTCAAAGTGAAATTAATTCCAATGACCAACACTAGATTAAATGGTAAAAATATATTCTAATTACACTTAAAAACCAATCAAAGATATAATCTAACCATATAAATTATTGCGATGAAAAAAAGTTGTTTTTAATTAAAATATAGCATGTTTTTACTATTCATTAAAATATGAAAGTTATCAAAATAATATGAAACATTTATCCACGGTAAAATTTTAAATCCTGATTCCAAATAATAATTTTATTTTGTAAAATTGAACTCATAAACATGTCAAAACTAGATTTGAAGTGGGTTCGTCATCAAAAGGCGGCAAAACTGCATTTTTTTAAAAAATACTTATTTTAGCTAAAAAAATTATTTTGTTCTTATACTATGTTGTGGAAAATGTGTAAGATGAATAATGATGTTATAAAATTAAAAATTTAGGTAATACTATTCATAACGGGTAGTTCATAATAATATTATAACAATATATCATCGTTTAGTGAAACCCGGTATTGCGTACAACACACGCTATCAAGGAAGGTCGTGATTGCGTGTAATGCAAGCCAAATTAGGGTTGTGTGTAGTGCAAGACTCTTTTGTTGTTGTTTAAAACAAAATACAACCATATTTCATTTATACATTGAATATATATATATATATACACATACATACACACTCAATGTTGCATAGAATAACAACTATCTAACAAACTTGAAATTGTGTGTAACACGATCCAAGAATAATGTTACGTATACTACAAGCTAATACGGTGTTGTGTATAATGCCAGATAATCTTGGTGTAGCGTACAACATAAGATATGAAAGAAATTAAAAAGAATATATATCTTATAAAATCTCTGGGTGTTACATTCTACCCCCCTTAAAATGAATTGCGCCCTCGAAATTCGTCGGGGTTATAAATGGTTTACTAATTGAAAGTTTCTTTAATAGAAACCCACATCGTAAAAAGGAATATCAAAACATAACTTTAAAAACTAAATTATGAAATGTAACGGTTACCCAAATTAACTAATCATTGGGTTTTTACGTAGGAGAACATAGGTGAAAAATATGGATATGGAAGAGAAATCTAACCATCAAGTTCTGATGGGGAGTGGTAGAGAACATGGCTATGAAAAATCCAACAATCACAAAGCCATAAATTTGTGATGATCTAAGGTACCATTGGATTCATCGGATATGAGAGTACTAGGACAACATTTTTGGTTTTCAATATGATTTCCCTAAAGTTGAAGAATTTTAATTAGAAGAAATATTTTCTTTATTTCGGTATAATCTCACTGTTGTTCGTTCCTTGAACAATTTACACTTCATCTCTTAATGAAATGAAGTTGAATTTTTCATCCGTGATGTGTTAGCAAATCATGTGACATAATGATGGGTCATTCCATATGTCTCAAACAAAAGGTTAGAAAAATTTATCAAATATAAATAAGTCCATCTATGGTGAGGTTAATCGTATATGATTCCAAAAATTGACTTATACTTCATCTATCATACTGCTTAATATAATAAAACTAGTTTCTACTAACCAGAGACTTCCTATAGGCTAGAGGTAGGTGATAAAGGCTTGTCGCACTTTGGTTGTGGGTTCGATTCCCGCAACCTTGTCCGACATGACGGGTTGTCACACGTCCTGTAGGTTGTCCTTTTTTTCTAAAACTATACTATCATAATATCAAAAATATCTATCCTTAAACAATACTATCTGATGTCCAACATAATCCATTGCAACCTATAGGCTTTTCAGAAATACTTTTATCTAATCTTATAGGATAAAGATACTGATTACTAAAAATTTCATATAACAATAACGTGAATACAATCATTTATCCCCCATATATCACAAGATTTATCTTTTTGATCGCATTCCAAACATGTGAATACCTTAATCTTGTATTATAAGGAAAAATGAATAACCATTGAACCTTACTGAAAACTTGGATTCTATCAAAAAGTTTTCTCTTTACACATTCCAAAATCCCAAAAATTATTTATACTCAAACCATGATATCACTTTGTCCTTATATTAGTCATGAGCTCATTAATACTATCAAACATCTCATTATCTCTTTGTCCCTTCATTATGCGCACAACATCTATTTTCCAAAAATATCTGAATAACCATTCATGGTTACCGGTACCATTCATCATATACTTTCAAAAATCAAGAAAAGGAAACAGTGTAACAATCCTTATATTTTTCTTTATTCCATAGTACCATACATTATTCTTGATAAACATACAATCATTACACTACCTTCTTAAACCACTGACTGAGCTTCATCATTTCTTCCATCTCATATATCATTTGTAGTCTCTTCATCATCATCAACATAAATACTACCCATATGACCATGATGATTCTCTTTATGAGATTTTCCCTTAGGGCATTGGTTTACATAATGCCCGTACATTCCACATTTAAAACACTTAACCATTGTTGATGTCTTAGCAATACCATTATCCTTGTCCATGGTGTTAACTGAACCTTTTTTTACAATTTCTAGATTTGTGTTCTTTTCTACACCCAAAGCATCTTCCAGTTCCTTTGAAACATTCTCCTTGATGCCTCTTCCCACATGACTTATATGAGGGAAATTGAACTTTCTTTCCTCTATGATCATCATGACACTCCATCTTTCTCTTATTAGCTAATTCAGGAAACTTACCAAAGATGATATTATTGATCATATTATGAGATTTATGATTATACATAATAATTATGTTTTTCTACTGAATCCTATTTCATTTTCTTGATCATGAAGAATATCATTCCATTGTCCATCATATTCTCCATTATCGTGAATCTTCCTGTTTCCAGCCATTTTATAAAACCAAAAAAGAATAGTGTGAGGAAAAATCATGATAGGGAAAACAACATAATATAGGGGGAGTAACTTCAATATCTAACATCTTAGGTTTAAGTCTAAGATCGTTACCGTAATTCTAGGACTATAACCTATACTTATACTTAACCTTAGGGACATCCCCAGACTTACCTTAGAAATATCTCTAAGGATCTCACTAAATTTTTCGCATCCTAGTCTCCAAAGGTTAACAAAACATTTCCTCTGATACCAACTATAGATACCCAAAGATTAAAAAACATGGACATTACATTACTTTTGTGGAATACTTAATACATAACAAAAATAGACACACAAGGACCGTAATAGTTTAGTGTCTTTGGAAACTCGGAAAGTAATCTTCTAATCATGGTGAAAGATCTTCAACATATCCTATAAAGATCTTCCCCTTTTGTTTTCTTACCTAAAACCTTTCTTTATATCCTAGGGAAAAGAAAACATATAAAGGGTGAGCTCAAATTCTCAGTAAGGGTAAGCATGGAAAAAATAAAACAAACCGTATACATTTGAACTTAAAAACATGACCATGATGTTTAAACATTAAAATATTGAGTAACGAGATAAAACATGGAAGTATATAAGGCATAGATCATAATGGAACATCAATCATGATAAAATATCATGGGAATAAAACTTGTAATTGTGGAAAAACATTAAGCACATGATATGATTTCCATAGTAGCCAAGGCATTGCTGCCAAGACCATCTTAGTGGACAAAGTCCCTTACTGAACCGGGTTTACTTGCTGTTCCAGTCCTGTATTACTGAACCGAATTTACTTTCCATTCCAGCCATGTCTATCTCATGAGATATAAATCTTTACCCAATTCATTGGAGGGAGATATAGGTCCCACCCATCTCATAATGAAATCATTATTTCGTGTGCCAAAAAATCCTAAATCATACATCATAGCATAACCCATGTAATAGAATGGGATTCTTAAACATCATGACATCATAACATAATCCATATATATAAAAATGAATATCATATCATCATTAGAAGAATCAAACCATGTAAATAATGGATACCTTATACTTGAAACATAAACATATTAAATAATGTCATTTTAGATGGAAAATATTTTTGATAAAACACTTGAAATGAAATCTTGAGGAAAAATATCCTTTCTTCTTCAAAATAATTTTCTTTTCCCAAAATGCCATGAAATTTTAAAATAAAAGGGTTTTTTTGAAAATAATCATGCAATCTTGTATCGGAAGTTTCATGAAAATGAGGTGTTATGAAACCGTAAAAATCCGTTCACACCGTATAAGTTAAAAAAACATTCTTCTCATACTTTTGCCGGAAAAGTCAAAAAGTACCTCGTATGGTAAAAAAAAATATTCCATACATACCTTATAGTAAAATTCAAAAATTGGTAAAAATGACTTTAAACATACATGAAAACATTTTTATAAAACATGAACATGGATGATAAATATAACCCCAGTAAATACTAACATATAAGCAATCTCGGATAGAAAACAATTGAGATTGCAACATTATCCCTTACAAAGAACTTTTTTGTAAATAAAATAGATCAATTATTTGTTTTCACTATAAGGTCACATAAAGAAAGTATAAATACATGATAATATATAAAAATTCATTTCTCACATAATCAAAGAACGACATAAACAAGAAAGAGAAGATCAACCCAAAGAATGGAAATTGTGTTAAGATGTTCCCTTACCTCGTGTCCGACTTGACTCGATCGTTATTTAATCTCCTAAATAATAAACCAGATTTAATTTCTACTTTCTTAAGAACCCTTTTCAAATTTAATATTCCTTTTATATCACTTATTACTATGTTATAAACATTATGTAACCATTTAATTTAATAATGTTCGTTTTGTCGATATTTGGTACTTAAGTCAAAAATGGACTTCTTATAATTACATGTTGTTCATGTGGTCAAAGGTTCATTATATCCATAATTATATTCATGATTTATACATCATATATATCATATATATCCATCATATACATGTATTTATAATATTACGTAACAAATGGAGGTAAGAAATGAAATGCATCATTCATGGAGACGGTAAGTTGTACGTACGCATGAACGCTACTTTCATTTATATTTCTTATTTTAATGGAATTAAAACATAATTATAAATAGTTATATTATAATTCCAGTATAATATCATATATATTATCATTAACTCTATCCTTTATACAACCCACATAAGGCATTAACGAATCACATCACTTTGCGGGGGCGGTAGTCCACACTTCCTCAAATGAGATCATAGTATTTACCAAATATGGAAACCATAAATGATTGATATAATTGGGAAGTAAATAAGCATAAGAAAATAATAAACATAATATATATAATATATAAATACAGTTCCATCATAATGGCCACCATGAGAGGCGGTAGGAGAAAATCGAACAATCATCATTTCGTGAGGCGTTAGTTTTCCATCCACAGAAACATTATATTCTTCATCCATTAGATGGAGGTGTGTGTAAGTTTAGTTCTAATAATTCTCATAACAACATCCTAGTATATTTATGATACTTTTTTTGTTACAAAATAAAGGATTAAAAATAGTTTAGGGGTTGGAGAAGTAGAATAAAAGAAAACAACTTAAGAGAAACTGTTACCATTAATTTGGGTAAATTTCTTTAGTTTGAACCAAAAGGGACTTCTTGAAGTGCCTTATGCCTACGTTAAGGCTTCTAGGGGGAGTATAGGGATGTATTTAGATTAATTGGGTAGAGTTTGGACGAGCCAAATGGCTTGAGAGGTGTGAGTAATTGGATAGAAATGGTATCCTTTTATAAGGGAGAGGAGGTGCTCTTTAGGAAAGAGTGAAAATATTATTTTATAATATAATGATATTAGGTTTCTAATGGTCAATAAATCATTATAGTTAAAGATAAGATGACTCATGGTCGGGATATAATCATCCAATCAGAATTGGACATGTTTTGGATGATATTTTAATCATTATAATCTTATTTATTTAAATAATTTATTAATTAGGTAAATACTGCATCATTACTGTGTCATAAATAATTTAATTTATTTGATGTCTAAAAATTATAAAAAAATACCAAAATGTAGGATATATTTTTATATTTCCAATTAATATTTATAGTTGAAAAGATAATTTATATATCCTCTTATAAAAATTAATTACCAAAATATTTTTGTTAATGCCAATTTTGTCTTTACATTAAATTAATTAATCTAATGTGTCATTGTCTTTCATAAGTGGCTCCACGGTGTCCCAAAATCGACCCAAGGATTCCCATGGTTGGCCATTACTCATCCAATAAGTTTTTGACAAGTGTTAAAGTAATTTTGAATTATTATAATATTCTTTTAACCTTGAATTACCCTATTTACCTTTAACCGTGGTAAATAAAAGTAAAAAGTTACTATTCACAAAAAATTATTTTTATCTAATTGAACCACATTTTACTCCTTGATATTAACGGTGTATATTGGATTTTCGAAATTCAACTCACAGAAGTGGTAAAATTAGGTTTTATGAACAATTGCAAAAGCTCCTAGGAGGTGGGTAAAAGATGGTGAAAAGTTCAATACAATTTTTTATTAATCTAAAATTATTATAAAATGACTCCAATGAATTTCATTGAAATTATATAAGTATTATGTATCTATATTTTTACTTAAAATAAATTTAAATCAAATAAATGATTATTTAAATAAAAATTCGGTTTTAACCAAAAACTCAGTGTTTTCACTATTTATCAAAAATTGAAGTTTTTCAGAAAAATACCAAAAATTTAGCCTAAGCTATATTTGATATTCCAAATTAAAAAATGATGTCTATTTTTCCAAATTCAATACATAAAAGTGGAATTAATTAATTTTAAAATTAATTCCTGTTATCAAAACAAATAGCGTGTTTTTAAGAAATAATAACTATCAAAAGATTGATACTTGTTTATGTCCAATTTCAAAGTGAAATTAATTACAATGACCAACATTGGATTAAATGGTAAATATATATTCTAATTACAATTTAAAACTAATAAAAAATATAATCTAACCATATAAATTATTGTGATGAAAAAAAAGTTGTTTTTAATTAAAATATAGTGTGTTTTTACTATTCATGAAAATATGAAAGTTATCATAATAATATGAAAAATTTGTCCAAGGTAAAATTTTAAATCCAGATTCCAATGAATAATTTTATTTTGTAAAATTTAACTTATAAACATGTCAAAAACTAGATTTAAAGTGTGAGCGCTATCAAAAGGCGGCAAAACTGCATTTTTTTTAAAAATACATATTTTACCCAATAAAATTATTTTGTTCTTATACCATGTTGTAGAAAATGTGTAATATGAATAATAATGTTATAAAGTTCAAAATTTAGTTAATAATATTCATAACGGCTAGTTCATAATAATATTATAACAATATATTGTCATTTAGTGACACTCGGTATTGCGTACAACACACGCTATCGAGGAAGGTCACGATTGGGTGTAATGCAAGACAAATCAGGGTTGCGTGTAGTGAAAGACTCTTTCATTGTTGCGTATAGAAAAATACAAACATATTTCATTTATACATTGAATATATATATACAAACATACACACTCAATGTTACGTAGAATAACAACTATCAAACAAACTTGAAATTGTGTGTAACACGATCCAAGAATAATGTTGTGTATATTGAAATCTAATACGGTGTTGTGTTTAATGCAAGATAATATTGGTGTAGCGTACAACAGAAGATATGAAAGAAATTAAAAAGAATATATATCTTATAAAATCTCAGGGTGTTACATTAATAGAATATATTTTATCCTATATTGAACCATAAATTCTTCACAAGATGAATCATACTTTGACTATCAATAAATAGAATTCCAAAATCTTGTCTTCTTATAAGATCCTCCAATAACCCCTTCATCCAAATGAACTCCTTCCAAGATTCTTTGATTTATACTTACTATAATTCTATTATAGATAATGAATCTATAGATTTAATTCTATACATCCAACTCGCATTTTTTAATATGAAAATAAACACTTATCCAATGGTATTTATTCATTATAATGTTAGTGTTTTGAGTTAAAAAAGAAAATCATGGGAACCTAAATCTGGGTATTTTATAATTGTTATTTTTGACTAGCAATGAGAATTTCTACATGTGTTCCACTTATGGGTATTTAAAATGAAATAATACATTTAATTAAATCTCTTATACACATGAGAATATGATAATATTGAGGAGGAAATAAAAAATGAGTCACTTCTTGATTTTAGTAAAACATTGACTACCAAGATTTGTGTGTTGAAGAGAAGAGAATTAGATCTTTTTAATAAATAAAATGTGGTTAATTTATTCCATAATAAAAAAATTATTGATAAGTTAATACCATTTGATCTAGGAAATATTGTATGTGTTTATAAGAAGATGTAAATAGAGTTAGTGAATATCCTATGATCTAATCTTGTGAGTTGAAGATGAGTGAGAAGAAAAAAAGGAAGTAGCGGACTGAAGAGTTTCTGTATTCAAGGAGTGCACAAGATCAAACACAATTTTTGAGAAATATATCTTTAGTCATGATAATGTGGAACTACTCTACTTAGTGTGTAAAAACTACATAAAATATTTATGGGTTTTACTCTTATGTTTATTAGTCTATAAAGTCAGCAAGAAGGTTTCTAAAAAGAATCAAGGGGTTGTGCAGTTGATAGAGGTTGAGTTTCATGTGTATTTTTTTAAAGTACTTAATGTGGTCATGGTTTCTCTATTGGGAGGAAGAAATTCATATTTTAAGGGTTCAGTGACATTATTTTGAAGAATGTTTTATCTACTTTAGAAGTGAGGAATGAATTTTAATACTGCTCATATCGAAAGACTATGGGGTGTAGTATAAAAATTCCATCACTTATGTGATATAGTGGAAGCTTACCACCTATATAACATGGTGATCACATATGTGTGAGATTATGTGAATTTTGTTTAGGATAATATCCAACCACTCACTTATATTTGGTGATTATAATATTAATGAATAATTTGTGTCTTAATTGGAGTTGAACAAAGTAAGTATTAGGTTTCCCTAATTGGGGATGAACCATGTAAAAACACTTGTGTTATCTTTACTTTGAGCATATTCATTGAATATAGGTGTTTAATAGGGTAAATAATAAGATATCCATTTATTTACTAATAAGTGATAGCGGTTAAAGACCAAATGAAGGTTAAATTAATTAAATATTAATTTTTTATTGAAAAAATATTCTAGTCACACCAGATTCACCCCCCTCTCAAGTGTGTCAGCATCGGTCCACCAAGCACAACAATGTTAACCCTGAGGGGTGTGTATAGGGGAGTATGTGTGGTTGACTTGGTGCGTTACCTTATAATTTTAAGTTTAATGGTGTGATACATTTTATGATATACTGGTGAGTATATGAGTTATCATGGGAGGGATGCACTACCCATTAGTCCTTATGAATTAATTCTCAAGATATCTATTAGAATTTTTACACTGAGATCTATCTAGATTTCCTAATATTAGATCCTAGTAATTGACTTTATGCCTGATACTATTTTATTTCCTTGGATTACCTCCAAATAGTTATCTTTGTGTCTGATACTGCTATATTTTCTAGGATTACCTCTTAGGAATCAGCACCTTGTAATCCTACGGGAAAAATGGGGGTTGAATACCCATTGGGCGCAGGTACTATAGCAGTACTGTAGCGTACTGTAGGAGCTGCGACATTGTAGTAGCAGTGACACTTTAGCAATAGCGGGCACTATAGTAGCAGCAGGCCACTGTAGCGGTGGTAGGGCATTGTAGCAGCAGCAAGTACTGTGTGGTACTGTAGCAGCAGCAAGTATTGTGTGGTACTATAGTAGTGGTATTGATCAATACTATTCACAGAATGGTCCTTGGGCCAAACATTTGGTCTTATGGGCCATGTAATGGGCTAAATGACCACTGGGCCTTCAGGCTATGTAATTATTCTCCCTCCACCCAGTTAAAGAGGTATTTTCTTTACTTTAATAATAAATGAGGTTTCTTCCCCAACCTTTTAAAAAATCCTAGAAATCATTCTTGGTCTTGATACTACTATATTACCTTGGATTACCTCTTGGGAATTAACCTTAGGCCTGATTCAACTGTAATTCCTAGGATTACCTCTTAGGAATTATATTTATTCCTGATATATTGTAGGATTCCTAGGATACTTCCTAGTATCTAGTACTTGCACCTACTACTAAATGACCATTGAGCTTGATATTATTTGGATTGGTTATTCAATGTACTTAGAGACACTTCATCATTGGAAGAAGTATGTATAATCAATATTATGTGTTACCTTAGAACTTGTGGATTGATAGTGATTATTTTTTATGATTATACAGTTAATCATTCACTTTTTAATAATATCACTTGTGCATACACTACTTTAATGGTTGGTCTTTGGACACCAATGGTGGTGACCTCATTAGTTGTAATTACACCCTTCTTGGGGAACCATGACTCTTGGGTACTCAATAATACTTAACTATTCACAAGTTAAAGTGGGAAGAGGAATGGGATTGGATCATTTGGCTGCATAGCTTTGATGGGATTGGGATATAGATGAGATGATGATTATGGATGGTGGTAGAGCCTCCTTCTATTTTATTTTGTTATTTATCTTATATTTTTTATCAGACCATTGGGTGATTAATTTATATATATCAGTATAATCATGTGTCAGTATGATTATATGCTCATATATTTCATGTGATATAACATTTTATGTTTTTTTACTTCTTTAAACTTTTATTAATTATTATGGATGACTTTTTGTTATTATTTTTTTGTTAGAATACTCTGATATGATGATATAATCTTCCTAGGGTAACACCATAGACCCTATCTACTAGTTATAAGACTATAGAATATGTGTATGCATGCCTGAGGTTAATTAAAAACTGTTGGTATAGACATGGATGAGTGGTTCGTGGTGGAATAGCATTATAATAGGTCTTAAAATGTTGGGATGGTTGAGTTTCGAACCAAAAAGGAGTAGGAATCAACATAATTCCTTATGTTTTTATAGAGATTATATTTTTCATGTATCCATCGACAGATTTGTTATTGTATGATTCATTTAGGGCGTTAATGAAAATCAATAATTTCAGTGTCTCGTCATTCTCATTAGATCTTATGTCATAGGTACTCAGTTCCCATTTCATCCTCGGTAATAGTTGCCTCAAAGGCCTCATTAACAATAGGGTTAACATGATTTGTTTTAGTTAGGGGTAAATGGATCAGTAAAAGTAAAAACTCTTGATATTCCCCATCCTCATGTACATGGTTCTAGTTGTGGTAATGGATTTGGTCATTAGTAGGGGAAGCAAGGTAGAGGACTGTGGAATAATTAGTTGTACACCATATAGATGTCAGCACTAGGAGGTCCAAATATTGTGGGTGGTACTATATTTTTTATCTTATACTTTATCTTTTACTCTTTTTGATTATATAGATTCACATTCCTTCAATACACCCACCATGTTCTAGACCTTGGGTCTTAAGGAGTATAGTCTTACAATGCCCCAAGTGTTGACCACACTAGTTAGAGATCTGTTTGTTTTTATTGATGTGTGATGATCTCATTAGCTAATAATGGGGAAGGAATAGTCATGGAGAGATATATTCTTAATACAGATACAACCATATTATGTCATCCTTCCCATTAATTGGTTATATTTTATACATGCGGTCATTGATTACTTCAACGGGATATTTTCATTCTATGATGTGTGATGCCAAAATACGGTGTTCATTGGAAAGAAATACTATTAAATGGGCCAGAGGAATTTAATGCCTCTTTTTTCTAATTTGGTAGAGTTGTTATTGTTTTTTTTTGTGGCACATTCCATATTTTTCTCTAGATTTGTCAAGGAGTTTCTATATATTTTTCCCAAATAGGTTTAACACTAACCCAATGAAATTATATTGAGTTTGGGGTAAAGTTATTGCCAAGTTATTTCCTAATTTTATGGATCCTTATCGTATAAAACCTCTTTAGCTACAAGACATAATGATTTAGATCTATGATTTGATGCAGAAGGGTTTCATATAACTTAGTGTGTCATCATTCGGTTTTCTGGTGCTATTACCCAAGAAGGTAGATAGTTGTATCAGGTTGTGCATAGACTACCAATGATTGAATTAGGTGACATTCAAGAAATATTACCCCCTTCATAGGATATATTATAACAACCAAGTCTTAACATACATAGATATTACATTATTTTAGATGAATATTCAAAAAAATTCAAAAATTCAACCTCAAGGACCATAATAGTTTAATGCCTCTGAAAATTTAGAAACATAATATTCTAACTTGGTGAAATATCTTAAAATTCTCCCTTAAAGATCTTCTGCTTTATTAATCCTACTTAAAACCATTCTTCATAACCTATAGAAAATAAAAATAAGAAATGGGTAAGATAGGATGATCATTAATGGTAAACGGGGGAGATATGTAAGAAGAACATGAGAATAAGTGTATGATAACAAAATCGTTACATTATAATATCATACCCTTTAAATCAAATATCATAATCAAAAGTCATGGCATAAAGTTTTGTTATTCAAAAGTCTTGAATCATAAGGGAATCAAGAACATAATCCATGAGATCATAATAAAGGAATAAGACATGGAATGGTGGAATAAAAATAAGCATAGAAAATCATATGTCAAGGATACCTACCAAGAAACTCATAAAATGTTCGAATTTGGATAGTCACTTGTGTACCTTTTTTAGGATTGGGATGAACTCTTAGGTTCCTTCTTGTTTTAGGCTTGGGATTCACTCCCATGTACCCTCTTTTTATAGGCTCAAGATACCCTCCCATGTACCATCTTGTTACAGGATGGGGATACACTCCCATATACCCTCTTATTATAGTCTTGGGATACCCTATCATGTATACAATTATTATAGGCTTGGGATTCCATTCCATGTACCCTCTTATTATAGGCTCGGGATGCCCTCCCATGTACCCTCTTATTATAGGCTTGGGATTTCCTATTGTGTACCCTCTTGTTATAGGCTTGGTATAGCCTCCCATGTTCCGTCGTGTTACAAGATTTGAATTCCATACCATTTACCCTCTTGTTAGAGGCTTGGTATTCCCTCCTTTGTACCTTTTGATCTTATTGAACATTTATCATTACCCAATTAATGGTAGGGAGATATAGGTCTCACCCATCACATAATGAAATCATACATGCATTTTCCATAAGATAATAAAACATCCATCATATCGTGACCCATAAAAATAGATGGGTTTCATAAACATCCTTCCATAACTCGTGAAATGAAATGGGTATCATAAACCTTTCTTCATATTATAACCTTTATAAAATAAATAGGTTTCATAATCATTTTATCATGGAACACTCATGAAAAGAAGCGGGTTACATAAGAAAATTGTTGTCTTAAAAGTAAATGATTCGAATAAATAATAAAAATAGTGTACTGGGATCATATCCCCATTAAATAATAAACAATATCAAGGATTGTATCTTATATGGAGAAGAAAAATATCACTTAAAACCTTTAATTTGAGACATAAAACTTTTTTAAAAACCTTTTCTTTTAAAACCAAATTGAAAATTTATGAAGTAATAATTTAAAATAATTTAAATTTTTTATTGAGAAAAATATTCTTTCCACTTTTAAAAACTCTTTTTAAATCATAAAACCTTTTTAAAACCTTTTTATTTGAAAATAACCATAAAACTTATAAAGAAAGCATTAAAATCATTGAAAACACTTTTTAAAATATAAAACATTTTAAAAGTCCATTTTATTTAAAATAATATTAAAATATCATATAATAATTGAAAACATTTTTATAAAACATTATTTTTGAATAAAACACATTTCCATCCAGAGATGGAAATGGGGTTAAATTTTCTTAAAACATTTTATTAATTTTATTTAGTACCAAGGATAGGAAAAATGGTACCATTACATAATTATATCTTAAATAAAAATAGGAGAATAAAATTCATGAGATTTATTGAGATATGGATCATAAAATTTCATCAATGTAAGTATAATTGTAACTAATCCCTATAAATGATGAGATTGTAGAAATAAACACATACCACTTCGTTAAAATTGAATCATAATCCACATAAAGAAATAACATTAAAGAAATCTTATTATATCATGAAAAGAAGTATATTCCTTATATAACATGTCAAATGGTATTATATACATCTTGTAAAATAATATAGGTTTATAACAAGACAGGTGTCACAAAGAAAGAAAATTGAGACAAATATACTTTACTGACTTGGTAACTTTTGACCCATATACCCCATTAAAGGGAGGTAATAAAATGGATATTTAAATAAAAATAAATTTAATTATAATAATCATTTGATACATTAATGGTTATTATATACAGCACACAAAATAAAAAAGCGTTGAATATAGCATAAGTCTTACATAAAGAAAACTGATACTAGAAATTCGATTACTAAATGAGTAACATTTCAATCTTGATAACCATTAAAGAATAACATAAATTAAAAATTTTAATATAATTAAATAAATTCAATTCATGATATAAAATTTCATAGGTTATTATATACACCAAACAACAAGAATAATTGGTGAATATAGCATATATCTCATAGAAATAAAAGTGAGACAAGAAAATCGTTACTACATGAGTAACTTTTGAATCATGATACCAATGAAATAATAACATCAATTAAAGATTTTAATATCATTAAATAAAGTAAATTAATGATATAAAATTTCATCAGATAGAATATAAACTGCACAAAAAAGCGAGTGGTGAATATGGCATGTATCTCACGAAAATAAAAAGTGAGATTAAATTCCCTTACTCTAAGTCTTGACATTATTTGTACATGTTCAAAACTCATGTATAATAAATATAAATTTATTATAAATCTAAAAAATAAAAATATTATTATATATCATACCATATGTTATTTTATTATGACTTTATATTACCCATTTGTTAACAATTTCATGTTAAAGTTATATTTTAGGTAATAATCGCTTTGTTTTTTTGTATATGTTTTGAATTTTTATTCTTCATCCTATTACTTAGATCATGATTTAATTATTTCAAGAATGAAAAACATGATTTAAATATCATATATATTCATTATATAATTTTTTATATTAATATATAAAAGATAGAAATATGAAATGGAATACACCATCCATGAAGACAGTAGGTCGTACGTACGCAAGAACTTTGTTTCCATCTTCTTGTAATATTGAAATAAAAAAAAGTAAAATAAATGTATGTGTATATATATATATATTATAATTAAATTAAATTATTTTTTTATATATATCATATAGATTTACTAAAACCAACCTTAATACATTCCATGTAAAGTGTGAATGAATCGCATTGCTTTGAGGAGGCACTAGTCCACACGTCCACAAACGAAGTTATCGTATTCCCACAAAAAAGAAATAATAAAGGTATAAATTATATAATAATTATATAAGAATAAATAAACCATAAATGACATATATATTATATAAAATAGTAATTTCATCATTATTTCAAACCTCAAAAGGTGGTAATGGAAGAACGAACAGCATCGGTTCGTGAGGCAGTAGTCTTGCATACACATGAACGATGATTTTGTATCCCATTTGATGGAAGTGTGTGTGATTTTAGGTAATAAAATAAAAATAACAACATATAAAATGTTATTATATAATCATGTAATAATAATAATTTAATGGGTGGATAAAGAAAGAAAACAAAAGTGCTTGTTTAAGGATATTACCTATTTTTTGGGAAACTCCTTTTGGTTGGCACCAAAGTGATTCATTGGTTTTATTTACTCCCAAATTGAGGATTATATGTTGATAAGAGGTAAGTTGGGAGATTATTTTTTTAGGTTCTGGATGAGACAATGTGCTTGATAGGTGTGGAGATGTGAGGGGGTGAATTTTCTTTTATAGTTGAGGAGGAGTGGCATTCTTGTAAATACAAAAAGGTAAACACTATTGAGAGGCCTCCCTTACATAACGTGCCTCCAAAAATTGTAAAAATTATATAAAATGAATGATATAGTATAAATAAGTCCATAAAATTTCTTTTTTACATTTTTATTTAGTATTTTTCCCTTAAGTAAAATTTTAACCACTAAGTAAACTCTTTTTTACCTTAATTGATGTAATTTATTTTAATTACTTTCACTAATAGTTTTGGTAAAAAAACTAAGTTGAACATACTATAAATTATAAATTATTATGATTGAAAATATTTAATCAATTTTTATAAATTCTAAACATATAATTGGATGATATAATTTTAAAATTATTCCCATAGTTGGGATGTAACAATAGGTTTTTAAAGTAAAAAAGTTCAAAGCTTTTAAATGTTTTTATATAAATTTTCAATGTGAAATTAATTCCAATGACCTAAACTGGATTTATATATTTAAAATTGATCTAAATATAATTTCTAAAAAATAAAATATAATTTCACTATATAAATTAATTATATTAAAAATCAATTTTCAATTAATTTTTAGTGTTTCTCATTATTCATCAAATAATGAAACTTCTCAGAAAAATACCAAAAATTCACCCAAAGTAAATTTTGTTATTCCTCTTTAAAAAATTATGTTTATTTTATAATGATATTTAAAATAGTTTATCTATTAAAATGAGGTAAAATTACATTTAAGAAAATTATATCTTTTTATTTATAAAAAATAGATTTATTCTGCTCTTATGACTATCAAAACTATTAGATTATTGTAACCAAATTGATTGAATATATAATATATAATGTTTTTAAAAAACATCAATAGTTTTTGGTTTAATTTATTTATATAAAATAGTGTTTGTGCATAGAAAAATATTTTACTTGGAAAAAGGATTTATTTATTTCCAAATAGTTATTACATTACCTTATAAATATTTGATAACCAAAGTATTAATTTTATATAAATGTAAAAATAAAATTTTTACAATTTATTTAATCTCATTCATCACTTCAATTCTGACAGCTAAGTTGTAACTATAATAATATTTTAATAAAAATATTAATAGTATATTGTAGTTTAGTAAAACTAGGTCTTGCGTTTAACAAAATCTATCAAAGTAATTCTACATTGTGTGTAAAACAATCCAAACATAGTGTTGCGTGTACTAAAATATAATCTGGGTGTTTCATGTAGTGAAATATAAACTAGGTGTTTCATATAAATAAATCATAGTTTGGTGTTTCATGTAATGAAATCCATTAAAGTAATTTTAATTTATTCAAAAAAAATTAAATCATAAAAACTCAGGGTGTTACAATAGATGATTGGTTCGATTAGTTGAAAGGATCTGTCTAGTTTTCAAATATAAAATTGTGTCGTGGATATTATAATATGAAATTAAATGGTGAGGATACCCCCAATACTAGTTTAAAGTGTGGTTATAGGCATTTTGAGTTCATAGTTATATCGTTCAGTGTCATGAAAACCACAGATATTTTTATGGGACTCATGAACTTCATATTTCATGATTTTTTAGATTATTTTTCGGTAGTGTTAAGTGATTATATCATCATGTATTCAAATCTATATTGTTTTATAAGTCTAATAGCACCATTATCTCTATTTGAAGTTGCCCTTGTGCATGTTTTTGATGCACGAGGTTCATTTTATACCACATGTGTTGTCTCATCATGGAGTATCTGTAGATAATTTACAGATTGAGGAGGTATTTTCTAAGGTGAAAATTAAAAATATTACATAGGTTTATAATTTACTTAGTCTTAAAGGTTATTATTGGAATTTGAGTCTGATTTTTCTCATATTTCATCCCAATTGACTGAGGCACCCCAGGCCCACACTACTAGATCTAGTACTAAAAATATTTTCTTTAAACACTGGATGTGATTAAAAGTGAGATTAAAATATATTTATTTTAAATAATTTCCATTAGTTAAATGAAATTAATAAAATCGTACCATCACCTACATGATTTTTACTTGCACCCGCTCTTTTATGAGTCACTACTCACACTCACACTTAGTTATAAAACATAATTTTACCCATGTATAAATGTCATATGAGACATAAACTTATAACCAATGAATCAGATATAGATATAAGATCCCACCCATCAATCATTTGTATATATGTGGGCCACTAAAAATCATTCAATCAACATATCATGAAGAACCCAAGGAAAAAAAATGGGTTTCATATCCTATTCAAAAGTAATATTATAAATAAATCATTTATAATTCCATAAATAATAATAACATGACAAACTCATTGAAAATAAACAGGTATCCAAATATATTTAGTAACTTTAAAGGTAAATATCATTCAATTAAGACGGTGAAATACACGGTATTTACACCATATAGATAAAAGGTATTCATTTTATTCAATAATTTCTCCTAATCAATCTAGAATCTAGGTGAACACCCTTTAATAAAATTAAAGAAATACAGAGTGTTCACATTGTAAATGCAATGGAAGGAAAAAATATTTACACACAGTGGATGATTAGGAAAGAAAATATTACTAATTTATTTCCATTAGTTCAATATCCCAAAATATTATAAGTGTATTTATAGGGAAATTCATGAAAATTAACTTCAATGGAAATTAATCTTTTTGAGATATAGAGGAAAATTTATGTGATATGTGAAAAAAAATTTATAAAAAAATAATTTCTAACATTGTCCTAGAATATGATACATATCATTTTCCAAATAGCGAAGTGAAAATTTAAGAAAAATTTTTATTTTTAAAATAACCCTCAATAATGGATCCTTGAAAATACAAAAAGAAATTATTTTATGAAAATGTGAAGTGTAAGAAAAAACAAATGATCATGTAAGGAAACCCAATTTAATAATTTAAAATATATTTATTGAAACCCACATTGTAAAAATGCATAAAAAAATTTCTTTTTATAATAGGAAAATGGGAATGTAAAGGTCACATGATATAATAAAAAAATTTGTTTCCCAATATAAATTCTATCATTGGTAGAAAGTGGAAAATATATGCATTGATTATAAATCATAGTTAAAGAGGATGGGAATTATTCTTAATAATAATATAATTTTTGAGAAAAATATTCATCAAGGTATAATATTTGAGGTTAAAATTAATTTTCACCTAGAGAGGAAGATAAAGTGAAACAATATAAAATATTATTGTGGAATAAATAAAGCATATAAGAATGAAGTTCATGAATAGGTATTATAACTCAAGAAATGATATTTGAGTTATCAAAATCCATTACGACTTTAGTAACATAATAATCAAAAGAACATGAGAGTAAGATCATGAAATAGATATTAAAATGTCATTAAATGGGAGATATTTATCCTGTATAATATTCATAGGGTATTTAATACACCATATAAAATAAAACATGGTGTGTAATATCAAACATGTCTCATGGATTTAAAAATTGAGACAAAGAAAGCCTTACATCATCAATATCTTTCAAATAGAAAACCTATGAAAGTTACATTATGAGATATATTTTGTAAATAACTTATATTATATGAAAAAAATTTACAAAATAAACCCATTGATAATATATAAACTATAAAATGGAAAATAAGTGTTCAATATGCATCGTATCTCAATGAAGTAAAATTGAGATGTAAAAAACTTACCTTTAATCTCGCTTAGCCGAACATGCTCTAACATCATATATAATAAAAAACCATTTTAATCACCTATTTCAGAACCTTAAACATAACTATAACCTTTTATAAAATTCATTTATATTAATTTATTAAAAATATATTAGTTACTTATATTTTATTTTCATCATAGGATGTTTATTAGTTTTGATTGCTTTGTTTATTACTAGTTTCATAATGGAAGTGTCAATTATTATTTATATATTCAAATATAATCATTATAATATCATTAAAGGTAATTTAATATATATTTTATAGTTATTTATAATGTTTTAATTTCACTTTATAGGTATTTTAGTTGTGATTCATGACAATGATGTTGGTGACAATCTTGTCTAGGTAATTTATAATGAACAAAAAGATGGTAAAATAATAATAATTTAAATATTAATATAAAATTTACATAACCATAAACCAAATATTATTTTCATATTAATGACTAATACCACTATTATTTATTTTCTCGTAGTCATATATGACATAAATTTATAGCAGTGTTCATGTAGGTGGTCAAAATAACCCAAACCAAAACAATCAATAATCAATAGGTGAGTATGACTAAGAAAGTTATTCATTTGTAATAATATCATTATTAAATAATTATAATGATTTTATTTTGATTTTTTTAGGTTTTAAATCATATTTGAAGATATTTTTATAAATAATAAAATAATAGTTTAAAAATGAAATATGTTACTTTCATGGAGGCGATAGTCTTCATGTACACGCGGGTGACACGTTCGTTTACACAGAAATTAAAGACGGTAGGATTTGGTTTATATTTTTTGAATATAAATAATGTTTTAAATATTATATTTATTCATTAAATACCCCTTTTAATCATCCATGTATGGTGGTTATGAAAAACAGATCATGTCACATATGGAGGCGATAGTCTACACATAACACAAGTGACATTTTTATTTTTCAAATGGTTGGCTGAAGGGTAAAAAATGTTGGTAATATAAAAATATCATCATTTAAGAATAATTATTATATTTATTTAATTTCATAAACTTGGTTTCATTATATTATAGGGAGTTATAAGGATAAAGAAACCAAAAAAGGAAAAAAAAGAGTAATTGATATTTTTTTCCATACTCATTAAAAGAACTTCTTTATAAAAAGAATTAATTCTTTAATATGTGGTATCTTGAGAAGAAAAAAGTCTCTAGGAATTTTATAAAATTTTTTGGGATTTATTTGGGTATATTTTTTTCAAATAAAATCATCTTGGTGTGTAAAGAGAAATGGGGTTGTGATGGCTCATTTTATAAGGGAGAGGAGTGGTATTTTGGTAATATATAAAGGGTAATGTCAATATTAAATGGTTAAAGGAATATAATAATGAAAAATAATGTATTTTTGGAAATTTTATGTTGATAAATCCTAAACTACAAATTTTTAAACATTTTTTTAAAAAAGATAATACTTTTACATTTTGATTTTTCACTTTTACCATTTTTTGATTTTTACTATAATAATTAATTTTTACCTAAGTAATTTACTTTTAATACATAAAAATAAAATGGCCCTTATTATATAATTATTAATTAATTATTAAAAATATGAAATCCATTTTTTTAAATAAAATTTCTAACTGTGATAAAAATAATTTTAATATTAGGGCATATAACACGTAAAACCATTTTTTGAAAAATTGTATTGTAATGCTTAAAAATTATTATTAAGATAAAATTGTCAATATTTTCCACTTATTTGAAATTTATTGGTTTATTATTAATAAAATAATAGTTATTTTTATTTCAAAGTAATATAAAATCAAACATCGCCTTGTGGATACATTGTTTAAAGAAACAGACCACAAATATTTTTTATTAGTGTAAAATATTACTTGAGTTTTAAAAATGTTAAACATGAGTTTTATAAATTCAAAATTATTTTTTAAAATTATTTAATTTTATTTATAAATAAATATTTTTTATATAAAATGGTCTAATAAACTTTTAAATCATTTTTTTATTATGAAAATATTTGAAAATCTGTCTTTTTTCACTATTCACACAATAATTTAGCCTTTTCCGAAAAAATAACAAAAAATAAAACTAATATAGTATTGAAATAATAAATTAAAAAATTAAGTTAATTTTACAAAATCAAAATTATAAACTTAATAAATTAATTTTTAAAATAAAATAAAAAATATAAAGATAAAATGTTTTATTGAAAAATGGCATTTTTAAGTGTTATTAAAACTATTACATATTAATTTATAATTTAAGGAATGTTAATATATTAGTTCATGTATAATAATATTTTAAAATTTTAAATTTTAATTTATTTGGATAAAATATACATCACTTTTAAAAAATAGATATTTGAGAAAGAACGATACTTTTTAATATTAAATCATATTAATTATTTATCCTCTAAATGTAAGAAATTTTAGTTGAGTAATATATTTTAATTTACTAGAGGTTTTATTATTTTTATAATGTTCTTATTAATATTCATATAATATATCATGGATTGTTTTATTTTGGTGTTGTGTGTAGAGAAATCTATCGAACATAATATTCATTTAGAGAAAAATATATTCCAAAATCTCAAGGTGTTACATACCCATTTAAATAAATTGCACCATCATAATTTTAATTATCACTCACTAATTAAAGAAGATAAGGGATATATATGAAACTCAAGATTTATTTTCTAGTTTTATATAAATCTCACAATCTTAGATATAATAAGACTCGTCATTTCTCGCATAATATGTATGTATTGATATTTTTCTTTATCTCAATAGTTTTTTACCAAATATTTTTCTTTAGTTTGTTATAGAAGTTTCTAGGTACATAACATTCATTGGATCATTTTCTTGATTTTATTTCTAACCAGATACAAAAACCAAGATATTTATGACACTGTCCAATAAAATCATATTAAGTGGTCATATGAATGTAAAAACTCAATCCTAATATGTTTACATTAATGACAAAATTATTTTAACATATGATAATTTTGATTCAACTATATCACACTTGGTTTATCCTATTACTCTATTTGTTTATCGTAGGTTATCTATGACCATAATCCTGTTAGGTTCTTTGACTATACCATAAATATGTTCTCAGATCCTTCATAGTGGTTTGTAAATAGCATATGACTAGCTAAAGAATATCTTCCATGAGTGTATAGACATGTGTGTGGTCTTAGGCCCACTCATCATGGACCGAGTAAATATCAAGTAGATACTTAACACTACTTTCTATGGTAGGTTACACCTAATTAAATATGTGTCACATCCATATCAACATTCTTGTATCTATAAAGGGATGTAATTACTAGAAGAACCACAAACTCAAAACTTTACCCATATTTAAGGATGTTATTCTATACTTATACTTATCCCTGTGGTTTTAAAAAAAATATCTTATCCTATTCCCTAAAAATAACTAAACTAAACCTAAAAAACAAAAAAACCCTTCTCTAATTCCAACTAATGTTCCCTAGAACAGCACTCCTAAATCTAGTGCTAAAAAATGTTTTTTAAACACCGTATTTCATGAAAAATTTAGAAGAACCTATCTTTATTTTAAATTATTTCCATTAGTTAAACATTACAACTCAAAAATTGTCACAGGCCAAAGAATGAAAGTTTTAGTTTCTTTGAGAACTAGCTATATAAGAAACTTATTCTATAACACTTGTGAATATTTCACCATAAGTGATCTGTATTAGAGTCTATTTTAGACTTATCATAAGTTACACTCATCTTCATAACTTAGATAATGGAAACATAAGAAATGGGTGACATAAAACTCTCTTTAATAGAAAAATTCTCAACATGTCATCAAGGTTATATAATAATCATATGAGAAAACATTATGAGGTGGGATATCATTTTAAAAAGAACATAGAATAATAAGAGTTATCCACAAGTCAAAATATAAGGACATTTATTTTCAAATGAACAAACAAATACCATGGAAAAATAGTGTGGAATCATGAGATAATAAACATGATAAATGGAGAATAATCCTAGGAATATGGCATGTAATTGTATAATTCCCTTGAAACATACCATAACAAAAAACTTTATCACAAACATAATCACAAGGTATCATAACCTTCGTGAGTCGCTACTCGCACCCACACATTTTTGATTCACAAATATCACTCATTCTTGGAGGGAAAACATAATTTCACCCATTTATACATGTATCATAAGATATAATCTTCTAAACAATGTGTTGGAGGGTGATATTGGACCCCACCCATCAATAATCCATAGAAATGTATGCCCTTTAAAATAATTCATTCATTATATAATAAAGAACCCAAGAAAATAAAATTAATTTCATATAATTTTCAAATATAATCACATAAATAAATCATTCATAATTCCATAAATAATCATAACATGATAAACCCAAGGAAAATAAATTGGTATCCCAAAATATTCAGTAACTTTTTAGGTAAATACCATAAAATTAAGATCATTAGGTATACAGTATTTGTGCCATATAGATAAAAGTTATAAATTTTAGTAAATAATCTCCCTAATTAATTAATGTGTATCATATTATTTAAAACACTTCAATCAATGTAATGAAATATATAGTGTACAGAGAGGAAATTCATTGGAATAAAATCATATTTATACATAGTGGGTGATTTGGAAAGATAAAAGAAATAGTGGTTTTCAATAGTTTAATCCCCAAAAATAGTATAATAGAATTTATAGGGTAATATATCAAAATTAATTTCCAAAAAAAATAATACTTTTCAGATAAATATAAAAATGTAAATGATATCCTAAATGATTTTTTAGAGGAATTTTTTAACAATTTCACAGAAGAAGCTAGAGGTCATTTTTAAGCTGGTGAAGTGAAGTTTTTTAAAATTTTTACTTTTAAAAATAACTCTCAATAATATATACTTAAAATGATATAAAGTATATTTTAATTAAATGTGGAGTGGAAGATAAAAAAATTATCATGGATGTAAACCCATTTTAATAATTTAAAATGTCTTTATTTAAACCGACGTCATAAAAAGGGATAAAAACTTATTTTTGAAAAGAATAAGTGGTTAATGTGAAGGTAACATGAGATAATACATGATTAGGTTTCAAAATATAAATTATAACATTGGTGTAAAAAGGAAAATATTGACTTGGAGGAGAAACCAACATTAAAGACGATGGGAGTTATTATTAACAATGATATACTTTTTGAGAAATAAATTTTTCAAGGTAAAAGAATTGAATTTAAAAGTAATTTTCCTTTATAGATTAAGATAAATTACTATAAAATAAAATCTTAGGGTGCAGTAAACCATCCCTATAATAAATAATTTCATTAATAGGCATTATAACTTAAGAGAGTATATTTTAGTTTTTAAAATCTCTTAGGGATTTAGTAATGTAAAAATCAAAAGAACATGAGAGGGAGATCTTGAAATAAATATTAAAATATTATGATAATTGAGATATTTATCATACATTAAATTAATTTTTCAGTGAATTAAACATATAAAATAAAACATGGTATGCAATATCAAATGTCACATGGATTTTAAAATTGAGACAAAGAAATACTTAAATCATCGTTATCTTTCAAATTGAAAACCCATAAAAGGTAAAACATGAGACGGATTAGAAAATCCCTTATATTTAATGAAAAATTATGATATAATAAATCTATTTCAAATATATACACCATAAAAATGAAAAAAAAAGTGGTGAATACACATCATATCTCTATAAAGAAAAATTGAGATGAAAAAAATATTACCTCTAATCCTGCTTAGTTGAGCTCTCTCTAACCTCATTTATAAAAAAATAACTATATTGATAACCTATTTACGAACCTTAATCATACCTATAAACATTTATAAAAACAAAATTAAAATCATTTATTACAAATATATTATTTACTTCTATTTTATTTTCAGCATCAGATTATTATTAGTTTTGATTATTTTGTTTAGTACTAGTTCTATAATTACAGTGTCAGTTCTTATTTATATATTCTAATTTAACCATTATTATATCATTAAAGTTAATATAATAGATATTTTATAATGAATTATAGTGTTATTATTTTAATTTTTAAGTATTTTTGTTATGATTCATGATGATGAAGTTGTTCACTGTTGTAAAATACCCTACACTCACGGTTTTGGAAAACTATGGGAAAAAATAGATATAACCATAGTTTTGGTCAAAACCTTGGGTATAACCATTTTGTTCAAGGCTTATACCCACAGTTTTGGAAAACCCATGGGTATATTATTTTTTTGAATACCTATACCCACGTTTTATAAAACCATGGGTATAGCTTTCCTACATTATGGAGGGAAAAAATTCCAAGGGACACAAGAAATATTTGTAAGGAACACCTATACCCTTGGTTTTCCCTCTCATACCCACAATTTTTATTGATATATTTAGGTAGATACAAATATATAAACACATATGCTTCATAGGTGAGTTGGTGAGGCGTTGTTTATTGTTCACTACGGTCGTGGGATTGAATCGCGTTGAACGCTTTTTTTTCTAATACAGGGAGTGAGATTAATATATTATGATAAATGTAGATATATTTATGTAGAAGTGAATTTTCTGGGTTGTTTAGGCATTGGAAGTATGAAGGGAAGGAAGCGGGATCGGAACCCATGGGCGGTATTTTTTCTAATACGGACGTCGATTAATATATTTAGTGATATATATATATATATCTCTGTGTGTGTGTGACGTAGCTTGAGTGGTGAGGCACCCATAATTAGAAAGGAAAGTTGTGGGTTCAACCCTTGTTTCACGTTTTTTGTACAATTTATACCCACGGTTTTAAAACCTTTGGTATAAGGCTTTTTAACAACCTGGCTATTAGGAATGAGGCTTTGACAAGGTGAAAAAATATATATACCCATGACTTGTAAAAACATGGGTATAGGCTTTGGATCTATCTTGATGCCTTGGTTTCCCATGGTTCCGAAAACCATGGGTATAGGATATACCCACGGTTTTGGGGATTATACCTATGATTTTGAACTGTGGGTATAGGTCATTATTTCAGTAGTGGTTGAGGATATTGTTTCGGTAATTTATAATGAACAAGAAGGTTGTACAATAATAATTAGTTAAATATTAATATAAATTTTCCTAAACCATGAACCAAAAATTATTTATGATTAATTTCTAATAACACAAAGAGTTATGTTTTTATATTCATCCCTGATTTAAATTTATAGCACTGTTTGTGTAGGTGGTTAAACCGACCCAAACAAGAAAAGGTTGTAATCTATTTGTGAGTATAGTTGAGAAAGTGGTTATTTTGAAATAATATCATTATTAAAGAAGAATAATGATATTATTTTTATGTTTTTAGGTGTTGAATTAAATTTTATGATATTTTTATAAATATTAAAATACTTGATGAAAAATGAAATACATTACTTTCATGGAGGTGATAGTCTTCACGTACCCCAGGTGATGTATTTGTTTACATATAAATTAAATGAGGTAGGAATTGGTTTCTATTTTAATAATATTAATAATATTTTAAAAATAATATTTATTCATTAAATTACCACATTTAATCATACATGTATGGTGGTTATGAAAAATAGGTCACATCGCTTGTGGAGGTGGTAATCTGCATGTAACACAATTGACATTTTCACTTTTTGAATGGTTGGAAGGAGTGCTGAAAATGTTTATCCCAAAAAAATAATAAAATTTAAGGATAATTAAAATATTTATTTAATTACATAAACATTTTTATATTATATTTGGAGGAGGTATAAAAATAAATAATGGGAAAAAAAGAAAAAGGTGTAATTGAGAATTGTACCTTACTTCTTGGAAGAGCTCCTTTGAAAAAAGGATTAAGGATTTGAGATCTGGTAATTTGATAATACGAGAACCTAAATAAAGTGTATAGCAGTTTTGGAGAGTAATTTTGTAATATTTTGGTTGAATATAAGAGTCTTTTAGTGTGAGGATAATTGAGATAATGGTGGCTCCTTTTATAAGTGAGATGAGTGGCGGTTTTGTAATATATAAATGGGAAAGTCTTTATTCAAATGTAAAATGGATCCAATAATGTAAAATAATAAAGTGGGGTAAATTTCAGTCTGATAAATCAAAAAATAACATTTTCAAACATTTTTTAACATGTTATCAAATTTTTTACACTCATATTTTTCATTTTTATCATTTTTTTGTTTTTTCCATGGTAACTAATTTTTACCCAAGAAATTTTCTTTTAATGCCTAAAAACAAAATTGCCCTTATTAAATAATTTATAATTGATGTTTCCAAATTTCAAATCCATTTTATAAAATAAAATTTTTATGGTGATAAAAATTAATTTTAATATTAGCGTACATAACACATAAAAACCATTTTTAGAAAAGTGTATTTTTATTCTTAAAAATTATGATTAATAGAAAATTATAAATTTTGTTGATTTATAAGAAATTAATTGGTTTATTATCAATAAAATAAGAGTAATTTTTCTTTTAAAAAAATCCAAAACTGAACTCCACCTTTTGGTTTCTCAATTTATATAAATAGAACAAAAATAGTTTTTATTAGATTAATGTATTACTTAAGTTTCCAAATATGTTAAATATGGGTTTTATAAATTAAAAATTGTATTTTTAAATGTTTTATTTTAAATTATATAATCATTTTTTATATAAACAATGTTTCATAAAATTTGAAATCATTTTTATACGAGGAAAATTTCTTAACAGTGGGAGTATTTGAAAAATTGGTATTTTTTACTATTCACCATAAAATTCAGAATTTTAATAAAAATATAAAAATTTACAAACAGATAATTTTGAAATTATAAATTTAAAAATGAAGTTAATTTTTTTTAATTTAAATTTTTAAATTTTTAAATTAATTTTTAATTCAAAATAATAATTATAATGAAATATGGTATTATTGAAAAATGTTATTTTCGGTGTTCTTCATATTATTAGATATTAATTTATAATTTAAGGAATTTTATTATATTATTTCATATATAATAATATTTTAAAAGTGATTAATTTTATTAGGATAAAATATAGAACAACTTAAAAAATAATAGTTATATGATAAATAACAGATCTTTTTAATATTAAATCATATTAATTATTTATCTTCTAAATATAAGAAATTTTAGTTAAGTAACATATTTTTATTTACTAGAGATTTTATTTTTATTATAATTTTATTAATAATATTCATATAATATATCGAGTCTCGTTTATTTTTGGTGTTTATTGTGGATAAATATATTTACCATAATATTAATTTAGAGAAAAATATATTTTATAAACCCAAATTATTAAATTAATATCCTTGAAAAAAAATTACAAACTTTTCATGTGGATTAATCGATGTCAATTAGATTTTTAATACCTAAAGGAGATGTTGATCAGTGATCTTATTATCTAGTTTCCCAAGGAGGGATTTATGTTTAAGGTTCTTTATGAAACTTCCATATCATTTTGGTTTACATATTAATGTATCATAGAGAGGTGATCTCATACGGGTCTTTTAAGTTATGTTCCCACAATAATATCTAAGTTACTTATGATCTTGAGTTGGCAGTAGTGGTATTTTCTATGAAATTATTGTGTCACTACCTCATTGATTAATTCTTTGTTGTATTCATAGATTATAGGATACATAGATATATATTCATTCAATGGGATTTGAATCTACATCGGAAAATGTGTATGTAGTTCTTATAAGACTATAACTTTGTGATCTGTTATAATAATGAGAAGGGAAATATAATTATTGATGTGCTAAGTATTAATTTGTGACGATCAATTATTTAGGAATCTAAATATACTTATAGGTTGATTGAGTATCTTTTAATGATATATATTTTTATAGGGGATGCTGGTGGTAGAGGTTTCATGTACCATATGAGATTAAAATCATCCTTGTTGTAGTGGGTAGAGGAGTATTAATGGTGATACTTGGAGGTAGAGGTGATGTGAGATTTTTTTTTCATAGTTATTCTCTTAAGGGATGGTTTAAGGATGATAAATATTAGATGTTATTCCGGGGGATGTTTTTTGTCCCATTAGTGATGTGAAAGTAGGTTCTTAGTGAGTTTTATAGCTCACCTTAGGCAGTGCATCCTGGTATATTCAATATTTTCCATGCCCTGATGAGTAAGTTTTTGTGGTTAGGGATGAAGTGATCTATATTAAAGTTCATGTTGATATTTTTGTTATTTCATCTGGTTGAGGTAGAGTGTCATGTTAAAATTGGTTTATTACAACAACTAGTCATCCCTAAGTAGAATTGGGAGGAAATTTTGATGGATTTTGTTACCAGTTTTCCTTAAGATCAAAGCGGATACGACACTATTTTTTTGATTGTGGATCATTTTAAAAATTCTTCTCATTTCTGGGTGATCAGGGATTTGAGTGTTGTGGATGTTTTTGTGAGGTGGTATGTGAATGAGATACTTATGATTAACTGGGTGTATAGGACTATAATATTTTATTAGGATCCTTGTTTCACATCAAAATTCTTGGTAGGTCACCAACATGTTTTTGAATCTTAGTTATGCCTTATCACAACCTTTTATTCTCATATAGATGGCCAGATGGATTGGACCATTTAGACATTATATAACATTATGCATTTATGTATCATGAATTTTAGTGGATCGTGTGTGAAGCACCCACCTTTTATTGAGTTTTACTATAATAATAGATATCACTATTCTATTATCATATCTCTATTTGAGGTGTTGTACATACAACCTTACATATCTCCCTTATAGTATACCTAGGTTAGATAATCAATATCCATGGAACAGATCTGGTGTAGAACATGACTGATAAGGTGAAAATGGTTCAATAGTTAATGGAGGTAGCACAGGGCTTCCAAAATTCTTATGTTTATCAGTGAAATATACCTCTGGAGTTTGAGGTTGGAGATAATGTGTTTCTAAGGCCTTCCCTTGTCATGGTTGGATGATTTTTATATGATGGAGAAAGTTTTCTCCTCCATTTATCAATTATTTTGAGGTACTAGAATGAGTTATCAAGGTGGTGTATCGGTTAGTTCATCCTTCAGGGATAAACATAATACACTATGTTTTCCATGTATTGAAGCTTTATCGATATATTAATGATAAATTTCATGTTATTGATTGGGGTGAGTTATATGTAGAGGTTAATGTGACATTCATGGAGCAGCTGGATTAGATTCACGATCATCAAGATAAGAAGTTTTGTGATCACATATTTCTATTAGGTCATGTTTTTTAAGGGTATGGTGGCTTGGAGTAATGTACATCAGAATGTGAGACATATATGCGTGCTCAGTTTCCTATGTTTTTTAAACCTTTTTTTCATGATGTTAAGGAGTTTAATTCTATGCTGAATTGACTCAGATGATTTTTTGTGGGGTTTTAAATGATATTGTTTAATATTATGTTGAATTTTGTAACAATCCATAATTTTATCGATAAAATTTTCTCTCTGATTATATATTTTTGTCATATTAAGTAATATAATATTATATAATACACACAAACCACATGATATAACCAAAAAAATTAATATATTACTTTAAACATTAAATTTAGAGGATAAAATGTTCATAAGAATTTAAAATATTAAAATAGGATAAAAATAGAAAATAAGATAACTAAAATATGAAAATTTGGATCTACTCGATCCACCAGAATAACTGCACTCATGAATAACACGGAAGAAATGAGACAAATTATTAGTAATATAATGTCCATATTGAAAATTAAAATATATATAACCATTATAGGATATATAATTGAATATATAATTAATTAAATATGATTTATTTATATAAATTAGGGATCACATATGACTATTACAAATTAGGCCATTGGAATAGTAACCTAACCATTGGAATAGTAACCTGTCCATTAGAATAGTAATTTGGCTGTTAGGAATAGAAAAATGATCATTGTAATAGTGACCTCACCTATGTAAATGTAAAATAATATGCAGGTATCTTATAAAATTAAAATATATCATTTGTATATCATGATATAGGTAAATAAATGTTTTAAAATGACAAAATAAGTGTTCATATTTTTCTAAAACATATTTGTTTTATTTTAATTTTTATAATAAATATAATGATTTAAAAGAAAGTTTATTTTAATAAAATTGATTTATAAATTAATGTGATGTTTTATTATAATGATAATATAATTTTATGGTACCTTAAGTAATTTTTCAAATGGTTGGAAAATTGATCATAATGATAAAATTGGTATTTTTCAAATAAGTGAGGATTTTATTTTAAAATTAAACTTATCATATTTTGAAAATTATTTTTATAAAATTGATTTCGTTTTTGGAATCTAAATTTCAAAAAATGTTGAGGGATATTTTTTTGAATATTTCTAAAATAGTTGACTTTTTGTAAATAGTGAAATATGGTAAAATAAGGTATTTAACATTATACATTAAATACATGAATTATTTGAGTCATGGATGATTTAAGAACCCAATATTTCAAAATAACATGAAACACTTATTTTATTCAATCATAATAATCAATACTATTGGTAGTCTTGATCCAAAATTATAAAGTGATGAATATAATATTCAAAAACATCCATGTCCTCCCCTTATAAACACCACCCCTCGCCACCCTTTGTCCTTACACCTTAAAAGACTTAGATCATGAAAATGTATACCCATATCTCTTCCCAAACCACTCTCCCACATTTTTGTTTTTCAGGTCTCCCAAAAATACCAATTCAAAATTCCATAGGAAGTGTTTCAAGGAGTCAACATTTAAGATGTATTATTCTCAATTTACCTCTTCAAAATTTATTTCTTCTTCTACCGTCTAATCATATCCATCATCCAATAAGGAATAATAACACCAGTATCATATAAATAATATAATTTTATATTTATAATGGAATATAAACCATTCACCCCTTTCTCATCTCCTCTTACCCTAAAAAAATGAAACCATTGTCCATATTATGTCGGTTCACGACCTTTGTTAATGATGAGTTTTTATTTTCCACTACTGCATTCATAGTAGGTTTAAATTCACTTATAATTGTTTAAAATGAACTAATTATGTATATTATATATTTTGTAACATTGTGGAATGAATATATACCCATGATATTAATTAAAATTAATTCAGTTCGTGATGGTAGGTAAATCCACCTAAATGAACTAACCGATTAACGTTAAAATTTTTGCTAAAAGAATCATCCCTATGTCAGAACAAAGGGATAATTGGGACCATTTCAATTTATGTAAGTATATGTATACCATTTAATTTCAGTTATATGTTTTATTCCCACTTGAAAATGACTTCAATAATTACCCACATGTGATCTGACCTTAAAACCATGAAACGAACACCCTCAGAATAATGAAATTATATCTCATTAAAATAGTTAAAAATGAATATAATAAAATTGTAATAAAATATATATATATATGAAACATGTTCTTATTTAATTAATTAATGGATATAATTTTATTATCAATAATTTTAAGTTCAAGTGCATAACAGATACGATCATAAGGAAAGGTATTTCTCTAAACCATCCTTTTTCTTTAGGTTATGAACTCTCTCTCTCTAACTCACTTTCTCTATCTATCTATAATGTTATGGAATGATTATAAAATATGTATATATGTTTCTCACATATTTACCTATATTATTATCTCTTCCTTTTATGGGGTAGTAATGGATTAAGTTCATTTCCCAAGTTTCTTATGATTATGTCATATGAGTATGCCTTATGACTGATTATCATTTTGTGGAACGCATAAGCATGTACATGTTATGATGGGTGTGACCAGATAGTTATTCAATGAATTGGGTACTTTTTTGTCTCATTAGATGTTATGTATGGGATTAGGGAGTGGACCCAATCCATTATGGGACTTCTTTCACCATATGATGTTGTCTTGGTGGTTAGCCTTGACTTATGCTTATGTCATGTTTTATATTACTACCAAATTCCTATGATGACATGATTTTATGATTCCATGATCTTTATGTTATAATTCGATGTGATTATTCATAATCATTGATTATTTATGATATCATGTTATATCTTTTGATTTATATGTTATTATTCCCCATCATATTTATTCCCTTACTCAGATTCATAGCTCACTCATTTCTTTTATGTATTCCACAACTTATCCTATGTAGTTTTAGGAGCTCAAAAGGATTTATGAACTAACTAAAGAGGTTTAAATAAATAGTTTTTATTTTAGTTTCATGTTTTTGTTTTATATACCTAATCATCAAAAGACACGGGCCTTTTGATACTTTAGTTCTATTTATTAGATATTTATGTTAAAAATAATATAATAATATGTGTAAAAGGCTTGGGTCACTATAGTTGGTATCAAAGGAAAGTATAGTTATTTTTGGGGATTAGGGATAGAATAATTTAGTGATAACCATAGTAATAATTATAATTATATGAGAATATCGTGGAATTTTGGTGAAGTATAGAGTGAGTGGTTTCCAAGAAATTACATCTTTATATGGAGACTATAATTGGATGTGGCTATGGAATAGTTATACCAAGGTGTAATAACCCCCAAAAGTGTGAATTTTGTATTAACTTTATTTACTTAGAAGAAATGAAGAATCAGTTACAAGAGAATTTGGACAAGGGTTTTATATACTCTAGTGCTTCACTATGGGGTGTGTCAGTCCTCTTCATCAAGAAGAAAGATGCATCAATATACATCTGCATTGATTATTGTGAACTTAAAAAATCCTTATAAATAAAAATTATCCCCTAAAACAGATAGATAACTAGTCTGATCAACTTTGTGAGGCATATTATTTCTTTAAGGTAGACTTTTAGTCGGGATATCACTAATTAAAGGTAAATAAGGAAGATATTCCCAAGGATTCCTTTAGAACAAGGTATGGATAGTATAAGTTCATAGTGATTTAATTAGGATACACTAATTATACAGAAATATTTATGAACGTATTTAATTGATACTTTAAATATTACCTCAAAAAATTAGTGGTAGTCTTTATAGTTGATATTCTGATATACTCTAAAAGTAAAGAGGAGAATGAGGATCATTTTAATACTATACTAAAGACTTTTTGAAAGGAGAATATATATGTAAAGTATACTAAATTTGAGTTATTGGTGGTGTAATTATCATTCTTGGGACATGTTATCACAAGAAAAGTGATATCCATGGACCCTTCTAAGATAATGGTGATTGAGGAGTGGCCAAAACCTGCATTGTTAATGGAGATCTATATTTTCGTCAGACTAGCTGAGTATTATCGATGATTTGTGAGAAAATTATCACGATTATAAAACCCATGAACTAATATAACTCAAAATGGACTGACGTTTTTTTAGACCAATGAATGTGAAGAGATCTTCAAAGATTTAAGAATGAGGATTTTTACTATGTCATTCCTCATACTACCCTCAATTGGGGAACTTTCTGTGGTATACAGTGATGCTTCCATGAAAGTCTTGGGTTATATACTAATACATAATGATAAATTTTTATAATAATACTCTAGATAGTTGAAATTTCATGAGAATAACTATCCAACACATTATCTATAGTTAGATGTAGTGATCTTCGCATTAAAAATATGGAGGCATTATCTCTATGGGGAGATGTATGAAATATATATGTATCATAAGAGCCTTAAATATATATTCACATGGAAGGAGATGAATATTTACTAATGAATATGGTTATATATGATCAAGGATTATTATTTCTTAATCCACTATCATCCTTATAAAGCACATAAAGTGGTTAATGATCTAAGTAGAAAGGATCTGGAAACCTTGAGAAGGATTCAATCTTCTTAGACTTACAAAGGATCTAAATGGGGATCATAAAATATGGAATATCGTAATTCCTTTATGAAATGATTTATCAACCATAAATTATAGAGAGGATAAAGGATACTCAAATAGATTATGTGGAGATATAGAAGAAGGTGGAAGATATAAGAAAATAAAAATAGTCAGGGTTCAAAATTTATGAAGAAGGAGTTGTAAGATTCGGATCACGACTATGTGTACCATAAAATAATGAGATAAAGAATGATTTATTGAATGATACACATATATTAACCTTATCTATACACCTAGGGAGCATAAAGATGTATCGATATCTCTGATAGTGCTTGTAATATATTGAATCGGGTCAACTAAACCATACACCCAAGTCATCCATCACATGGTGAGGTGAAGAAAGAAAATAGAACAAGTCTTGAATATAGTGAAACAAGATTTACAAAAAGATTACTATGAAAAATAATAATATATTTCCAAACCCATACAATCCAATCCAAACAGGTTAAACACAAAAGTATGAATAAATCAAAACAAGCAAGCCTCCATGTCACCAATATTCACCTCCAAACCAACCTGAACCAAAGGCAGTGACAACAGGAGAAGCTAGTATGCAACAAGATGCCTATAAATTTACCTGAATACTATAATAAAATATCTAAAACCAACCAAATAAAAAAGTATGGTGTGAGAAAAATCCCATAAGGATAGCACCATAGAGTCCATACAAGGTCTAATATCAAGAATGCAGTAGTTCTAGATTTTAAAACAAAAATGTTTTAAAAATTATTTCAATAAATCCAATCTATTTTAAAATCTTTTTCCCATTTGGTTTTCATAAAATACATTAATATTATCAAACTGTAAATATGAAAAGTATAAGTGATAATATAGTAAATCATATATATTCATAATAAAATCAAGTAAATAAATATCCATGAAATACCATCATGTGATTCAATGTGATACAACCTCATATAAAAACTTCTGAACAAAAAACCATGAAAAAACCATCATATGATAAAAATATATAAATGAACTAGCACTCTATCATTTGGGATCAAACTTATAGAACAATCCATACTCAAAATTCAAGATCCTAAACTAGAATAACGTTTGATCTAACCAATATTGATTCCTTCCACAATACATCAATATCCCAAAGGTTACCTCCTAGTGGTTCCACACACAATAAGGCTATCCATGTATATTTCCTATTGTACCCAAGGATTCTAATGTGGCAATATTGTCAAATACATTTCAAAAGAATGATTGAAATTTTATAAAACATTTTAAAATCCACAAAAATCAACTTCAATGTTTGAAAACCCATTTCCAAATCAAGAAAATACATTTTCAAATCAAAACCCCTTTAAAAACATTTTACTTTCCAATAAATCCTTTGAAACCACATATCACTTCAAACCAATGAAAAAAACAAAGTGATTTATCATGAAAAATATTAAATTCATAAAATTAACCCATTTTATAGAAACACCTACCTCAAAACAATATAAACCTAAATTCCATTAACAAAGATTAACCGAAACTAAGAGAACGTCCTTTGAAAGACAAGGTACAATAAGAAACTGCAAAGGATCGATAGAAAATGCCATCTGATCACAAATCCAAACCCAAAATGCACCCAACATAGTAGTCATGACCAAATTAATGAAGAAAATAAATTAAATCTTACCCAAAGAGGCACACTTCAACAACTTTAATGATTGATCTCCAAACAAAGTGATTTGTAAGAGAGGGAACCACCCAAAATAACCTAGGGTGAGCTCTGGGTTGAGAGATAGAAGGATTCAGGAAAAATGAAATGAAAATTAGTTGTATACTTCCCTAAAAACCAGAAATAATGATATTTACATGACATTTAACCCCATTACACATATATTATTCCATTAAAGATGGAATTGAGGAAAAAAATGTCACGTTTTTATTATAAAACATGATTTTTTTTCAATACATGATGTGAAACCAATACGTGGCATGTAAAAATTTCATTCCATAAACTTTTTTAACATAATGTACCTGGTAATATTTTAGTAGATATAAAATATGCTAGTTTCTAGTATAAAAACACCAAAGAACCTAGGAGTGTTTTTGAACTTAGGGAGAACCCCTCAAAGGAATTAACGCATTCTTACCTAGAATCCATTAATTAAAATAAATATACATCCCTGAAATTTTTTTAATTTTACCTATCAATGATATCCATCTCATAAAATCACAAAAACACACCCAATCAAGGGAGATAAACAATTCCTAAACAAGGGAGTACCTAAAAAGCATAATGGAGTGTTATAATCTCCCAACCATAAATGCTTTCTATCCCCAGAAATTCCTTTGATTCATAGACATAAAAAAAATAAAGGCCACTGCTACCACATCAGCAATTCCCTCTCCCACATTTGATGGTTATCCCATCCTCACTACCAAAATACTCAAACTAGAGGAATCATTTTACTACATAGTACCTTCTCTCGATGATCCATAATATGAACTGGTTGATCAACTAAATTGTTCTCAATCCCATGATCAACATCCTCATATCCAATCACATGGTAAGGATCTGGTACATACCTCCTTATTGAGGAAACATTAAACATGTCATTAATATTATTCAAACTATATGTCAATTCTAATCAATAGACCACCTTTTATAGTCGTCCAATGATCTTAAATGACACCTCAAACCTCGATGCCAAATTACCATTCTTACCCAACCAAAAATGTCCCAAGTGATATGAAACTCTATGAAAACCCCAATCACCCACCACAAACTCTAGTGGTTTATGATGAAGGTATTCATAATATTTCTAAAAACTTTGTGTCATGATCAATCTTATCCAGATCAGTTGAACCATCTATGTTGTCTCCTAAACAAGAATTTTCCCAACCAAGGACCGCTCTCCCAACTCTTCCCAACACATGGGAGATCTACAAGGTTTCCCATAAAAAGCCTCAATAGGTGCCATGTTAATTGAGGATTGGAAAATATTTTTATAGTAAAACTTGAATAGAGGTAAATTATTTTCCCAAGATCCTCTAGAATCAAGAACACGATCTTGTATCATATCCTCAAGAACCTAGATAGCCCTCTATGTATGTCTATCCATCTAAAGATGATAAGTTGTGCTCAATATAATTTGAAAAACTCACCACATCCTGCAAAAATTTATAGAACTTGGATGTAAACCTTTGGTACCTATCAGATAGAACCTCAAAGGTAACCCCATGCAGTCTCAAAATCTCTCATTAGTATAAGTCCCCAAACTGTTCTACCTTAATCATCTCCTTAAAAGAGAATTAATGCACTGATTTCATGAGTCGATCAATTATCACCCAAATAGCATCCTTACCACTATGAGTACATGGTAAAATAATGATAAAATCCATGTAAATATCATCCCACTTCCATATTGAAATGGGTAAGGTATACAATAAACTTTTATGACTCTGGTGTTCTTCCATAATTCTCGGAAAAGTAAGACATCGTGATACAAAATCCGCAATCGACCACCTCAAACCCAACCATCAATAACAAAGCCTCAAGTCATGATATATCTTGGTAGCCCCGAGGTGTATAAACCAACAAGACTAGTTCCCACTATCCATAAACTTCTACCTCATGGAAAATAAAACAACCAACCTACAACAGAAGCACAGAGTGCCACTAGGAGATCGAGACTACTGACTCAGGGTATCTCCTCCATAAAGTATTTCACTTAAGCATTGGAACTCAATGTATGTAACATTATCAAGACAAACTCACTAATCCAATGATGAATCAACTTTTATCAAATACAAGAATACCTATCCACTAACCTCTTTTACTCCTAATCTAATATCAGTAAACAAAATCATCAGAGACCACCCCTTAACCGATTTATTCCCAGTTTTTGTCAGTAATTTTTTTAACGAATCACCAACCACATTTACCTTCCTAGGGGTGTACAAAATATCTAAATAAAAATTTATAAGGTACTCCACCTATCATGAATGTCTCATGTTTATATCCTTATAAGTAAAAATATATTTAATGCTCTTATGACCAAAATACACAGTAAACCTCTCCCCAAATAGATAGTGCTACCACATTTTGAGTTCATGAATAACCACTGCAAACTCGTGATCTTTTTTTGGTTAGTTCTTCTCAACAATTCATAAACTTCATGATCCATAGGCCACCATATATTTCCCATTCATTAAGACACATTCCACTCCCATACCAAAATCATCGTACAAAAGATCATAACCCGAACCAGGTTCTGGAGGAATAAAAACTGGTGTTGAAGTCAAACTCACCATAATATCCTCAAAAGATATCTAAAACTTATTATTACACTCAAACTTTACGCCCTTATGGGTTAATTCTATCATCCAAGATATGATATTGGAGAAATCCTTAACAAAATATCTCTAGTAATCATCCAAACCCAAGAAGATCTGGATCTCAAACACATTTTTGGGCTACTCCCAAGACATAATAGACTATAACATTTCAGGATCCACTGAGATTCCCCTATAAAATATCACATTCCCTAGAAATTTCACTTAGTAGATCCAAAAATCATATTTAGAAATATTAAAATTTTAAATATTTTATTTCAAGGTTCAAAAAATGATATCCAAATGGTCTCTATGATCCTCCTCTATCTTAGAGTACACCAAAATATCATCCATGAACACAAAAACAAAATATTCTATGAAATAATTAAATATAGGGTTCATCAAACCTATAAACATTATAGGAGTGTTAGTCAGACCTAATGGCATAGACAAAAACTCAAAAATGCCCATACAAGCTGATAAACACTATCTTAGGGGTATCCACTTCTCGTAACCTCAACTGGTGATACCATGACCACATTTTAATCTTTGAAAACCAACATTACCATCAAAGATGATCAAAAAGGTCATCAATACTATTAAAATGATATTTGTTCTTAACAGCCACCTGATTCAACATCAGATAATCAATAGAAAATCTAAGGCTCATGTCTGCCTTCTTATAAAACAAGATAGGTGAAGCCCATGGTGACATTCTAGGATGAAAAAATCCTTTATCCTCTAGGTCTTCAAGTTGGACCTTAAGTTCCATCACCTCAGTAGGTACCATTCGATAAGATGACATATAAATGGGTATCATAATAGGGAAAAGGTCAATAGAAAACTTAACCTTTATTTATATAGGTAAACTAGGAAAATAATCTAGAAATACCTCAGGGTATGTACGAACCACTAATATAAGTTAACTATCTAAACAAGTGTCAATGATATCAATAATCATCTCTAAAAAATGGAATTATATCACCCAAACATAAGGAACAATATCCCTTACCCTTCCTAATATAGAGTTACACTCACCTTGAAAGACACGAGTGGCCCCATCAGTAGATAAGAACTACACCCAATAGTGATAAAATTGTATCTAGGACTTGAAAATAATCATTAAATCCATTCTAATAGTCAAATCCAATATGTTAATATTAAGAACTAAAAATTCACACTCCACCAGTAAGATCCCGATTTTTGGATAGGTATGTTTTTGTTGTGTTTTGGGTTGAACCCTTTGTTTTGGGGATTTAAAATGTTTCCTGATAGTGTGAGAGGCCTTAGGGATGTTTCGGGGGTTCAGGGCATGGAAGAAAGGAAATCTGGGCCAGACAAGCCAGGGCGCACAGCCTGTGCACGACCAGGTAAACCGTGTCGCCTGCCGAGGCTGGACCGTGTGAGCCCTACTCCTCTGGACAGAAGCATGCACATTGTTTGCGCATGGTTTTCCAAACCATGCGGCTAAATTGTGCAACTCCTCCTCCTCCGGGCAGTGGCATGCGCACGGTTTGCACACTGTTTTCCAAACTGTGCGAACAAACGGTGTGGCCACTTAAAGTTGGGAAAAATAACAAGTTTGCCACTCCGGGCTTTTAAACACCACTCGGGATTTTCCTCCTTTCCTCCCCTCTCCATCCTAGGCACGATCCAAATCACCCAAAGGCTCCAAGAGACCGACCGCCTTCAATTATAAGGCGTTTTTGGTGTCATTGGTTGCGGATCGAAGCTCCGGGTAAGGCTAATCTCATCCTTGATTATCTTTTTGGTTTAGGGTTTCTATCTTCTCTTCCCCTTGTTCTGAAGCTCTAAAACCCTATCTTTTGGGTGAGTTTTAGGTTGAAGCTCCAAGGGTTGGTCGGATTGAGGTCTAAGGACTCAATTAAGAGTGCGTTCAACTGCGGATTTAAGGTAGGTGGTTTACAAATGATATCCCATGGTTATTTGGGTATTTGTGCATGTTGAGTTATGATTCATGTTTCTACTTGGTTATGTTTTGAATAACCTTGGAATGTTTGGTAATAATGATGCTAATGGAAAATGGGAACCCTCATAATCCCTGTGGGATGTGTTAGGATGGACTTGACCTAATTGGGCCATCCATGGGATGTGTCGGCTTCCTCGGGTTTAGGGATTGATATTAAACAATTGATCTTGTTGTAATGAATGGTAGAGCCCATGCAGAATGTGTTGTAATGATTGGTTGAACTTGGAAAAGAAGTTAGGTGATTCCCCTAGACTTGGTAACAACCCAAGGGGTTGTTGGAATGGGTTGAATGGTTGATTCATGGAAATGATGAACGGGTTAAATGTGGTTAATGTGTAAAATGATTAAAGACCATAGTGGAATGGGTTATGGGTCCAGTGTTGAATACATAGTGAGATAGGCATAACACATGGTAATTGGGTGAAGGGTTAAATGATGTGAAATGGTAATGTGTTAATGGGTTAAGGCATGATGTGGTTTCCCATGTGGGTTGTTGTGAATATTGTTTGCTGAAGGGAAATGGTTTGGATGGTTGATGGTTACTTATATATATATAAGCATGTGTACATGTCTTGGTAGAGTGGGATATGACTTGAGGCTCTATTCCCACGGGTCGAGTGAAGACTGATGCTCTGAAATCCACCCTAAATGCACAGGTTAGGAATGGGGACTAATGATCTATTCTCCTACCAAGTGCATCCAACCGGACTGAGGCTTCGAGGTGAGGACATGGTTGCTTCCACCCGGACTGAGGCTTCGAGGTGAGAATATGGTTTCTATTAGGGGTTAGTCCTAGTGAGATAGGATAACGATGTGTTTACCCTCTTGCATGTGATTGTTGGCCTTATACCCATGTAACATAATGAATGTGATTAACCCATGGAAGTGTGATGAAATGGTAAGTGATGATAATTTGTAATAAATGAATGGTAATGGACTGGAAATGGCTTGGTTCTGAACTTGTTAGTGGGACCTTAATTAATTACTTTTCAATTATCATTCATATTCTTTTTTCATGCACTACTTGTTTATAATGGATATTTTGTAAACACCGTTGGTGGTGGCCAACTGAGTTTTACTCACACCCTGCTCGGGCTGTCATTGGGTACCTGAGCAGACTTCATGTTTGCGGGTCAGGAGAAGGGAAAAGGTACTTTCTAGATAGTTAGTGGACATGAGTAGCACTTGGTGGAGGATCCGGACTTGGATTTGGGACCATTTTGGGGATTTGACCATTTTCCTTGTTTTGGGATTTGTTCACTTTTTCACTTGTAGTATGACATGGCATATTTACTATTGGAAATGTTTGTTAAACATGTTCCTTGTTTGTTGGTTGTTGTTTCCGCTATTTAGTTTATTCTGTTGTGGCTTACTCTGATAAAAAGGGGGTATAGTCTCCCCACTTGACTCTATAGACCCCCACTACTAGTCGGCAACCTTTGGTGTACGGGGATGCGCTCTTAAGGTCATGTAACCTCCCGGATTGGAGCACCGGTTTAGTGGCTTCTGTTTCAAGGACGTTACAAAGTGGTATCAGAGGAGGTCTTTCTTCTCCTTCTCTAAGGTCTTGTTAGTTGGTATTGGTAGCCAAGGGTTAAGACATGTTGGGCCTTGGTAATAAGCTCATTCTTGGGAGTATCTAACCCAGGTACGGGGGAAACCCAAGTCACCTTGGGTGGGGAAATGTTTTTCTTGGTTGTGTGTTGTTACAGTTGATGATATTTCACCGTTGGGTGAAGCACATGTGGTTTGATGTAACGGTTTATGATATTTGACTCGTGGCCTTAACGAAACGAGGATTTGCATTCATGCATCCTTGTAGGCACTTAGGGAGATAGGTGACATGCCCTGTGTTAGCCACACGCATGGGGTGGGTGTGTGAGGAAGGAAGGTAGGGTGCATCATGAATTTCATAAAACCAAGAAATGATGAGAAGAATGAAATAAAACAAGTGGGTAAAGGATGTTTAATGAAACATAAGGGTTTGAAACGAAGTGGAAAATGTTTGGTAAAATGTTGTGTGAGTTTGGTGGTAGTGCATGGTTGTTTACCCCATGTGGACCATGGCATGCATTAGGGATGGTCGGGGCGGTAAATTTTAGGTTATAATGTTGTTGAAATTAGTATGAAAAAAAATAGTTTGTTGTAGCTAGTAAGAGATTTATGATGAGGTCGTGAAAGTTTAGGGTATGCGTTCTAAAACCTCGTGCTTGGCATTGTAGAGAAATGCCACCATGACATCGGTTTCCAGTTGGGAAACGGGAGGATATTGCTGAGGACACTCCTCCGGTAGAAGAGCACGAAAATGTGGTGATCAATGAAGGTAGGGAAGACCAGTTCCGGGAGAACTTGGCTCGCCTTATGCAGATGATGGATCGGGACCCAGGGTGGGTTTCACTGAGTATGTTTGAGCTGAACAGGGAGTTCCAGCTACAGCACCCTCCGACTTTCACCAGAGAGGGTGGGCCAGAGGTAGCGGAGTTCTGGTTAGAGTCTGTCCAGATGATATTGGATCATCTGGAAACCCCTGTTGAAAAGTGAGTAAATCTGGCCGTTTATATGTTGTGAGGCCAGGCTAGGCGTTGGTGGGACATTCAGGCTCAGACCGAGCAGGTTGAAGGGATGTCATGGAAGGTTTTTTAGGAAAATTTTCTGGAGCATTTCTACCCAGATACTTTGAGGTAGGAGCGGGCTGTAGAGTTTATGAGCTTGACTTAGGGATCGCTATCGGTGATGGACTATGCTAGTCGCTTCACTGATTTGAGATGCTTTGTCCCAGTGTTAGTCGGGGATGAGGTAGTGATAGCAAGGTGTTTCCAGGATGGGTTGAGACATAAGATCAGGTCTCAAGTGAATATCTTCTGCTTGAAGAAGTTTGCAGAGGTGATGGATCAGGCACTCATCTCTAAAGGGAACTCGAAGGGATCTCCAGGTGGCGTGCTTTTCGTGCCAGCTGGGCGGACAAGTGGTACATCTTCCGAAGGACGGAAGCGACATTTAGAAAGTTTCCATCAAGGTGGTCAGAAGAGGGGGTCAGCCTCTCAGAGTGGGAACCAGGTGTTTTGTTATCATTTCGGAAGGCCAGGGCATATGCGTGGTCAGTGTCCTCAACCTCTAGTTGAGTTCCATTCGTGCAGCAGGATGGGGCATGTGCAGAGGTTCTGCAGGAACCCTCAGCAGGCGGGTGATCATGATGAAAGGAAGGTACTGGGTATGGGAAGGGGATCAGTTGCCCCGTATCAGGTAGGCAGTTGGAGCTCCATGGGACATACTGGTAGGGGTGCTGTACGTGGGACTCCGGGGAAAGATTTCTCATGCTAGCAGGGTAGTGTAGCACAGAGTACTCAGGCTGGGGCCCAGGGTATAGGGGCAGGTCAGCTTTAGGCAGTTCAGTTTGCACCTGGTGATGGCGAGGCCGGACCATCAACTGTTCAAGGTATGATCCATGTAGCTTCTACCTTTGATAGTGCGTTGTTTGACATAGGTTCCACACACTCTTTTTTCTCTTCTCAACTTGCAGTAGCGCTGGGTTTACCTGTGGAGAGGGTGTGTGGAGTTATGTCGATTGACAATCCATTGGGGGTGCGGGTTGAAGATATCAAGCAGTTCAAGGGATGTGACTTGGAAGTTGGTGGGAATCAATTTCTATGGGATTTGTTCATTCTCAAGATGTTAGGGTTTGACTTAATCTTGGGAATGGATTGGTTGGTGTTGTATCGGGCACACATATATTTTTATCATCGTAGAGTATCATTCAGGTCGCTTGAGGGTGACGCCTTTGTCCATCGTGGCGAATGGGATGTTAGAGTAGGGCGTGCAGGGCCATTTTTTCAACTGATGAGTGGACTCACAGATCAAGTGGCATGTCTCATTCTTGATGATAATGAAAGAGGAGAACAATATATTTTTCCTCCCGTGGTGGATTGGTTTTAGGATGTGTTTCCTGAGGATTTCTCGGGGTTACCACCCAAGAGGGATGTCGAGTTCACGATCGAGTTGCTGCCGGGAGCGGAGCCAGTTTCCATTCCTCCATACCGAATGGCATCGGAAGAACTCCAGGAACTGAAGGTTCAACTTGAGTAGTTGAATCGTAAGGGGTTTATCCATCCAAGTATGTATCCTTGGGGATCTCCCGTGCTTTTTGCAAAGAAGGCCGATGGGTCGTTGAGACTGTGTGTTGACTATAGAAAGTTGAATCAGATGACGGTTAAAAATCGGTACCCTCTTCCTAGAATTGATGACCTGTTTGATTAGTTGAGGGGTGCATTGGTGTTTTCTAAGATTGATCTGAGGTCGGGTTATCACCGGTTGAGGGTGAGGTCTTCCAACATACCGCGGACAACTTTTTAGAGTCGGTACGGGTTGTTTGAGTTTGTGGTAATGCCTTTCGGCTTGATCAATGCACCAGCGGTGTTTATGGATTTAATGAACCAGATCTTTCATCCCTATCTAGATCGTTTTGTGGTTGTCTTTATTGACGATAACTTAGTGTACTCAAAAACTCATGACGATCATGCCCAACATCTTGACATCGTCTTGGGTAGGCTAAGAGAACATCGGCTATACGTCAAGCTATCAAAGTGCCAATTTTGGATAGGTGAGGTGCATTTTCTGTGTCACATCATCTTAGAGTCAGGTGTGTCAGTGGATCTAGAGAAAGTGCAGGTAGTTGTATCTTGGGAGTAGCCCAAGAGTGTCTCTGATGTTCGGATATTTCTGGGTTTGGCCGGGTATTACTGAAGGTTCATTCAGGATTTCTCTCATTTGGCGGCACCACTCTCGGGCTTGACCAAGAATGGAATCAGGTTCAAGTGGTCTGAATCTTGTGATAATTCCTTTCAAGAGTTGAAAAGGAAGTTGACGACCGCACCTATCTTGATCTTACCTGAGATGGGTAAGAAGTATATCGTGTTTTGTGATGCGTCCGGAATCGTACTTGGGGCTGTGTTTATGCAAGTTGAGAGAGTTGTGGCATATGGTTCAAGGCAGTTGAGACCCCATGAGTGGAACTATCCCACTCATGATATTGAGTTGGCTGCAGTGGTGTATGCCTTGAAGTGCTGGAGGCACTATCTGTTGGGAGAATGGTTTACTGTGTTTACCGATCATAATAGTTTAAAGTACATCTTCTCACAACGGGATCTGAATCTTCAGCAGTGAAGAAGGGTTGAATATATCCAATCTTTTGACTTTGATTTAGTGTACATGCCAGGAAAGGGGAAGAGTGTTGCTGATGCTCTGAGCAGGAGGGTTCAGAATCAGGCGGTTCAAGAGTCCAGCACCGAGTGGAAGGTGATGGCTTTGTTTGCAAAGATCCACCTGGAGGTGTAGCAGGAGAATGGTCAGGTAACTCTTTCTTCCTTAACGATGGAGTCGACACTTTTGAGTCGAGTTAAGGAAGGTCATCCTGATTATCCTAAGTGTTTGATCACGAATTAAAAACTTAAAGGTGGGGAGAAACCTTCTGGTTGGGTCGTCGGCGTGGACGGTGTTGTTCGTGTTCGTGATCGTGGGGTTGTGACAAAGTGTTTTCGGGAAGATTTTGTGCGTGAGTTCCATGCATCAAAGTGGGAAGTGCATCCTGGTTTTACCAAGATTTATTGTGATGTCTGAAGGCAGTTTTGGTGTCCTAGAATGAAGAAGGAAGTTGCGGGCTTTATGGCACGGGGTCTTACCTGTCAGCAGGTGAAGGCCGAGCATCAACGCCCAGGTGGTTTGTTGCATCCATTTCCCATTCCGGAATGGAAGTGGGATGATGTGAAAATGGATTTTTTCATGGGTATTTTGAGGATTCCGTGAAATAATGATGCAATATGGGTGGTTATGGATCGGTTAACGAAAGTGGCTCATTTCTTACCGATTCAGTAGACCTTTACAGTCGACCAGTTGGGTGAGTTGTATGTTCGGGAAATAGTGTGGATGCATGGGGTTCTGTGGACCATAGTTTTGGACTGGGATCTACATTTCACATCACTTTTCTGGAAAGGGTTTCAGAAGGCGCTTGGTATGCAGGTGTTATTGAGTACGACTTTCCACCCGCAAACAGACGGGCAGTCGGAGCGTATGATCCAAGTGTTGGAAGACATGTTAAGAGCTTTTGTCTTGGACTTTGGTGGTTCTTGGGAGAGACACATATTGTTGGTTGAATTTTCCTACAACAACAGTTTTCAGGCTATGATTCAGATAGAACCATTTGAGGCACTCTACGGGAGGCCATGTAGATCACCATTGTGTTGGATAGAGGCCGGTGAATCTGAGTTGTTGGGGCCGAGTCTCGTGTAGGAGACTTCGAAGAGAGTTATGTTGATCAGGAAGTGGATGGATACAGCTCAGAGTAGGCAGAAGTCATATTTAGATTGGAGTTGTAGACCTATTAAGTTTGGGGTGGGTGATAAAGTGTTCCTTCGAGTGTCACCAAGGTTGGGTCACCGTCGGGTTCGAAAGCAGGGTATGTTGGCCCCCAGGTATGTGGGACCTTTTGAGATTGTGGGCAGGATTGGACTAGTGAATTACCGATTGGCTCTTCCATAACGGTATAGTGGGATGCATGATGTGTTTAATGTGTCGCAGCTTAGATGGTATCACCCTGACCCATCTCACGTGGTTGATGTTGAGGATGTGGAGCTCAAGGCTGATGCGTCCTTTGAGGAGCATTTGGTTCATGTGGTGGATCATAGTGAAAAGGTCTTGCAAGGCAAGGTTGTGCCATTATTGTGAGTACTATGGAATCATGGGAAAGTTCATAAAGAAACATGGGAGAGGGAATCAGATATGCAGGCTCAGTGGCCCGAACTCTTCTCTTCGGTGGAGCAATGAGGCTTGGAGGCTCGGCTCGAGGATGAGCCTTTATAAGGTGGGGAGGTTATAAGATCTCGATTTTTGGAAAGGTATGTTTTTGTTGTGTTTCGGGTTGAACCCTTTTTTTGGGGGCTTTAAAATGTTTCCTGGTAGTGTGAGAGGCCTTAGGGGTGTTTCGGGGGATCAGGGCACATAATAAAGGAAATCTGGGCAAGACAAGCCAGGGCGCACAGCCTGCGCATGGCCAGGTAAACTGTGCGGCCTGCCCAGGATGGACCATGTGACCCCTTTTCTTCTGGATAGAAGCATGCGCATGGTTTTCCAAACTGTGCGGCTAAATCGTGCGACTCCTCCACCTCCAGGAAGTATCATGCGCACGGTTTTCCAAACCGTGCGGACAAACCATGCGACCACTTAAAGTTGGGAAAAATTACTAGTTTTCCATTCCATGCTTTTAAACCCCACTCGGGATTTTCCTCCTTTCCTCCCCTCTCCACCCTAGGCACAAACCAAATCTCCCAAAGGCTCCAAGAAACCAATCTCCTTCGATTCTAAGGAATTTTTTGTTCCATTGGTTGCGGATCGAAGCTCCTGGTAAGGCTAATCTCATCCTTGATTCTATTTTTGGTTTAGGTTTTTTATATTATCTTCCCCTTGTTCTAAAGCTCTAAAACCCTATCTTTTGGGTGAGTTTTAGGTTTAAGCTCCAAGGGTTGGTCGGATCGAGGTCTAAGGACTCGATTGAGAGTGCGCTCAACCGCATATTTAAGGTAGGTGGTCTACAAATGATATCCCACGGTTATTTGGGTATTTGATCATGTTGAGTTATGATTCCTGTTTATCATTGGTTTTGTTTTGAATAACCTTGTCATGTTTGGTAATAATGATGTTAAAATGGAAAATGGGAACCCTCACGATCCCTGTGGGATGTGTTGGGATGGACTTGACCTAATTGGGGCCATCCATGGGATGTGCCGGCTTTCTCCGGGTTTAGGGATTGATATTAAACAAGTGATCTTGTTGTAATGAATGGTAGAGCCCATGAAGAATGTGTTGGCATGATTGGTTGAACTTGTAATAGAAGTTAGGTGATTCACCTAGACTTGGTAACAACCCAAGGGGTTGTTGGAATTGGTTGAATGGTTGATTCATGGAAATGATGAACGGGTTAAATGGGGTTAATGTGTAAAATGATTAAATACCATAATGGAATGGGTTATGGGTCAAGTGTTGAATACTTAGTGTCATAGGAATAACACATGGGAATTGGGTGAAGGGTTAAATGATGATAAATGGTAATGTGTTAATGGTTTAAGGCATGATGTGGTTTCCCATGTGGGTTTTTGTGAATAGTGTTTGTCGAAGGGCAATGGTTTGGATGGTTGATGGTTACGTATATATATATAAGCATGTGTACATGGCATGGTAGAGTGGGGTATGACTTGAGGCTCTATTCCCATGGGTCAATTGAAGACTGATGCTCTGAACTCCACCCTAAATGCACGGGTTAGGAATAGGGACTGATGATCTATTCTCCTAACAAGTGCATCCACCTAGACTGAGGCTTCGAGGTGAGGACATGGTTGCTTCCACCCGGACTGAGGCTTCAAGGTGAGAGTATGGTTGCTGTGAGGGGTTAGTCCTAGTGAGATAGGATAACGATGTGTTTACCCTCTTTCATGTGATTGTTTTCCTTAGACCCATGTATCATAATGAATGTGATTAACCCATGGAAGTGTGACGAAATGGTAAGTGATGATAATTGGTAATAAATGCATGGTAATGGAATGGAAATGGATTGGTTCTGAACTTGTTAATGGGACCTTAATTAATTACATGGAAATTATCATTCATATTCCTTTTTCATACACTACATGTTTATACCGAATATTTTTTAGACACCGTTGGTGGTGGCCTACTGGGTTGTACTCACACCCTACTCAGGCCGCCATTGGGTACCCGAGCAAACTTCATGTTTGTAGGTCAGGAAAAGGGCAATGGTCCTTTCTAGATAGTGAGTGGACATGGGTAGCACTTGGTAGAGGATCCGAACTTCGATTCGGGACCACTTTGGGGATTTGACTGTTGTCCTTGTTTTGGGCTTTGTTCACATTTTCACTTGTAGTATGACATGGCATATTTACTATTGGAAATGTTTGTTAAACATGTTCCTTGTTTGTTTGTTGTTGTTTCCACTATTTGGTTTATTCTTTTGTGGGTTACTCTGATAAAAAGGGGGTATAGTATCCCCACTTGACTACATAGACCTCTGCTGCTAGTCGATAGCCTTTGGCGTATGGGGAGGTGCGCTTAAGGTCATGTAACCTCCCAGCTCGGAGCACCGGTTTAGTAGCTTCCGTGTCGGGGATGTTACACCACCTCAAAGACTTATATAATCACTCAACACACAGGACACTTGAAACCTTTTTCATACCTATTTCCCAATGGTATGGAAAATATCTAAAAAGTATGGTATAAGTTCCAAATACAAGCCCAACACATCAACAAAATTTGTTGATGTAAAAGAATGTGTAGCACCTATATCAAAAAAATCTAGCACCGTAGAAGATGAAATAAACATCATACCTCTAACAGTAGTTGGTCCTAATTTAGATTTCTCTAGTGCATACTCCACTGCATAAAGACATTCAGTATTAGGTCTTCCTTGAGATTTCTTATCCATATACCCATACCCCTTAGCTTAAGGATAGGTCCCACCACCCTTGTAAGCATCTTCATGAACCACATAACCCTTGGTGAATGTGGATACTACCTTATTTACTAGGTATATCCTATCACAAAAGCATTTTATATTCCCATTTCATTCACAAAGATGAAAAGTCTTGGGAGCCTCTGCACATTTTGACTTCTTATGACCAAGCCACCCACACTGATTGAAAACAATCCGTTTTTCCCTAATGAATCCCCAAAAACTGTTCCTAAAAAACCAGCTACCTTTTCACTTTCTTTTCTAGCTAGAAGATACACCCTGGCCAACAACTACTCCAACTAAAGGTCCACCCAAACTTGTCTTCCCAGCTATGGTTGCCTCAACCAAATAGGCTTGGTCAACTACCTCCACAAAGTCTAGAAGGCGCATGAGAATCAACATCAACCTAATATCATGCCTCATTCAAAAATAAAACTTCTAATATTTTAGGTTCTTATTTGTGAAAACATCTGGTTCCCTATGCACCAACTTAGAAAAATGGGTAGAATACTCCAGAATAGTATACTCCCTTATCTCCAAGGTCAGAAACTCTTAGTTATTTTCCACATGTAACACATTAGGGTAAAACTGTTGATTAAATATTTTCTTGAATGAATCCCATGTAAGTTCCTCATGAAACTTATCTTGAACAATAGATTCCCACCATATCCTTCTCGGTACCTCAGTCACATACATATAAAAACCCATATTTGATTCCCCATGAGTCTTTAAGAAGTTAAAGATCCTCTCAATCCTCACAAGACACTCCTCATATTCTTGTGGTCCTTTTTCACCCCAGAATATGATCATATGATGCTAAGAAAACTTTTATCTATGATCCACCACACATCATGGGTTCTCGACACCCACTAGACCAAGAGTACGAATAGTGTGGATTACATCTTCTACTAAAGGAGAGTCTATTAGAGGATTCCCCTATGAAACCTATCTCATAGCTTCCTATCTTGTATTTTGAAGAGATATTCTCCGAGGCATTGTCTAATAAACAAAATACAATAACCAATTAGATCATCAGCACATTCCAAAATCTTAGGACCACTTTCATAATTCAAGAAAATGATTTAAAACAACTAGAATTTAATGTAATTAATAATTCTGTCCATGAAATACATTTCCAAAAGGAAAGGTAAATTTAAATAAACTTCTCATATAGTTTATTCAAATGACCACAAACCCCAAGTCTCAAACCTAGTAAAAGTATTTGACCACACATGGTAACTAATATTCAATCATGAGAGTGAGTTTTTCATGCCCCTTTTATATACTTACTATCTGAATTTCAATAGTCCTAACTACTATCTACCCAAGATACTGAACATAACTCAAGTAGTATTAACACACTTCATGCTAATCCTTCCCTCTGATACCAAATTGTAACCGACCAAACTAGGTCAACCAAACCATACACCTGAGTCATCCATCACATGATGAGGTGAAGCTAGAAAATAGAATAAGTCTTGAATATAACAAAACATGACATAAAAAAAGTGTACTATATGTAATAAAAATATACATACATATATATATAATCCACAAAAAACTGAATAAACCCAAAATTTCGAATAAAGAAACTCCATAAAGTCTCCATGTGACCAACAATCACCTCCAAACCAACCCAAACTTAAGGAAACAACAAAAAGAGGAGCCAATATGCTATAATATTTTGTTCCCTTTACCTGAATCCTACAATACAAAATCTAAAACCTCCCAAAATAAAAAATAGGTTGTGAGAAAAAAAATCTCGGTATAATACCACCACAGAGTCTATACAAGGTCTAATATATGGAATGCAACTGTTCTATATTTTAAAACAAAAAAAGTTTTACAAAGAATTTTGATAAATCTAATCCATTTAAAAATAATTTTCCCCTCCTATTTTCCTAAAATCCTTTCATATTCTCAAACAATAAATATGAAATGTATAAATGATAAAATAGGAAAGCATATACATGCATCATAAGGTACGAAAGTAAATACATATTCATGAAATACCATCATGTGATTCCCTATGGTACAACCTCATATAAATACTATGAGCAGTAATCCATGATAAAAACCATCATGTGATAAAAATCTATAAATAACCAAGCACACTATCATTTGGTAATATCATATGGGATAATAAATATTATAAAATCAAGATCCTAAATAGGAATAATGTTTTATCCAACCAATATGGAGTCTTTTCATAGTCCATTACCTCCTAATGGTGCCACACACACTAAGTCTACCCATGTTTATTTCCTAATACACCCAATGTTCCAAAAGCATAAATCTTGTAAAATAACATTCAAAAACATGATCGTAATTATATAAAACAATTTAACAACCAATCCAATATGCTTAATTGTTTAAAAACCCATTTGACTAAAAATTAAATTTTTATTTCAAAAGAACTTTTGAGGAGAAAGTGGGAAACTAGAATGACATCAAAGACATAAAACACAACCATGCCTCCATGACCAAGATCACCAAGACCAAATACAATACACTTCAAAGCAAGGTAAAGCTCCTCCCTAACAACAAAAACAATATGATCAGTGTCCACCTTCCCATCGCTACTCGGATAGTTGTCCCGTGAAACGAATGCATGGGCCCGGTGCCGATGGCAAACACCATACCCTCTCAAAACATTCAAATCAGAATAATGATGAAAATGAGAACAATCTATGCTATAAACATATTATAGAACAGTCCCTTGAAAATGGATGCGATGTCTCCTAGATAAGGCCATGGTTCCCTAAGAAAACACAAAAAATGAAAACCATAAAAACTTCATCAATTCACAGAAATATAATAAAAATCACCCTTCACCAAGTCAAAAGAAATCAAAATAGATTTCTTGGAAAGGAAAATGTTTTTAAAGGGGTTTTGTTTTGAAAATGGATTTTCTTGATTTGAAAACCCATTTCCAAATCAAGAAAATACATTTTCAAAACAAAAACCCTTTAAAAACATTTTTCTTTCTCATAAATCCCTTGAAACCACATATCACTTCAAACCAATGAAAATTACAAAATAATTGATCAATAATAATAAGAAATTAATCAAATTAACCCATTTTATTGAAACACAAACCTAAAAACTATATAAATCTAGATTCCTTTGACAATAGTGACTAGAAACCAAGAGATCAGCCTCTAAAAAACAAGGCACGATAATAAATTGGAAATGATCAATAGAAAAAACTATATGATCAAAAATATGAAAAAAAATGAATCCAATGCAATATATTCAACCAAATAAAAGAAGATATATAAGGAACTCTTACCTAGAGAGGTGAACTGCAACAACCCTAATGATCGATCACCGAACGAAGTGATTCGAAAGAGAGGGAACCCCAAAAAATCACCTAGGGTTTGATCTAGGTTAAGAGAGGTAAGGCTATAGGCTGAATAAAATGAAAATAAGTCATTCACATCCCTAAAAACAATAACTCATGACATTTACCTAGCGTGTAATACCATTACACATCGTGTATTCCATAAAGGCTGGAATATCCAAAAAAAATGTCACCTTTTTATTAAAAACCTGATTTTCTCCATTAAAAAATGTGAACCCAGAACATGACATGTAAACTTTTTAGGCCCTAAACCTATTTCATGACATCTATTTGGAAACCATTATATGGTGTGTAATTCTTTTACATGACATATAATCTCCCATAAGATAGTAAACAACCCATTTTCGAGCAGAAAAACACCAAAGCACCCAAGATGTCCTCCGAACATTGGGAGAACCCCTCAAAAAATTAACACATTTATAACTAAACTCCCTTAAGTCAAATAAATATACATACCTAGAATTTAGATCATTTTCCCCAGTAAAGTATCTCCATCCCTAAAAATCCCATTAACGCACCCAAATAAGGATGATAAAAAATCATAAACAAGGGAGTAGATAAAAAACATAATGGTGTGAACATCACTATTCATGGGACAATATGTAGAAGGAGATCATAGAATATACATCAAAAATCATAGTATTTTAATAGGTGAAGGATGAAAGGAAAAATTCCAAGGTGATGATGCAACTATTACCCATACCTACATGGAAATGGGAAAAACATCACCATAGACTTTGTCACTAGTCTTATTAAGAAATCAAGGGGAAATAATTCTATATGGGTTGTGTTGGATTATCATATAAATACTTATCACTTCATTTTAATTCAACAGGACTTACCACTTGATCAAATTTCAAGGTTATACATCAAATAAGTTGTGAGGCTTCATGGAACATCTCTATTGATTTTATCTGACTAAGATCCAAGATTACCTATATATTCTATAAAATTATTCAACATACTCTAAACATTGAATTAAACTTCAATACAACTTATCACCCCCAAACTGATGTCCAATCTTAGTAGACTATCTAGATACTAGAAGAAATGTTGAGAGTATACTCGATAGAATTCATAGGAGGATGGGATCAGTACCTTCATATGTTCAAATTATCATACAATAATATTTTTCACTAAAGAATTTAAATGGATCTATATAGATCCCTTTATGGGAAGATATATAGAACACCTGCGTTCTAGGATGAAGTTGGTGAATGCTAGCTGTTGGGAGATTAAATGTTCAAGGAAATTGTAGAAGATTTTAATACCATTAGATAGCACCTCAGGGCTACTCAAAGTCAATAGAAAATCTATATTGACAACCATCGATCATACCTAGAGTTTGAGGTTAGAGATAATGTTTTATTATTCATATATTCATCGAATAAATTCATGAGATTTGGAAATAAGATAAATCTAAGTCTCATGTACATCATCCCCTTTGATATTCTTGATTACATAAAAGTTGTACCCAATTGAATATCACTACAACCATCCCTTTCTCAAGTATATGATGTATTTCAGGTATTCCTCTTATGGAAGTACATAAAATATCCCTCACATGTACTAAATTCATAGGTGGTATGCTTTTAAAATGATATCTATCATGAGGATAATCTTGTGAAGATATTGGGCCATAGTGAAAAAGTTCTACACAACAAGACAACTCACATAGTCAAAGTAATATGGTGACACTGTAAGTATAAAGAGGAAACATGGGAACCATAGGAAGCTATGAAGCATAAGTACCCCCACCTTCTTTAATATTAGTATGTAAAATGAAAATTTCAAGGGTGAAATTTCTTAATGTAGGTAGAATGTAATAACCCATATATTTTGTTAATATAATTTTCCATATGATTATATAGTTGTGTAATATTAAGTAATATAATATTATATGTTGCACACACACCACATGATAAAACCAACAATATGTTATTATATTAATTTAAACATTATATTTAGGTGATAAAAATTTTCATAATAATTTAAAATATTACAATGGTATAACAAATATAAAATAAGATAACTAAAATATGAAAATTTGGATCTACTCGATCCACCAAAATAACTGCACTCACGAACAACATTATAGAAATTAGACAAAATATTAGTAATAAAATATTCATCTTGAAAATGAAAATATATTTAACCTTGATATAAAATATAAGTGAATGAGTAATTAATAAAATATAATGTATTTATAGAAATTATTGATTCAATATGAGCGTTACAAATTTGGCAATTAGAAAAGTAATCTAACCATCGAGATAGAAACCTAACAATTGGAATATTAATCTAATAATTAGAGCAGTAACCTCACATATGGAAATGTAAAAAAATATTTAAGTATCATATAAAATAAAAATACATCATATTTATATCATGATAAAATTAAATAAATATTTTAAAAAAGATAAAATAAGTTTTCAAATTTTTATAAAACATATATTTTTTATTTTCCCTTATATAATAAATATTATGTTTTAAAAAAATGTTCATTTTTAAAAAATGGATTTATAAATTAATATTAAGTTATATTATAATGATAATATAATTTTATGAGACCTTAATAAATATTTCAAAGAGTTATAAAATTGATTAAAATATTAAAATTGGTATTTTTCAAATAAATGTGGATTTTATTTAAAAATTAACTTTCTCATATTTATAAAATTATTTTAATAGAAAAATATTCATTTTTTTAATCTACATATCAAAAAATGGTCTGGCTGACTTTATAGTATTTTTCTAAAATAGTTTATTTTTTGATCAATAGTAAAATAACATAAAATACGGTATTTAACATTATAAGCTACATACATGAATTTCTTGAGTCATGAATGATTTAAAAACCCACTAGTTCAAACTAACATGAAACATTTTCTATATGTATTCACAATATTTAATACTATTGATAGTATTGATCTAAAATAATAAATTAATGAATAAAATATCAAAAAAACACTTCTATCCTCCTCTTAGAAATACCACCCCGCAACACCTTATAAGCCATATAGATTTCCAAATTTCTACATAAACATCTTCCCAGAACTCTACCTAATGTACTAGTTCTATTGGTCTCACCAAAAGATCAATTCTAAGTGCCTTAATGAGTATTTCAAGGATGAAACATTTGAGAGGTAATTTTCTCAATTTACCTCTTCTAAGTTCATTTCTTACTCTAAGTTATCCTTTCCTACCTCATAAAACATGGTATAATAAATCTAATATCATATATATAGTGTAATTATATATTTATAATGGAATATAAACCATTTACCCCTTTCTCATCTCCTTTTATTCTAAAAAAATGAAACCATTGTCCATATTATGTTGACTCACTGCCGTCATGGATGATGAGTTTTCATTTTACACTACTGCATTCATGGTAGGTTGAAATTCACATATTATTGTTTTAAATGAAATAATTATTTATATTATATTTTCTCACATTATTTAATGAATATATGGCCACAATATTAATTAAAATGAATTTATTTTTGTGATGGACGGTGAATCCACCTAAATGAACTAATCGATTAACATTAACATTTTTACTAAACTAATCATCCCTATATCAGAACACAAAAGGGTATTTGGTACCATTTAAATTTTTGAAAGTATATGAATACCATTTCATTTCACTTCTGGAGTAATAGTACCATTTTGCAAGGACTTCAATAATTACCCAAAAGTGATCCAACCTTGAAACCATGAAATAAACACCCTCAGAATAATGAAATTGTATCTCATTGAAATAGTTATAAATGAATATAATAAAATAATAAAAAATCAAATATAGATTTATAAGTTTATAAATTATTTAATTAATGGATCTAATTTTATTATCCAAGATGTTAAGTGGCACTATAGAATGGATCCAGACATAAGAAATGGGATCTCTCTGAACCACCCTTTTTCATTGGGTTATGAACTTTATCTCTATAACTCACTTTATATCTCTCAATTTAATGTTATGTAATGATTATAAATTTTTTTATATGTATCTCATGTATATACCTATAATATTATCTATTCCTTTTATGGGGTAATACATGCCTTAAGTTCATTTCTCAAAAGCCTTATGATTATGACTTATGATTGATTCTTTTTTTATGGTAGACATAAGCATGTACTTGTTATGATTGGTGCACTCAGATAGAACTCTAATGAATTAAGTAATTTTTTTTCCTCAAGATATGTTATGTATAGTATTAGTGAGTGAATATCATCCATTATGGGACTCTTTCCACCATGTGATGTTGTCTTGGTGATTACCCTTGAATTATTTTTATGTCATGTTTTATATTGAAGTCACATTCCTATAATACTATGATTTTATGATTCTATGACCCTTTTCTTATTCATGGATATGATTATTCATGAGCCTTTATTCTTTATGATGTCATATTATTCATTTTGATTGACATGTTATGATTCTCTATCATGTTTATTCCCTTACATGGATTTATAGATCACCCCTTTATTTTATGTATTCTTAAGGTTATTCTATGCAGTTTTAGGAGCTCAAAGTTATTTAGTATCTCATTGTGGATATTAAAAAAAGTTTTATTTTAGTTTTGTGTTGTTGTTTTATATGCCTATCCTTCCAAATACATAAGTACTTTTGATCATTTGTTCATATTTAATTGATATTTATATTAAAAAACATGTAATAATTTGCATAAAAATCTTGGGTCACTATATATTATTTCATATTGATGGAATTTTCTCTCTTTGAGAGGTATCATGCCAGAAGTGTTTGTATATAGTGGTGGTTATTTTCCTTTTAGGTTAGTTTGGATTCTCAGGGAAGAGAATCATTTGAGATTTATCTAATATAATGGTATGACCCTATCAAGTCATTATTGTTTTTATTTTTGGTTTTAGAGGCATTAGGATAAAATTTTAGGGATAGAGGTGGAGTTAAATATGATATTTCATCTTGAAGAGGTGCATAGTGGCATAACCATAGGTGTTATGTTATGAAGGGTTGGCTGGAAGAGAGGGAAATTCTACTATCTGGTGTGTCACACTATAAAATTTTGAGTTGCAGTGTGGTTCTTATATTGCAGTGTGGGGTGCAAGCAATGAGATTTTTTTGTTGTGATATTTCAAGGAGGAAGGTTGTTTGTCATGTGAGGAATTTGTTCAAGGTGTGAAGGGTCATGGAGATTTTTTGTTTTATATTTCATGTGTATGTTCATGGAGTGGTTGGTACCGGTAATGATGTGGATGTTTCATGTTACTCTTATATGAGGTTTTGAGTAACCTTTATGCATCTTAGTACCATTATATAAGATTATACTTGGTTTTTGATCTTGTATGATGCATCATAGAATCCTGGGTGTCTAATTTCATGGTTCTAACTTTTTTGTGGCATTATGTGGTGGTGATCTCGTTGTGTTGTGAATTGGTTTAAGGTTATTTATTTTTTTAGAGAATCATGTATCATGGAGTGATTACCTTAGTTATTTCATGGACTTCATTAGATGTGTTGAGTTAAGATATATTTTTCTAGGAGATTCTATGGGAACGATAAGGGGACAACAGTGTGATTTTGGAGGTCTTCTAGACTTAGCCCCATCACACTGTTACCATGACCAATCATTCTATGATTTATTAAGATTCCCGTTACAATATAAATTCAGAATCCCATTCTAATTCTTCCAAATTATTTTTTCCCTTGTAAACTAGGTGAGAAAAGGTTCATATCTGGAGATCATGGAGTTCCATTTAATTGTATTTGACCCGTGAATTCAAGATATAAATCAATTTGAGATCTGAAGTGAGTTTAACTTCTCTTCTTTTGGGTTTACCCCCTATTTTATTCTTCAAAATCTTTTGACATCAATTTTAATTTTGTTTTATTATCCTTAATTTATGGTTTTCATATAGGTTGTTGTGATCTAGGTTTTTGGGGTTTTCCAGGCGTGATCTTGTCTTTTAATCATCTCCTCTTCTTTATTCCAGTGCAATTGTTATTAAATCTATGGTTGAGGTAGGGGCATCAGTATTTATCTTTTAGTTATATATAATTATGGAATTATTTGTGCTTATATTTTTCATTGGGTGGATGGAAATGATTAATATAAAAAATAAAATTTTAGAATAATGAAATTCATGGGGGAGGAATATGAAAACCCATATCTTTAATACACATTAATTCATGAGTTATTTCATAAATATGCAGTTAATGAAACCATAGAAGATCATTTGGCATATTTAATTTGGGTAATTAGTTACATAACATAAAAACCTACAAATTAAAAACAATAACATTATTTCAAAACTCCATAACATGCCCTTATATTCCATGTATCTTCTAAAAATATGTGGGATAACCTGGGGACATATATAAGAAAGGTGTCATATATAAAGACCAGTAAGGGAATAAACAAAACAAAGAATCATTTAAATTCGTTCATGTGATCCAAGAGTCATATAAAGGTAACATAATATGGGTGATAATCATAATATTGAAAAATGAGTCATGTGATAACATGATAACATAAAGGCAACATAGGAATGTGGAAACAATATAAATTATGAAATCATAAACATAAGTCAAGGCTAACTGCCAAGACATCATAACATAGTGTTCTTAGGATAACCTCCATGAACCATACTTGTAATATCATTATTAAACACATTACCCAATCTATTGGAGGGCTATACAATTTTGGGCTCACCCGTTACTTTCATATCATGTACATTCTTAAGTGTTACACATAGATCAAACAACATAAGGATGTATTTCCACATTTTTAACCCCATGATTAAGGAGTTCAGGTTATATAAATATAAATACCTAAAAAATAAAGTATTGTTACAATTAGTTGAATGCCCTTGAGAGTAAATTGATATAGGTATTCACTACAAAAATGTTTGGCATGGGAAATCATAGAAGAATTTTGGAATCATAATGGGTGTACATAAATGTTTATAAAAAGACTTAATGAGAATTAAATGGGTCTATAATAACTTTTAAAACATAAGGAAATAAGAGTAACATGTAAGAACATGAATCAATATGAAAATTTGGAAATTAAATGGCATGATACAAATAAGGTGCTTGAGTAAATATGAGAAGGAGAGGGTCAATTACCTTGAAAGAGCACTTATAAAATCTTGGTAAGATCTTTTTAAGAGCTTAAGGGTGACTTCAGAGGACTCTAGAGAGGGAATGGAATAGTAAATTCACAATATAAGGGTTTTTGGTAGAGAATAATGGGAGTTTGGGTTGTTTTATATGAAAAATAGAGGATAATTATTTATTAATTTCTAAATATAGTTTTTGGACTCTATATGATAAAGTAGTCAACACAATATACATTCCCATGGTTTTACCATGGTTTCTATCAAATAGGAGTGGTTTTAATTATTTTATAAGTCTAATAACTTAACACATTAAAATAATTCCCTTAGTGATGTGGAAATGATTCATGTTAATACAAAATTTATTTTAAAACCATAAAATATAATATAGGTTTTGGATGATTGATTAAGGGTTTATAAAATGAATCAAAAAACTTGAAAAACACGTTATTTTAAAGGATGTGTGTGTGTGTGTGTGTGTGTGGCCATGGATACCTTTTGCAGCATATATTACATCACTTTTAGTCCATTATGATTTCATAATATATACCTTATATTTATACCGTATTAAATTTTTGCCTAAAAATTGACTGTCTCATAAAATTATGAAAAAATAACCATTTTATAATTTTGAAATTATGATTGAAAAAATAAAATTTATTTTATCAAAATAATTTTTTAATATGAGAATCTAAAGTTTTAAATCAAAAATACCCATTTATTGAAAATTATTGGTTTTTTGATAATAACAGTTTTCCGACCCTTATAAAAATTACATTTGGATTCATAAAATTAAATTATCATTTATATTAAATAAATATTATTTAATAATAATATTTTATTAAAATATTATTCATTTTAAAATTTATTTAATTCATCAAAAATAGTTTCTTAATTTATAATATATATTTTCCAATAATACAATATGTATTTCATCATATCAAAATCTATGTTTTATCAACCTCATTATTTAATATTTTAAAAATTAATATTAAAAAGGGATAAATATAAAAATTGTTTTATAAAAAATAAAATATATAAATTCATATTGTTATGGTATATCTACATATCCCTTTAGTAGACTAGGGAATTCCCTAAGGGTAAGGTGTGCAATGGTTATATTTTCATGGGGTGGTTTGGTGAACATGGTTTGGGATATGATCTTGATGAGCTTAAACTTATCGTGTAAAAAATTTCACTCATCATTCACTTATTTAATACTAACTTGGGATTTTTCATGGAAAAATACCAGTGATATTATCTCTCATGGGATCTCTAATAAATGGGCTTCATAGTTTATGATCCTATTTCTTAAGTTCATCGATTCCTTTGTATGTATAAAATGGAATTTATCATAACCCTTAATATACTAATAATATTAGTCATTATAAAATAGCTATATTATCAATGGCCATGAATCTTTATAGTTTTTTAAATTTTACAAAACATATAATGATCCAAAATAACCAAATTAGTGCTTATATTTTCTATAACTTCATTTCCTAATAAGGATTTTACTCATTTAAAAAAAGTAATTTCATTAATAAATGTTTGGGTCATTACATTATTCCCCCCTTTTGGGATTTCATCCAGGTTATTTTTATTTCATACACTAAAATAGATAAGGGTAATTTTGTTTCATTACATCTTCCAATTCCCATGTCGCTTCCTCAGACTTTTGGTTCCTACACAACACTTTGACCAGGTGAGTTGTCTTATTTCATAGAACTTTGTCTCTATGATATAAAATCTGCATCGGCTTCTCCTCAAATGAAAGATAATTCTCCAGTGGTACCAACTCTAGATTCATTACATGTCAGGGGTCTGGTATATACTTAATCAAGAGGTATATAAGGAACACATCATGTTCTTGATATAGGTTAGGTAGAACTACTAGTTGATAGGACACCACTCTGATGCAATCAAGGATCTCAAAGGGTATGATATATCTAGGACTAAGTTTTCCCTTCTTTCCAAAACATAGTAATTTCTTCCATGATTATATATGAAGGAAAACTTTATCTTTAACCTCAAACTCTAGGTTCCTTTGATGATTGTCTATATATATTTTTCATTGATTTTTTTCCGATTTCATATGATTCTAAATGGTTTGAACTTTCTATGTCATTTCATGGATATTATTAGGTCCCATTAGCTTCCTCTCTCTAACTTCATCCCAACATGTTGGAGTCTGATACCTATTCACATATAGAGCCTCATAAGGTTCCATTTGAATGTTATAATGGAAACTGTTATTAGATGATAACTTCACTTGGGTAAGGTGTTTCTCCCAATATCCTTGGAAATCCATTGAACATGATCTCATCATATCCTCTAGAGTTTGAATGGTCCTTTAAAACTGACCATATTTCTGAGGGTGATAAGTAGTGTTGAATTTTGCTTGAATGTCCAATTCTTGTAGAAGGATTCTCTAAAACCTCATAGTAAACCTTAGATCTTGATCAGATATAATAGAGAGTGGAACCCCATGAAGTCATACCACTTCCAATATATATATATCTTTAGAAGTTTCTCAAGAATGAAGTATTCATTGATATTAATGAAATGTGTTGACTTTATAAGGTTATTGATTACCACTCAGATGGGGTTATTTCCTTTAGGTGTATTGGTGGGTCATATGATGAAATCCATGTTTATGTTTTCCCATTTACATATTGGTATGGTAAATGGTTGAAAAATACCCTTATAATTTTGTGCTTCTACCTTGATTTATTGGCACAGCAAGCATCAAGATACAAACAATGAAATCTCATTATTCATGCTATCCAAGTAGGATTTTTACTTAAAATCTTGATACATCTTAGTTCTTCCTAGTTGAATAGAGAAGGATGAGGTGCGCACATCATCTAGAAGTTCCCTCTTCAGTTTTTATTTGTATGGGATGCATATCCATGTTCCAAACCTTATAACTCTATCTTCAGAAAATTTGAACTCCAGAATATTTGTTACCATATTCTGTAGTAGCTCATAATTTTTCTAGTCATCCATGACCCTCTCAATAATAGATGGTTTATTAGTTATTTGAGAAATTTATGATGAAGATACATTTATTATTCCCATATCTATCATTTTCATGTCCAAGAATATTGGATCACTTTTAATACTCATCGTGGATAGGGTTGTGGGATCCTTTCTACTTGAAGCATATGCCACTTTTTTTCCTTCCCATGATGGTAATGGATTGAATAATCATTATCCTTGATCATCTATAACCACCTTATTTGGTGCATATTTGTCTTCTTTCTTGTGAATATATACTTGAGGATTTTATGATTTGTTTATATGTCACACTTTTCTCCATAGATACAATTTCACCAAATCTTCAACATGAATATCCCTACTAAAAATTATAGATCATGAATTGGCTAGTTATAATCATGGATATTTAATTGGAAAGAATAATAGGCTATCAATTTTTCATATTGCATGAGTAAACAACTCAAGATATTTTGGGTGAATCCTATAGATCAAAAATCCTTCCACACTAGTGGGTAATATGAGAATAGATGCATTGGTTTTCCTTTTCTTCAGCTCTTTAAGTATTTATTTTCATTCATCAATTCAAGACAACTCCACTCCCTTCTAAGTATGATTGGTCAGTGGGATTTAAAATTAGGATAAGTTTCTCAAAAAACAATGATAGTACCCATTATAATCCAAGTAAACTATGGATTTTCATCATAGATGTTGGTCTGGTCCATCCTTAAATTATCTATATTTTTTAAGGATCCCTAGATATCTATTTATTATTTATAAAATTACCCTATAATGTTACCTTTTCCAACCAAAACTTAAATTTACTATAATTTTCATATAATTTTTTCTTCTGAAAGGTATTCGGTATAGTATTTAAATGCATTTCATGTTCCTCCTTTATTTTAGAGTAGATAAGAATATTATCTATAAAGACTACCAAAATTATTTTCAAGGTAGTCCATATAGACCCTATTCATTGAGTTCATGAATATTTTTAGAGAATTAGTGACTCCAAATGGAATCACTAAAAACTTATAGCTCCATTACCTTATTGAAAAGCAGTCCTAGGTATATCCTCCTTCTTTGCCTTTACTTGATCATGTCTCAGATGAATATTCACTATAGAGAAGTAATAGGTCCCATGTAGCTAATCAAATAATTCATCAATTTATGGAAGAGGATACTTTTTATTTATTGTGATCATGTTAATCATGTGATAATTAATAAAGAGGTGAATTGACCCATCCTTTTCATGATAAATAGGACCAGTTCACCCCATGATAAAGCACTTGGGAATATAAACCCTTTATCCAGATTCGCATGTAATTTTTTCTTCAACTCAGAAAGTTCAAAAAAGGATATTTTATATGGAATCTTGTATATTGGAAACGATTCAGGTATGATTTCTATTGATAACTAAACCTCACATCTAGAAGAAAGACTAGGAAATTTTTCATGAAACACATCATGGAATTCCCTCATAATGGGCATGTCATAAAGGATGGTCTTTTATTTATTCTTAATCATTTGAGCTAGATACTCTTTTTCACAAGGCAATAATATCCATGTTTGAGTTTTTGGTACCAAATAAGGTTCATCCTCCTCATTGAATTTTTATAGAATCAGAGGGCTATTTGTGGTATAGAGGGTTATTTCCTTCTCTCGATAATTTATGTTGGATTTATTCATGGAAATTCAATCTATGCCTAGAATAGCATTGAATTCCACTAAGGGAAGTATCATAATGTTTTATGGGAAATTAATCCCATAAATTTGGATTGGGGATGAGTTATATACTTAGTATGAAAAAATTGACTCATTTTTCATCTTCATTGATAACTCAACTTCCATGTTTTGAGGTGATGTTTGAATAGTTATCCTAAACTTGAATGATATGAAAGAATACGTAGAACTGTAGTCAAATAGTATGTTTTATATCCTTGAATGAATAACTATAATACTTATCACCACTTCATTTTTGGGATCTATCTAAGTATTTATGATGTAATATTCTCCCTCTTTTTCTTTAGGCCATGGATGTTATTATAGTTGGTTATCATCAACAACTCTTGGCTTAAAAAATTGATTCACATAGTGTTATTGTTCCTTGGAATTGAAAAATTTGGATGATGGTATAAGGGTTGACTGGATCATTCCTTTATTCCATCACATTGGTGGGTTCATCCCATCAACAATATCTAGATATGTGCCCTTACTTAACACAACTAAATAATTTCCTTGTCCCCTTGAGGAAATTTCTGAGATTCTTTTTCCCATACTTTGGACAAGTGGGGTGATAGAATTTCTTATCCCCGAGAGATTTCTCTATCACACAGATATAATTAAAATCTATTCTAAACTACTTGTCTCTATACTAATGATACCCTTGCGATTTATTGATCTGCATTTTGACTTTGAGGGTTCATCATACAATTTCCTCATAGCTTTCAATTTCTAAAATCACCAAATCTTTTCATAAGCTTGTCTTTATCCCCATCAAAGAAGTTTTCATATTTAATTTAGGAGGATATGACAAAGATAGAGATGTATCTTGAAAGTATTATGATGTTTTAATCATATTACCTAATGAATTTTTCATCCTTTTGTTTGAGGCTTAGAAAATACCTCTCTATTTTAATTCAGAGTGTGAGAAAAATATTTTTCATAAAACATTTTCTAGAATTTCTTTCACACCATTGCTTCAATATTATCCTCTAGATTCATAATTTTTACCAATGTCCACCATTGATCAAATTATCCCTCCATATGATAAATAACCAGTATGACCTTCTCTTTTTCATGGAATTAAAAGATTGAGAAGATCTTTTAAATACAATTGATCAATATCTCTATAATTCATGGATCAGAAGATCCACTGAAAGTCGGTGGCCTTCATCACACAAAGGTCTCAATTGAAACTTACACTTTAATAAGGTGATTTGGGATAAGGGGATTTTGGAATTCCTCCTAATTCAGGTTTTTATTAAAAACATGATTCAATTGATAAAGTATTATCATGAAGTTCATGATTCCTTCTCCTATTTGGTTGGGGATCTCATTTTGGAATTCATCCCATTTCCACTCAGATTGGTTGTTGATAAGGTTCCCCATATTTTTGGACATTGAATATAAATAAAGGAAAAATTAGGGGTGATTATTTTTTAACTATTAAATACATAAATAGGAAACCATTAACATTAAATTGATAACTAATAAATGACATATATTCTTGAACCTATGAATTTATAGGGTTTAATTTAAGTTATCCATGATCAATTTCCCAACATAAAATCTTATGGGTATGTATATTCCCTTAATAATGGTTCATAAGGAGATTGTTAATTTATCAAATAATATCTCGCAGAAGTATCAAACTATTTGTGTAGTAAGTCACATTTTTATGAACCAAGTGATAATCGAGTCTAGCTCAATGCACCATTTTTGGGTTATTACCCCAAGGTACAACTATTCTTGAGCCATATCCACTTGTAGTATCCATACAGGGATGTATTTTCTTAGAAACAAATTACTCTATAATTTACCAAAATTTAAGTATGTTTTCTTAGGTTTAGTCTTATAAATAAGGATTTCATTAGAGTTTTCTAATCCTAATCTCCAAAAATAACTAGTATTTACTCTGATACCAACTATACAACCCATATCTTCAATACATCTTAATTCATAATTTATTACATAGTGATAAAATTAATGAAACCCCAAAAGATCATGATGCTGAATGTATATGGGTAATTAGGTACATAAAATAATAAATTGAAAAATAAAAACAATAAAATTATTTAAAAACTTTATAAAATGCACTTATATTCCATGGATCTTCTAAAACTAACTTGATAACCTAGGGACATACATAAGAGAGGGGCGAGCTATAAATCCTGATAAGGGAATAATGAAAACATATAATAATTTAAATTAGTTCATGTGAGACAATATTAATATCAAGGTAACATAAGAGTGGTGAGAATCATAATCTTGAATAATGACACATGATATAACATTATAAAATAAAGGCAACATATGAATGTAGCAACAAAATAAAACATAGAATCATAAAAAAATTCAAGGATAACGTCCAAAACATAATAACATATTGTGATTAGGTAAATATATATTAAACCTTACATGGTATCTCATAATATAAAAACATTAGCCAATTCATTGGATTGCTATATAATTTTGGGCATGCTCGTCACTTTCATATCATATACATGAATAAGTGTACCACATAGATCATACAGCATAAAGATTTACTTCCTAAAATTTAACCCCATGATTAAGGATTTTGGGTTACATAAATGTAAATACCCAATAAATTAATGATATTTATAGCTAGTTTAATACCCTTTATTAAAAATGGATATGGGTATTCACTATACAAATGTTTGGCGTGAAAAATCATAGGATAATTTTGGCAGTATAAAGGGCATACATAATGGTTTATATAAGGGATTAATGATATTGAAAGTGTTATCTAATAACTTTTACTTAATAATGATAGTAATACAAACATTTAAGAACATAACCCAACATGAAAAATTATAAATTAAAGGAAATAATACAAAGAAGGTGCTTGAATAAAGGGGAAAATGAGCATATCCCTTACCTTGAGAGGGCACTTCTAAAAGCTTGAGACGAGATTCTTATGATCTTGGTGGTGCCTTGGGAGGAATATATAGAGGTAAATGTAGAGTAAATTCATTATAAAAGGGTTTTGGATTAAGAATAATGGGATTTTTGGTGGTTTTATATAGAAAAATAGAGGATAATTATTTATAAATTTCTAAACTTAGGTTTTGGACTCTATATGATAAATTAATCAAAACCACAAACCTTACCATGATTTTTCCCATGGTTTCTACCAAATGGAAGTGGTTTTTATTATTTTATAAGTCTAATAACCTAACACACTAAACTAAAACCCTTAGAGATGTGTAATTGAGTCGTGTTTATGAAGAATTGATTTTAAAACCTTAAAAAATAATATAGTTTTTGGAGGATTCATTGAGGGTTTATAAAATTACAAAAAAATCAAAAAAACATTATTTTAAAGTTTAAATATATATTTGGACATAGAAACATTTTATGTAATATATTATATTACTTTTAGATTATTATTATATCATAATAAATACATTATATTTATATTGTATTTAATTTTTACCCAAAAATCTAACTGTCTCATAAATTATGAAACAAATAACTATTAGATAATTTCAACTTTATTTTTTACAAAATAATATTTATTTTTAAAATAATATTTAATTTATCAAAATAAATCTCAAATTATTATAATTTACATTTTTAAATCAAAGATCCCTTTTATTATAAAATATTGTGGGTTTTTGACAATAACAGTTTTCTAACCCTGATAAAAATTACATTTTACTTCATAAAATTATATTATCATTTATATTTAATAAATATTAGTTGATAATAGTATTTTAGTAAAATAAAATTTATTTCAAAAATTCTTTAATTCATCATAAATAATGTCTTTATTGAAACTATATATTTTCCAAAGATATAATTGTGTTTCATCGTATCAGAATCTATATTTTATCAAACTCATTATTTAACAATTTAAAAAGTAATATTAGAACAAGATAAATATAATGATTTTTTTATTGAAAATAAAATAGAGAAATATATATTATTAGGGTCTAGATACATATCCCTTTATTACACTAGTGAAGTCTCTAAGGTTAAGGTGTGTGATGGTAAGATTTTCAAGGGGTGGTTCGCAAACATAGGTTGAGTCATGATCTCTATGATATTTTAATTCTCCCATAAATGGTTTTTCACATTCTTCAATTTTCAAATATTATCTTGGTATTGGTATAGGGAAAATTCCAATGATGTTATCTCCCTCAGAATCTATGATAAATGGGATTCATAGGGTATACTCCTACTGGTCAAGGTCATTTCTTCCTTTGTCTATGTCAAATGGACTTCATCATAACCCTTAATATAATGATATTAATGCTAATTTTATACTGTATATATTATCAATGGTTATAATTCTTAATGGTTTATTAAATTTGAAAAACCATAAAATGGTCCAAAATAAACAAATTAGTGAATCTTTTTTCTATAAATTCATTTCTTAATAAGTAATTTACTAATTTAAGAAAAGTAATTACATTTATAAATGTTTGGGTTATTTCAAGGAAGAGTTAGATCGCATGAGATTTATGTTAATTCATTTTATTATTATGTTTTGATGATTCTTAACTGATGTTGCAACTGTTTAAACCTTGTTTTTTTGTTTTTTGGGTGGACAGATCACCTTTTACAAAAGGTTAATCACTTAAAGATTATAATGAATTTATCCTATGAAATCTAAAATTTAGGTGATACTACCCATGTAGGATATGTTGGATTAATATGAAGGAATGTTTAAAAAGGGTAATTATTGAAGTATTTTGTTATTGAAAAAGTTGTTTGGTTTTTTTCGGTATTCTTTGTTTATCTTTTTGTGATTATTTTTGTCTTTCTAGTGCATTTTGTATGGAATTTTAGTATTAATGTGATGAGGCTACAGGGGTAGAAATTGTAGGGGTGGTATTGCATTGTTTTAGTGGAAGTATTTATATTATTGATGTGGAAAAAGTGAATGGGTATTGTGGTTATTGGTTTGGGACTTCATGATAGAAGTTGGTTTTGGGTCACATGGTAGTTATTAAAGTGATTTTTTTGTAGTTTGGATGTTTTTTATATATTCTTTATGATATAAAATATGGTCGTTAATAATTAAAAGTAAAAAAAGGGTAGTGTGATAAAATTTAATGGTCGGTGAGATTTTAATAAACTATTAATGTTTGAGATGAACAAGTTATGGTCGGGATAAATATGGGTGATGAATAATAAATGGTTTAACATTAAATATGGATAACTTAATGGATTAATAAATTTTGTTTTTTGTTAAAATGTTAAATATAAAAATGGATAATAATATGTTTAAATGGATAATTTTGGATGTTGTTGGGGCTCTATTTTGGGAATAGTGGGGCTAGTTTATGTCATATAGATGACAGTGGTATCTATGGAATGGTGGTGTGATATGGTGATGGTTATTGGCCTTATTAGTGTTTTCTTGATATAAACCCTTAACCTAGTCCTATGTGTGACTATGATATATGTGATTTATTATATTGTGATTTCTTACGCACCCCAACGGAGTTGTATAACTTTACCAATGCCTAAATGTTTTGGGTTTTGAGTATTTTACCTAAAATTTAGGTTGGTGAGGTAATTGATAGCTAACTACTCTCTCTTCCATTATATCTTCTCCAAGTGTGGTACCACCTATAATGAACTAAGTTTATGATGCATGGATTTGGATTTCGAGAGGATAGAGAGAAAATTATAGTGATATGTTGATGATAATATGATGATGTGATCAAGGATTTAATTCATGTTGTTTTTAATTAATAGTAGGAGGATAGAATTATATTTATATATTTCATGTTCATAATTCCCTACTGAGATGAAGATATGAGATATGGTTGTAGTGAGGATACAGTTTGTGGCTGTAATATTGAAATTTAGTATGTGGTCATGGATATATAGTTGTGGTTATAGTATTTGGTATGTAGTTTTCAATATGGTACATGGTACATGGTTGTGATATGGGGTTTTATGTGTGATAATATGGATTTGGAAGGGGTGGGATCACCAAGACATGTATCATTGGGTCGTGAGAGTAAACAATTAGTGGAGTAGTGCATCTGGGGTACCCTCTTTCTATATTTTTTTGATATTATTTTATTATACTTGGATATTATATCGAGGGAGTGATCATTGGTGAGGTTGTGGGATTGGTTACCTATCTTACATGCATGTTGGTTCTATTGTTTATTCATGGAGGAATGGGTATTCTTCTTTCACATTTTCATAATAGGTCTTAAGGGGGGATCCTTCTGAGTATATATGTATGATCACCCATATATATGAATATTTTTTCTTGTTTCCCAAGATGGATTTAGTGACCATGTTGGACATTACTAAAATGGTGATTATAGTTTCTACTATATGAGTTTATAATGGTATTTCACGTTTAGAGAATTTTTTTTATATGACATGTATATGCATTATGATGTATTGGTTTTCATTTTATATTATTTATTTAATTGAAGGTTTTATTAATATGTTCCTGGGATTGTGATGGTAATTACTCATATTTATGTGTTTTATACCCTCATTGTTAGTTGTCAACTCATGTCCTATTGGAGTCATGATTCGTGGGTCAAAACAATCTTCAATATTTTTTCTGGGAGGGTTTACCAGTGTGTGATGAGCCTTAAAAAGTTGTATTATAGATATTGATGATATTTAATATAGATTCTAGAGTTACAAACTTGTGATAATTTTTTGGATTTAGTAGGTAAAAAGTGTTAGATAAGCCTAGCATGTGATGTAGCAAGGGAGACCGTCTAGGACATGGAAGATTAGGTTCCCCTATTATCTAATGTAAATACTATAAGTGTAACATCCAATAATTTTGGAATATATTTCCCATTAAAATAAATTTTCAGTATTTTTTATATTTATTTACATGAAGCACAAGCTTATATGAACTATGATATATTTTAATAATTAATCAAATTTTAATCACATGAATAAAATCTTATAAGACCTAATTTTTCAAGTATTATATTTTATACATATTATATATTGATCACTACTGATATATTATTATATGTATTAATAATTTATATAAAAATTAATAATAATTTATACATTTAATTTTAATTGGATAAAATTTAGATAAAACATTTTTAAGGTAAAAGTGATATTTTTCATGGAACTATTTTTATTGTGCGTTATGTATTTTATCTTAATAAATTAAAATATTCATTATTTATGAATGATTTTAATAAAATTTATAGATAATATATTAAATAAAATATATTAACATTCACCTAATGTTTTTTAATAAGTAAGTAATGAAAATAAAATCAGGTTTATGCTAAAAAACATTTTTATAAAAATGGTTTTTACACGTTTTGTGAGTATATATAATAATTAAGGTATGAAACCTTTAGAAATTTAATATAATAAAATTTATTCCATATTTATAATCATCATTTTCAAAAAAAAATTGTTAATTTTATTTTAAGTCATAATGAATAGTTACCATTGTAAAAATTAAGTCATTATGGTAAGGTTTAAAATAGATTAAAAGGGGTTAAAATAAGGGATAAGGCTTCCAATATCATAAAAACCTTATAATTGTCTTATTGGTTGAGTTCATATTTAACTCGCATCACTTTATCTTTGAAATATGTCCATTGGGTTCCACTTTACCTTGAGAATTACATTTATTATATTTAAATGTTCTTAATATTTATAAGGGTGACACTCTCCTCACTTATAAAATATCACCTCCTCTAATCAATTGTTCACAAAATTTAGGCATATTATCTTAAACAATATCAATTATAATAACTTAAAAATCTCTTCCCCATGTTATAGAGTCCCTTTTCTCACAAAAAGACCTACCCAATAAGGCTTAAAGTGTAATCCAAAGGAAGATGCTTGGGGAAGAGGTAATCGTCTTAACTGGCCTCTTTAAAGTTTATTTATTATTACCCCACCAAAAAATATTATATAACCCCATTAAAATAATTAAATTATTATATTTTATATACTTAAATTTTTTTATGTTAATATAACAACCAATTTTTATCTCTTCTCCATCGAATTGAAAATTAAAATATCGCTCATGCATGCGTACAGACTATCATCTCCATAAAGTGATCAATTTTGTTTTTAATCACTACATATCATGATGGTTGTGTGATATATTTAATTAATATATATGATATTTTTTATATAATTATAATTTTTCAAAGATAAATTATTTTTTACCTTTCCTTATTTTCATCTATTGGATATTGAAAATAGATTTCGTGCATATGTGTAGACTACCGCCTCCATGAAGTGATGTAATTAATTTTTCACCATCACCATATATGGATAGTCATAAAAAGTGTATGTAATGAATAAATATAATATTTATGAAATTATTTTTGAGATTATGAAACCATGACGAAGGTACAAGTACTAGAATCACTGAACCAAATCATGAATGGGAAATAGAATAGTTAACAACCGAAATGGTGATTTTAATGAATAATTGTTAATGGATTAATAATTTAAAGTTATAAGGGAATGATATATAGTAATATAATAATTAATACAATTCTAGTATATATGTATAATAAATATAAATTTATTATACAAGAGGTTAGAGTGTGTATAAAGAAATTATGGACTTGAGGTAAGGGTTTATGTTACAATCTCACTTTTTATCAAGATTATTTATATTTCAATTTCCATTGATAGAAATTATATTTTATTTTTATATTAAACCCGTAAATTTTCTTCTACTATAGTTATTTATAGTATTTTCAAGTATTAGTACTATTTTACCATCTTCGGTACTCAAAAATACTAAAAGGATTTTTTTAAGAAAATATGACCTAGTTTCTATTATTTTGATCAGGAATATTTCTACTCCATATCCATTTCATTAAAATTATTTATTCATAAATTAATGTTTTATAAAGTTATTTTATAGTAACTTTTAATTTTTTTATGAATGATTAAAATTAATTTTCAAAAAAAATCATATGACTCACTTTTGACGTTTTTCAAAAGTGTGAAAAGATTGTTTTCTTTTAAATGTGTATGATTTGAATATATTATACATTAATCATAAAATTTATTCATAATGAAGGGTATTTTAAAATTTTCCTTGGTTTTTCAAAATTAAATAATATTCCCATTTTTCTTGAAATTTTTAGTTTTCAAAAGTTACCAATAGAACAATATATTATTCCCTTGTTTTTCAAAGAATATTTCAAATGATTCTATAAATTATTTTTTTAACAATGTGAACATCCCTTAATGATTTTTATAATTAATTAGGGATATTATCTAATGATACCATGCACATTATTTCTCTATATTTATTGTAATGAATAATTATAGAGGTTATCATGGAAATTATTTCTTTCTAAAAGTTAATTGAGTGATGATGGAAACATGAATGTTATGTTCTTATGGTACACATATGTATAGTTTATCATTATATGGTGGGTGGGTAATTATAGAAATCCAATGAATTGGATAAAAGTGTTATATCTCATGATATTACTAAGGTATTCTGGTAATAATCTATGATCCAATAATCTAAGGTTTACTCATAATAATGTATGATCTACTATAATAAGGGATTCTGGTGATACTGCCTGATCAATTATAATATGGGATATTGGTTACTATTTTTGATCCATTATGTTATAGTATTATAGTAGTGATGTATAATACACAATGTTATTATTTCCTATGATTATTTTTATGTCACAATATTATCTTATGCCACATAGTTATGTTATGTTTTTCATGGATCATGATAATGGTTTTATTTTGATACCCATGCTTCATGATATAAAGAAGTTCATTTTGTGTCCCTTAAGTTTTGATATATGTTCTTATAGTTAATATTCTCTTATATTATGCACTTGATTATATTATCATGACCTTATGCTCATCTTATGCTCTCTTGTGATCTTTGAGTGATATATTCCATGTTTACCCATATTGAGCATCTTAGATATCACTTTTTATGTTTCCATTTCCCCAGGTTATTAAGAATGGTTTTAAGTGGGATATATATAATAAAGGAACCATGTTAGAATAATGTTTTTAGAGATAGTGAATATATTTAAAGGAATAATTTGATTATATATCTAGTATCCAAATACTCTAATATTTTACGGTTCTCAAGAATGTGTTACTTTGAAAAGTATTGAATTTCTATCTAAAATGATGTGATAGGTATGTATGTTATGCTCAAGTCACCTCAGTTGGTATCAATTTAGGTTTTAGTTGTTTTTAGAGATTAAGTTATGAATAATATGAGGATAACACCTACAATAGTCTATTTTGAACCAAAAGTGATATAGGATGAACCTAGAGTGTCATAGGTTTAAGTAAATGTGTTATAATTTAGTGAATCACATGATTTATTTTCTAGTTATATTACTTATCACACTAATTAAAATTTAAAAACTATTTATATTGACCATTTTTGTTTTAGTCAATTACTAGAACTAAAATCATGTTATAAATAAAGTTGAAGTGAAATTAAATGACTGAACTCTTGAGAAACCAAATGAAATAGGAGTTGTAATGAAAACCATATAGCAATGATTACCCAACTCTCTCAATTAATAAATAATAATATGAACAATGTTTATATTTTGAATGTGTTAAGGAAAAAAGAAACATATAATTCAGTCTTTTATATGGAAATATCCACTATCTTTTATAGTCCCCCTAATCTACAAATTTTTTAAAAATAGATTATTTTAATGGAAAATATATTTTCTATTATCTATTTCTTGGACCACTAAAAAGTTGTTTTAACCATCTATCACTTAAAAGGTGAGGCTGATCAATGGTGGACTCATCAAGAACATGAGTCAAGAGGAAGAATCAAATCCATGGTATGGGAGGAGTTTAATAGGGTATTTCTCAATAAGTATTTTCCTCAAAATATTCATACAAAAATGGAAAGGGGATTTCTAGAGATAAAGAATAAGGAGAATGTATCCAATGGTACCTATAAATAAAACATTATCATATTTTCAAGGTATGATTCTAGTTTTATCATAAACCTTGAAAACAAAAGATATTGGTTCTTTAGTAGATTAAAACTAAGTCTCTAAAAGGTGATATTTATAAGATACTTTAGTATTTATGAAGAAATCATTCTATGTACTCACAAGATGAAAATATAATTTGGAAACTCTCAATATTCTCATGAGTTTGGTGATAAGAAAAGGAAGATGGAGTTTCAGGAGAACTCAAAATATGGATCATCTGGAAGAAATAAAACTAAACTACCTACGTACCAAAACTATATAAATAAGAACTTTGGGAAATTTCTCAAAGGGTTGGGATGATTGGCCTCTCCCAAATTTACCCAAGTTTATGGTTGAAGTGGTCTCTTTTGGTTTATCTTGGGTTGGTGAATCCTCAGAGACCTAATAAGGAACCTAAATAAACATAAATTATAAAGAGGATATATTTCTATGAATTATACAACTTTGGGGTTGATTTTAGTTGGATTAATAGAGAAATAAAATACCTAATTTAATTGAATTTATGATAATGGGGTGATACTAAGTTATTACTAAGGTTGGATTGGAAAAGTTTATTTATATATTATTTTTAATTCATTAACTCAAGAGGAATTCATTAAAATAAATCAAAATACCATCATAAGTTACTATTTTAACACCTTAACATCCAAATTATAATCAGATAAACACTTATAGGATCATTTTTATAAGCACTCCAAGGTAAATTATTGTATTAACATGTGAAAATTAAGGTGATAAAATTTAATAAGGAAGTGGAAGAAATAAAATCATCTCATGAAATCACAAATAAAATAAATGATTTAAACTTTAGAGATCATGAAATAATATTAAATCCATCCCTATGGATAAACCCATAGGATTTTTATCCTTCCATTTATTCAAGGCTTCCAAAGGAAGAGAGAAGTTGACTCATTTTAACAGAATTGAAGAAGTGAAAACAATGAAATAACAATCATTCCACCATTGTGTAAAAATTTTCAAAACCTATGGTGTGGATAGATTAAATAATTGAGTAAATGGTATCAAATTAAAATTAAGAATAATGGAATGAGAGAATATGAAGAACTTTTATTAAGAAACATAGGTGATTAGAATAACTTACATGTAAAAAAATGTGAATAAAAAATTGAATCATAACATTACAATTGAAATAAACACTACTTTTTCTAAACTCCACCATGACCACTACCTAAAATATGAATTTTGGAAGCCTTAGATAAATCCCCAATAATTCCAAGTATTCTTAATTAATTAGGGTAAGCATATGTGGGTGTAAAGTTATGGGAGAGTATACTTTTCCACCCTTGACAAAAATTTAAGCCAGTATGCATCCACCCAAAATAAGTGCTAAAATGATATTCTTGATGGACAAATTGGAGTGGAAAATATAATAATAAATTTGATACAAATATTTCCCCTAAAAAATATAAAATTTCATCCCAATGATATGTTTTTTTATATGACTGAAATGGTGGGATGTCATTCTAGGCTACAAAATCTTGCCTAGAATTTCATCTTTAACTTCGACTACCCAGAACTCCATTAAAACATCAGAATTTACTCTAAAAACTATTGAATTAAATGTTACCAATCTTTCATCTATCTCTATTTCAAATTATAGATTAATTTTACTTCTATTATGGCTGGTATATTTATTTTATTGAGCTATTGTCCATTTCACACCGCCCAGAATTTAATAGGTTCATAGACCACTTTTGTCATCATTCCATATGAATATCCAATAGATCCAGAAGGATATAATGTTCCTCATATAATTGGAGACCTTAAAACGAAATACCTAAATAAAATCAAAGCTATTTTTTTAGGAGGTGTTCAAAAATGTACCATGTGATAGTGTATTTTAAGAAGGAATTATAATCATAATGTGAAGTAATGTTCAAATTGTAAAATGTACAAAAAATAGTGTTTATGAATAATAAATAACATTAATATTATAATGTATAAAAGGAATATTAGCTTATTTTAGTGGATAATCAATGATGATTTACATGTGGGAGAGTTTACCATCAATCATATGATAATCAAAGAAATGTTAAAATTACAAACAAAACAACATAGGAGAAGAAGGATTAAACTAATGAAATTCAATGTTTTAAACACAAGGAGTTTGGGAATTATGTGAATCAATTCCCAAATCCATGGAATAATTAGTATAATAAGCCTCATCATCCTCATATTCTAAAGTATAAAGGTAAATCCTATGAAATCACATCTATTGTAGTGGGACAAGAAAATGATGTGGTGAAAATTACACTTATCATCTACTATATAACTATAAATTAATTATTTTATTTTAGTTATACCCACTCTTTTATATATGGATACTTTTTTAGGGTATTATGTGACCACCTCAATGGTTATATATTTATTTATCGGTGAAACATTCTAATGGTATGATGTCTCAAGTCTATAACTATTATCTAATAGAAGTTTGTGGGAATGTGATTCTTGTAATATTTTTATTCTCCTTATTATCAAATTTGATGTTATTTTGGGAATGGAATGGATTTATCTACATAAATACCTTATCAATTAATGTGGAAGAGAATTTGTTTTTGATATTCTAAATCATCCTATGATCATATATCTAATAGAAGATGAATATGTACTTCCAATAGGAATTACTTCCATTGTATGTGTTTTAGTACCTATACATGAGCTATATTTATCTCAAATAGTTGTGGAAAACTCAACAATGAATATATGGAAATTGTTCATGAATATATTGATGTATTTATTTATGAGTTTCCTATTATTCCCTCAAATTCTAAGTTGATTCCTCAATAGAACTCATACCTAGTTCTAATTTAATTTCAAAGATTCCTTCTAAAATGTCCCCAATTGAGTTGTTGGAATTGAAGAAGAAACTCTAGAAGAATTTTGATATGGGATTAATATTCCCTAGTGCTTCACCATAGGGTTCACTAGTTACTTTTATTAATAATAAAGATGGTTCAATGCATATCTACATTTATTATTGATAACTTAATAAGATTATGATCTAGAACAAGTATCATCTTCCATGTATTAATGATTTGTTTGATCAACTATATGGAGCTCAATACTTCTAAAATATTGACCTTTGTTTTGGATATCATCTATTGAGGATAAAAAGGGGGTATGTACCCAATAAAACCTTTTGTATGAGGTATGAGAACTATGAATATAAAGTGATTATATTTGTACTTATAAATACCCAAAATATTAATGAATATATTCTTTATATATTACCTTGATCAATTTTTGGTAGTCTTTATAAAAGATATTCTTATAAATTATAAGAGTAATGAAGAGAATGAAGATCATTTTTGAATTATGTTAAAGACCTTTAGGAAGAAGAAATTGTATTCCCAATTTATAAAATGTGAATTTTATCTCCGTAAAGTATCATTCTTGGGTCATATAATTGCAAGCGAGGATATATCGGTAGATCCTTATAAGATAGAAGTTATCAAGAAATGGCCCAGATTAACCATTGTGACTAATATCAAAAGTTTTCTAGGATTGGATATATATTATCAATGATTTGTGATAAATTTTTCACTGTTATAAAATCCATTAACCAAGATGACTCGGAAGGAAGTCAAGTTATTTAGGACATATGAATGTGGAGAAAATTTCAAGAATCTTAAGAGAAAGTGTTTTGTGAACCTATACTTTCACTACTCTGCGTCAGAGAAGGGTTTATGATGTATGTTGATACATCAAAGAAGGAAATAGAACGTTTTCTCAGGCTTAATGAAATAGTAGTATCATATACCTCATGCCAATTGAATATTCATGAGAAACATTACCCAACTTATTATTTAGAGCTCGTAGAAGTAAGTTTTTCATTGAAAATGTAGAGTTATTTTCTATATAGTGAAAGGTGTGATATATATATTGACCATAAAATATTTAAGTATATATTCACATATAAAGATTTGAATCTACACTAAAGGATATAGTTGGATTTGATTAAATATTATGACTACTTAATACATTTTCACCCTGTGAAGGAAAATAAGGTGGATGGTCCTTTAATTCAAAAGTAAGATTCTAGTTTTTTCATAATGAGGATTGAAATTGATCCAATACTTATGGATTTATAAAATATATACCTTGAAATCGTATGCAAAGGGGAAATATCATATCTTTATCTAATGGATATTCATCCATCCATCTATGTGAGGATTAAAAATCCATAGAAGGTGGATTTAAAACTGTTAAAGAAGGTAAGAATTTGTCTAGAGTTCTACCTGGAACATAATGGAATGATAAGATTCAAGAACTAAGTATGTGCCTCATCAACACCAAAATTTAAAATGGAGATATTGAATAAATCACATTAATCATCATACTCTATTCATATTGTAAGCATGAATATGTATAGATATCTGAGAGATAATTTCTAGTGGGACAACATGAAAAGGGATATTGCAGAGTATGCATCTCATTGCTTGGTATGTTAGTAACTTAAGGAATAGTGATAGAAGTGTATAGGGATAATTAAACCATTACCTATATCTAAATGGAAAAGGTAAAATGTCACTGTGGATTCCATCTTTAGGCTCCCCAAGAAATTTAAATTCTATGACTCCATTTGAGTTGTAGTAGATTAAATTAAGAAGACATCTCACTTCATTGGTATCAAATAAGATTTATTACTTGATTAGATTTCCTAGATATACATTAAGTAAGTGGTAAGTATATATTGACTACCATGTTGAGTTATATCTGATTAGGACTAAAGGATTACCTCCAAGTTCTAGTTAAGTGTTCAATATGTGTTGAATATGAAATTGAGCCTTAGCAATGTATATCATCCTCAAAATGATGTCTGTTCTGATATAACCATTCAATACTTGAGGATATATGAATATCATATTCTATGGATTATAGTGGAAGTTGGATTCAACACCTTAATTTTCGATGAATTTTATTACAATAATAGCTTTCACTTGAGAATTTATATGTATATTTATGAATCCCTCAATGAAAATAAATGTAGAACTCCAACATGTTTGGATAAATTTCAAGAACATAATCTATTAGGACCTGAACTAGATAAGGAAATTATAGATAGGGTCAAATCTATTTATAATCACATTAGAACAGCTCATAATCAATAGAAAAGTTATGTTGTCAATTAATAGTGAAATCTAGAGTTTAAAGTTGGTGAAAAGGTATTCCTATGAATATCACCTCAGAGGAAAGTTATGATATTTGGGAATAAGATCAAGTAGAAGACTATATATATTGGTCCCCTTGAGATCCATGATTATATCAGGATAGTATCTTATTTCATGGTGCTTCCAAAAAAATACTTCTCAAGTGCATGATTTGTTCCATGTATCACTTTTGATAAAGTACATACCTAACCCTTAACATTTACTAAATTCAGAATTTATATTATTAGAGTAAGATCTTTTATATGAAGAATAAGCAGTGGATATTTTGAATTTATGAGATAAATGTAGGAAGTGTGCATAAAATATCATGCATGTGTTGCATAGTGAATATATAAATGTGATGCATGTGGCTACCACCTCTACACATAAATGGTTTTACATAATTTATGATCGATAAGATGATCAATAAATGAACATCAATAGGATAAAATTCCCAAGTTCTATATAATGGAACTTGAGCCATTATGATATAGATGACACTCTCCATTTCATAAATAGTGATGAGAAATGATATATATAGGATGAGAGACTATCCTATTGGGTTTTATATTTTTGTGAGACACTACTAAGATACTTTTAAACTCTCTTCTTCACAAAGATCTATTTATCTCATTTTAGAAAGAATGAGAACCCATTTTAATTTTAGGTTTCCTCTTGATATGATCAAGTATTTAAGTGGTTGTTCTATTCCCATGAAGGCAGAGTGATTTTGTTCATTTCTCATTATGATCTCCCTTAATAAAAATCTATCGAAGGAAGGGTATGGAAGTTACTAAAACAGGTGATTTATAGGTACTCTATTTTATGATATTATTTACATATTAACTTCTTAAAGATAGATAGCTTGTGTTTTCAATTTTCTTTCACTGTAAATGACCATTGGAAAATATTATGAAACTCATAAGTGGTATCAAAGGGGTTTTATTCAATAATAAAATGTCTTTTGATCATTGGTTTTTAAAGAAAAATGAAAAATAGTATTATAGTACAAATTTTATAGGTTTTTAACCTTTATGTAAGCAGATTAAAGGTGAATTTGATTTACCCTTTTGTGAGGAGGCTATGTAAAAGTTATACCATTATGTAGAAAGTTCTTCATAAGGGTAACCTATTTATTACCTTTATAAAAATGGTTTGTGTAAAGGAAGTTCCATTACCCAAGGTGTTTATATAAAGGTTAGTGTCACTTTACCATTATGCATATTGATAGCAGAGCTTCTGTGTAAAGGTCCTTGATGTTAAACTTTGTGAAGCATAATAAAAATAAAGGTTATATATACATAAGGGGAATGTCTTAAGGTATTACCTAAACACAAGTCATTGTTTATAGGTTGTTTCCTTCTAACACTTATGTAATTATCACTCCATAAGGTTCTAGACCATCTACCCTTCTATAGAGAATCTGTAGGAAATTAAAGTTTTTTTACCCTTACATAGAGTGTCTGCATAAGGGTGTATGGAGGATACCCATACACAAAATAGGTATTTTTTAAGGTTAAATAATCTTTATTTAAAATATAAAATGTTTATAAATCATAATAGATGGTATCTTGGGATATTTTAATTTATAAGGATTTTATAAATTGATTATTTATTTATTTATAATAGGTTGAGGGTGATTCCCCCTTTATTAAATAGAAAAAAGAAAACCCATTGTGAAACTAGGAAAAGATTGAAACTGTAACATGGATTATAGTCCCATAGGAACAAACTCCTGATAGAAACAACACTTGAAGGCCCTAATATGGTCTAGAGAACCTAATTACCTAAATTCCATAAATGAATGGTATAATTCCCACCATAGGATGATACCATCAACCTATTCAAGGTGCATAACCACCAGAATTTCCCCTCGGAATATTTGAATTTCTATGAGTAATCATGTGTCACGACAAGCACAAGTCAAACATCTCGGTGCTCCCGCACCCCACCCCACCCCCTCCAATCATTACACCAATGTTTCCAGTAAAATATATTTCATAACACCTACTAAAAAGTGTCACCATGATGGACCAACACAACATGAAATATCACCCCTCCATCCTACAATAGAATATGGAGGGAGGACCAGATGATTGGTGTCAAAACACCGATCTCTCTATCGATCTTCCCACCCAATGATGTTTTGTGAGACTCTCATTGAACCGTCATCCAAATTCTCCACATCATCTAGATAAAATCACTATGTGGAAAGACCTATATTAGAGTTACCATTCATCCCTAAATGAATGTAAAAATACGGATAAATGGTGTGTGTCAACACACCTATCCCCCTTTCAAGGATTCCCACACTGTGGAACCTGTAGGAAATTCATGTTGTACCACCTTCCAAAAGCATCAGGAAAATTGTTTGGACCCATCGGGACACCTGCATCACATCGATCAAACAAAACCAATGAACAAAGTATAACCTAATCAGATTATGTATAAACCATGTCTGAGATGCATCGATATTCTATGGCATCCCAAGTCCATAATTGTTGATTTCCAAACTAGGGACAGCTTCACACCCAAATTCCCACATAATTCCCATCTCTAGCTGACTAGATCATGTAGCCCTGTGCAAAAATAGGGCCAAAGTGAACCCCAAATCTTGAATGAATCCATGTAATCAGGGACCATCTAGTTCCCTCAGCTCCGAAGCAAGAAATGATGTTTGTTTGGAAAAAGTTCTTGGATCTAGAATGAGACCAGACCTATAGAGAATAACACAGCATACATGCCACAGACCAACACCACACAAGATGATGTATCCACCACCATCACCCAGATATCAAAGATCTAGAAATATGGGATAGAACACATGGTGTAGGAATCATGAGAAGTCCAATGATGAAAATAGATCGACTGAGAAAATAATTGATGTATGTAGAGGAATCAACAAAGATTATTTGACCAAAGCCTCCTCCAAACCTCCTCCAATGAATCTTGACCAGTAATTACCCATGTAAAGAGAGGAGGAAGAGGTTCCATGACACTGTAGGGGGTTAAAATGGAAACCCTAGGGTAGTATATAATCAGACAAAGAGATTGTGATTCCATCTTCACCATTGATTACTTAATTATAAATTGTTTATAATTAATTAAATAAATTTTTATGAAACATTTTCCCAAATATTGAAGGTTAATATTTTAAAATACATTTTGAAAATTTAAATGGAATTTCTTATAATCTAAAAATAAATGGATTATTTAGAAATCATAAGATATTATTTATAAAGTGTGTATAAATTACAAAATATATATGATATTTTGATTATAAAAAATGTTTATATAATATAAATTGAATTAGAAAATTTTTTAATTCATGAAATATCATTTTAATAATATATAATATAAAATATGAAGGTGTTCATATTTAAATGAATATAAAATATGAAGGTGCTCTTATTTAAATGAATATAAAATGAGTATATTATTTCTAATTTATAAAATGTTTATAATTAGAATTTAATTATGAATTGTTCATAAATGTTACATGATTTGAAAAATAAATAAATTTTTTATGTATTTTTTAAATTTCTTTTATATTAATGTTTAGTAATTTTTTTATGAAATATGAATATTTTTTATGCTCATTTATATTATAAATTTATTCTAGGATATATCCTTTCATGTCATTGTGGGTTAAATGACATAAAATTTAATTTTCATCTACCTTGACCTTAGTTTTTAATTATTGTTGTGATCTTGATAAAAGTTCATGGGAATATTTTGTAAATATTAGGTGTTTGAGTTTTCATGAATAGTATTATCTCTTATGTAAAATCTCCCCAAGTATAGGGACTTGAGTTCAAACTACCTACTTTCTTGGAGGCTTGTTCCTTATCTAAGAAAGTGAATGGGGTTGGCTATTTGTCTTTTTGGGATTACTCATGTGGAGTTTTTCAATATCATATGAAATTATTCCTTTACATGAAGTGTTCATATAACTTATTCATGTGATGAATTTAGATATGTATAAAAGTAATTAGATTTTATTTTGGTGTAACAAAAACTTGTGGAATGTGTAAATAGTTCTGCATTAATGTGTTGTAAACACATTAATTTAGTGGTTGGAATAAGGATTTCTAAAACTAAATCCTTATAAACAAGTATACATAAAAAAAAGATACAAATTAAAAATAATGTAATAATTTTGAATTTATTATATATATATATATATAATTTATATTAAATTAGTTAGGCCTTAAAAAGAAAACCCCACAAATACTAAGTGTGAGATTCCTTCTAAAGAAACACTTTTCAATACCCTGATCATCCAACTGGGTAGTTTCACACCAAAGTGGGGAGCCCCTAAATTCTCTTGTGTATGGAAAGAAAATAATAAGTGGCTCGTACAATGGGTAGTTTCACACCAAATTCATATGTACCTGGATTGTCTTGTGTTATAATTTTTTTACATTTGATTTAAGTTACACTTAATTGGGAAACCTTGAGTTTTGGGATACCATAGGAATATAGTTGAGTGAATCCATATGATGGATTTGGTTAAAGAGTTATTCATTATTTTATTGAAGAATTATAACTATTGTGATTGAGATGAATACCTACATAAATAACTAAATTCATTAGTTTCACACCAAACCAAGGTAATTTCCTTGTGAAATATGGATGTTGGGTCACTTAATTAATGTGAATCCTGGGGTCATAATTTTTAGTGGGAGAAATTTTTTTTAAATACCTTAATAAAAACATATAATATGTGATACTAGAAAATTGATATGTATTTGTTGTATATTATGGTATAATTTACACTAATAATTTTGAGACCATTAATTAGAAAGGACTATAAAATAGTTAAATATTGGTATTTAGGATTGAGATGTGTTCTAAAGTATAAAAATTTAGAGTACCCAAATGTGAATGTTATAGAAATCAATTTCTCTAACTCTGAGTCATGGGTATTAAATACCAAGTGCATGTCACACATTTGTGTTGAAAAACATAAACTTGACGATAGGATGTAATTGATTAAGTACAAATAATATCTTCAATTAGGTAATGGAGTAATAGTTTTTTCATTAGAGTTCAACACATGTGATGTGATTTTACTAAGTAGATTAGAATTGAAATTTTTTTATTGTTTTCTATCCATAAATAAGAATTTGATTTTTGTATCCTGTTTGGAAAGAAAGGGATTTTCATTAATTATTTAAAACAAGAGTTATTCTATATATAATAATTAATTTTTTTATGAAATTGGGAATATAATAAATAGTTTATATATACTTTATATGGATATTATTGTTTATAACATTCATAATAATAAGGTTGGAGTTGATTCTAATCCCACATATCATTATCATTACCACCTTATACATATAAATTGGAAATTCATTCAAACACTCCATAGAGATAGATTGTTGGAATAATTTTATTATGAGTCATTTAATACATGTGAACCTTGTTTATTGGGAAAAATGAAAAATTCAACATTTTGTAGAAATGGTTAGAGGGATAGTGGACTATTGGATCTTATACATAATGATGCATGTGGACTAATGAGTACACAATAAATGGTGGTTTTTTGGTACTTTTTAAATTTTTTCGATGAATTTAGATGGTATGGGTATGCGTCTTTTATAAAAAAAGTATTAAATATTTGAAAAGTTCAAAGAGTTTTATAAAGATAATATATAATCAACTGGAAAAAATTATTAATGTCCAATGGTCATATCAGGGTGGTGAATACTTGAGCTAAGAATTCATAGATCATCAGGGTGATTATAGAATTGTTTCACAAATCACTCCTCCAAGAACACCATAATAGAATAGTGTGTTTTAAAGAAGGAATATTACCAGATTAAAAATGGTTTTATTGATGATAAATCTAGGTGACCTTACTATCTCATTTTGGGTTATGCTCTGGAAACTATTTAATTCCTACTAAATTGTGTTCCATTAAATCAATTATAAAGAAACCATATGAGATATGGACTGGGAAATTTTTTTGTTATGCCTTTTCTAATGATTTATTATTGTAAATCACTTGTATGATTATTGTATTCTAATATTATAGTCCCCAATTCAGAAAAATATATGTTTTTTGGTTATCCTAAGGAAACTAAGGGAAATTATTTTTACCACCCTACTAAGAACAAAGTGTTTATGGATAGAGATGGTGTTTTCTTAGAAAAAAACACATGGATCAAGTATTAAATAGGAGTAAAGTTAAACTTGGAGAATTAAAATACTAACAAATAAGAATTTTTCTTGATATAAAGGTTGATTTGGTTTCACAAAGAGTTGTGGAACAAGAACATACATGACTTGCATAAGAACCTTGAAGGCCTAGTATTATTCATTAGGAACCAGATAGATATAGATTTCTTATGGATAATGATGATAAATTAATATTCATAGTAGATGAACCTACTTACTATTGAGATACCATTGAGATATATGATTTTGAGAAATGGTTAAAAGCCATAGAATATGAGATGTACACCATGTAAACTAACCATGTTTGGAACTTAGTGGATGAACATGAAGGGATGAGGAACATAGGTTGAAAGTATGTTTTTTATAATATAATTGACATGGATGGTACTACCTATAAAGCACTCCTTGGGGAAAAGGGTTACAAATAAGTTCATGGTATTATCTATGAAGAGACCTCTTCTCCTGTTTTAATGATAAAGTCCTTTTGGATTTTTTTTATCCATAACAGATCATCATGATTATGAGATATATCATATGGATTTCAAAACTAAAATCCTTCATGATAATTTAATTGAGGAAATGTATATGATATAACCTGATGGTTTTGGATTTCCAAATTATTTTTATAATGTTTTAAAATTGTAATGATCCATTTATGAACTATTGAAATGTTATTGGAGTTGTAATAATTGGTTTTCATGGTGAAATCAATGTGTTTTTTCATAAATAATGAGGATGATTACTATGTATAAAAGTGACTTAGTGGGAGTATAGTAGTGTTTCTAATACTGTATATAGATAACCTACTACATAATATAAATGGAATCCCAATGCTTTAATCAATGATGATGGGTGTAGGTAAATTTTTCTAAATAAAATTCATGGGTGAAGAAACCTACATACTTGGTATGAGGATCTATAGAGATAGATCTAATAGGTTGCATAGATTGAGTCAGAACACATGTATCGATAAAGTGATGAAATGGTTTATCATAGAGAACTCTAGGAATAGTGCATTACTTTTGTTGAATAACATGAATCTTAGGAAGATTCAGGGTCCTTACAAATAATTATAAAGCATGGATACAATTACTTATGTGTCCTCCATAGGATCTATCATGTATTCCATGTTATGTACTCAACCTTATGCCTTATATATTTTGAGCATAATAAGTAGATACCAATCTAATCCTTGTAATTGTCATTTGATTGCTGTGAATAACATCCTTATATACTTAAAATGGACTAAGGATATGTTATTGGTCTATGGAGGAGAGTATGAGCTCTATGTAAAGGGTTATATAGATTCCAGTTTCAAATCTAGAAAATATGGTATGAAATCTCAATCTAGTTTTTTGTTTTTACAAAATGATGGAGTGATTAGTTGGAAGAGTTCCAAATAATCCATCATAGAATATTTTACAATAAAGATAGAATACATCACTAAATTGGTAGTTTCAAAGGATTATTTTTGTACTAATAAGTTCATTTATTAACTTAGATAGGTTCCTAGTATTGAGGGATAAATTGATCTATATTATGACATTAATAGGGCTATTTCTCAGATAAAGGAACCCCAATATCATAAAAGAACTAAACACATGATTCTAAAATACCATCTCATATGATATATCATTGAGAGGGGTGATGTAAATATTATTTGGGTGGCTACTCTGAATAATGTATTAGATTCTTTTATGAAACCATTGATGCATAAACTATTTGGGCCAAGTTGGTTAGAAGTGTTTTTCAAAAGCAGAAAAAGTGGTTGATGTTTCTTTGGTATCATTTTATCATTAAAAAACATCAATTCACTTTGTAAGTTTGGATGATCAGATGGAAGGATGCTCCAAAATCATATAATTAGAGACATTATTCATAAGAAAATACTTAGGCATTGGTTTATCTATTCAAGAATTTTTTTTGTGGGAAAAGGTTCTTCTTACTCACCATGGATCTGAAATAAAAGTTTCAATTAGCATGAGAAGATATATCAGAGTTTGGATATCTCAATACAAAAATCTAATGATGATTTTCTATTTTGTATGTTTCCAACATCATGAGTTAATCAAAACTTTTGATCCAAATTTTTTGAAAGAAATGGATAAAAGGTGGTCGAGTCATTCTAAGTGGTTCCAATTAGTATGAGTTTTGAATAGAAAGGTAAGAGGTGATGAAATAATTTGAATTCATATCAATATCCAATGAAAGATAGATGATTATATGTTAATACTAATGTTCTCAAAGTCATGAAGAAGTAATGATTATAATCATGAGTTTGTAAAAGAAAAAAGGATACAAGATCAAAGTATTTTGGTCTCATTTTATTAGTGTAAGATTCATCCGATGTAGATTATTTCAAAAGACTGAAAATTTTGAAGTAGATTAAGTTGAATTTTCCTAAATCACTGATTTACTGATTCGTTATATGAATTGGTCCATTGAACATGGTGTTACACTGATCCATCATAGGAATTTTGACACCATTCCACTAAACTAAAGTTTTGGTATCAACAGGTCATCAAATGTAGAGTCTTATCAAAGGAAGATTAAGACTGGTTTGTTGATACAGATCAAAAAGCGTGAGTTTTTGGGAACAATCAATCATATAAAGATCAAAAATGTAGTCAACCATTTTCATAAAACAAAGGAAATATTTTGGTTGTATTCATTTGGGTAAGGATCCAAAGAAATCATATGTTCTTTTTTGGTGGGTCAAGAATGAAAGTATAACTGTTATTTGTTTTTGTAATGGTTCAAGATTCATCAGACAATGCTTCACACTAATTCATTAGAAGGAATCATAAATAGATCCATCAAATTCATTCAAACACTGATAAGTCGTCATACATTGGATCATCGGTCTAATAAATTGAGTAAAATGAGAAATGTTTTGAATATTTTTAGAAAAGTGTTTTCAAGGGGGTTTTAAGGCTATGTAAATTACAAAAATGTTTATATCATAATTTTTTTAAAGTTTTAGTTGATGAATTTTAGTTGTTATGGATCTATGGAATTAAAATTCAATCATCATTCAAATGGTTTCAAATGTTTCAAATGGTATTGAGCAATGTAATGGTATTTTTTCAATATTACATATTTTTTCATCATAATGAAGAAAATTGAAATGAAAATTTTTATTATACTAGAAACTTTTTATGGAGTATGAAGATAGATAAAGATTGTAGAAGGTTTTAGAATAATAAATAACACTTAAGAAGTGATAAAAGAGTCAAATACAAAGAGAAAATGAATATAAAATTCAAGTTTCTATAAATTTGGTTGAGCGTGAAAGTGAAATTAGTTTCTATCCCATTCCACTTCTAGATATCCTATAAATAGAAATAAGTACAATGTATTTTTAGATTATATAGTCATTTTCACATGAAGAAGAGAAAAATCACTAAAGTTTTTTAGAGATAATAAGTTTCCAAACTGAGTTTCCCTAAGGAAGTTTTACAGAAAAAATAAGAATAAGGAATAGTTTACCAAATCTGATTGAGTCATCAGACTAAGATTTCAGTGGAATGATTGAAGTGGTTCAGAATTGTTTATGAATTATATTTTCTTATTTGTTTTATAAACTAAAGAATAATATAGAGGAAAAAATTAATCCATCAGATTAATTTTTCATACTAATTCCAATATTGAACTTCTTACCTGCTTATGGATTAGAAAGCGAAGATTTTTATTTTGAATAAATACACATGGAAGTTGATAATGCTATATAGTAACATGTTTTAAACCAACTAGTGAATGTTTCTTAACTTGTTACACAAACTTGTTTTATAGAATTTTTTCTAGAAGAATCACATGCATTGTTTGACTGATCATAGCACTACATAAGTGTGAGGGTATATCCTACTTGTTGTATCCACACAAAAGAATTTTTTCTAGTGGATTTTATTGTATTGGATTATTTCCAAACCATGCCAAGAACTACATACTCTTATTGAGTAGTGAACCTTATAAATATTTGTGTTCCTATAGATATGTGAATGTTTTGTTTTCAGTAAAGTGATATATCTTTAACAAGAGGTGATTGTTGTTTCAAAATAAAGGAAACTTAAAAGAAAAAGTTATCACTGATTCAACTCCTCCCCCTCTCAGTGATTCACTAATATTGGGTGGTCCATTTCAATTGTTATTAAATAAAATTTTCCCTTCATTTACTAATTATGGATGTTTTTTAAGAGAGGTAGTGATGTATAATCTAAATTGTTTGAACAGTAAAGGGATTCTGGTCTTTGATGGGAAGAATTATCATATCTATAAAGATATAATGTTTATTTACCTTATGTATCTTGGGTATGATATTTTAGAAGTTGTTACAAATGGATTTCCTCCCCATATTGAAAATTATCCTCTTATATATGTGGATAAGAAGAATCTAGAGAATGATGTAGGAGCTAATAATGATTTACTCTCATCACTTTATGAAATTGAGTTTCTAATATTGAAGGGAGTTGTTAATGCTAATGGTATCTGGGAAATTTTGAAGAACATTTATGAAGAAAATATGAATTTTAAGAAGGCTAAGTTATAAATATAGAGTTTAAAGTATGAATATCTCAAAATATTTGATTTTTAATATATTTTTGACTTATTTACAAGGGTTAATGATATTTTTAGAACCATAATATGTCTTGGTGAGAAGATGGAAGGTTAAACTATTGTTGAAAAGATCTTTAAAATTATTCCTGATAAGTTTGATTCCAAAGTTTTGTCTTTGGAATATAAAGATCCTAAAACTATATCTTTGGATGACTTTAATATAACTCTTAATAATTATGAAATGAGAGGGGAAAATTTATTAAATGAAAAGAAAATGTTGATGGGGAAATTTCATTCAAGGTTTCCTAGGAAGGAAATTCTAAGAAGATTCGTGGAGGAGAAGAAGAATATAGTGATTAGGAATCTGAAAATGAAGTGTGTAATGATCTTGGTGTATTTTTATATTTTAAAAAAAATTAAAATAGGTATAGTAAATTATAAAGGGAAACCTCCCTTAAAATGTTTTGAATGTGGAGTTGTTAGGAACTTTTCTGTGAATTTCCCACAAAGAAATAATTAAATAGATAGTGGGGAATGTGAAAGAAGGTCAAGAATATCTTATAAAAAATATTGCGATAATTCAAAATATTATTCAAATGGAAAATATAGAAATTTATACTAATCTAAAAGGAGAATATTTTTTTAAAGATGATCAAGATGAAGACCATGAAGCTAAATCTGAAAAAATCAGTGAGGTTGTTGGAGAAAATACTTTAATTGAAATTGTTAATGATGAAGTGTTTAGAAGTAGTATTTATAAAGTATAATGAGTTTTGAATTTCACCTAAATAGATAATTGAAATAATTTCTTATAAAGATATTAATACATAAAAAATAAATCAATAAGTTGAAGAAGGAATGTCCTATAACAAAAAATAAAGAATGTATTCTTGAAGATAAATCTAAGTTGCTGGAAGAGGTTGATTTTATAAAGAATTTTCTTGAGAAATAAAATAATTATAATGAGCATCTTGAAGAAAATTTTAAGTAAAAGGAAGAATAATTTGAACTAATTAAACAAAAAAATCTAAAGTTGAGTAGGGAGTTACAAGTTTCAAGAACTCTATATCTGAAGTTTGTGAAAGTTCTGAAAAGGGTAGACCTAAAAAGGATATACAAAATTTATTTTCAAATTTTGAAAAGAAATTTGAAAATTTTTCTAAGAATAATAAATCTTGGAAATTCATGTATGTGTCCAAAACAAACAAATTTGGAAGTATAGAAGTTTCTAAAATATCTGTGTCCAAAAAAAAGATACTACCACTTCTAGTTCTGATAAATTTTGTAAGAAATATAAGTCTAAGATGAATATTTTAGGTGATAATATAATGTTTGGGGCTCAACAAAGTTCTGATTTAAAAGATAAGAAAGTCACTGAGAAACACATTCATAATTTTTAATAGTATGAAAGTTATAGAGTAAAGTATTATATCTATGGATATAACTAGTATTGTGGAGGATTTGGGAATAAGGTAAATTGGTATTGGTTTAATCAACTACATTATAACTATTCCAATGTTATAGAAGGAAATGATAAAGGGGATTCAATCCTATCAAAGAAATAAATATGATAATGGTGTGTTAAAAGTTGAAAATATGTTCCAAAATTTGGAATATATTTCTGAAATATGTGAAAAAACAGGAAATCTTGCAAAAGGATGTCTTTTTTTGTTATTTTCATAATAACATGTTCATAAAAATTCTCAAAATTCAGATGAGATGAAAGATAAAGAGAAATAAAAATATCTTTTTGTATAAATCTCTCTCAAATCTACAAAAGGATAAGGACCTTGGATTTTGGATACTGGGTGTACTTCTCATATGATAGGAGATTTGAAATTGTTAAAAAAATGTGAAATATTTCAAATAAGTAACAGTGACGTTTGGTAAAGATGAGTCCCTTAGAATCAAGGGTGTTGGATCCGCTGTTATTAGGGAAGAAAAGGTGAAATATAAGAAAACATTGTTTTTTGATGGGTTTAAACATAATCCATTGAGTGTTTCAATGATTTGTGATAAATATAATAATTTTTTTAGAAAATATAGTAATATTGAAAAGTTGTTACAAGAGGCCAACATACAAAATGAAACTTTTTCAATTTGGTGAAGTTTATAATTCATGTTACTTAAGCATGGTGGAATAAAATTAGTTATGGAATAAAATTTTGGGATATATCTATTAGAGAAACATGATAAAGTTATAAAATTGAGGAAGTGTCTGTGGTATTCTTGATATGTCAATAATACGGTATTTCTGTTGCACAATTTTTCAAAAAGGGAATATTACAAACTCTATGTATAAGAAATTTTATATTCATTCAACTTAACCCATGGAATTTATTCATTCTGATATATGTGGTCCAATGAGAAAACAATCGACTTTTGGATGTAATTAATTCATTTTTTTCAATGGTGATTTTACTCCCATTAATTATGTTCTATATTTTAAAAATAAGCCAAATGATCTAAATATGTTTAAAAGTTTTAGGAGAAGCACTGAGAAGGAATTTGGGCCTCCTATGAAGAAGTTGAGAGTTAATAATTGTGGTTAATACAATAATGAAGAGTTTAAAAGTTATTTTGAAAAACATAGAATTCGACATGAGTTCAGTACACCATATACACCAATAAAATGGTGTTTCTAAAAATAATAATAAAATTTTGGTTGAAATGGGGTGTACTATGTTACTTGAACAAGGTCATTATCATTACTTTTGGAGGCAATCTATGAGAACAACTACTTATATTCAGAACTAGTGTTTCTATAGTACAAGTTCCAATATGACTCCTTATGAAATTTTCTATGATAAAACTCTAAGTTTGAAACACTTAATAGTTTTTTGGAGTCCCTGTATCATAATGAACAATGTTCTAAACCTTGTAAAGTTTGATCAATGAGGTAAAGATGGAATATTTCTTGGATATTCTCTGGATGAAAGAGGATATAGATGTTTCAACAAAGAAACGGGAATATTGGTTTAATATATTTATGTAAAAGTTCTTGATAATAGGAAGTAAGATACTATAAAAACACATATAGATGAAGAAAATGAAGAGGATGAAAGAATTTTTTTACTAAGGATGTAAATAATTGTGATAGAAGTGAGGTAGAAGAATAGGACTTAGCTATTTCTAGTGATGAGGTATAATTTTGAAAATATCATCCTAGGTTGAGGAAGTAAGTGGAAGATCAAAACATAATTAGGGATCAACATCAAGAGGTTCAAACAAGAATAACATCAATGGTCATTACAAATACTTATTTTTATTCAAAATTCAAAGTTAAAGACTTTACTTAAGCCTTTGAGCATCTAGAATGCATTCAGGATATGAATGAAGATTTGGATCAGATTGAGAAGAATGATACACGTGAACTCATACCAAATCCAAATGAAAAAATGTTATTGGTATAAATTGGGCGTTCTTAATCAAGTTGAATGGAGATGGTAAAGTAATAATAAACAAATCAAGATTGGTCTATAAATATTACTTACAAATTGAAGGCATTTATTTTTATGAGACTATTTCTTTGTTATAAATGTTAGAAATAATTAAATCTTTCTTTCAATTTCTATATGATGAAGTTAAAAAAATTCAGATGGTTGTGAAGTTGATATTTCTGAATGGAAAAATTGATGAAGAATTTTATGTTGAAAAAATGTGTGGTTTTTTTATTAGGGAGGATTAAATTTAAATGTGAATTCTAAAGAGATACTTGTATGGGCTAAATCAATATCCAATGGAATGGTACTCTAAATAGGATACCTAGTTAAGGAAATTAAACTTTAATAATGGAAGAGTTGATAGAAATATTTACATCAAATAAATTTAGGGTATTTCCATCATTGTTATTATATATGTTGATAAAATTATATTTACTAGGAATGATGAAAGAACTTGTGAAATGTTTTCTAAAAAAAATGAATAAGTTGTTTTAAATGTTCATGCTTGGTGAAAAGAAATACATTCTTGGGTTAAAATTTTCCCAAAATAAGAAACACATATTTTTTTCTCAAGAAAAGTACACTAAGGAACTTATTAATATGTTTTTAAGGGAAAATTCAAAACATGTTTCCACACAAATTTATTTAGGAACCAAGTTTACTAAATATGGATAAGGTAAGAAAGTTGACTCTAAAGAGTTTCGAAAGACGATTGGAAGTTTGTTATATATGAATTCCTCAAGACCATTCATTTTTTATGTTGTTACCTTATGTGTAGGATTCCAAATTTCTCCAAAATAATCACATTTCTATCTCGAAAAAAATCCTTATATATATAAAAGGCACAACAGATTTTGGAATTAGGTACAACATCTTGGAAATAATTTATTTGTTTGGATATGAAGATACTGATTTCACAGGAAGTGTTGATAATAAAAGATCCACTTCGGGTGAATTTTTTTTGGGGGGAATGTTTTGAAAGTTGGTATAATAAGAAAATAAATCAGTGTAACATATCATGGAAGAGGATGAGTATATTTTTTCCTCTCAAGATTCCACACAACTTATGTGGATGAAGTCTTAGTTGTAATATTTACATATTGAAGTGAAGTTACCTCTTCTCTTGGGTTGGGATAATAAAAGTTATATTAACCTTACTAAAAATATATTAAAACATTATCATTCAAAACATATTGATATCAAATTTCACTTTATCAAAGAGCATGTATAGAATAATTAACTCAAGTTGGAGTTTGTTACTATATAAGAACAAGTTGTTGACATTTTCACAAAACCTTTACCAAAGGAGGAACTTTTTTACTGAGGATGAACATGGGTTCCAACCTCTTTCTCTCCAAGTTTGAGGTACATGATTCTATCCCCACTCTCATCTTGTCTTTGGATAGTGTTTTCAAATGGGGATAAAATTATGATTCATAAATCTATCCCTTGATATGTGAAAATATGTGCTAAACCTTTTAAAGAATAATGTATGTAGGGGGAGTTGTGGGTAAGATATGAACTCAACATGTAATTGTGTGAACTATTTTAATAGTTTTATGAAGTGTATTTAGGAATGGTTTTTTAAGAATAAATAAGTTATGGAAATATGGAAGTAAAGTTTGAAAGTTGAAGAAGTTTCTTCAGTCACTACTTATGGACTTCATGGTTTTTTTTCAATAATTATTGTTTCCTATAATGAGTTCACTCATGTATTCTTATAATTTTGTATAAGTGATCCATACATTGAGATTACAGATTTCAGTGATTTATGAACCTTGGTTTACAACAAAATCCAAATGGGAATATTTTTGGGAACAAGTTGGATGGAAGTGTTTTTTAGAAGCAGAAAAAGTGGTTGATGTTTGTTTTGTATTTTTTTATCATTATAAAAAATCAATTCACATTGTAAGTTTTGATGATTTAATGGAAGGATGAACAATACATAGATAATTGGACATAATATTCATAATAAAATCCTTAGGCTTCAGTTTTTACGTTCTAGAAGTCTTTTTTGGGAAAAGGTTCTTTGGACTCAGCTTGGGTCTGGAATGAAAGTTTCAATCAATTTTTGAAGCTGTATTGGATTCTAGATATCTCAATAAAAAAATTGATGATTATTTTCTATTTTTTAATCTTCCTACATCATGAGTTAATAAAAACTTTTTATCCAATATTTTTCAAAGAAATGGATAAAAGGTGGACAATTCATTCTAAGTGGTTCCAATCGGTTTTAGTTATGAATAGAAATAAAGGAGGTACTGAAAGAGTAGGAAGTTGTATAACTTAACAATGAAATTCAGATTATGCTATGCTAATAAAAATGTTCTCAAAGTCTTGAGGAATATAATATTACAATAATGATTTTGTGGAATAAGAAAGGATATGAATTCAAAGCTTTCTGGTCACAGTTCATCGGTGTGAGATTCATCATATGCAAAAAATTTCAAAAGCCGAAGAATTTTGAAGTTTCTAAAGTCGATGTTTACTGAAGCACTAATCAAAAGATCCATCATACAATCCATTTAATCATACATGGAGTTCCATTAATCCATTAGAGGAATTCGGAAACTGTTCTATCTGACAAAATTTTTTGTATCAATAAGTCATTGGATGCAGAGTCCTATTAGAGGAAGATCAAGAATGATTTGTTGATGTAGATCATAAAGTGGAAATTGTTGGGACTAATCAATTGAATGAAGATCAAAAATGTATTCAATCATTTTTATAGATTAAAATATCTTTGTTGGTTTTCTTCATTTAGTTTATAATCTAAATAACTTTGATGTAATTTTTTAGTGGGTCGATAATGAAATAAGAACTATTTTTTGATTTTCAAGTGGGTCAAGAGACATTAGAAAATGATTGACATTGATTCATCAGAAGTAATCATAGAATGATCCATCAGATGCATTCTGACACCAATAAGTCATTAGATTTAGGATCATTGGTCTGGGAAATTGAAGAAAATGAGAAATTTTTTGAACCAATTGGTGAAGTTTTCTTAACTTTTTACACAAACTTTTTTTACATCGTTCATGCTAGAAGAAGTAAATGAATTTTTGTATTAATAATAGTTATGCATAAGTTTAAGGGTGTATCCTACTTGTTTCATCCACACCAAAGGATTTGTTTCGAGTGGATTTTGTGGAATTGGATTATTTCCAAATCATTCCAAGGACTAGATACTCTTGTTGAGTATTGAACCTTGCAAATATGTGTGCTCCTATGAATGTTTGAATGTTTTGTTTTCATAAAAGTGATAAATATTTAACATTAGGTGATGTTTGTTTCAAAATAAATTAAACTTAAAATAAAAAGATATCACGTATTCACCCCCTCCCCCTCTAGTGATTCATTGATCTTGGGTGGACCTTTTCAGAAACAACCTAAGGGTCATGTAAAATCTTTGGGTGTTTAATACATGATAGATTAGTTGTAATGGTTTTAAATATATCATGATATTATAATAAATTAAATCTTTAATTATCATTAATTAATGTGTATTGTAATTAGTTTTACATGAACGGTCGAATGATAATATTCACTCAAATTGTGAATTTGATTTATCCCTAAAAAATTTTCATTAAAGAATTTTATAGGTTTTAATGATATGATAAGGTTATATTTAATATATTATTATACTCATTGCAAATATTTCTATTTGAATTAAAAATAATAGATTTATTTTGTAATAAATAGAGACATGTTACTTGGATTGATCTGATAAAGTATATCTCATGGAATGTCATAAAGTCATCGATACACTTAAGAGTGTGTGCTTATTATAAATCCTTCCTACCTGATATTAGAGATATACCTAACATGAAAACCTTGATACTTTTATAACCTACTTACACAAGTTTAATCATTGAATTACCTAATACAGTGGTGGTTGGGTATTTTGTTGATCATGTCGTTGGTTGGAGCACAACCAAAATGGGATTCGATCAGTTGTATATGAAATTTCGTCCTTGATTGAATTAGGCTGAGGAAATGCATGTCCATTATTATTTTTTCACATATGATGTGTTCAATTACATGAATATGCGACATGGGATATAATTATTAGAAAAATGAATGACATGTGATGTATTCATCGACTTGGTCAGTAGTTTTTTTAGAATCAAGAAATAATGAGAGAGAAATACTAGATTTATATCTTCTATTTATAGTGTTTAATTTTTTTCATGGAAAATTTAATTTTATAGGTTTACACATGATGTAAATGTCACATCTTATGGTGGGAATGTTTGGGTAGAGATATGAGTATATTTGATAGAGATCACACCAAAACCCTTCATATATGGAGTAGCACTTATGCTTTTATTTATGTCACACTTTTATTATATCTATGAAATATAAATTTAATAGTTTTTTCAACACTATTGAGGCCTATAGGGTCACACATTTTTTCCATTAGATATAGATGAAATTTTGGACACACTGTTTGTTCAAAATGAAGAGTGTTTGATAAAAAACTGTATCTAAATTTTTTTGTATGGTTTCAAAAATATTTGTAAAGTTTTTTATAAATTCCTTATGGGATTTTAGTTAAAGGGGAGATTTTTAGAAGTGAACATAAAATCTCATGCATGTGATGCATGGTGAATGCATACATGTGATGAATGTAGTTTACACCTCCACTCTTGAATATCTTTTCATCATGTATAATCAATAAGATATATTATAATGGTTTGAAGATACACAGTCATTAAATTTTTTAATAAATGAGCATCAATAAAATGAAACTTTTAGGTTCCATCACATGGAACTCAATCCATTACTATTTTTTCGATGCTCTTCATTTCATGAAGACTATTAAGGAAGGATATATATAGGATTAGATTCTCTATTTTTGGGTGTGCAAAGGGTGTGAGACACTATTAAACTACTTCCAAACTGTCTTCTTCCTGAAACACTATATATCTCATTTTAGAAGGTGATAATAACCCTTTAGATTTTTTGAAACCTATTGATATGATAAAGGATCCAAGTGGTCATTTTATTCCCATATAGAAAGATTTATTTTATTTTTTTCTCCTTATAATCTCCCTCAAGCACACTTCATTGAAGGAAGGATATGAAAGCTACTGTAATATATGATTTACTGGTAGTCTATTTTATGAAATTATTAACATGTTAATTTATTGAAGATATATATTCTATGTTTTGGGTTTTCTTTTATTATAAATGATTATTACATGATCTGCAAAACCCATCAATAAAGTTTTTTGGAATAATACCACTCACCTATTCAAAGTTTTATAGAAAACCCATAAGTTTGGGGAAGTTGTGTGAGAACCAAACGATGTAATGAGAGTGTGGTATCCTCATTTGTTTTCATAAAATTAATAGAATTTTCAGGGTGAAATTCATTTTAAGGGGGGTATAATTCTACAACCCGCGATTTTGGTAAATATTTTCCACTAAAATAAATTCAAAGTATTTTATAGTTTGTTTTACACATAAAACTGAGCTTATATGAATCGTGAAATATTTTATTATTAAAAATGATAGTTATAGACTATAAATTAAAATTATATAATTAATGTAACACCCCAAGATTTTATGGTATTTCTATTTTAAATTTAACAACTTTAATAGCTTATATTGCAAGAAATACTAATTTTAAAACCACGATATGCTACTAAATATTAAATCTTTTTTGGAATAGTAATATGACCATTAGGAATAGTAATCTGGAAATTAGAAGAATAACCTCACTTATGAAATTATAAACAAAATTTAGGTATCTCATAAATGAAAATATTATATATTTATATCATGGAATAATTAAATAAATGTTTTAAAAATGATAAATTAAGTGTCCTTATTTTTATGAAACGTAAATGTTTATTTACAATTTTATAATTAATATAATAATTTAAAATAAAATTTATTTTAAAAAACATATTCATAAATTACTATTTTGTTTCATTATAGTTATAAGATAATTTTATGATACCATAATTAATTTTTGAATGTGTCGTAAAATCAGTTATAATATTGCCAATTATTTTTTTCATTATTAAAAGCCGGTTTTTGGGTTCCCGATACCCCACTACATGATTTCAATACAACCACTTTCACCCTTACACAATAAAATCATAACCATTGTGACCAAGAAACCAAGAACAAGGGAATAAGAACATCATAAATGCTGGCCAAACCTCATAAAGGATTACCTTGAACGCCCCGCGGCGTGACCATCGACACCGCCCCAAATCCTCCTGTTGGAAAACTCTAGAGGAATTCATCCAGCCTATAAGATAAATGAAATGGACAAGATTCCATCCACATAGTATGTCAAAGAATCAGTTATAATATTAAAATCTATATTTTTTGAATAAATGATGATTTTATTTAAAAATTAAATTTCTCATATTTTGAAAATTATTTTCATAAATGGAGTCAATTTTTTAAATCTACACATCAAAAAATTATTATGTTGAATTTTTTGTATTTTTTTAAAATAGTTGATTTTTTTATGAATAGTGAAATACGGTAATTTATAGTATTTAAAATTTTAAGCCAAATACATGAATTTGTTAGTCATTTATGGTGTATAGATGATATAAGAATCATTATTTAGAATTCAAATTCACTATTTACTATACATAGTCACAATAATCAATATTATTGATAGTTTTGAGTCAAAATAATAAACAAATGAATAAAATAATAAAAAACACCTCTCTCCTCCCACTATAAATACCACCCCTCACCACCTCTTCTCTTCACACCTTTTAAGCCTTAGATCTTGATTATATTCTACCCAATTCATCTCCCAAACCTATTTCTCATGTTCTATTTTTTCTAGTCTCACTAAAAACTATTTCCATGTGCCTTAGGAGGTTCTCAAGGAGACGACAGTAAAGAGGTAAAACCCTCCCTCTTTCTCTTTAAGTTTATTTTATTTTCTTATCATTACCTCACCTATCCTATCAAAGTAACATGATATATTCATTATAATATATATATATATATACTTTAATTTTATTTTTTTAATTAAATATTCATCATCAAATATTTTCTCCTAAACTTTTATTTTAAAAATGAAACATCACCAGTGATGTGTCGATTCACCACCATCAAGAACTAAAATATTTCATTTCCTATAAACAAATTCAATTCTAGTAATAAAACCATTATTATTGTTAAATAATATTGTAATATATATATACTATAATTTATATCATGTTCTGAAACCAATATATAAACATAATATAAAATAAAATGACACAAGTTCGTGATGGTCGTGAAAACTGCCAAAATAAATTAAGACATTTTCATCAACATTTTATCTAATTAATCATCATAATACCATATAAAAAATGATATATTAGATCATAAAAATTTTATAAGTTCATTAATGCTAAATAATTTCACTTCTGGAGAAGTTATTTCTATTTGAAAAGAACTCTCATATTTATACTCAAGGGAACCAACCATAAAACCATGAAATAAATTCTCCTAGAACAACAAAAATAAATATTATAACCCATCGAATTATAAATAAATTAACTTAATAAAATTATAATAAATAAAACATATTTTTATTAGTTTATTCATTAAGTAATTAATAAATCTAGTTTAATTATCCTGGACATTAATTACAAGTGCAAAACGCTTTCGAACATAAGGTAAGGGTTTTCTCATATCACTTTTATTTCTGTGAAAAATTTATTATTCAACCCTTATTCCTTGTGTTTGGTGTATTTATATTTACTTTTGATATATAATTTCATAAATACCTTTATCTTTATGTTATTTAATGTTTTATTTAATAATTATTTCGTTTATGGGGTATATGGTCTGACTGATTACAAAGTGGTAAGGGGATTCTTAACCCAATTTCCATTATTTAGGTTAAAAATATACTCTAATTATTATTTCATGTTAGGATTATGGGTGAAATGACATTTTATTATATTATATATTATTTAAACATTTTTATTTGAATTTAAATTGTATAAAAATAATTGATTCATTTGGTTAACGCTAACACTTTTTAAAAAAAATACTATTTTAAATGTTTCTTTTTATAAGTTCAAAGTAATTGTTTTTTAAAAACTTATATAGCATGAGATGATTTTCCAGCTTTCATGAAAATATAATTCCTTGAGTAATCCTTTATAATTTTACAATTTCATTTTGAAATAAAAATTTTTCTATTATAATTGTGTGGATTTTTAAATAAATGACTTCAAAGTAAAAGTGGTATTTATCTCAAGAATTTTTCAATGATTTTATAAAAGTATTTTTACCTACGTCAACACTATTTGTTTGATATTTTTATTAATTCAGTTTGATCTATTATGATACCATATACCATATTTTATTTTATTTCTTTATGATTATTATTATTTTAGATAATCTATTTGGATACCATTCATCATATTGTATTGGATGATTTATGATTATGTTTATTGTTTTGGGTAAAGTTACTAACATTTTATATACTCATTTAAACATGAATGTATATGTTGATTATATCTAACCCATTTCATATGAGGAATGAATTGGACTTAGTAAGTGTTGGCTGAGGCCCGCTATAGCCACTTGATTCATCAGTGGGTCTCATGAGATAAAATAGATAGGGTTATGTTTGAGGCCTTATCCATTTATGTAGACTACTTGGATGAGGCCTTGATGGAATGTTTATGATGTCTAGAATTATGCATTCCATCATTATGAGATTTATTATTGATATTCCATATTATTATTCAACTAGTAGAATATCCATGGTTAAGTTCCATTCTCATGTGATTATTTATATGGAATTATTTGATCATATTTCATTATTATCATATTATGAACAAGATTATGTTTTAATGTAATGTGTTTTTAGTTATTCACCTTACCTTATTGTTTATGATTATTTATGATAGTTTCTGTTGTATTCTTTCCCTTACTGAGCATCTGATCTCACCCCTTTCTTATGTTTTATTTTTACCCAGGATTCCAAGATGTATATTTTGATTGACATGTAAGGATAATCTAGAAGAACAAGGATGTTTCCAATGGAGTTACTATGTTTTATTTCATTTCAAGTTGTAATGTAATTATTATGTCTGTATCTAGTTTTACAAAGCTACTAAACTATTTTTTCCTTTGGTATGTGATCTCTTGTACTTAGTACCAATGTAATAAATTAAGGCAATGGATTCGGGATATTAAGTTATGGGTCATTACAGTTAGTAACAGATTATGTTTAGTATAACTTTTAGAAACTATATTTTAAAAAATATATATTATGGAAATATAACCCTATAACTGAATTTGAGAATATTCTCAAGGTATCAAATCTTATTATTTATTTATTAGTTATACTTTAAATGTTTCACTATTTTTAAAATTTCATAATGAAAACTAGTGTATTCCATTATTTAGAAATGATACCTAGTTGAAGGAATGAAAAATGTATCAATGCACATATTCATTGTAGGTAATTCTATACCATGCAAGATAATGATGTTGGATATAGGGTAGAAAAAATTATAAATATACTGGTAAAACTGACTCATGTTATAAGAAATAACCTTACTCACATGGAAAATCCTAATCCACAACACGATGTACCAATGTTATACTGCTTCATGAGACAAAAACCTACTTTATTCAATGGGACTGCAAACCCATTTGTAGATGATCAATGGATAAGTTCTTTAGAGAAGATATTTCTCACCTTGGGAAGTAATGAAAGGGGGAAAGTTATCATGGTTGTTTATTGTCTCTCGAAAGATGTGTATCAATGGTGTTCATTAATTCAAAATACAAAGGAGGAAGATAAAATTGAAAATATGGAATTGAATTATTTTAAGAAAATTTTCTTGGAAAAATATTTCTCTCATGAATAACGAGTGGATATAGAGAGAAAATTATTGTGTCTGAGATAGAACGGATATGAAAAGATTTCTATGTTTGAAGACAAATTTACAAGTTTAGCAAGGCATGTTGTGGACTACATAAATAATCCAATGAGAAAGATTAACCATTTATTTTATGTTCTTGAACCAATTATATGAAGGGAACTAGTCTCCTAAACATTCTAATCATATGAAGATAAAGTACCATGTTCCATCAATGAAGAGAAATAATTTTCAAAGCCATATGGATTCAAAGGGAAGCAAGATAAAAAGAGGTTTCTTGAGTACCCTAGAAAATAAAATAAGGAAGAAGGGAAGAAGGGAATAATAAAATTTCCAACTTGCAATAAATTTGGAAAGAAACATCATGTAACATGCCTATAGGGAATGGAAATTTGTTACTAGTGTGGATAAAAAGGCCACCCGGCCCGTGATTGTAAGGGAAAGAAAGAATTCAGAAATGTGAAATGCTTTAGCTATAAAGGATATGGGACACTATTTACATGAATGTCCAGGATTTCAAGGTAACTTACCCTAGAAAAGGAAAAGGGAACAAGGCCATGATTATACAGTCACAATAGTTGTGGTTGAAGTTTCTAATGATGTGGTGGAAGGTACTTTAATCATATCCTCAAATTTAGATAAAGATTTATTTGATTTTAGATCATCACATTGTTTTATATCTTATTAATTTTCTATAAAAATTAGATATTTATGATTCACCTTAATAAGGTAGTTTTTAGTCAAAACTCCTAGTGGAAACCTTATTTCAACAAAGATGTGTTGAGAAGTTCCTATTATGACACATAGACATGCTCTAATTTCTGATATTATTATCATACCTATGATTAATTTTTATATAATCTATGGTATGAACTAGATTTCAAAATTTAATTCAAAAAATTATTGAAAAGATAAGGAAATTATTATTCATGATGAATATATGGAATTTATTACCTTTAGAGGGGAGACTTCATCATCTGAGTCATATCTGGATCCACCTCCTATAGCTCTTCTAAATGAGATTCTTAGAGAATACTAGTAGATACAACCTACTTATGAAAAATATGATCTTCAAATTGAGGATGTACCTATTATAATGGAACACATAGATTCATTTTCAGAGGAATTGCTTGTACATCCTCAAAGTTGAGTTTTCTATTGATTTAATCTCTGATGCAAGACCTATATCAAAAACTCCTTATAGAATGACCACTGTTTAGTTAATAGAGTTAAAGAAATAACAATAGTAATTTAATGACAAGGGATTTATACACCCCAATGTTTCACCTTGGGGATATCATATTATTTTCATTAAGAATAAATATGGATATATGTGGATATACATTGACTATAGGTAGATCAATGTTATTATGATAAATAACAAGTACCTGCTACCTAGTATTGATGACTTATTTGACCAACTCCATGGAGCTCAATATTTTTAAAAGGTTGATCTTCATTCTGTATGTCATCAATTTTGTGTGAATAAGGAATATATTATAAATATAGTTTTTTGAAGAATTTATGGACATTATGAGTTTATAGTAATTCCATTTGGACAAACTAATGCACCCCCTATTTTTATGGATCTAATGAATAGAGTATTCAAGGAATATATTAATAATTTTGTTATTGTATTTACTGATGATATCTTGGTGTACTCCAAAATCTATGGGGACCATGATAACCACTTTCATATTTTTATAGAGACACTTATAAAAAAAGTGTTATATGGGAAGTTTATCATGTGTGAATTTTGGCTTCAAACAACTTATTTTCTTGGCCATATTTTCTCAAAGGATTGAATCTTAGTTAATCCTGTGAATAAAAAGGTAATACCAAAGTCACCCACACCAATGAATATAACCAAGGTATGTAGTTTTATTGGTTTAGAAAGTTTCTATTGGTGTTTCATTTAGAATTTGTCCCGATTAGCTAACCTATTAACCAAGATTACTCGTAAAGGTGTTATGTTTATTTATAAAATGGAATGTGAATAATGCTTTGAATAATTGAAGAGGATATTAGTGAACTCTTCGATCTTGAATATACCATTTTGAAATGGTGTATTTGTGATTTAAAGTGATCCATTGAAGAAAGGACTTGGCCGTGTCCTTATGCAGAATGATGTAGTTATTTCCTACGCATCAAGGTAGTTAAAAACTAATGAACATAACTATCCAACTAATGATCTTAAGTTAGAAGCTGTAATATTTTCTCTGAATATATGGAGACACTATCTCTATGGTGAAATATGTGAGATATATACAAATCAAAATAGTTTTAAATATATCTTCTCATAGAAATAACTCAACATATGTCAAAGGTGATGACTCGAGCTAATCAAGGATTTTGATTATTCAATACACTACCCCCCAAGGAAGGAAAATAAGGTAGTAGATGCTTTGAGCAGGAAGGATCATACAGTTCTAAAAAAAATTGTGATTGATAGGGATCCTAGGTGCATGTATCTAGTAAATATGGATATGGTAATTATCAAGGTGAAATGTCATTACTTTTTCAATTGGTTTCCAAACCATATTTATTAAAAATGATAAAAAGTTCTTAGTCTGGTGATGAGAATTTTCAAAAAAAATTAATGTTTTGGATGATGGGAAATTGGTATAATTTTTATATGAAGATAGAATTTTTAAATTTGGGAAGATAATTTTTATTCCCACTATAATTGAGATAAAAAATAATTGTTGGATTATTCTCATAGATCAAATTTCTTTATACACCCTCATATCACTAATATGTATAGAGATTTGAAGGAAATATTTTGTGGGATAATATGAAGAAAAAAATACTGATTATATGTCTAGATGTTTAGTCTTTCAATAAATGAAGGCTAAAATATAAAATCCTAGAGGATTCAGGCAACCTCTACCTATTCCTATATGTAAATGGGATGAAATTACTATGGATGTGTTCACTAGATTATAATAGACTCTAAGAAAGAATGAATCAATATGGGTAATTGTTGATCGACTTACCAAATATGCACATTTTCTCACTATAAGGGAGGATTTTACATTGGAGTGCCTTTCAAGAATCTATATTAAAAAAGTTTTAAGACTTCACGGTACACCTCTATTGATTGTGTCTGATTAAGATCCCCATTTTATATCAAAATTCTGGAAAATTATTTAGAACGCTTTGGATACCATGCTTCATTTGAGTACTTCTTATCACTCTTAAATCGATGGACAGTCTAAAAGAAACATTCAAACATTAGAAGACATGTTGATATCATACTCACTTGAATTTCAAGGTATATGGGATCAGTATTTACCATTGATGTCATTTTCTTATAACAACGGTTTCCATTCAAGTATTCAAATGAAATCAAATGAAGCATTGTATGGAAAGATATGTCATGCACCAACATTTTGGGATGAAGTTGGTGAAAGTCATTTTGTAGGCCCAGAACTTATGGAATAGATAATTAAAATTTTAAAGACTATATAGGCTCATATCAAATAATATCAAGGTAGGAAAAAGATATATGTCGATAACCGGAGGAAAGATTTGGAGTTTTAAGTGGGATAGCATGTCTTCATTAATGTATTTTCATGGAAGAGTGTTATAAGATTTTAAAATAAGGGAAAACTAATCCCTAGGTACATTGGACCTTTTTAAATTCTTAAAATAATTAGAGTTATAGCATACCAATTAGCAATTCCACCAAGTCTCTAAAAGGTTCATGATGTGTTCCACATCTCTTTGTTAAGGAAGTACATGCTAGATCCAATGCATGTTCTCACTTTTTAAGTAATAGAATTGGAACCTAATTTATCTTAACGTGAAGAGAATATAAAAATTCTAGACACTTGATAATATGTGTTGAGGAATTAGGAGACTCATCTAGTAAAGGTACTTTCGAAAAATCATAAAACTGAAGAGGCAACATGGGAACCAGAGGAAGTTATGATAAAGAACTGCCCAAATATTTTTTAAGAGGTGACATTATAAAAATTTTGAGGAAGAATTTTTGATGGAGGTGAGAATGTAACACCCCAAGTTTTTATGGTAAGAATATTTTAAATTTAACATCTTTTATAGCTTATATTACATGTAACACTAATTTTAAAACCATGATATACTATTAAATATAAACATGACTGTTAGAATAGTAATGTGACCATTAGGAATAATAATCTGAATATTAGAAGAATAACCTCACCTATTAAAGTGTAAATAAAATTTATTTATCTCATAAATGAAAATATGATATAGTTATATCATGGAATAAGTAAATAAATGTTTTTAAAATGATAAATTGAATGTTATTATTTTTTGTGAAATGTAAATATTTATTTAAAATTTTATAATTAATATAATAATTAAATAGAAAATTTATTATCATATAATATATTCATAAATTAATATTTTGTTACATTATAATTATAATATAATTTTATGAGACAATAATTAATTTTTGAAAGTGACGTAAAAGCAGTTATAATATTAAAATCGATATTTTTCGACTAAATGAAGATTTTATTTAAAATTTAAATTTATCATATTTATAATATTACTTTTATAAAATGGATTTCATTTTTAAAATCTAAAAACCAAAATATTATTAGGGTTAATTTTTTGTATTTTTCTAAAATAGTTGATTTTTTTATGAACAGTGAAATATGATATTTTATGGTATTTAGAATTATAAGCCAAATACATAAATTTATGAGTCATGGATGGTGGATAGATGATGTAAGAACTATTAGTTCGAACTCATATACACTAGTTACTGTACATATTCATAGTAATGAACACTATTGATAGGCTTGATCCAAAATAATAAATAAACGAATAAAATAATTAGAAACACACCTCTCGTCCCATAATAAATACCACCCCTCTCCACCTCTTATACTCACGCCTTATAAGCCTTGTATTTTGATTATATTATTCCCCATTTCTCTCCCAAACCTATTCCCCACGTTATGGTCATTCTGGTCTCACCAAAATATCATTTCCAATTTTTTTAAGGAGGTTCTCAAGGAGACGACAATAAAGAGGTAAAACCCTCCCACTTTCTCTTTTAGTTTATTTTCTTTTCTTATCATTACCTCACCTATCATATACAACATAAAATGATAACTCCAGTATAATATATATATATACTATAATTTTTTTTAATGGAATATCCATCATTAAATCTCTTCTCCACTAGTTTTATTTTAAAAATGAAAACATTGTCTGTGATGTGTCGATTCACCGCCTTCGAGGATGACTAGTTTTATTTGTTCCATTACCACCTTCAAGGATGGTCATTAAACCATTATTATGGTTAAATAATATTTTAATATACATATTATAATTTTTATCATGTTATATAACCAATATATAAATATAATATTAAATAAATTGACACAAGTTCATGATGGTTGTAAAAACCGCCAAAATAAATTAATGCATCTTCATCAACATTTTATCTAATTAATTATCCTCATAACATATAAATAAATGATATATGAGATCATATAAAATTATATAATTTCATTAATAATAAATAATTTCACTTTTGGATAAGTTATTACCATTTGACAAGAACTCCGATATTTATACTCAAGGGAACCGACCATAAAACCATGAAATGAATGCTCCAAAAACAATTAAATTAAACATTATAACCCATCTAAATTGACATAAATTAACTTAAAATAAATAAAATATATCTTTAATATTTTATTAATTAAATAATCAATAAATCTAATTTAATTTTCCAAGACATTAAGTACAAGTGCCGAATGCTTTCAGACATAAGGTAAGGGTTTTCTCATCTCACTTTTTATTTCTGTGAGATATGTATTATTCCACACTTATTCCTTGTGTGTGATTTATGTATACATAAATTTGATATATTATAGCATTAATCTATTTATCTTCAGGTAATTAACTTTTTTATTTAAAAATTATTACTTTTATGGGGTATACGATCTGACTGATTACAACTTGGTAAGGGAATTCTTAACCCAATTTAAATTCAATGGGTTAAACTTATACTCTAATAATTAGGTAATTTAGTGATTATTTGTTAAATTAATTTTTATTATATTATGTTTTATTTAAACTTTTTTATGTTAATTTATAGCTGATAAATAGAATCAATTCATTTGGTTAATGCTAACACTTTCTTTTAAAAATACTCTTTTAAATGTTTCTTTTTTAAAAGTTTAAAGGAAATATATTATTTAAAATTATACATCATGAGTGAATTTTCCCACTTTTATGATACTATAATTTCTTGAGGAATAATTTACAAGTTTACATTTTCATTTTCAAATAAATTTTTTTCTTTTATTATTTTTCATATTTTTAAATAAATTATTTCAAAGTAAAAGTGGTATTTCTCTTAGTAAATTTTTAATGATTTTATTTGAGTGTTTTCATATATATAAACACTATTTGTTGGATATTTTTATTAATCTAGGTTGATATATTATGATACCATATATCATATTTTATTTAATTTTTTATGGTCAGTTTGACTGTGGATGTGCTATTTTGATACCATTCATCATATTATATTGGATGGTTTATGATTATGTTTATTATTTGGGTAAAGTTACTAACAAACCATATTCTAGTTTAAATATGAATTTATATGTTGATTAAGTTTCACCCCTTTCATATGAGGAATGTATTGGACTTAATATGTGTTGATCTGAACCATTTATATCCCCTCAATGCATCGGTAGGTCTCATGAGACAAACTAGACTGGGTTTTGGTCGAGGCCTTACCCATTTATGTACACTTCCTAACTGAGGCCTTGATGGTATGTTTATGATGTCCTAAATTATACATTATATCATTATGATATTATTTATTGATAATCCATGTGATTATTTTACTAGTAGAATATCCATGTTTAAGTTTCATTCTCATGTGATTATTTATATGGAATTATTTAATCAGCTTTTATTCTTACTATATTATGCTCAAGATTATGTTTTATTGGTATGTTTTTTTAGTTATTTACCTTTCCTAATTTTTTATGTTTATTAATTATAGCTATCATTGTATTATTACCCTTACTGAGTATCTGATCTTTCCCCTTTCTTATTTTTAATTTTTTCCCAGGATGTTTAGATTTATATTATGATTGACACGAATATATAATCTTGGAGAATATGGATGTTTGCAATGGATTTATTGTGTTGTATTTCATTTCAATTTTTAATGTAATTCATATTTTTGTATCTATTTTTTCAAAGCTACTAAAATATTCAGTCCTTTGGGATGAAATCATTTGTAATTAGTACCAATGTAATAAAGTAAGGCACCAGCTCTGGCCTACTGGGGTCTGGTTCATTACAATTAATATGAGTAACTTCATTAAAAAAAATATGTATGAAATATTTATTTAATATAAATTTAATGATTTATTCTTAGGATATAAGTACTCAAATTTAAATGGTAAGAATAAAATCATATTAGACCTAATTTTTCAAGAATTATATTTTCTATATATTATATATTGATCACTACTTTTCAATGATGAAATATATTTATTAATTATATAATAAAAGTAATAATTATTTATACATTTATTATTAATTTTTTATAAATGAAGATAAAATTATTTGAAGGTAAAATGAGATGTTCTTCAAAAAAACTTTTTTTATTGTACATAATGTATTTTATCTTAATAAACTAAATTAATAATTATTTATGACTAATTTTAATTAATGTTTTTGATAATATATTCAATAAAATTTATTACCATTCATATAAAAGTTTTTACTAGGTAATGAATGGGAAAAAGTCATTTTTACGCTAAAATTACATATTTTCTAAAAATAGTTTTTACATTTTTTTTATGTGAATATTAGAATTAATTTCCTCCAACTTTGGAAATTGAATTTGATAAAGAAATTAACATTTGGAATCATCATTTACATATTTATTTATAATTATAATTTTATTTTTAATCATAATGAATAGTTACCATGTTAAAAATTAAGTCATAAATGTAAAGGTTAAAATCAGTTAAAAGGGGTTAAACTAAGGCATAAAGCCTCCAAAATCACAAAAACAATTATCTTATTGGTTGAATTTATTTTGACCTCACCTTATATTACCATTTAAAATTTTTCATTTTTTCTAATTTTCCTTGATAATTACATTTATTATATTTAAATGTTCTTAATATTTACAAGGGTATCACCCCCTCCCTTATAAAAGGAAACCTATTATCCTCACTTATTCACATGCATTGAGAATTTTATCTTGAAAATATCTATCATAATAACTTATTATCTATTCTTCATACATCATAGAGGTCATAGTCTCAACAAAAGACCAATTGATGAAGGATTAAGGTGTAAGCCAAAGGACGATGCTCGGGGAAGAGTTAATCATCTTAACCAAGATCTTTCAAATTTATTTGTTCATCCACCAAATCCAAAACATCTATAACCATATTAACATAATAAAATTATAATATTTAAAATAATTATTTTTTTTATATTAATTTTAAAACCATTTTATATCTCATTTTCATATAATGGAAAATTAAAACATCGTCCATGTGTACATACGGATTACCGTCTCCGTGAAGAGATATATTTTATTTTTCATAAATACCTATCATGTATAGTTATATATATGTATTTAATGAATAAATATTATATATATTATTGAATTATAATTCTAAAATATAAATTATTTTTTAACTTCCTTTTTTCCATCCATTAAATAATGAAAACATCATTTGTGCGGACATGCGGACTACCGCCACCACAAGGTAATGTAATTCATTTTTCATCACCACCTTATATGGATGGTAATAAAAAGTTTATATAATGAATAAATATTATATTTATTACATTTTTAAGATTCTATAAATGATGAAACCATGACCAATTTTCAATTACTAGAATCACTGAATCGGAACAGGCATGGGAAATAAAATAGTTAACAGGTTGAATGGGGATTTTAAGGAAGTATTGTTAATTGATGAGTAATTAGAAATTATAATGAAATTATATAGAGTAATATAAGTATTAATATGGTTCTGGGGTATATTTATAATAAATATAAATTTATTATACATGAGTTTAGAGTGCGTACAAATAAATTCTAAACTAGAGGTAAGGTTTTATGTTACAATCACATGTTTTATCGAGATTATTTGTGTTTCAATTTCTATTATAGAAAATTATATGTTTTTCCCATATTAAAACCCCTATAGTTTCTTATCCTATGGTTATTTTAAGTATTTTAAATTATTATTACTATTTTCCTCTCTTTGATACTCAAAAATACTGAAATGATGTTTTTTGAAAAGACGATCTATTTTATCTTCTTTTAGTGGGGAATGTTTTTCCTAGATATCCATGTTTTTACAATTGTTTAATAAAATTTTTTACCTATAAATAAATATTTGAAAAAGATATTTTATAATATATTTTATTTTCTTTAAAATTTATTGAATGTAATCTTTTAAAAAATCATATAAATAACTTCTTACATCTTAAAAAAGTGTAAAAATAATGTTTTCTTTTAACTTATATGGAATGAATGAATTTTAAATTTATAATTTACTTTATTAGTAATTAATATTACTTTATAAGTTTAATTTTTTTAAAATAAAATCATATTCTCATTATTCTAGGACTTTTTATTTCTGAAAAGTTATGAAAAGAAAAGGATATTTTTCCCATGTTCATCAAAGAGTATTTCAAATGATTTTATAAAAGTATTTTTCATCTATGTATACATACATTAAATATTTTTATGATTAACTAGGCATATTATCTAATGATATGGTCTTTCTTATTTCTATTGATGGATTATGATGATGAATTATGAAAGTTCTCATGAAACATGTTTCTTTATATGGGTTAATTAAGTGATGATGGAATCATGAATATTGTGTTCTTATGGAACACATAAGTTTTTGTATAATTCTATGTGGAGTGAGTTAATTATATCCCACCAATTACATTGGTAAAGGTGTTATATCTCATGATATAACTATGGAATTTTGGTAATAATTCCTAATAAAATATATTAAGGGATGTTGGAAATAATGACCAATCCATTATACTAATGGATTCTAGTGATTGTGTTTGATCCATTATGATATGGGATATTGGTGATAATTATTGATCCATTATATTATGGGATTTTTGTAATAATTTATGATCTATAATGTTATTATTTCTTATTCTTATTTTTATGCCACATTATTATGCTCTTCCACATGGTTATGTTATGTTAGTCATGGCTCATAATAAAGGTTTTGTTTTGATGAGCATGCTCTATGATATGAATAACTTTATACCATTAACCTAGGTTTTAAGTTATGTTATTCTAGGTATAATTATCTTATGTTATACACTTAATTATATTCTCATACCCTTATGATCATATTATTATCACGTATGATCTTTGATTGATATCTTCCTTGTTTTCCCTTCCCGAGAATATGAGCTAACCCTTTATTATGTTTCCATTTTCTCTGGTTATAAAGAAAGATTTTAAGTACGATATGTCTAAGAAAATTACTATGTGATAAGAACTTTGTGGGTGATATTAAAGATAATTCATGAAATAAGTTGATTAGGAATATAGTCTCCAAATACATCAAATCTTTATGGTTCTGGGGCATGTATTATGGTGAAAAGTATTTAATATTAATATAAAATTATGTAATAAGTATGTATATAATGCTTGAGTCACATAATAAAGACTACAGAACACCCTAGGTGATTTAATGATGATTACGGGGTAGATTCCAAGGAGAGGTACATGTATCATTCTTGTTTGCACTTGTAGTTGAATTGGTTATATTTTTGGGAATTCAAAGTAAATATAATTAAATAAAACTTAACAAATTCCATGTTAGTGGGATTGGGAGTTTCCTTTATTACTTGAATATATGTATGTTAGTCATCGTCCTTATGTGGGACATATTAACAAGGTGCGGAGGGATGATTTGGTTGATCGTAGGAGGGTTGACCCTATTGAGGAGGACGAGTCTTGGAGGATGATGTTGTGTGAGATCCCACATTAGGGTTTGGTGAATTACAAGGGGAGTTTCTATGATTTCGAGATAGATCACTAGTTAGAGGAGTTAGTGGTTTCTTTTAGTTTTATTTTTGATAGTATATAACATTGGGTATCATTGGTTTTTAGTCAGTTGATAGGAGTTTCAAGCTAGTGGTGGATTCTATTCCTTAGAGAGTGAAAAGATGAAAATATTTCATGGTATGATTTTTATAATTAGTTTTGTGTAGAGTTAATTTCATTGATGATGAATGTAGTAAATATTTAGGAGTTTATATCCCTCTATAAATGGAGTTTGAGCATGTAGGAGTTTATTATTATATTCAAGGGATTCCTCCACTTTTCCCTGGATCTTTTTCTAAATGAGGAGGCCATGGTATGATGTTTAAAGGAGGCAATGCGTCCATCTATTCAGTATGAGATTACCATACATACACTATATACATATCTATAAGGGATAAATAAGTAAAATATGATTGAGATAAAGTAAGTTTAATCAATATCGCCTTGAGAGGGGAGTCATCAGAACATCCTAAGGAGGAGATCTATTGATAGAGGGTCTTGGATATCTGGATAGTCAAGGTTCATATTAGCTTATCCTGATTATAGTTTTATTTATTGTTAGTGAGTTATATGAATAACCTAAGACAAATTCATTGAATAAATAGATAAATCTAGTACTTATATATTAAATGGAAAATTATGTTTAGGTTTCATCTTAAAGAACTCATTTTTAGAGGTTCAAGAGAAAACGGGAAATTATGATAGTTTTGGAGTGAATCTTCAAAGGAATTAATGAAAAGTTTTGTTAAATTAAGGAAAGTTATCTATAAAATTTTTAAAGTGTTTTTATATGTCAAAGGGGGACATTGGATGATTTAAAGATACTTTTAATTGAGTTGAGTAGAATCTAGAATTATTGTGGAAATTGCTGGAAAAATGTTGCACAAATTTATAGAAAAATAGAAAAGTTATCTATCATACATGGGAGAAATTTGATAATCCAATAGGATATTTCAATTATGTGTGTGAAATATTAATTCTAGTAGGTGATTATATCCATTGATCTATAATTGAAAATATTAAAAAGAATTTATCCTATGTCATACATCAATTCATCTATCCCAGCTAGCCTGTAAGTGAATCCATTCACACGGATGTATCTCATATGATAATTATAAGAAATGGAAAAGGTATTTGACTTATGAATTATGTATTTTAGGAAATTTAATATAATAAAGTTATGAAATTTAATTAGTCCATGCAAGTAAATTGAGTTATACAGAGTTCTCATATGCGATATTTACTTTGTGAAATTTTTAGATTACCATAATTGATATACCAATTTTTGTGCGTTGTGTAAAGGTCATCTGAGAAATATAATGGAAACATAAGGGTAATAAAATGCTGGGATTTCATAGTATGAAATATAGAAAAAAATGGAGATTAAAATTATACAATTTTATTGCATTAATATTCATGGATTTAAACACCATGATCATTTATATTGATAATGGTCCAAGTCGAGATCAAAGGAAGACCAGTCAAGGGAGTTTTTGTTAAACCAAGATCAAGTTCCATGCCACGGAATTAGGTTCCACACAATAGTGTCATGCACATGGATATTTCAATGGAATTAAAACCAATGTGTTTATTAGATACTTAATTCATTTTTAAATTGGAGAAAACCTTGGATGTATTTATGAAGCTTGAACCTAGATTTGAGTTAAGAAGATTTTAAATGTTTTTGAGTCTATTAAAAAATAGTGAGATAATCAAAGAGATTAATTTTACTCATTTATAAGAATATATTTTATTTTTTATAAATTAAAATATCTTGAAAACCATATGTCTATAAATAAAGGATTTATGGAGTTTCCATAAAAATAAATAATAAAAAGAATATTTATTTAATATTTCTGTATATATATATAATGAATGTCGATGTGAAGAAAGGGTGGTGTTGAGAATTATTAGATAACCCTAATACATGAATATTTTTAAGTATGAATCAGGTGTCAAAGTTGAGATGTTTTCATTTGAATTACAAATTTTACACCTGAGTATTAGAGAAGGATGAGGAAGAACTCAATCACATAGAATCAAGAGTTAGGTTTAAGACCAGTAAACATGTTCAAGTGGCTATCGAAGTTATTGAAAGTGTACATAATAAAAATAGATAAAATGATATCATGGAGGATGATTATATCTATGGGGAATATAATCTACCCTAAAGAAGAAGTATATCTATTTATCACTGGATCAAAACTAAAGGATCATATGACTGGGGTGTCTAACCAATTACTAAAGAGGCTTGTGACCGGGGTGTATAACCAATAATTGTGGAGAATATTTGTAACTGAGGTACATAACTAGTTGTTTTATATTTTAGTAGGGGTGTCTAACTAACTACTATTGTAATCACTTGTACCTATGGTAATTAATATTTGTTGGGATATATAACAAACATGGTAAGGAGGGAGTCATTAAGGCTGAACCTTGTAAATTCTCATGTTCTTTTTCTATGGTTTTATCTATATGCATGAGAGTAAGAGTGATATAACCATTAGAGAGTGTATTAAGGCCTTAAATTGTCATGAAGGGTTGTTTTAAAGGTATTATCTCATAAAAATAAAAAGATATGACTTATTGACCCCCCCCCCAACTTTTAGTGATCCAACTAGATATGGGTGCTATAATTAGAACCAAAGAGAAGGTCCCCTATGATTGATCCATGCAGTTATTGAGAATAGAGATAATTAATTCTATAAATATTAGGGGTGTTCCTACTTTATATTTCATTAACTATCATAGATGTATGACTATAATTTCACCCAACCTCCTATCACTTATCCTAGAAGTTCAAGATGTTTCATCAATGGTATTTTCACCTGTCACTGAGGAATATTATTTTGAAATTTCTAAAAATAGAAACATGTAGAATTATGGTAAGGTTAAAAAAAATAGATTTTTAGGTATCTTTCATAAAAGGTATCCACAATAATCATGGGGATTAAAATCACTAAATAAATATAGTAAAAGTTGAGAAAATTTATAAAGAAGATATCAGAGTTAAGGAAGACAAGTTGAAAGTTTATAGGAGAAGATTCAAAGATATTAAAATGGTCGGTTATGAGAATATAAATTAATATTTGACTATGGTGAATGAGATAGTCAAAAATATTCAAGGTTTTTATTATAATCTAGTTGATTCTATCATTATAAATAATATAATATGAAATTTTTCTGAAAATTTTGATCCCAAGGGTTCTACTTTGGAGGATTCTGAATATCTGTCCCTTGATGAGATTCATAATATTCTTATTGCATATGGAATGATAAAGTCACTATTTATATAAAAACACAAAAAATGAGATGGAATCTGAGACCATGAGAAAATGAAAAATCAAAAATGAAGAAGTTATATAGTCAAGACACTTTGACGAGGAGGAGGAGGATGAATACTTTAATAATATTTTTTCACTTCCTTCAAAGATATTTATAAAAGGATAGTGGAAGTGAAAATTCAAATAATCACTAAAGTTATATAATTTAGATGGAACTGGATGCTTTGCTTATGACTTCCCAAAGAATAATTCTATTGATTCTAAGTTGGGATAGGAAAAAAAGAAGTGTCAAAATCTGAAAATATAAAAGAAGAAAAATAATTTTAGTAGTAAGAAGTGGGACTTGATAAATAAGAAGAAAGATAACTCAAGAATATCTTCAGATGATGAATTCAATTTCCTTACTTATGTTGATAAAGGTTTTAATTCATCAAGTAATGGTGACAATAGAGAACAAAGGATAAATTTTAAATGGATACTAAAAGAGAATTTAGAATAAAATCTTGAGAACAATACACAAATCAAGAAAGAGAGGACAAAACTAGTGATAGGAAATAAAAACTTTACTAATAAAAATTAGGAGTATGGTAGAAGTTAAATATATTTTTTGATAAGATTTAGAATAATATATTGAAAGTTATTAAAATTTAGAATATGGTAACTAATCTTGAGTATAATATGACTATGAAGGAAGAAGACCAGGGTGATACACAATCAATATATATTGTTGTCTAGAATGAGATGAACAAATTATGAGAAGACTTTAACAATTTAGTTGATGTTAAAGGTAAATCTTCCCAAATTAAATATAATATGGGTTCCAATAGGTAAGAAAATTTTATACCTAATATGTCTTAATATAAATATGTATTTTCTAATAGTGTAGGTGACACAAATGATTCTAAACTTGTCTGGCCCAAGAAAACTAAGAATAATACTTCCACATCCAATAAAGGAAATAACATACTAATAATATCACTATTTACAAGTAAAAAAATAAATATCAAACTAAATATATCCCTATAAAATCTGGATAAATTCACTATCAAAATGGAAAATCATGGTTCATATGTTATTGTTAGTGTTGTGGAAGTTATAGAGACAATTAAAACCTTTTTTAGAATAAAATTTCACTTATATAGATGAGACATAAATCAAGTGGTTCTATGGTAAGAAAATGAGGATAGAATCCTAGAGTAAAAGACATGACCAAGAGTTCCTAAATTTTTGCACTAAAAATATGTTTTAATGTTTATAAGAAGTATATAGAATATGTGAACAATAAGGTAATAAGGTTGAGATACGTATGATTTGGCTATTATAATAAGTTATCTATACTGAGAAAGGGAAGTGAGTTCAAAAGGTAAAAGGTGAAAAGTCATATTCTAGTGATAATACCAAAAAGGCATTTGTGAAACCTAAGAAATTTTATAATGTTAAGAAATATTGCATGATACTTGGTCTTGAACTGTTAGCACTAACAAAAAATTGATAAATATGAGAAATATGTATATAATAAAGGAAATAAAGTGATTTCACAAGAATAGGTGCGAGTTCATAAGAAGTCATCCACATGTGTTGAATTAAATATTCAAAATAATCTGTATAAAATGTGTAATCGGTTTGGGAATGAAATGAAGAACTATATAAATATCCTTCCTATATAAGAATAATTCATGTGATTATTAATAAATTCACAAGTAAAGGAAGTTTTCTTAAAACCTAAATTTGAACAGAAAACTTATTTATATAATCAATTAGTTTAAGAAATTAAATTGAGTAAACAACCTATTGAGGATGCTAATAGGTGGAAAAATGATGTCAAAGGAAAGACAAATAAGTCTAGGTAGAGGAAGAACACTCAACTTTAACATTTATTATAAATTAATAAAAGGGTCCCTTATTATTCCCTTTCATTGTTTTTTATTCATGAAAACATATAGGGAATTATAGTAGAGGAATAAAGTTGTAAGTTATAGACATTAAAAAAATTCCTTCATGGAGTATTTCAATTTATATGAGGTGAAGAGGATGAGTTCATCCCTTGAGGGGGAGAAATATTGATAATGATTTGTCTAAGAATCACAAGATATACCAGACTAAAAGTATATAATTTCTATACATCCCCATTAAATCTATATAATGAGGTACTCAATCACACATAAAGCCTGTATTTTTTATTATATAAAATATGTTTATGAATAGGGAGTTTTGATTGATAATAAGATGAGAAAAAGGGTGAGTCATATGTCTTATACCAGAAATTTTTTAAGTAACTATTAATATGTGATGAATTAAATGTTTCTTGAAAAAATTATTTTTATATATCCCCAAATTTGAGAAATGATAATATCTTAGTTGGTATCACATATATGGTTATTAATGAATATCATTGAAAATCTTGGTATTATACTCTTATTTTCTAAAAAGGGTTAGCCCATGTAAACATAGAGTTGTGTGACTGAAGGTTATTTGTTAATGAAATCATGTGGTATCATACTTATCTCAAGAAGAAGAATGTTTTGGTGAAAATAACCCATATTTTACTTTGTTTTTATTTTTAACAAGTGTGGAATTTAAAGGGGGAGAAATCAAAAATTTGAAAATGAAATTTTAAGCTATTGAAATTTTAAAAAAAAATGGGGGAATTGTTATTTCCATTTGAATAGTTTTATTTATTATAAAAAAGGTTGGTGAATAACTTGATGCAATTTTGTTGAATGAATAGATGAAGTAGGTACCACCATGTTAAATGGAAAAGTTTTTTGAGGCTTTATCTTAGAGAACTCATTTGTATTGGTTCAATACAAAGTGGAAAATCATGATGGTTGTGGAGATTATATTCAATAGAATTAATTAAAAATGTTGATAAATGAATGGAAAATATTTATTACATTTGGTAAGTGATTTTGAGATGTTAAAGGGGGCATCAAAATGATTTAAAGAGGCTTATAATTAAGTTGAGTGAAATCTGTAATTACTGTGAAAGTTTCCAAAAAATTGTTATACAAGTTACCAAAAAAATGAAAAAGGTATTTATCCTATGTAAAAGAAGTTTGAGAATACCATAGGATATTTCACCTATATTTAATATATTTAAATTCACTTAGTATATTTTCTCCAGTGATCTATAAGTAAAAAAATTAATAGGAATTTATCCTATAGTGTATGATAATTCATCTATATGGGACAACTAGTAAGATAATTCATCTACATGGGATCCACTCATATGATAGTTCTAATAAATGTAAAAGGAATTTCACTTAATCATGGTTTATTATAGTTTGTGTAAGATCATTGAGTTATACAATGTTAATTAATAAATATAGGTAAATTGATCTATTTAAAGTGCTCACGTATAATAATTTACATAAAGAAATTTTGGGATTATCAAAATTGATGTGATGATTTTTATAAATTATTTAAAGGTTGGATAGGAAATATGATGGATATATAAGGGTAATGAAATTTTGATATTTCAAAATATGAAATATATTTAACAAATATAGATTAATATCAGAAGATGTTTTTGAACTAATCTTAATGGATTCAAACACTATAATAATTTTAATTGATCATGATCCATGTCGAGATTGAAAGAAGAACAATCAAGGGAGTCACTGGTAAACTAAGATGAAGTTCAAAATTACAGAAGTAGGTTCCACATCACAATTCCATTCACATTTATATTTTTAAGGAATTAAAATTCGTGGATTTCATGGATATTTAAAGGAGTTTTAAATTGGATAAAATCTTAGAGACATGAAGAAGGATTGATCCAAGATATGAGTTAAGAATATTTGACACATTTTTATGTCTATCCTAAAGTTAGTGAGATAATCAAGGAGTGGACTTTTACTCATTTGTAAGATTATGTGGGATTTTATAAAAATTAAAATTTCATGATAATCATACATTTATAAAGGAAGTATATATGGAGTTTCCATAATAGTAAACTTTGAGAAGAATATTTATTCTATATTTAGTAAATATATAATAGAAGTAAGTGCAAATAAATTTGAGTGTTAATCATTCTAAGATAACCCTGATACACGATTATGGTAATGTCTTGACCCATAATCCACTAAATAATGCCCCAAGCTAGTGGATCACATGGACACAAGCATGCCTCCCTATATGTCATAGGTGACCAAATAACATCGATGGTATGAGGTGGTATATTGGGGAGAATATACCCTCATGATCAAATTAACATAGTGGTACCACATGTGAATAAATAAGCAGAATTATAATATAAATTAATAACATAAGATAAACATCCAGAAGACTGAAATAATAATAAACCCAAAAGTAGTGTCATGTACAATATGATGATCATGTAATGTCTCTATACAAAATGGTATGAAATAAATGGAAATAGGAATCCCACACAATAAATGTATCAAAAGAACAAAAATACCTCAAAGGAACTATCTCCATCTAGCATCATGAGCAATGTTCATTCCTTTTCTCCCCTAATCCTATGTAATGAAAAAACAAGCATAAAAAAGCAGGCTCTTAGCCTAGTCCCTACTTGTATCCATGAAGTCTATCTGGTTACCCAATGGAATCCAAAACAGGGTGCGATATAACACTCAGTATGCCACCAAAAACAGTTACTATAACATGTCTAGTTTGTGTATAAATAATGAAGTAGTGTGTAGAATATCATAGGTATGACGATAATAAAATTAAAGTGTTGAATACAAATGTTATCCTATCTAGAAAAACATAGCTCTCTGTGAACAATAACCAAGTAACCATAATTTAGGGGAAACTATAAATCAGGATTAAGCGGGTATGATACTGTCCATTCTAACAACTATAATCAAATACCCATACCAAGGCTATCTATAAAGAAAGATAAATAATCAACAAGGACATGTTCTATATAATCAAATTTCAATAATAAAAGGGATGGATCCAAGGTAAAAATGACCAAGGAATTCTTGTTGAGTCGATGGATCATCTCGATGGAAAATTGGTAAAGACTTGTGTGTAATTCAAGGAGCTCATTCAAGGTGTTCCAAGCAAGATAGATCCAAGGAGTTGAAGTTTCATTATAATCATATGGAATTAGGATCTAAGGAGTAGAAATGACCGAGGCATCCACTACCATAATCAATATGGATCTATCAAGTATAAATGTCCATGTAATCCAATAGAATTAGGATCCAAGGAGTATAAGTGTTCAACTCATCCATTACCATTATCAGTATAGATGCATGGAGTTGAAATGTCCATAGCATCTAATAGAATCAGGATCCAAAGAGTATAAATTTCTAAGGCATCCACTTCCATTATCGATACATAATCTCTTTCAATTCATAATTCATTTTATAATTACCAAAAAGATATGATTTCATCCAAACCATTAAATATTTTCCATATAATCCATTTAATCATTTAAATCATTTCATACCATGTAAAATGAGGCAATATACCTCTCTTATACATTCATTAAATTCTCTTTCAATTCAACAAGGCTCCCAAAACAAGTGGATAAATCATACACATCCTGGTATAACAAAGGGTAGATACAAGGGTACACCCCATGGGTGACCTAAGTTGAGTTAAATGACTTCTAACCATACAATGTAACTAAGTGGGAAACCTAAACAGGTTCCAAATAATTTATTGAAGACATTTAATCAGTTTAATGAAAATTATTGAAAGTGTGGAATTGTAGTACAATGATAATAAGGCATATAAAACACCAAATTTTAACTGGAAAGTGTGGACCACCTACCATATATCCATGGTAGAACACTCATCCAAAATCAACCTCTAATTTGGTCCATATCAAGAAAAAAATAAGAACAGATGAATACCCTAGACATAGGGCATATTATCTTGCACTTAAATAACTCTTTCAATATGAAGACAAAAAAATAAAGGTGTAATATGAATAAATAAATCATTGGAGAGAATATAATGAGATGAACATATCATGATTCTGATTCCTTATGATGAAACATTACCCATGCCTAGGAGGAGGAGATTCAAGAGTATAAAAGAGCCTCTTCCTTCCCACAGGAGTGAAAAGAGGAAAAACAAAATTGGTTTTAAGAAAATTTAAGTTCAAAATGGTAATTTCCACTCTAATTATTGGTTCAAATGGTTTTCCCACACAGTTGGACAAACCATGCTCCAACCATTCATCCCTCACTGCTTCAATGGGGTACCCACATGATTCATGCACATGGTTTTAAAAACCATGTACAAACCATTATGCATGCATTTTCTAAAAAATGTAGATATTTCTGCATTAGCATGAAGCTCGGAGTTCATGGTTAGGGTGAACAATAAACCCTTTTCTGCACTCTATCTAATCATTCATGGTTACTCCTAACCATGTGGCATGGGTTTCATAATTTCTACTAATCATGAGTCCCAAATGCCTTTTTAAAAACTAGGCCTTCAGGCTCCAAATAATCATTGGACACCCACTGAAACTCCCATGACCTCATTAAGAATTCACATTTTATCAAAACTGAAGAGTTAAACTAAAAAAAGATCCATACCTCATAAAAAAACTCATGATCTTACAATTATCCCTCGTTAAATAAATTCATCCACATATTTCCCTTCCAATGGTGGTCAAGAAATAGCTAAGAATAATTCTGTCCATCGAGCATGTACGTTGGCTTCCCACTCCCAAGTATCATCCTGTAAACAGTTGTTCTACCATAGAAACCGTACTAGAGGAATAGACCGGCCTTAAAGAACCTTCATTATTCTTTCAACAATAACAATAGTATGATCCTCAAAGGATGCATCTACCTACATATCAACCTCATCTGACTGAAGATCATGAGACAAGTTTTAATGATAATGGTGAAATTGAGTTACATGGAAGACATCTTGTAAGGCTCAGTACCTATAAGGTAACTAAAACTGATAGGATATCAGATCGAATCACTCTATAATATATAATAGAACAACATATCACAGTGAAAGCTTACCCTATCTCCATATTAATTTGTGTCCCAACCTCGGTGAGATGTGTAAAAATATATGATCCCCAACCTCAAAATCTAAAGGTATTCAATGGTCTAAGTAGCACTGCCTCTCCTTCCTCTAACTAGCACAAGGGTGAATGAAATATCCTACAATACAAATCCTTATAATTTTTCATTTTTATAGTATATTGATAGTTATTATTGTAAGAAAAATTTTCCCGGGGTATATGCCTATCCCAAGATCCCCCAAAATCAAGGGTTCATGCTTTAAGAATGTCCTCTAGAACTTGTATGGTGCACTCTAACTAGCCATCAGTTTGAGTGTGGTATGTCATGATTAGAAGAACTTGTGTACCCAATTCTCTTTGTAATACTTTCCAAAATCTAGATGTAAACCAAGTTTCCCTATCTAATATAATGGTATGAGGAACCCCACGAAAGAGTATAATCTCATGGATATAAATTCTCCCATGTTCATCTACTAATAATGTCCCCCTGATTAGTAGAAAATAGGTGACCTTTGTGATCCTATCCACAATAACACACATAGTATCACTACCTCGAGTCAACCTTGATAACCTAGTCATGAAATCCATCTCAAAATCATCCCATTTCAACTTGGGAATGGAAAACTTCTGTAAAATCTCAGATGGTCATTGGTTTTCTGCCTTCACCTTCTAACATGTAGAACACATCATGAAAAAACCAACTACTTGTTGTTTCATTCTCGATCACTAATACAAGTAATGCAAGTATCGGTACATCTTGGTAACACCAGGATATACTGCCTAATGTGATTCATGAAAATCCCACATCAACCCCTTATATATGTCTATTAGAACCCAAAAGTGACCATATATACATAGAATCTCATCCTCACCAATAGTCTAACTAGTATGTGGGTACTCACCTTCCAGACTCTCCCATAGGACCTAGGCCTTAGCATTTAATATCATTCTTATCCTCACCCTATCCAGAAGAGTGGAAGTCACTACCAAGGATGAGAGATAATTCTTCCCAATACCATCCTACACCTCTAAGTGCATATCTGAAAATAAGGCCATAAGTTGCAACTCAATACTATCCTCCTGAACTTCCTGTATCTGAGTCCTTATATGAAGTACATCAACAACTATATTTCCCTTTTTATGTGTGTAGGAAAGCATAAAGTCATAGGAATGAAGGTATTCAACCCACCTTCATTGTCTCAAATTAAAATCATGTTGTGTAAATATATACTTGAGGATTTTGTGGTCTATGTACACCACAAAACACTCTCCCAGTAAATAATATGTCCAATAGAACAAGGCATGAATCACAACAGATAAATAAATATATATTTGTGGTTAGTTACTCTCATGTGGAATCAGTTAATGAGACTCATACACCACAACTTTTTAATCCTACATTATAACTAATCCTTTCTCAATACCTTAAGCATCACAATATATTTTATAGATTATGCATGGATATAAAAGAATTAGGACCAGTGTTAAATTAAGACTCTCTTTTAGCTCTAGAAAGAATATATTGTAGGTATATGACCATAAAAACTTCACACCCTTATTATTCAAGCTTGTAAGAGGTTCTTCTAAGCACGAGAAGTCATTTATGGAATTTCTATAATATCTAGCTAGCCCTATGAAAATATATATATCAAAAACATTCTTGGGATGATCCTAGGAAACTATAGATCTCACCTTCCCTAGGTCAACTGATACTTTTTTCTCTAAGATAATATGATCTATCAATTGAATCTTATCCATCCATAAGTGCAACTTTGTGAACTTAGCATATAACTAATGCTCTCTTAGTGTATCCAATATTATCTCAAGATTTTTGGAATGGTTGTGTCGATTATGTGAATACACCAAGATATCATCCATAAATAACACCACAAAATAATCTAGATAAGGATAGAAATCTCAATTAATTAGTTCTATGAAAACGGTTATCGCATTCGTGGGACCGAACGACATAACCAGATACTCATATAAACCATACCTACTATGAAAAGTTTTTCAAGGTATGTCTGAAGGTTGAACACGCACTTAATGATAACCCGGCCTCAAATCAATTTTCACCAAAAAAACACAAGATCCTCCGAGCTATTAAAATAGAACATCTATCCATAGAAAAGGATATCAATTCTTAAAGGTCAATTGGTTCAATTTTTTGGTAATCCACACATATCCTAAGGTTCATGTGCACCTTTTTTTTAAAGGACCGGTAATCCTGATGGATAAGAATTGGTTCATATAAAAACCTTTGATTATAAATACTTTAACTACCTCTTGAGATCTTGAAACTCCATCCTATACGGGGAAAGGGTACCAGTGTTTCTCCTGGAACTAGCTTGATGGAAAATTATACCTCTCTCTCTCAGTAGGTAAACCAAAAAATGTTTCTGGGAAAAATCACTGAAATGATCAACCACTGGAGGGAATTCTTCCTAACATGTTCTCTAGTCATACAGATATAAAATAGAAATCTAGGTTTTCATTTCACCCATCCCAAGATGCTCGGGTTTAGATCTACCTTCCTATACATCCCATTCTCCCTTGTGAATAAAAACCATATCCTACAGTGATGTGAAGGTCACTCTCTAGTGATATAAATTGACATGGGAATGATAAGAAACTATCCATTACATCCCAAGAATGAATTAAAACCCTATCATCTAGAGGGAAAAAAGATCATATATGGAGTTACACCCACCTATCTCAAGGGGGAATTCTATTTACTAGTGTATATCCTATGATCTGATTCCAAACATACTCTAAAGAATCATAATTCCATTAGAAAACTGAACAAAGATCTTGAGGATCTCCATAAAAATTGCATCTATGAAATAATGATAATCACTTCCATCTAAAATAGATTATACTAGAGTAGAGGCTACTAATATTGTATAGATCACCATAGATAGCCTGGCGCTTTACTCCTTAGGTGTAGTCTATAAAAAATATATATTTCCTGAACAGTGACCATGTTAACCTACCTCGCTGCCTAGAGTAGGTTCACTAAACTATCATGATACAAATGGTGCCTGGATACCTCAGACACAACCACCACCTTAACCTTAATGACCAGAACTACTCCATCTCTCAGCCTAATGTGTAGCTATGAATCCTACTCCTGAACCTGTAGTTAGAGTCAATCCCCTTCCACTAACTGTTGAAGGGAATTTCCTACACAATCATTGTATATGGCCCATCCTACCGCATGCTCATCACTCAATTGTGACTTGAATGCACTGACTCCTCATATATCCATATCACCCACATTGATGAAAGAATATAGAACTACCATCACTCATAATCTATCTAATATTCCCATCATGAGAAGCCTCAAAATAGAGCTTTTGGACAACTAACACTGAACCACTGGGTCGAGTGGCTGAAATTCCTTACTTTGCACCCATATCTCCCCTCAGGTTCCATTCAATAATAAATTCTTGATCCACTATCTCAGTAATAGTATTAAATATAAACACATTGAACTATGATTAAATGTAATTCCTAAGACCTTCCTCGAATCATCTCACCCTATGGATCATCGGCAAGGTAAATTGATGAAAATTTTTGAATCTCTCTAAAGCGTGATGAATACTCCATAATGATCATCACACCCTACTCCAGATGCATAAAATCACTATCCCTTTCAACTCTCGGCGTCTCAAGAAATAATTAATTGTAAAACCTAGATTGTAAATCCCTCCAAACCATATCTCAAAATTTATAATACTGGTTTAAAACATCCCACTATCGATTAGATTCTCCCCAAATAATATATGTTATGATCTTTACTCTCCATTCAAAAGGTGTCTCGAAATTATCAAAAATTAACATAATAGTCTCAAGACACAACTCAGTAGCCTATGGACCACCATCCACTGAAAAAATGGTTGGATTATACTATTGTAACACACATGTCATATCTTCCATAGACGAGGTAGGTTAGAAGGCTCCCTAAATGGTCTATATAAAGTACAAGAAGCCCTCACGAAACTGGGAATCAGTACCTTTATCCTTTATAACCATTTTCGGTGATAAATTAGGCACTACTAGAGGTTCTAATGGTGGGATAGTTCCCACCACCTCTAGATCATGGTCACCTCTTCCCTCTTGGGATGAGACTAGAGGTCATCATGGTGGAATATCTCTATAATTCCAAACACACAACTCAAAAATATTGATAATGATAAGATCACCGATGAAATAATAGGATAGATAGAATCCTTATAATAAATAAGCCACATCCCTCTTTATAATTCTAAATCCAATAATGGGTAAATTAAACAACCATAAAAATCCCTAGAGACACTTCCTACTACCAACTCTAAATTTTATTCATTGTCAATTTCTCTATTTCATAATTTTAGTCCATTTTAAATTCATATTTATCACTAACCACTTTAGAAGGTTTAAAAAAGGATCCCTGGTTATAACCTATAAGGTCCCATGCACCATATAAATAAAATTGTGGAATCCACTTAATACAAACCATAACATGTTCTAGTCCATGCGACCAATGTTCCATGACTCAACATACTATAATTAACTTCTTAGGGTGTGTACTATAGCCTATGTAGGAAAATAATGTTTAGGTTACATCATACACTATAAGTACCAATTATGTTTCTCAATTCCTTGCAAAAATCATTTATCAAATAGCAGTTATATCACTCAGGGCACACATATAAATTTCATGCAATTAAGAAATGAAACCTAGATGGCATGGCATATGCATGGTATGTGAATCCTGTAAGGTGCCTAAAATGATGCATAAAACCACAACTTCCTTACCATACCAGGACAATGATAAAATTAAATTCCTCAATAAAATTAATAATAACATCACATAGTATGTGAATCACCCAGTAGTGGAATCAAATCAAATCTAATAGGAAAAATAAAAAACAAAAATTTATCAGTCTAAGAAATTTAGCTTTTTCATGTATGTGGGATAACTAATCCCAGGCATAGCTCATTAGTAAATTTAAATACCTTCCAAATATATTTTATATTTTCTCAAAATAATAATTAAATAAAATAAACTTCCCTTTTATACCACTTTGTAACACCTCAACCTGGGATCCACTAAATAGTCCCCCAATCTGGTGGGTTACATGGACTTAAGCGCGCCCCCTCATATGTCATAGGCTTCTGACTAGTAGTGAGGGTAAAAGGTGGTAAAATTGGGAGACAATACCTTCATGATCAGAGTAATGTATTGGTATCACAATTGAATAAATAAGAAGAAGAAAAATATAAATTATAGATAGAAGATTAACATCCATAAGACTATAAAAATAATAAATCCAAAATCAGTGTCATGTACAATATCATGATCATGTCATGTGTCTAAAGATTGTTAGAAAATATGTACAAATAGACATCATATACAGTACATGTATCAAAATAAAAAAATACCCAAAAGTAACTATCTCCAACTATTATCACGAGAAAATATAAATCTTATGCTCTCCTACTCTTAAGAAACAAAAAATCAAGAATCAAAAATTTGGTGCTTTCTTAGGTCCCTACCCACATCGATGAAGTCTATTCAAATACCCAATGGCGGCCTGAATAAGGTGTGATATAACACTTAGTAGGACACTACCAATAGTTTCTGTAACATATCCATCTTCTATATAAACAATGAAGCAGTGTGTATTATATCATAGGTATTATAGTAATAAAAGTAAAGTTTCAAATATAGATTTGATCATGTGCATGAAAACATATCTCCCTATGAACAATAACCAAGCACCCATAATCTAGTGGAAACTATAAATCATGATTAATTAGGTGTAATACCATCCAGTCTAACAAATATAATCAAATACCCATACCAAGGATATCTTTAAAGCATGATAAATCATCTAAAATGGAATCTATTTTATAATAAAATTTCAGGCCTCTAAGGGTTGGATCCAAGGTATAAATGACCAAGTCATCCTCAATGATTATATGGATAATATTGATGTCAACTCAGTAAAGACTTTGGCGGAATCCAAGGAGATCATCCAAGGTGTTCCAAGAAATCTAAATCCAAGTAGTATTCCTTGGAATCCTATGGAATCATGATACAAGGAGAAGAATTGTCTAAGGAATCCACTACTATAATCAATATGGATCCATAGAGTAGAAATTTCCATGTCATAAAATTGAATCAATATCCAAGGAGTATAAATATCCAAGGCATCCACTTCCATTATCAATATAGATCTATGGCGTAGAAATGTCCATGGAATCCAATAGAATATGGATCTGATGAGTAGAAAAGTCCAAGTAAACCACTACCATTATCATTACATCATATCATTCAATTCATAATCCATTTAATAATTATCAAAAATATATGAGTTCATCCAAAACATTTAAACATTTCCATAAAATCCATTTAATCATTTAAATAATTTCACAACATGTCAAAGGAGTAAAGATACCTCTCTTATATATTCATTAAATTATCATTAAATTCAAAAAGTCTCCCAAAACAAGTGGTGAGCTCACACACACCCTATGGGGTGGTATAGGGAGGATATAAGGTCACACCCCATGGGTGGCCTAAGTTGAGGTGAACAACCTCTAACCATACAATGGCACTAAGTGGGAAACATAAAAAGGTTACAAATAATTTAATCAATTTAGGTGAAATAATGAAAATTTTGGAATTGAAAAACAATAGAAACAAGGTATATAAAACACGAAAATTTAAGAGAAAGGTATAGACCACCAACTGTATACCCATGGTGGAACACTCATTTAGTATTGACCTCTTATTTTTTCAAGATTGGGAGAAAAAATAAGAATGGATAAATACCCTATAAATAGGTCATATTAGCTTTCACCTAAATAACTCAATTGATGTGAAGAAAAATTAATAAAGGCGCAATATTAATGAAGAACTCGCCATCATGAATCTAAAAACATGAATAGATCAAGATTAAAAGTCCATATGATAAAAAAAACCCCAATACCAGGAGGAGGAGCTTTAATAGGAGAAAATAGCCTCTCCTATCTTCTAGAATGAAATGAGGAAAAATAAAATAGTTTGTAAGAAATTTTAAGGAAAAATGGTAATTTCCCCTCTAATTACTCGGTTTCCCAGTTTGGCCCCATGGTTGGAAAAATATGAACCAACCATTCACCCCTCACTTCATCAATAGGTAACCTGCACAGTTCATCCACATGGTTTTGGAATTTGTTCCCAAACTCTGTTGCATGCCTCTGCTAAAAAAATCCATAGATTCCTGCATGGGTGTGCGGCCCTAGGATTATAGTTAGTGAAAATTGTGCACCCTTTTCTTCTCTCTATCCAACCCTACATATTTACTCCTAACTATGTGGCTCGGGTCACATAGTTTCTAGTAACCATGAATACTAGATGCCTTTTCTAAAAACCAGGCCTCCAAGATCTGAAAAAACCCCCATACAACCCCAAAAATCTCATGACCTCATTATATATTCACATTAGTTTAAAACCAAAGTGATAAACCAAAAATATATATGTACCTCATAAAAAAACTTTTGGTCTTACAACTATATCAAATTAAGAACATGGAGTTGAAGCTAGGAGGTTCTCATGAAAAAGAGACTCAATGAACCTGAGTATTTGAGATGGTTAGGGAAGAATAATATCACATATAATCTAGAGTGAGGTTTGAGACCAGAAAACCTATTAAAGTAGTTTTGGATGTTATTTATGTTGTACATGAGAAAAAAAAATACAATGATCTCATAGATTAAGATCATCACACAGATATTTGGAAGTAACTATGAAGAAGAATGGGATAGTTCTATCACCATATCAAAATTAAAGGAGCTTTTGAATAGGGATTCAAACCAGATATTAAGGGAGTATTTTTATTGGGGTGTATAAACAATAATTTTTGAGAATATTTGTGACTATGGTGTATAATCAATTGTTAGAGATCGTATTTTTTGTGTCTAATAAAATATTTTGTAATCACTTTTGTCTATAGTGATTAATTTATGTTAGTGTGTCTAACCAACATGATATGGAGTATGTATTTAAGGAAAAAACCTATAAATTCTTGTGTGAATTTTTTTTATTTTATCTATATTAATGAAATTAAAGTTTATATAATCATTATAGATTGGATCAACACCTGAACAAATTATATAGGTTGGGTTTAAAGGGAGTAACTCAAAAAAAATCACTAATTCACTTCTCACTCTCTTAGTGATCCAATTGGATTTAGGAACTACAATTATGATCGGTGAGGAGTAGGTATTAATAGAATTCCTCTTCCTTTTCTAAATCTAATAGTTCTCTATGCCCACTTGAACATTTATGCTTGTATTCTTCACTTATGGGGGATATGTTCATCAGAAATTTAAGTTCCTCACCATTCTTAGCAGCCAATATAGTTTAGGTAGTTAGTTATCCTTATAGGATTTATCATGAATATGATTTATAGTACTTTATATATCCTTGGGGATATGGAGTGGGTATAGAATATCATTATGATATTCCTTATTTGTAGGGACATAGGGCTCATCATGGCTATGGAGGTGGTCGTCAGTAGGGCCAGTAACACAGAGGAGTTGGGTGTGATCAATTTCACACCATAGAGATGTTAGCATCAAGAGGTCCATAGATTCTATAAGGTATTATTTGTTTATATTATACATTTTATTTTAATTTTCTTTATTCTAGAGATTCATATTTCTTCATTTCACCTACCTTGGGACTCAAAGTGGAGAGGATTTTAGTTCCCCTAGAATGGTCTACACCGATTTGACATCAGTCTATTTTTCTTGATGTGTGTCAGGGTTATGAGAAATGATGCGATATCATTAATCATTGGGGGATTTTTTTTCTTATTATAGATACAACCATATGATGTCGTCATTATCATGTATTTATTAAATTATGTGTGTGTGATCGTCGATTACTTCCAAATAAGAGTTGTGTTCTATGATGTGGAAATCCAACACATGGTGTTCATTGGAGAGTGAGACCATTATATGGGTTATATAAATTTAGAGCCTATTTTGTCTCATCTATTATAGTTTTCATTAGGTTTGTTAAATCCATAGGCAGTGGTGTTCTCTAGAGTTTTTGAGGTGTTTTGCACATTTTTTTGAAGAGGTTGTGATGCTACCCCCTCAACAAGATATTTAATTTAGGATAGTGTTACAGCCTAGAGTTTCTATAATTTTGATGTTTCATTATCTAATTTTACATTTTGAGATATAGTATTTGATGATTCAGGTGAATAATATTATGTTAAAGGGTTTAATTTGGTCTAGTGTGTTGTTATGGGGGTGCTTCGATGTTATTCACCAAGAAGTGAGATTGTAGTCTGTGGTTTTTCACAGACTATTAATGATTGAATCTATCACACCCCAACCTTCAATTTCCGGATTATTTTATTTATTTATCAATATTTATTATTGAACTCGGATTTTAGGTCAAAATAATCTTTAATTTAAAAAAACATAAGGTTTCAGACTAGGAGCACGGTTAGCACATGATTAGAGTTAATAGTGTAGTATTCCCATGAAAAACCTATAACATGTTTCAATCATGATTTCATGATTAGAGAATATTTTTAATAATTATGTGGGAAAACTACATGATTTTTTCTATATGTTTACAATTAGGTACACACAGTTGGCGCATAGTTTAGTCAACCATGCGGCAACTGTGCGGTTTTCCCAAAATTTTAAAATGATGAAATTTTTATCTTACCCCTATGAAATAAAACCCATATCATCTCTTATACTTTCCTATTTTCAAGGGAATCAACCAATAGGATCACTAAGTGACCTCCCCATTTCCTCCCCATTTGATTTTTTCCCATTTTCTTCAATTTTGGTGAGTTTTTCTAGGTTTTGGACTTTTTCTATCCTATATCCCTTACTTCTTATGTTTCTCCCTTTTCTCTTACTATGGGATGGTGTTATCCAAACACTAGGTAGAATTTTGTTCTAATTCCTTATGTATTTGGTTCCTAGGTTGTGTGAATCCCTCCTTGGTCCTTCCTCTCCTCGTATTTGAAGGGTTTGTGTCATCTATGCTTAAACTTGGTCAGTGTTTCCATGCCTTCTCTTTTTCATAACAGACCATGTTATGCTTGAGGTTTCTAAAATGGTTTTCAATATTAATTATTGTTTTTATGAATTATTATATGTTTTTAAAAGGATATCTTAATAGGATTGGTATTTTAAAAAGGGTGTTTGTTGACTCTCTATTTGTTTTACATGGAAATTTTATGGGAATTGAGGGGTTATTGTTTGGGACTTCCTTTCACATAGACTTTAACATGTTTTTTGAATTTTCTTTTATATTTTTTATTGATTATTAAGGTCTATTGTACTTTTAAAATTGTTTATTAAGTTTTTTCCTTGATGTTATTATGTCTTATAGATTTTAATGACTCTAAAGTGGGATTTCCACCTTTGATTTTAAAGATATTTTCAAATTTTGTTTAACTTAAAAATAGTTTATCAAAGGAATTTAAAAGTATGATTTCTAAAATATGTTAGAAAGGTCCATTTGGTATCTTACAAAATGGTTTGGAGAATAATAGTGCTTTTCAAATGGTTTTTCAAAAAATATTTATAAATAGTAATACTAGTTAAAATTTCAAGTCTTGGATGGCACCTTATACAAATGGTTTATCCATGAATGAGAAACACCATTAACTTAAGCCCCATTTAGTTAAATTTTAGATTAGTTTTATGATTTTATATGTTTATTATGGTTATTTAAGTGAATTTAAGAGGGGGATTAAGCCAGAATGGTTTTAGTGGGTGTTTTAAGGTATGGTATTACCAAGGATTCCCTATTATTATTTATTGATTAATGTCAGGTATGTCACAAATCCTTCACAATCCATTATTTCTAATATCATAGTGATCCTAGGAATTTTAGTGAGACATTGAGAGATGTTTTCTATACTTTTTTTTGATGAGACATAATTTTATCCTCTATCCTTAGACCAGTACCAACTAGAGGGGTTACATAGTTGAGGCTAGTTGAGAGTAATATAGTTGTCTATAGACTAGTAATAAATTAATAATCCAATAGATTATTCCATATGAGCACATATAGGATCATATAACTAGAAGTCTGAGAGTTTCCAATGATTGTATAAATTTTAGCTTGACTTCTATACTATTGTACATGATAATTCTTCATATTTATTCTTTTATTATTGTTCTATCATGTTATATGTCATTTATGACTATCTATTTTATGGTTTTTTAAAATTAACCCTTTGTTTAGTAACCTTTAATTGATACTAGGCTCTAGTTTATGATTATTTTTTATCTTGATTCATTTTATTGCTTGCTCTATGGTATTTATACTACCTAGTTATATTTTTATGTTTGACATTTATTTAGGGTGGAGTTTCTTTCATAGTTTTTTTATAAGGTTGAATTTAGAAATATTATTTGAAAATATAACTTTGAATGTATTTTAAATGAAAATTTGTTCATTTGGATTCAAGCCTCATTTATATTTCAAAATGGAATTCTAATGTAACACTCATGGATTTTTTCTTCAAAAAATGATGAAAAACTTATTATAAAATATCATATTTCAAACTAGTGTTTATGGAATTTTTTGAAGAAGAAAAATCATGAAATATTTTATGATCCCTTACTAGGATTGTGTACTCACACCCTACTTACACCACTCGGAGTTTGTAGTATGAGTTTCTTTATTGCAAGTTTAAGTTTAGCTATTTTGGTTGATCATGGAGATAACGTGTTGGTTTTAAAAATGGATAATTATGTATATTCACATGAATATTGTGTCAAGTATTTCTGGTACTTCAATTTTTCTGTTATGTCATATATATATTGTCCAATTCGAATACCAGATGTATTTTAGATATTTTTCTATTTGTATTTATTTTGAGATAATGTCTATTTACATGAGATAACTCATTAGTCTTTTTCTATTTAAAACTATTTATTTTTTTATGAATTTACATCCAATTCATGGATGCATCATGTTGTATTATTGATAAAACTTAACTACTTGTTAGGTATTGTTTATCTAAGTAAAACCATTCACAATAAGTATTTTTTATACCCTGTAACTTATTTACAACACAAAAGTATCAGGAATTCCCTTTGAGTATTTCCATAGGTCAGCTCAAGTAGCCAGATTAGGGGTATCCTTGGTTGGTTCATGATAAGATTGTATTAGAGATTGGTTTTTATTTGGAATGTTTTCTAGAGGGTAGATAAGAACATTGGGACTCAAGAGGTAGGTTATGGTTAAGTTTTTGATCACCACCTCTGATTATGAAATAATAATTTCAATGAGATATCAATATTTTAGCCATGATTTTGAGCTTTTTGTTTTATTTTGATTTTAATTGGTGGTGTTTTAATTTTTATGGATGTTTCATAGGTTTTTTTTTAAGATTTTAGAGATTTGGGGTAAAAATTAGAGCGTAACTGGAGGGACATGGTTTGATGCATGACTTAAAATATCATGTGGTTCCCATGTACATGGTTCTATAAGGCTCTTAATAGATTTTCATATAGTTGTAACACAGTCGGTCAAACTATGTGATCAAAATGTGCACAACCACTAAACCCTTTAAAAATATAATTTGATTTCATTTTTCTTTTATATTTCATTTAGTCATATTTTATTAATATTTGAGATGTATTTTGGAGAGTTTTATAGCATTTTTATGTTATTTGGTTGGATTTTCTAAAATTTTGTGATGATGAACGTGATTTATATGAATGAAAACTTGGTATTGAAAGTTTATAAAGAAGTTTTAAAAAAATTATTAAATGAAAATTGGATGTCTTGGATTTGTAAAATGGTATTAACAATGAATGTGAAATTTAAAACTCAACTTTAAGTAAAATTAAAGGATCTTAAAGGAGTTTGAAGGTAAATTTTTAAAAATTTATTTAGAGAAATTCTTTTTAAGGTATGTTTTTTATTTGATTACATGGGTTCTTTTTAATTAGAGTGGGTTGGATTTTGGATGTTTTGATTTAGTCTTATGTTTTTTTATTTAGATCATGCCTCCTATAAATGTCCTAATTGATTGTATAAAGTCTATATCATTGATTATTCCTAATAATAGTGCCTTATAGGGCTTGGATGTGGTTCTTCTAGCTGTCTACCCAACCCAAATTTTATGTAAAGTGGTAGAGATGACCTATTCTCAGTTTTCACTTGACTTTCATGGGGATTAAGGACCGAAAGTGTCCATGTAGTGTCTAGGTATGATTGAAGGATTATTTTACTCACTAAAGACTCTAGAAGCTTCATGAGTGAAAATTATATCAGATATGTTTGAAGTATTGAGCCATGAATGGTGGAGGACTATCATTTCACTTCAACTATAGAGAAGTGTGTCTTTGGAATTATTTAATATTACATTCTTTTCAATGTTACTTTCCTAATAAGGTGAAATTGGAGAGGGAGATTGATCTTATAAACCTCTAGCATGGTGGTCAGTCAGTGAAAGAGTATTTGAAACATTTTAATTAGTTGATACCTTTCTCTCCTGAGTAGGAATTGGAGGAATTTATAAAGGTTCAACTTTTACAAGTGGTCTCTATCATGAAATAAGTTCTAAGATGCCTCTATTTGATCCATATTTTATTTAAGATGTGTTAAAAATTCCAAGATGGTAGAGTTGATATCTACGGGTGAACCTAATAGGGTTAGTGGCCCTTATTCTTTCCATAACAGCTAAGGTTTAAAATCTTTTGATAATTGAAATTGAGGTGGAACTAAGATAAGAAATCAGAATTAATTGAGAGAAACTTCTTATTTTTTCATTCATTTAATAAAATTTGGTCTCATATGTGCCATCAGTGTGGCCATCATGGTAATTCTACGTACTCTTGTTTGAAATTACCAAAGTCCTACCATATAGGTAGTCACTTGGTCCATCTACATAAGTTCTATAAGTTAAGGCATCAATTCATGAATAAAAAAAATTAGTTTAGATCACAAAGGTGGTCTATATAGCAACCCATAATTTTCATACATAGACATTATATATTAAAAGATGAATATTCATTACATAACATTTATATGAATTATAGAATCATTTAGGTCGAGTAACTTTGGAAACTTTGAAACATTAAAAATTGGTTCATAAAATATCTGCATTGCCTCCCACTTATTACTTCATAATTAACATAGGTATAAGACATAAAATTTTGGCATAAAAATAAGCATGGAAAATTATTTACTTAATTGTCAAGGATAATTTCCAAGGCAATAATAGTGGAATGGGTTCACTCCCCAAACCATTATAGTGGTCAAGGTTCACTCCCAAGACTGCCATAGAAGAAAAAGTACCTTACTAAAATGGGTTCACTACCCATTCCAATATTTTTTATCTCATGAGATATTAATATTAACCCAATCAATTTGAGGGATATATAGGCCCCACCCTTCACATGATCAAAATAATAAATATGTATTCTACATGATTATAAATAATTCATCATATCAGAACCCTTGAAAATAAATACATTCTATAAATATTTCATCATAGTATAACTCAGGGGAAATAAAATGCTTTCATAAAAATTTCATCATTCTATTACATCATAATCCATGGATAAGAAATGAGTTTCATAAACAATAGTTCATTATATTAATAAACCATACAAGTAAATAATAAATTTAGTATCCTTGGATAATATTACAGTAAAGATATAAGTTACATAAAAAATATGCCATTATAGATGGAAAATGATTTTGAAATATCACCTGGAATAATTCTTTAGAAAAAATAACCTTTCCATTTTAAAATCATTTCCTTTTAAAAATATTCACAGTTATAAAGGAAAACATTTTCTTTGAAAAGAAACTTGTCAACTTATTAAGTAATCTTAAAATAAAAAATTATTAACGATAGTGGGAAAATATTTTCATAAGTTAAAAAAAATTCCTTTCATACTTTTTTCATAAAATTCCTAAAGTACCTCATTTGGAAAAGAAAAAAATATATTTATTTCAAACCATTTTTTAAAAGCTAAATCATAGGTAAAATTACTTTAAACAATCATAGGATAAGTTTAAAAAAAATATTTAATTTTTTTTTAGAAAACATGGATATCAAATAAAAACATTCCCCAATGGAGACTTAAACATAAACAATCCTAAATATTTATAAGATTGTGAATTAAAACCCTTAACTCAGGTATGACTTCCTTCATATATTTTTGAACCTACTGTATAATAAATATAGTTTTATTATAAATCTATTAAAAACCCATAATTATATTTATCATACAATATATGATTTACTTATATCCTTTTATTACCCTTTTTTTAACAATTCTTCATTAAAATCATGTTTTGGGTGATAACTTCTTTGTTTTTCATTTCTGTTTCGATTTAGTATTTTCAGTAATTTTACTTTTATAATGATTCCAAAATATAAATAATTTTAAAAATGATATAAATATCATATAAATATTTATTTATATTAATCCATTAAATTTAAGGATAGAAAATGAATTACACCATTCATAAAGATGATAGGTCATACGTACGCATGATCGTTGTTTTCAATTTTTAATGGATGGAATGAAAGAAAGGAAAATATTAATTCAAAATTATAGAATAATTATTATATCATATATATCATATATATATTCATCAAATTATTCCTCATTACCTTCCAAGAAAAATATAAATGAAAAAATGATTCACATCACTTTGTGGATGTGGTAGTCCACACCTACGCACGAATGATGTTATTATTCCCCAAAATATTCAGTGGTAAGTTGGTAGATGTGATATTATAATTTAAGAAGTATAATTATGTCATAAATATAATATATAAACATTAAAATCATTATAATAACCATCTATAAAATATGGTTAGGAAAAATTAATTGTACTGCTATGTGGTGACGGTAAGTTTTCTGTATGCTCGAGTGATATTTTCATTTATTTTTTTATGGGAATTAGGGTTTATAGTGGTGTTTTAATAATCATAATAACATTTTCAAATACATAGGTTACTTAATTTTTTATTTTATAATAAATACCATATATTTAGAGGAGGTAAATAAGAGTTAAAAAGAAAGTGATCGATTAAGGTGATTACCTCTTCTTTGGAACAATTCCTTTAGATATCCTCAAAAGGGCTCTAGGGTTGGTTTTTGGGAACACAAACAGATATATAATATGTATAGTGAAGTTTTGAAGGAAAATGGTAGATTTTGGTCTATATAGAAGGTTCAAAGTGGTGTGAATAAGGGAAGGAGGAGGTTCCCTTTTATAATTGAGGTGAGGGGCACTTTTGTAATTTCCTAAAATATTAAATTATAATAAACTAAATATTAATCCATATGAATCCAAATGGAAATATATTATAACATAAGGTATTATAGGCTTTTAATAAAATAAAAAAATATAATTTAGAAAAGTTTTGGTGTAATTTTAAACCTTATCATTTTGATTAACCATTAATTAACCAATTTTAATTTTAACTACACTGACAACTTTTTTGATATTAAAGGGTTGTAAATTTTACTTATAAGTCAAAATTGGAGCATAAATGGTAAATTTATGAAATTATTAACTATATTATATCCACATTGTATTATTTCATGATCTTTATGATTTTTAAGAAATTTAATAAAATATTATTTTCATAAAATATCATTATTGTTAATTTTTGAAACTATTCATTTAATTTAACTATATATACATCAAGACAAAGAGGTAATTTAAATATAATAATTTAAAACCTCCCTAAAGTCTAATAAATATATAAAATTGTTGGTTCTTATTAAATTATTCAAATTATATCAATTTTAATATTTTTAAAATCATTTATTATATATTTTTATTAAATGGAGAAATGTTGCATCGGTGTTGCATAATAAATTAAGGTCATTATATAATTATTAAAAATTTAAAATAAATTTCTATAATGAAAATAATTTTATTAATCTCAAAATAAACACTTATATTAATATATGAACTTTTTTTTCCTATGTGGACACATAAGGCATATTAAAAACAAAAAGAGTGACATTTTGTAACTTTCTTTGATTTAAATAATATATAAGTCATTTTCATGGTAAAGTTTCCATTAAACAAATAAATTTAAAAAAAGGTATTAAGGGTCTAATTAACTTCATCCAATAATAATTATGATAAAAACTTATGGCCATATTACTTATTTTTAATCTTTATTTACCCTTTACAGAGGTGATAAATTTCACCACAGCTATTATACATATTGACCAAAAATAAAGGGGGAATAATTAATTTTTTTGAAAATAATGATTCTAAATATGTAATTAAATTTCTCTAATTAAATACCTATAAATATAAAAAACAATTAAGTATGAAAATGCGACAAAAGACTACATTTTAGAAAAAAATACATTTTTAAGCATAACATTGGATTTAATCATATCTTATGCCTAGAAAAATATTTGTTGATTGTTTAAAATGTTTCATAAAATAAATAATATATATATAGTTCATTAAAATAATTGACTAATAATTATTAATTTAATTTATTAGTACGAATATGTTGCGTGCATAAAAAAATTCAGAAAAACTTCAATTTATTTTCAAATAATTTTTTTTAATTCTAATCATTTGATAACTACTAAATTTATTTTATAAATTTGTAGATGGTATAATTTTAATAATCTAGTTATTACTATTCATACCCTCTAATCCAATGGCTAGGTGAAAATAGACACATAATATTTTAATAATGTTACACGATTTGTCGAAACTCATTATTACATGTAACACAAGCTATCGAATAAATCAAATTATTTAAGGAGATTTTTTTCATAAAAAACCTAGGGTTCTACATTTTAACCACCTTAAAATCAAATTTTCCCTCGAAATTCATCACTCTGGTATAGATATATGAGGATATAGCTGCTTCATTGTATCCTCTGATTCCCACATAGCTTCCTCAAATTGGTGGTTTCACCACAAAACTTTGACCAAGTGAGTGGTCTGGGTTCACAACACTTTCTCTCTATAAACCAAAATCTTCCCCAGTTTTTCTTCATAATAAAGATATTTCTCCAATCTTATGACCTTTGAGTTCAGTACATGAAAAGGATTAGGCATGTGCTTCCTCAGAATAGATACAAGGAACACATTATGAACTTGAAATATATTTGGTGGAAGCACCAATCAATAAGCTACGACCCTTATATGATCAAGAATTTCAAAAGAACCGATATACCAAGAAATTAACTTTACCTTATTTCTAAATATCATCACCCTCTTCCAAGGATATATTTATAAGAATACCTTATCACCAACATCAAAATTTATATATTTCCAACAACTACGAGCTTAACTTTTCAAAACTCTGAGAATATTTTATGGGTTTTTGAATTATTTTAACCTTCTTTTTCATTTACTCAGCTAGATCAGGTCCTAATAGATTTGTTTCTCAAACTTCATTCTAGTGTGTTGGATTTCTTCACTTATTTCCATAAAGTTCTTTGTAAGGATTCATCTAAATGATGGAGTTAAAGCTATTATTGTAAGAAAATTCCACCAAAGGAAGGTGTTGATCCCAAATGCCTTTAAAATCTATAGAGAAATCTCTCAACATGTCTACTAGAGTTTCAATGGTCCTGTTAGACTGGCCATCTAACTAAGGATGATAAGAAGTGCTAGAAATTAACTCTATATCCAGATCTTGTTGAATACTTCTCTAAAACTTCAAGGTAAACCCTGGATCTCAATCACATATAATTAATAGTGGTACACCATGAAATACTAACACTTTCTTAATGTATAACTGATTAATTTGATCAAAAGATAAATCTTCTCTAGTGGAAATTAAGTGTGCTAACTTTGTATATTGATCGACTATAACCCATATGTAATTATTTATTTTATATGTTTTTGGAAGTCTAATGACAAAATCCATGGTCATGTTTTCCCATTTTTATTATGGTATGGCTAATGGTTGTAGCATCCCATTAGACATCTATCTCTCATCCCTAACTTGCTGGCATACCAAGCACTGAGAAACATACTCTACAATATCTCTCTTTATTCCATCCCACTAGAAATACTCTTTCAAATCTCTATAAATATTCATACTTCCAAGATTAATAGATAATAAATAACTATGAGCTTAATCCAATAGATCCTTCTTCAAATATGGTACCAAAGTGACACATAAAAATTCCTAAAACTTATTATTACATCACAATCAAGGTTGAGCATGGGAACATTTTTAACCTTCTTTTGCATCTCTACATCTTCCATGTGTGCCTATTTAATCTTTATGTGGATATATAGTTGAACAGTCATTTGAGAAAGATAATATTTCTTCTCTTCCTTCAATATTTCAATATCCATATTTTGAAAGTTCATAAATATTGGATCTTTTGTGATCCTCATCATGGAAAAGATAGCATGATCCATTTGATTCAAAGCATCTTCTACCTTGCTCTCTTTCCCAGGATGGTAATGTATTGAGAAGTAACAATCTTTGATCAATTACAACCATCTTCCCTAGTTCATATTTAGTTATTTTTTTGTAAAGATATAATTCAAAAATATATTATCTATATATTTTTCACACTTTTTACATAAATATAACACCTCCATATATTTAATTCAAAAAATACTACATGTAACTCTAAATCATGAGATGGTTTATTTTTCTCGTGAACATTCAATTTTTATGAGAGAGAACCTATAACCATAATTTTATCCATTATAACACATCCATGTCCCTTATTTGATGCATCACTATAGATTACAAACCCTTTTCCACCATAGGGTAGTAGGAGAAAAGGTGCACTGACAAGCCTTATTTTCAGTTCCTTAAAACATTCCTAACATTTATCAATCCAAAAGAACTTGGATACCTTCTGAGTTAACTTGGTGAGTGGATTTGATATCAGTGAAAATTTATTCACAAAGCAATGATAATATCCATGCAAACCAAGAAAACTATGGATCTTAGACATAGTGGTTGGTATGGTCCAATGCTCAATATCTTAAATCTTTTATGGGCCTACTAATATACCCTCACTTGATAATATATGACCTAAGAATGAAGCTTTCCAAATCCAAAATTCACACTTGGTAAATTTTTCATAAAGCTTCTCCTTCCTTAGGATATTTAGCACAATTCTCAAATTATATTCATACTCTTCCTTAATCTTTGAATAAATAAGAATATAATCTATAAAGACTACTAAAAACTAATTAAGTTAATTTCTAAAGACACTATTAATTAATTCCATCAAGATTGTGGGTGAATTAGTAAAACCAAATAGCATCATTATAAGTTCAAAGTGTTAAAACCTTGTACTAAATGTTGTCCTGGGTATATCATTCTTCTTGAAACTCAATTGATGATATCAAGAATGAATATTGATCTTGGAAAAGTATTGAGTTCCACAAAATTGATCAAACAAGTCATTAATATAGGGTAGAGGATAATTTTTTCTTGAAATTGGTCTTGTTAAGTTATTGATAATCAATATAGAGTCACGTTTATCCATATTTTTTCTTAATAAAAAAATAGGTTCACCCCAAGGTGATGAACTTGTCCTAATGAATCAGTTTTAAATATTCTCCTAAATTTTCTTCTTCAATTATTTTAACTCAAATGGGGTTATTATATATGGATTCTTGGAAATATGTGTAGCACTAGGTATGAGTTCTATTGAAAACTCAACTTCATGATTTAGTGGAATAATAATAAATTACTCTATAAATACATCAATAAACTCATTCACAATAGTAATATTTTCAATGTTGATTTTTTCCCAACCATTTGAGATAAATTCCCCTTTTTATTAGAAACCATGACCCATATAATGGATATAATTTCTATCAGAAGATCATTTTTGTCGTCATAATGATTGATGAACGAAGTTTTATTCAGAATATAAAACGTCACTTCCCTTACTCAGAAATTGATATTGGATTTATGTAAATAAATATAATCCATTCAAAAAATTTCATTGAATTAAACTAGAGGAAAAATAAAAAGATTTTGAGAAACACATTCCTACAAACTTCAACCGGAGAATAATCCTATACTTGGGATGCGATCATCATACCATTAGAGGTTTTTATTGCTAACTCAACATATAATTTTTTAGGTGGAACTATTATACCCTTAGAAAAGTATTTAGATATATAATAGTTTATAGATTCAGAATAAAATAATACATTAGTAGTTATAGATTGGATGGTAAGTGTACAATTCACCACATCTTTATCATACTCCTCATCAAAAATAGTGATCACAAGAGATTTCCTTTAATATCTAGGCTTAAGATGTTTTTAATGTCGATCATGTCAATCCTCTATTTTTTTATTTTATAAAATCCAATTTAAGGTTAAATGGGAACCATACATTCCAAAAAAAACATCAATAGAGATCCAAATTCAAAATTCAAAATTCAAACTATGCTTCAACCAAATCCATGATTTCGAATTTGAAAGAACCTTGTTCCCAACACCACCAACCACCTCAGGTTACGAGGGAGCCGTGAACCACCTCCTAAAACAAGTTATAACACATATCTCCAACCACACCATCATCACCATCAAAAAATATCTATCAGCATTATCACATTACCATCATCAACAGTTGATGGCTGCAACCATCACCGTCGTTGAAAAACCTTGAAACATGTGTATCAATTGAAAACATGTTGCTTGAGAGACCACCATCATCATCCTCACTCGATCACCACTAGAGATGATAGTCATAACAAAAGAAGACCCTTCAAAGTTTTCATCATCAAACCACCATCGAATGAATCATGCGCCAACACCATCATACCAGAAAACTCCTTTACAACGATGAAAAAGCATAATAAATAGCCATCAAACCAACACCTAAACATACCGAAGGGATAAGATCCTACATAGATGATCCACCTTCAACCCCATAAATTAATCAAATATCATATCCAAAAACTTCCTGAAAACCATCACTCAAGACTAACTAGGAGAGGAGAGATGGAATTCTGAATCCAAAGAATATTGGAAGTAACCATGGCCTCAATAACAATCCATGACCTATGCCAGGATTTCCAAACCAAACCAGGAACCTGGAAACATTGAACCTACAATTCACCACACTCATAGAACATAAAATGAGGAAAACCATACCTCGAATTGAATCATGCATTGGATGAAACTCCTGGAAAACCATTAACCAATAAAAATGCACTTTACTAAGCCTCCATAAAAACACTACAGCATACTGACTGGGAGAGAAATGAAAGAAATGGAAGCTAGATTAGCGTTTGAATCATTCTAGTGCCTTAATAGGGAAAATCATCCTCAATTAGCTTCCCAACCCTGGCCTTCAAATCCACCACTATGTGAATATCACACCTAAAAAACACTAAAGTAACAACACTACTAGGAAGAAAGCACTAAGAGAGGAAAAGACCTAATGCAAGTCAAGCACATGATAAACCAACATAACTTACCCCACACATCCCAGATCTCCCTAAGAAAAATGGCGCACCAGACTAGAATGGGGTTGGAAATGCGGTCACTGAGAGGAAAGAGAAGGGGAAGAGAAAATGAGGTCTTTAATAGGGGGAAAAGGCCAAATAAAAGACTAAGTAGGAGCAAAAAAAAGGGAAAATATAAACAAAGAAGAGAGTGGGGAGGAATATGGAAAGGGAGAAAAGGGGGTGAGAGAAGGGGGAGGGAGGAAACATTTACCAGTTCCTATAAGATAATTTCCTCAATGTTTCCTTTCACACTTTGAACATAAATTAATTCTCATATTCTTATCTATATGGTTTTTAGAATTGATTTTTAATTCTATTTTAATTTTATTATCAAAACCATGATATTGATGGGTAAATATTATCTCCATCTCTAATTTAAGACAACATAATGAAATTTTCTTATATCCATTGATGTTCTTTATGGATAACGCTCCTAGGAGACTTGGTTTTAATCCATTAAAGAATTGATCAATATTACTTTTAGGTTGGATGATAATTATATAAGTGTACCTCATAAGTCTTGTAAAATTTTCCTCATAAGTACCAATAGATTCATCATCCTTCTTATTTAACTCAAGGTATTATTTATCTATTTTTATACAAAAAAATACAAAGAATATACTTGTTTAAAAATAATATTTTAATTTCATCCCACTCTATAGATTATATTTCTTATTTTTCTCTCATTTTCTTGATAAGATTCCACCACTAATATGTTTCACCTTATAAATGATAAGCAACCAAAATAAAGTTTCATGTTCCAAACACTAGATAATAGAAAATATCATTTTAGTAGTACTGATCCATTGTTTGGAAACTAGTGGATCAGCAGACACACTAAAAGAAGGTGTATGTTTCCTTATAAAGGACTCAATAGAACTTTGTTCCCTTCTTTTCTCATTTGGAAGAACATCATGATTCATAGATTAGGAAAGTTGTGTGATCAAGGAAATGAGATTTTTCATTTCATCTCCCATAACATTTAGTTTCTCATGAGGTCAATCACTGAATTTTTCATTGAATTCAGCATTAATGTGATAATTTTGGGTTCCATCCATTGACTAAAACAAAAAATAATAGTGTGTCCAGATTGGGAATTATAATTCCTCTTGTTTTAAAGTCCCAAAGTCTTACCATATATGTGGTCACCTGGGACATCTACATATGTTCTATAAGTTTGTGTGTCAATTAAAAAGGTAATATTTATTTTAGTTTGGATCGAATAGGTTTTCCATATATAAATACATACTTTTCATAAATAGATATTACATATTAATAGAATAATATTCATTACATAACATTTCTATACACACTAGAATCATATAGGTCTAGTATCTTTGGAGACATTAAAACATAAAAAACTGGTTCATAAAATATCTACAATGTCTCCCGCTTGTTTCTTCATAATGAACACCCTTATTAGATATATCATACTTAATATATTTCTTTATAACCTGGGGAAAGGAAACATAAGAAAAGAGTGAGCTCATATGCTCATTAAGGGTAAACATGGGAGATATCAATAATCGCATCGGCATAAAATGATCATAAAGGTATAAGAACGTGATATTAATGTTTAAAAACCATACCCTATATATAAAATATCATAATATTAAGTCATGTCATAAATCATGGTGTTTTAGAAGATATGAATCATAACAGAATCAAAGAAATTGAACCATGAAATATTAATATAGGCATAAGACATAGAATTGTGGCATACACATAAGTATAGAAAATCATTTACTCAGTATTAAAGGCTCATTTCTAAGGCAATCATAGTATAATGGGTTTACTCCCCAAACCATCATAGTATTCAAGGTTTACTCCCAAGACTAACATAGTGGAAAAAGTCCCCTACTGAACTGGGTTCATTCCTCATTTCATTCCTATTTATCTCATTAGATATCAATCTTTACCCAATGCATTGGAGGAAAATAAAGGTCCCACCCATCACATAATGAAAATCATAAAAATTTGTTTTATATTATCATAAATCATTCATCATATCATATCCAATAAAAATAGATGGGTGTAATAAACATTTTTTCATAGTATAATCCATAGAAAAGAATTTGGTTTCATCAATATTTCATCATTACATCTCAGCATAACCCATGTAAAATAAATGAGTTTCATAAACGATGTGTTATCATATTCATAAAACATCCAGAGAAAGAATAAGGTTGGTATCATTATATCATATTCCATTAAAAAAATAAGTAATTTAAAATTATGTCATCTTAGATGGAAAATTATTTTGAAATATCACTTAGAATAATACGTAAGGAAAATAGCCTTTCCATTTTGAAATCATTTCTTTTTAAAAGTCTGCACAATTATAATAGAAAATATTTTTTAAAAAAATTACCAAGTAAACATAAAAATGGATATTAAAATAAAAAATTATTCATTATTTTGGGAAAATCCATTTATTACATATAAGTTAAAAAAGCATTTATTTCATACTTTGGTCGGAAAAGTCACAAAGTACATCATTTGGAAAATGAAAAATAAATCATTTCAAACCATTTTGTAAAAAGTAAAAAAAATTAAAATGACATAATAAAATAATAGAATAATTTTAAAAAAAAAACTTATTTAATTTTTTTATAAAATATAGAAATCGAATAAAAATATTCCTTATTAGATACTTTCACACAAATAATCATGAATATTGATTAGATTACGAATTAAAACTCTTACCTTAGGTATGACTTCCTTCGTATGTGTTAAAACCTCCTATATAATAAATATAAATATATTATATAACCATAATTATAAATTTAATATCATGTATTATTTACTTATAGCATTACCTGTTTATTAATAATTCTTTGTAAAAATCACATTTTGGGTGACAACTGCTTTGTTTTTCATGCATGTTTTGATTTGGTGTTTTAAAACCTTTTACTTTGATCATGATTAAAAAATATCCATAATGTTAACCATGATATAAATATCATATAAATAAGTATTTATATTAATTCATTAAATTTATATATAGAAAATTAATTGCATTGTTTATAAAGGTGGAAGGTCGTACATATGCATGAAATTTGTTTTCATTTTTTGACAGATAGGAAGAAAGAAAAGTAAATATTAATTAACATTTATAGGGTCATTATTATATCATATATATAATATATTTTCATAAAAGTATTCCTAATCACAATCCAATTAATATATAAATTAAAAATTAATCATATCTCTTTATAGAGTTGGTCGTCTACACATACACATGAACGACATTATCATTTTCCAAAAGATTGGATGGTAAGTAGGTAAATTTGATATTATAATTATATAATTATAAATATTTTTTAAATATATTATATAAACATTAAACTAATCATAATACCCCTCTATAAAATATGGTTATGAAAAATTAATTGTATCGTTATATGGAGATGGTAAGTCGTACATAGGCATGAGCGATACTTTAAATTATCATTTTATGAGAAAGAGGGTGGATAATGGTGTTTTTATAATCATAATAAAATTTAAGAATATTTATTATACTAAAGTTATTATTTTATGATAAATAACATAGATTTAAATTAGTTAAATAAGATTAGAAAATAAAGTGATCAGTTATGGCGATTGCCTCTTCTTTGAAATGATTTCTATAGTTCTCCTCTAAATGGCACTAGGGTTGGTATTTTCCGAAGCACATCACCACTAAAATGTGTATAGGGGAGTTTATAAGAGAAATTTTCATATTTTTGTAGATATATAAGGCTCAAAGTTTTTTTAATAAATGAGGGAGGAGGTTCCCTTTTATAATTGAGGTGAGGAGCACTTTTGGAATTTCTCAAAAAATTAAAATATAATAAATTTATTATTAATAAATATGAATCCAAATAGACATGTATTATAAGGTAAAACAATATAGGGTTGTAATACCATAAAAATTATAATTCAGACAAGTTTTTGTTTAATTTTAAACCTTATCATTTTAATTAACCATTAGTTAACCAATTTTAATTTTAACTATGGTAACAACCTTTTCAAAATTAAAGCGTTTTAAATTTTACTTATAATGTAAAAATTGGATAATAAATGGAAGATTTATGGAATTTTAGACTATATAATATCTAAATTTTATTATTTAAATATTTTTATGATTTTTAAATAAATTAATAAAATATAACTTTTATAAAATATCATTATGGTCAATTTTGACACAATTCATTTAATTTAACTTTAAATACATAAATACAAAGGGATAATTTGAATATAATTGTTTAAAACCTCCCTAATAAGTCCTATAAATCTATTAAATTATTGTCTCACGTTATCTCATTTAAATTATATCATTTTTAATATTTTTAAAATCAATTACTATATATTTTTTTTAAATGGAGAAATCCAGCATCTGTGTTGCATAAGAAATTAAGGTCACTATATAATTATTGAAATTTAAAAATAAATTTATATCACAAAAATAATTTTTTTAATATAAAAATACATTCTTATATTCATTCACAACTTAATTTTTTCCTTATGTAGACACATATGACATGTTAAAAATAAAGATAGTGACATTTTGTAACTATCTTTGATTTAAAAAATATATAATTCATTTTCATGTACAAGTGTTAATTAAACAACTAAATTTATAATATAAGGTGTTAAAATTAGAATTAAATTCATAAAATAATAATTATGCTGAAAATTTATAGACTTATCACTTATTTTTAATCCAAATTAGATAGATTTACTCTTTACAGAGGAAATAAATTTTCTCATGGTTACTATTCATATTAACCAAAAATAAAAGAGGCCTAATTACCAAATTTAAACCTAATGATTATAAGTATGTAATTAATTTTATATAATTCAATAACTATAAATGGAAAAAATTAATTCTAAATTATGTATGAAAAATGATACCAAAAACAACTTTTTTTAAAAACATTTTTAAGCATAAAACTAAATTTATTATTCTCTTATTACTATACTAATATTTTATGATTGTTTAAAATAATTTATCAATTAAAAAAATATATATTTCAGAAAAATAATTCACTAATAGTTATTAATTTAATTTATTAATAAAAATATTTTGCACACATTAAAACAATTTTTCAGAAAAAAAATATCACTTTTATTTTCAAATAATTTATAATTTTAATTATAACCATTTGATAACTAACTAATTTATTTTATAAATGTGTAGATAGTATATTTTTATGATTTAGTTATTACTATTCATACCCACCAATCCAACAGATAGGAAATAACGAACACATAATATTTTAATAATGTTACACAGTTTGTCTAAACTCGCTATTGTGTGTATTGTAAGCTATCGAAGAAATAAAATTATTTAAAGAGAAATACTTCATAAAAAATATTAGGGTGTTACATTCAAGGAGATCCTCTTTAAGGTAACTCCTCCTTTTTATCCCTTATTTCTCTAAGCTTTTCTATTTTTCTGATCTGGGTTTTTCTCTTTGAGTTATTCAACTCTACTTTTTTAGATATAATTTTACCTATTTGATGGAATTATAGATTGGGAATTGGGTAAAATAATTTAGTTTAGTTTTCGAGAATAAAAATTTGGGGTTTTTGGTCTTATCTAACTCACCTTGATAATTGATATCATTAAATAGTGGAGAGACCTATTAAACGTCTTTCCCCTTAAACCTTTCCCCTAGGTGGTTTTCATAGATCTTTAATGCATTGTTTTTGGGTCAGGTTATAGTTTATTTCCCTTTGGGTATTGTCTCTAATCTAGAAAGGTATCGATTTTCCTTCAATGTTTTGAAATATTAATCATTTTTGGGACTTCAGTGACTTTCTGGAGGTAGAAAGTGTTATAGTGAGAAACATTTTCACACAAAAAAATTAACTTTCATCGTTATTTTATTTTTTTATCAATTTTTATCCTTTACCTCAAATTATAGTTTTAAATATTCTTAAATTTACAAAATATTAAGGTTTCGAGAAAGATGCATAATTGGATCATGATTAGTACTACCATGTGACATGTCTGTGAAAAAACTACAACATGTTTCAGAAATGGTCACATTATTAGTGTATAGTTTACATAAGTATGTGGTAAAACTATATGATGTGCTCTAGGTGTGTCCAACAAGGGACATACAGTTGGTTCAAGGTTTGGAAACCCGTGTAGTAACCGGTCAGTTTGCCTAAAATTTCAAAATGATCCCTCTTGAATTAAACCCTCATCTTCCCTTATACTTCCCCAATCATGTAGAGATCAAATGATATGGGCACTAATAACCCTACCCCACCCCACCCCCCATCAATTTTTGATCTTATTCTTTGATTTTAGTGAGTTATTCAGGGTTTTAGCCTATTTTTCTCACTTTTCTCCCTTCTTTATTTTGTTTCTTCTTTTTTTCTTACTTTGGGTTGGTGTTGGATGAACTATAGGTGGGATGTGGTTTTAATTACTTATATATTTAGTTCCTAGGTTGTGTATATCATTTCTTCCTATCCTTTTATTAGAAGGGTTCACATCATCTGTGCTTGAATTAGGTAAGTGTTTCCATGCCTTTTCTTTTTATTAACACTTCATGTTGTGCTTTAGGTTTATAAAATGGTTTTCTATAGAAATTATACTTTTTATGAATTATTATAAGTGTTTAAAAGTATTTATCAAAATTATGGTTAATTTGAAAAGGGAGTTTTCAACTCATTATTTTTCTTATATGGTAAATTGATGTCTTTTGAGGGGTTGTGGTTTGGGACTTCCTTTTAAATAGAAAATAACATGTGTTTTGACTTTTATTTTATATTTTTTATTAATTATTAAGGTATATAATGATTTTATAATTATTTAGTAAGGTTATTATTTTATTTTCTTATATCTTATTGATTTTTATTATTCTAAAGTGGGATTTACCCCTTTGGTTTTAAAAATGTTTTCAAAATTAATTTGACATCAGATTTTTTTTTCAAAGGAATTTCAAATTATGACTTCTAAAGTATGATCTAAAGACCCATTTGGAATTTTAAAAAAGGGGATTATTAATATTGGTGATTTACAAATGGTTTTCAAAATGAGATTTTGAAATAGTAGTATGAGTTTAAAATTCAAAACTAGGTTAGCACCTTATACAAATGGTTTGTCCCAAAATGAGCTACATGCTTAACTTAATCCTCATGGAGTAACATTTAAGATGATTTTTAATTATTGTATGTGTTTACTATTTTTTTTAAGTGAAATCAAGTGGGGGAATAAGTGGAAAGGGTATAAGAGTGTGGGTTGAGGTATGGAATTTTTATATTTGTCTTGTGATTATTTATTAATGTGTGTCATGTGTTTCACACATCCTTTTTCACCAATTATTGTTAATATCATAGGGATCCTAATCATTTTAGTGGGAGATCGAGAGATAATTGTTATACTTATCCTAATGATACAAACTTGTAGTATCTAGATTAGGACCAATACCAACAAGAGCGGTGCCACCGGTGATCCTAGTTGAGAGTAAATCAATTTTTTATAAACTAGGAATTATTCAATAGGTAAGATAATGATTTCACCTCAATGCATATAGGATCATATGACAGAATTTCTAGGATTTTTTCATGATTGTAAACACTCTTACATTACTTCTATACCATTTTACTTTATTATCCTTTTTCTTAATTTTTTTATTAGTATTCCATCATGTTATACGTCATTTATTATTATCTCTTTTATGGTTTTTTAAAAATAATCCTTTTTTAGTAGCCTTTCATTGATACTGGGATTTGTTTTATGATTTATTCTGATATTGATTCATCTTATTACTTGTTCTTTGGTATTTTTGATGCTTATTTATATTTTTATATTTTATATTTATGTTTTTCAAAGTGGAACACTCAAGAGGTGGGTGAATTGAGTTTCCAGTTACAATTTATGTTAAAAATGATTTAAAAAATAAATACCCAAATTCATAAAATATGTCTAGTTAACTAAAATGTTAGAAGAAAATAATTTTATGTTTCAAAAATATTCGTAGAAGTTTGATCATAACTCAGTTAAAATAGGTTTAAAATTATTTTAAATTTTGAAATAGATTTACTTATATGGACCATGGTATATAAACACAAATTAAAGTTAACTATCAAAGTAATATTTTTCTATTATAGTTTTCAAAATATATACTGTTTTTTTTTAAATAGTGAAAAAATAAAAACAAAATATACTAGAATAAATTCAAGAGGTTTAGTCTTAAGGTGATACCTAGTCCTCTATACTTTTCAATCACCTACTACCAAGAAGTTTATTAAATAATAAACTAATTCATGACCTAGATCGGGTTTTATAAAAGAAAAAAATACATGAGGAAATCCAAGATACATATATAATATTACATAGTTCTACATGGGAGTAATAAATGAATGACAATTGTAATTAGGAAGCCACATATAGAAAACCTCTTCCACATTTCATCATGGGAGTACGATGTAAAAGAATGAGGGAAAGCTTCTAACACTATCCAATGAAATATAGGAGTCTATAAGGATGAAAAAAAAAGATCAAGGGATAGAAAGTGTGATGATTTGATTTAGCTCAATCTAGTCAGTTTTGGTTGATCAATTATCTTTGAATCAGTCTTTTAAAAGCTTCAAATGATTTTTCATAGAAAATTATAGAAAATAGAATGTCATAGAATGTTCTGTTCAAGTCCTCTATGTATCACTTTTCTTTTTTAGACTTATCTCAGATATCATTGAATGTTCTATATTTTAACCATGTATTTTTCCATGCATGTTTCTTATTCATAAATATAAATTCATCTCCAAATAGTCATTGGAGAACATTCATTATACCCTTAATTACATTGAATTTTCAATTAATGATCGAAAATATAGTTGTTGAGGATTTGAAAAATACTCGGTTTCTTAAGTTATAAATGGTCAGTCATCTTCACTTAAAGTATTATTACTTGGCATAATCGTCTAGCATGGTCGGTTGGCATAGTTAGTAGATTTGTTCTTTTGGTCACTTCTTTTGGTCATGTGGTAGGTTTCTTTATTCATATGGTAGCTTCATCTCTTCACATGGTCACTTCATTAATTCATGTGGTAGGTTCATTTATTCATATAGTCACTTCATTTGTTCTTTTTGTATGTTCCTTTATTCATGTGGTTACAACAATATAGATACACAGTTAGTTTAGGAAATAGAGAAATTCTACTTACCTATCACAAGGTAGATTTATTGTTTATGAGGTAGTTTCAGTACACATGCAGTCACTTGAACTTTAACACATGGTCAGTTCATGACTTGGAAATATTTTTCTCATCTTAGGCATGGTTAGTTGATTTCCCATGTGATTAGTTGGAGTAAAACATAGGGTAGGTTCCACATGGTCACTTTAACTTCACATTCAGTTCAGCTTCTCTACATGGTAAGTACATTACACATGTGGTAAGTTGTCACAGTATGTTAAGATTTATAAATTTTTATTGATTTTTTCTAGAAAAAATTTGACTATAATATAATATTAAATTCATTAGAAACATAATAAACATGATTTGGAATAACTAAAATAAGGAGTTTCTTGAATAAGTCAATAATATCTACCTTTTTTATCGCAAATCGTGACATATAAAACTAAATGAATTGAATACATCACAAGCATATGTTTTCCAAATATCATATATATGAAAAGAATTTACACATCATATAATTATTAATTAAAACATAAATATTTTAATCTCTTAAATTGATTTTATGTCAATTAATTTCACAAATACTCACCTGTTCGTGATTATCAAAATGTGAAAAGTGGTTAAAATATAACAAGGAATAAAAGAGATATACTAAAATAATTGATAACTGGAAGAAGATAAATAGGAATAAGAGTATTTAATTAATATTTATAGATATTACAAAATGATTTATAAAGTAATTTTCCCTATCAAGAATATTAATTATAATCTGAATCTAAAACATCTCTAATCTCAACAAGGTGGATAGGATATTTTCCTTTGGAGTTAGAGGCTGAGGCAGGTTGGGTAAGTTGGGTAGTGTAACATCCCACCACTCCTCATTATCTTTAGGAGTGATTATGGATATATTAGGCCTTAAGTGACATACCCAATACACCAAAGGCTGGAAATAAATTCTAAGTACCTCAAGAACATTTGGGGTATGATTTTCCCTTTAAAAGATAAAACATCCAAATCACACAAAAAACAATAACAAAAAAACCTCTATATGATACAAGAGTAAAAAATAAAAATCAAAACATAACCAAACCAAAAAATATATTAGATTATAATAAAAACCCATAATACATACTCAAAAAGGACCAAAATTCCATAAAACTAAAAACTCTAAAGTGATATCAACCAACAAAACTCAACCCATTCTAGGATCCAACTCCAATTGTCAAGAGAAATGTATCAAAAAGAAAAACTAAATAACTATGATACCTTATCTTTACTTGTGTCATAATAGATGATATATGTAGACACATAATGGTTCCCAAGTAGGGGGTGAGTCTAAACTTAGTATGATTTCCCCAATGACTTCCCAACACATGCCACCAGGAAAAAACTTGTTATCACATTTAATAAAATTATTTTAAGTAGTAAAAATAGTTCATATCAAAGCTATAAACTAGTTTTCCACGGAAAGAATCAATAAGGAATTTAAACCATTTATCATTATATTTTGCATATTCTTTACCATGTCTACACATACAACCAAATACACACACTCAAGCTTTGTGTTAACATTGAAGGCATAACTTCACATCCATACTCTAACCCATTTTTATTGTGGTAATTCATCACTATTATCCATCCCAATCAACTCATGACTAACTGTTTATTCCAACTTCATGCCAATTCATTTAATAAAAACCAATTTCCATGCAAACCATTTCACATAAAATCATTTCCTTCTTTTAATTCGTTTAAAAAAAACATCACATGGATCAAACCAAACCATAATTTTCAAATCACCATTTTAAAATAATAAATAAATTATTTTCCAAAAACCAATAAACTAACTACAATTTCCAATCCAATATCAAAAAAAATATTTCCATCAAGAACCATATAATAATTTCATAACCATTTTAAGAAAATAATTTAATTAAAACTAATATTTTGAGTTAGAAATCAAGTGGAATAGAGAGAGAATCCACCTACCTCAATAAAGTTGGAAAAATAAAGAATAACACAACAAAACTCTCATATTCCCTTGATGATGGATCCAGAACTTCAACACACTTTCATTCACCTTTGGATTTCCACTGAATCAAGGGGGAATGTCTCCCATGCCTTGGGAGAAAAATAAATTTGATTTATGGGAGGATTAAGGGTAAAATGAGGTTTAAAAGTCTTAATTCAGATTAGATCAAATTTTTAAGGAGGTTAAATTGTACATCGCATGGTTAGGCTTCACGGTTTTTAAAACCATGTCGTGATACTACCTTAAGGTCATACCTCACATGGTTTCCTTATAAGGTTAGACAAACCCTGCACCAATAATGTATTTAATTCTATTTCAATATGTATGGTTTCTCATATGAATTTATACAGTTTGGTCAAACTGTTCACCAACCATGTGCCTGCCTAGTGTCCATTTTCTTCCCTTTCACTATTTTCTGGAGATGTTTTCTGGTTTCTACTAACTATTCACAAACCATGCACCTCTAGGAAAGCCTCCAAAACATGCCAAAACCCCTCAAAACCTTCCTAAATATACCCAAACATTATATATACTCAAAATACATTAATAAATAATCATTTACCTAATACTATAGGTGATACATTCTCCCCACCATTGGCCTTTCATCCCCATAAAGTAGAAAAAAATTTGTTTTCCTAGAAGGGTTAGGGCCATTTATCCACCATTTTCTTCTCACGCTCCCACATTTCTTCATGAATCTGACCATGTTTCCATAAAACCCACACTAGAATGATTCATTTCCCATGTAATATCTTCTCTTTCCTATCCACAATCCATAATATCATATGAATAAATGTAGCATCTGGTTATAGGTCAATGTGATCCCATCAAATCATATGGTCAGGATCAGGTTGGTACTTCCTTAATCGAGATACATAAAACACATTTTTCACTAAACTAAACCTTTATGGAAAATCCCAATGATATTCTACATCACCAAGTCATTAAATTATCTAAAAAGGGCCTATGTATCAAGGATATAAATTTCCCTTATTACCAAAATTATGATTTCTAAGACTTGAAGAGATTATCAAGAACAAATGATCACTCACCTAAAATGAAAATGTCCATTGATGATGATTTTCATATGATTTATGATGAATTTGAGCTATCTATATTCTCTTTCTGGTCAATTGAATCTTCTTTGTTGTCTCTTGTATAAGTATGGGTCCAATTAGTAAATTATCACATGTTTCCACCCAAAAAATGGAGAATGACAAGGACGCCCATACAACGCTTCAAAGGAGCCATATGTATCAAGTCATGGTAACTTTTATTATATGAGAACTATACTAATGGTATATTTTCCTATCATGAGCCACTAAAATCTACTAAAAAATCCCAAATCATGTCCTATAATGTTTCTATTTTCCATTCAGATTATCCATCCATTTAGGGATGATTATCCATACTCATAATCAACTATATTCTAAGGGATTGGTACAAGATTTCCAAAAATGATATGTAAACCCAAGGTCTCTGTCTGATATAATCGATATTGGAATGCCATGAATCTTTATAATTTCTCGAATGTAGATTTTATATAACTCTTTCACAAAAATATTTTTATTAATAGGGATGAAATAATCTGACTTCATGAGTCTATCCACAATCACCCATATGGAATCATGTTTCCTAACCATCCTTTGTAGACCTGTCAGAAAATATAAGGATATCTACTCCAATTTACACATGGGTATCGGTAAAGTCAGCAACATATATTCTGGTCATTGATGACCTTCTTTTACCTTATGATAAGTGAGGAATCTCAAGATATACTTTACTATAGATATTTTCATGTCAATCTACCAAAACTGTTCTTTCAATTCATTATACATTCTTTGAATCTTGGGGTGAACAACCCATCTATAATGGCGGTAGGAACTAACAAGTTGTTCCTAACAAACCAAAGGTACGACCATCCGATCTCCAAATTACAACACTAAATTCAAATATAGCTTCCAACCCTCAATGGTCTCCCCATCATTAGTTTTTGACCTCATAGTAGAAGAAACAAGATCGAATGTCTAAGAAAATTTAACTAGCTCAACCAAATCAAGAACAAACAAAACAGGAAAGTAAACTGCAAAAATACCTTGGTTTTAGTATTCTAGGTGCACGTCCTCTATGACTAAAATTAGTTTCCACTAGTCAAAAGCCTCTTTATCCAACTGAGCATATGATTTTCGGCTTAATTAATCATCTATAGAGTTTCTTTTTCCCATTTTATACACTAATTTGAAGTCAAACACCTGTAGATACTCCATTCATATATGTTATATTAAATTCAAATCTCTTCTTGAGAAAATGTGTTTCAAACTCTTATGATCTATAAAAGCTATGAATTACTCACCAAAATGGAAATGATTCCAAGTGTTCAAATCATGGACCACACTAGTTAATTATGAGTCATGTTTTGGGTATTTCTTCTCATGGAAATGTAACTGTCATGAACCATAAGAAACAACATGATACCCCTACATGAGAACACATCCCAACCCATATCCTGATGTATTACAATATACTAAATAGATCTACCCAAACTCTGGTAATGTTAGGATAAGTGCTGATGTAATTCTAAAATTTAGTTCTTGAAAGGATTTCTAACATTCCTCGTTCCATTAAAAGTGGATTCCTTTTCACTTAAAAGTTGTCTATGATGATTCCAAACGTGATAAATAATGTAAAAAACATCTATTGTATCCTGCTAATCTAAGGAAACTACATATCTCAAAGACATTCTTTGATGGTTTCTAAGAGATAAAATATTTTATTTTTTCTAGATCTACAGAAACATCTTTTCATAAATCACATGGCCAGTAAAACATACCTCTTGTATACATAAATCACATTTTGATAACTTGGCATACATACGATGTTCCCGCAAGATACCCAACATTATCATCAAGTGTCGATCAGGATCTACTTTTTTCCAAGAATAAACAAGAAAATTATCAACAAACACCACCCAAAAAAATCCATATATCTATAAAATATTTGATTCATCAATTCTATAAAGATGGTTGGTGAATTTGTAAAACCAAAAGTCATAACGACACAATCCTAATGGACATATCTTCTTCTAAAATATATCTTTAGAATATCCTTCATTATAAATTGCAATTGGTGATATACCTAATGTAAGTTAATTTTTTAGAACCACTAATATCCTCTCAATTGATCAAAAATATCATCAATATGTGGAAGAGGATATTAATTCTTTATCATAACTTGGTTTAGATTACAATAATCCACACAAAGTCTAAGAGTTCCACCCTCCTTCACAAATAGAACCAGTGTTACCCATGGAGATGTAGTCAGTCGAATAAATCCTTTACTTTCCAAATCTTCCTACCAAAATTTCAATTTCTTTAATTATATTAGTGCCATATGATAATGAAGAGGTGAGATATTATTTTTCCTCAGTAGGGGATAAATTGTAAACTCCAATTCTCATTTGTGTGGAAACCCTGAGAAATTTTTATGAAAAGTATCAGGAAAATGATCAAAAATAGTTGGAAAATATCAATTCCCAATATCATCAACACATGATATGGTAAGAGATACCAACTGATAAGATATGGTTCCAACTATAAGTTCCAAAAGTCCAACTTTATGAGACTTTTCAACCCAATCTTCTCTAAAGATATGCTCGACGCCATCTAGATATATGAACCTTAACTTTCGAGCATAACAGTAAATGTGGTCCTTGAATGATTTCAACCAATCCATAACCAAAATAAACTCATAGACATCCATATCAAACATAGAGAAACTGTAAAGAAACCTATCCCCATTTATAGTTATGGAACAAGATTTACGCATAAACGCACAGAACTCTCTTTGTCCAAGAGGATTCTATAGTTTTAAAACAAAAGGCATAATCTCAAAAGACAAACCCATATTATAAACAATATAAGAATAAATAAATGAGTGGGACACACTTGTATCAAAAAAATATTTCATAAGGTTATAATTTAAAATAATTATACCTCTCACAATTGAAGGACTAGATTGATCATCCCTTATCATTTACTCAACTACATATAATTTATTACTCATTTCTCTTTTCTCTTTGTTAACCTATTTAGATTTCACTAGTTAGGGAGTAATGGTGTCATTAGAATCACTTTGGCTCACTCTATTCTGATGATGATAATTATTCTACTGCACTCATCTAATCGAAGAATATGATGCCTAAGAAGAATGATATGTGTCTCTAGAACCTAACCTTGGAGAACTACAACAATATAAATGAAGATGTACCATATTATTGAAGTTTTGAGATTCTCTAGGTGGTACCATAAAATCACGCTTAATTTGATCCAATGGACCACACTAAAAACATCCTGACTTACTTTTGGGTCAAGGATAAAGATTTACTGATTCCATGGTCTAATTCTAAGGTATTACATCACTCTAGAAGTAGGTGTACCTCTTCCTATTACTCCCATCCTTAGAGTTCCCACCTATTCCCATAGGAATAAACATGATTCCTCTAACCTTATTTCTCAATAAATACCTTTCTGTTATAGTATATCTATTTACCATCTCGATATAATCTATTATACAAATCATGATAATGTTTTATTGAATCTCTATTCATAATCACAATTAAAAATTGTGTTGCTTAATGGATGAACCTGCAGAAATTTCCAGAGAAAAGAATAATAAATTCATAAATTTAGCCACATACTCTATCACCAAGATTTTCTCTTACTTCAAACTGAATAATTCCATTGTTCTAGAAATCTGAAATGTGTGAGGATATAATTTATTTTAAAACAATTCTTCAAAATCCTCAAATGTCATTACTTGGTTAAATTTATCCTAAAATGATAATTCCCAACATTGGTATTCTAAATCCACCAACATATATGTTTCCAACTTCACTTTCAACTCTATTTGTGTCTCAAGGAAATCAAATATTTAATTCATCCTATTCAACCATACTTCTACTTTTTTTTCCAGAATCCCTCTAAAATATGGATGGATTATTATTTTGGAATTGAACTTAATTGTCCACTTACCATGTTTTATCATTCCTATTACCCTTATCCAAGACCTATAAATCATGCACAATGCTTTGAAGTAGTTTTGTTTCACCTATGGCTCAGGAGAAACCAAATTTTTAGTAAGATTTTTTGGTTAGTTTCTAAAATTCATTCCCAGTGTCATTAACTATAAACAAAGTAAAAATCCATTTAGTCTCACTCATTATAAACTAAAGTCTTAGTAATTCAAATTTACAACATCAAAATCTCTTATAAAATATCTTTTTAAAATTGAACTATCTTCAACATTTCAATATTTTTTGAAAATATTATAACAAAAATTTTCAAAAAAACCATTTTTTTATTTTTAAAAATCACACATTTTTTATTTAATAAAATGTTTTACTCAAAATGATCAATGCATTCCTATTGTGAATTCTTACTATCAATGCATTTTATAAAACTATCATCATATAAACCCATGAAGATGAGGTGAAAAATCACATAGAAGTGTCTAAAAATACTCATGAACCCTAATTCATTGGTAACATGAACTTCAACATAAAGTGGTTAGCTATACCTTTTTATGCTCTATATTTCAAGTTCTGACAATCTTAGTCATTACTACCATCCCAAGAGATATATAGATAGTATTTTTAACTCCAATATCAAAAAAACATACACTATTTCCTATGTCAATGATTGAACAACTATGATACCATTTGTACTATAAAGATAAACAAAGTTGATACCATTTTTATGTCCTGGATCAAAAAAACTGATACCATTTATTTCAAAAAGATATTTGGAATGACCAAGACTGATACCATTTGTATCAAAAAGATATTTGAACTAACCAAGACTAATAAAAATTACCTAAAAAATATATTTGGACTGAACAAGACTGATTCCATTTGTAACATCTCTCCCCTCCTCATTGGATTGAGGAGTGACATGGGAAATACTAGGCCTTAGGTGACATACCCGAGACACCAAAGGCTAGAAATAAATTTCAAAGGCCTCAAGAACATTTGGGTATGATTTCCCCTTTGAAATATAAAACATCCAAAACCAAAAAAATAATAACGAAAAAACATCTATATGAAGAATGAGTACAAAATAAAACTCAAAACATAACCAAACCAACAACCATATCATAGTGCAAGTGGAAACCATAATATATAATCAAAGAGGACCAAAAGACCACAAAACTCAAAACTCCATAGAGAAATCAACTAGAAATACCCAACCCATTCCAAGCTCTAACTCCACATACCAAGCCCAAGGTATCAAGAAGCACCACTAGAGATCTAAGATACTTTGCCTCTATCTGTGTCCTAATAGATGAAATCTGAAAATGCACAATAGTACCCAGTAAGGGTTGATTATAAAATCAGTAATATTTCCCCCAATAACTTACTAACTCATTCCACAAGGACAAAACTTGTTAGTGTATTTTATAAAATATTTTTAATCCATAAAAATAGTTTATATTAAATACATAAATGAGTTTTCCAAGAAGAAAATAAAAAAATCATTTAAATCATTTCTCATTTTACTTGGCACAATATTTTCCATGTCCACACACATAAACACACACACACACACTAAAGTTCAGTTTTATTATTGATGTTGTAACTTCACATCTATAATCTGTACCATTTTTATTGTGGTAATTTATGATCATTATCCATCCCAATAAACTCATGCCCAACTATTTAAGCCAACATCATGCCAAGTCATTTTCTAAAAACTAATTTCTATGACAACTATTTCATATAAAATAATTTCCTTATTTTTAATAATTTCAAAATATACATCACATGCATCAAACCAAACCATAATTTTAAAATCACCATTTAAAATTATAAACAAAGGGTTTTCCAAAAACCAATCAACATTCCATAATTTCCAAGAAAACACCAAAATAATATTTTCATAAAAAGTCACACAATAATTTCACAACCATTTTAATAAAATAATTTAATTAAAACTAATACTTCATGTTATAAATCAAGTGGAGTTGATAGAGAATCCACCTACCACACAAAGGTTGGAAAACGTGAATAACAGCACAAAAATACTGTAAGATATAATCACAAATCATATTCCGTTAATGAATGATTCAAGCCTCCAATGTACTTTGATTCACCTAAGGATCAGTCTTGAATCGAAGTGGTATATCCCTCATGAATTGGGAGAAAAAGGAATTCATGTTATGGGAGGATTAAGGGAAAAAAGATGGTCAAATGGATTAATTCATATTAAATCCACTTTTTAAGGAGGGACAACTGTACATCAAATGGTTAGGCTAAATGGTTTGGAAAACCTATGCCAACCATGTGGTACTAATTTCTTATGAACATACATTTCATGGTTGGAACACATAGTTAGAAAAATCGTGTGCCAACCATGTATTTCTCTCTATTTCAAGATGCATGGTTTCTCTAAAGCATTCACACGGTTTGACCAAACTATGTGCTAACTATGCACCTTTCCAGTTCCCACTTCCGTCCCAAGAAAAATTTCCTAGAGATGTTTCATGGTTTCTAATAACCATTAAAAAACCATGTACCTCTATAAAATCCTCCAAATCATGCCAAAATCACAGGAAATTGAAAATTATATAGACTCAAAATACATGAATAAAGGGTCATGTACCTGAAATAGATGGTTCTATGGGTAGGATATGTTATAAAATTTGTAGCAAGGTCCTAAATTACCACACACCCTGAAATTGGAAAAAAATTAGAACACTTTTCTAGGAGATAATCTGGAAGGGTTAATAATAGAATATGGAGTAACATGAAGGTTTGAGGTGATAGGTAAGGTAGGTGGGGAAAGGATGGCTATATTGGAAGTGTACATGTAATTTTCTAATAGTTTGGTAAAATAATTGATTACCCTGGATCCATGATCCATTTATTTAAAGTATTCCACTTTATTTTCCATAAAATTATTTTGAATGGGATTTAGGATTTTCATCATTTCCACTTGTGACTTGAAAGCTTGGGTTAAAGGAGGCATCCTCAAATCATCGACCAATGATCTGAACATAGATTTCACATATGACTTAGTGAATATTCAGCTAAGGTATAATTTTATGATCTTTTTGATAGTTTCTCTATCTTTTACATCATTTTAAACATCCTTTATTACTATCACCAAGTTCTTAGCAACATGAGTTTGGAATCCTTCAAAAACTTCTTCCCTTTTTTTCTTAAATTCATCAAACATGGGTTTTAACTCATCCCTTATGAGTTATATAATTATAATTTAATCAACATATGAATGGATAGGAGGAATATGGGGTGAATCAGTAGATATAGAATCTTGAAACACTAAATTAAAATACCTTTGGTCGAAATGCAACATCATATCTGAAAGGTATGCCAATAAAGAACCTAGTTTTTCTATTAAGTCTTAAATATCATTTATCATTAGGTCCATCTTCATATGAAATATAGGATGAAGAGTTAATGAAGTCACTACCTAGGAGATATCTACTTTCTTAATTGGGTCTATAGAAATTGAAAAATCAATAAAGAGTTATTTCATCACTCTGATAAGAACTAATTTTAAATTATTCAAATCATCTTTTTTAATATGTAAAGTAGAAGAAAAAAATGAGTATTTATAGGCACTAAAGGAGGTGGATCATAATATGGCCACTTACCATCATCCTAAATATTTATAGACCTCAGTCCGATAGATTTAACTTCTTCCTCATCAATTATATCCTCATTAACCTCATGAACATCTATCTCAAGAGATCCAATAGGTATTGTTTCATTACTTTTCATGAGTCCTTCAACTATCATGGTTGGATTAAGACCAAATAAATCTTCCAAATTTTGGTCCAATTAATTGCAAATAGATACCAAAATATATTCTAAGAATTTATCTTAGTAATCCGTGATCCTTCTAAATCTCTCTAAGTTGATGGGATGGAAATTCCACCATCCTCGGTTTGGACTCCCCCTAAGGTCATCATCATTACTATCAGACTCCGAATAGTATAGTCCAAGAATAATTGATTTTGGGTACTTTTCCCCCTTTTCAAGTTCCTTTGGTATACTCTATCTATGAGAGATTCTAATATCAAGATACTAATCTAAGATCACTTCATCTTCTTTAGAGACACCTAACTCAACCCATCCAAGATCATCCATATAACCACTAACAAACACTTCTATGTCAATAAGGTCCTCATATTGAAGCTCATCTTCATGGTATGTTATAGGTAGAGAACATTCAGGTGGTCTAAAATACATAACATTTTATGGCCCTCTATCATCCTCATGGGATGCCTTGTCTTCCTCATCAAGATCTGTAATCTCCATCTCTTCTTCCTATTTTTATTCTTTTTCTTCAATAACAACAACATCATCAACTTCATCAGAATAATACTATGTAACATAATTTGGCTCAAGACCCAGATCCACTAGATCCCTTGGTCTAACTAGCTCTCTTATAAGGTCAAAATTTTTATATAATTTCTTAGAATCTATTACCCATTTTATTTTCTAGGGATTTAAATTCACTCTCATATTCTTATATATTTTATGAGTTAAGAAAAGTCCATGTGAAGAAGTTTTCTTTTCCTCCCCTTGATGAGAAAAACCTTTATAGGAAAAAATAGATTATATGATTATTAGATAAGGAATAGAAATAAATTTGAATAAGCTTTTCAAAACTCATACATATGTCTCATGAAATATTTGCATAGATTGATCTGAAATCCATTTTTCAATAAGAATATGGAGAACAAATCCTAGTGTCTGAGGATACTAAAATCTTATTTTTCTAGGATATATATAACTTTATATGAATTTATCAAACAATTTATACTCACCACTAATTTCCAATATTTTTTTCTTTTAATTTTTGCATTTCTAGTTTATTATTCAAAATAATTTTTTAATTTAAAATGGGCATGGTTTAAAAAATAAAAACTCTCACAGACTTCATATTAACCCTTGTATAGAAAACCTAATAACTTTTTCCACTTTTTTATAGAAAAATAAAATTATTACCATTCAATATTATCCTAGTGGTGTCTCCTTTCTCTCCAAGAAAAAAATACAAATGCATATAAAATTATTTAACCAACCTTGGATATAATGGATTACCATTTTACTTGAACAAATCATCCCATCCTTGATTTTTATTTGCTTTACAAACTATTTGTTTTCTAGAAAATAACTACTAATAATCGAATTATTTATCAACACATACTGGTCAATCAATTTAATATAGGTTGCACAGCTTCACTACAGCACTCGTTCTACTTTGATTCTTTTTTCATTTATCTATTGGAGGTGCTTCAGAAGGAGGTGTAATCTTATGATCAAACTTCAATCTTGGAATTTTCATGCATCAATTTCAACTTGGAAGGTTCAGGTTTGAAAGTTTGGTTTGATACAAGATGGTTACAAAAGGAAGAAAGGGTTTTACAGAAAATATAAATGTCAATTTAAATTACAATTTGAATTTTATTTCAATAATTTAGGGATATAAAATAATAATAAACATAAATAAAATCCCACTAAAATGAATTAAGAAAAATTATAAGTAAAGAATAGACATAGTAGGTATGATAATTGTGTTATCGTGGAAACATAGACATGGTAGGTCTACTGACCATGGATTCAGAGTAAGTATATTGACCATATGAGTTAAGTGTTCATAGTGGATAATGTAGTGAATTTGTTAGTTAAGTATCAGGGTAGATATAGTGAACGTGTGAGTAAATTTTCATAGTAATTATAGTGACTGTGCATGAACAATTGGTCACTATTACTTTATTGACCATATGAACAAAAACTCCTAGTCACTTAACTGATTGTTTGAACTATACTTCACATTTACTCTATGATAAAGCTCAAAAAATATAATTTAAAGAATTTATAACGAGAATTAAAATAAATACAAAGTTTAAAACTAAATTGAAAAAATTATAAATATTTTATCATTTTTAATTAATGGTTGATATAATTTATCCTATCAATATTCAAAGGCTTTAAAAATGTATCAGCAAGATGATGTTATATACCAATGAATTCTAGATTAATATCTTCCTCTTAAAAATCATATCTCAAAAAGTGATTTCTTATATAGATAAGTTTTTTCACTGAATGAGATATAGTATTCTTAGAAAATTTAATAAAACTTAAATTATCTTGTTTTATAGGGATATATCAAAATTGAAATCCATAGTCTAGTAATTTATGATTCATCTATAGAATCTATGCACAATAACTACATCAAGATATGTACTCAACTTCAGTAGTGGATAATGAAATCAAGTTCTGCTTTTTAGAACACCATAAAACTAGATACTTTCCCAAAAAGTGACATGTTCTAGATGCTCTTTTTTGTTTAAATTACAACCACCAAAATATACATCTAAATAACTCACTAAATCAAATCTATTTCCTTTAAAATAAAACAATATTAAATCAGTTATACTCTTGAGGTATTTAAAAATTATTTTAACGACATGTTAATGTGATTGTTTTGAATTTTATTGAAAACGTGCACACATGAAAACACTAAAAATAATATCGTTTTGTCTAACAGGTAAGTATATTAAACTTCCAATCATACCTCTATAAGTGTTTTGATCAACTGGTTTCTCAATTTCATCAAGATCTTGTTTATAGCTTGTTCTCATTGGAGTATTACTACATTTACTATTATCCATACTAAAAAAAATAAATTATATCTAGTGTACTTTCTTTTATTTAAAATGATTCCTTAATTATTTTGAAAAATGTAAAAAACATGTAGGAATTTCAACTCACCCATTAAAATCGTTTCAAATTTAATTTTCATTAATTTTAAAAATTCAGTATACAAAGAGTTTTTGGATGATAAAAAATAATATCATCAACATATTTCTAGAAAAATAAAACATATTTTGAAATTATCTTAAAAAATAAATTGGGATCATAAATTCTTTTTAAAAAATTCTTTAGAAATAAAAAAAAGAGATAAGCCTTTCATACCAAGATCTAGGAGATTGTTTTAAACTATAAAAAGAATTATTTAATTTAAAAATATGATTTGGAAAAGGATGGTTTTGAAATATAGAGGGGTTTTATACAAGATAATACTCAATTATATAACCATTTATAAAGTCACTCTTTACATCCATTTTATATAATTTAAAGTCCAAATATGTTTTATAGGCAAGAAACATTCTGATGGTGTCAAGTCTATCCACTGGTGAAAAGGTTTCCTTGTACTTAATATCATCCTCTTGATTGAACCCTTGTAAAGACAGTCTAGATTTATTTTTAATTATAGTTTCGGGATCCTCAACTTTATTCTTAAACACCCACTTATTTCTAATGGTTTGGATGTTCATAGGTTTTTCTACTAATTCCAATACTCTATTCCTTTAAAACTAGTTCAGTTATTCTTTCATTTCAATTACCTGAAATTTATTATCTATTTCTTATGTGATGTTCTTAAGTTCATTATGTGACAAGTAAGCTTGATATTTAACCAATTTATAAGATAATCTCTTGTATATGTTCCTTTATCTTGATCTCCAACTATGGTATATAAGGAATGGTCTTAATGATTCCAAATGGTTCTAGGGATAAAAGTATTTAATACTTCATTTTCTAGATCTGGTTCAAATATATCTTCTTTGATGAGTGATTTTTCTATAGTAGGTTTCAAAGAATGATCACGAGGTTTAGTTGAGGCATTGATATTAGAATTTTAATTATCATCCTTAAGATTTTCTAAAGATCTCTTATATTCATGTGGATCTGTTTAATTGAATTTTAATTATACAAATTCTTCCAAAATTTTGGTTCTTTTATTGAATAACCAATATGATTTACTGGATGTTGAATAACAGAGGAATATTCCTTCATCACTTTTCAATGAAAACTCATCTAAATTATACTTTGTGTTGAGAATAAATACCCTATAGAAAAAAACTATAAAGTAATAAATCTTTGGTTTTCTCCCATTCCATATCTCATATGGAGTTTTCTTTAAGATAGGTATAATAATAACTCTATTAATAATATAGAAATTTGTATTCAGATCCTATTCCCAAAATTAAATAGCTAAATCGTACTCATGAACCATGGTCTGATCAATTTCTTAAATAGTTTTGTTTCTTCTTTCTATAGAACTATTTTATCATGCGGTCCTGGGAGTAAAAAAATTGTGATTCTATCCATGTTGTGAGCATAGAGATTCAAATTATTGATTTTAAAACTCATAGACATGATCACTTCTTAAGGTATTTATATGAATTCCGCTAAAATTTTCTACATATTTTTTATATTTGGAAAAATAAGTAAAATATTCACTTTTGTGATCAAGAAATAATACCTAGATGTATCAAAAGAAGTCATCTACAATAATATAAGTATAATGCTTCCCATTAAATCTAGAAACTCTATAGGGTATAAAAAAGTCTATGTGAACAAAATCTAGGGGTTTAGAAGTGGAAACTTATTTAATTGGTTTGAAAGTGATCGTATGTTTCTTCCCTTTTAACATGGGTTGTAGACTTTTTCTGTTGGGAATTCAAATTTTGGAATATCCTTAAATAATAATTTCCTAGTTATCTTTCTAAGTGAGTGAAGATTGCAGTGGCCTGGTATCCTTTACCCAATCCAAAACTCATTGTGAAAGGAACTTAAATAAAAAATATTTTTATAAAATAATGAATTCAAATCAATAGCATAAACACTATCATTTTACAAGGCATAAAAAAGGAAAACATTCTTATAATCGTAAATTTATTAGGCATTATTTTCAAATTTAACATGATAACCACCATCACGTAACTGTGATATTCTAATCATATTTTACTTTAACCCATTAACAAACAAAACTTTATAAATTAAAATAGTACTATAATTACTGATTTGAATGATTTTAATTATATTTCATTTATAATTATCACCAAAATTGACATGTCCACTGTCAACCTTGTTAAGGTTCTTAAAGCTCTATTAGTCCCAAGTCATGTGTTTATAATATCCACTATCTATATACCATAATTTTTTACTGGTGCTATTCAAGTAGGTTTTATACAGGAAAATTTAAACCATAAATTATTTTGGTACACATATTTTATTGGGTCTAGAAATGTTAGTAAAAAAATCCTTAGGAATCCATAGTTATTTAACTAGTTTTCTATAAATAGACATTATAATTTTAGAAATGAAATATTTATTTGATACATATGAATAATAATTGTTTATTTAGTTGATATAACTTGAACTAGAAACAAATTTATTCTTATAAATATTCCTCTGTCCAAGTTGGTAACCAATCCCAGTGGTATACATGGGTGTGGTTTGTTTACCAAGCATCCTAATAAGGTTTTCTATACCATTTGAAAATATTTCTACATATTTCTTAATTTTCTCATTTTAAATCTTGAGTTCATTATTTTCTTTTAATAACTAATCAGTTTTGTCATTTTCTATGGAAAAGTTAGATTAAAAGTAGATAGACAAATCATGTTGCTTCTTTAAACTTTTTATATTTATCTTTTAGTTCATTAAATGTTTCTTCCAGCTTATTATAATACTCAAATAAATACTCATTCCTCATGTTTTAATCCTAATTTTCATCCTCATAAATATTTGAAATGTGAATAGGAGATGCAGAACTGGTATTTAGTACCTTGGATGTGTTTTTTATAAAACACATATTAGCCCTCTAATTCTTGTCATCTCCGATTGAGTTATGGTCACTTGAACTATCCTTAAAGGAAATCTATGTAAATTTCATAGATTTATTTGATTTTTCTTTTTTCCCTCATATCTTTTCAGATATTTAAACATTGTTCACTCAGCCTTGATGTGTCCTTTTCTTCTGCATTTATAGCAAGTTGCCTCACTTGTTTGATTCTCCTTTTTCCAATTTCCCTTTTTGTTGTACTTTCCTCCATAGTTTTAGTTTTTAAATAATTTCTTCTTCCTAGATAACTTTTTGAATCATCTATCTATGTGAGACATTTCCTCATACTTTTATAAAGGTGAATCATCACCACTCAAATTTCCATCTTTGATCTTCACTTTTAGCTTTGAGTTAAATTATTGAAAGATTCTAACTTTCTCTTAGGTTTATCTTCTTTATCATTGTTCACTTTAAGTTCCTACTCATACATTATGATCTTACAAATAAGGTTCTTTTCTAGTAATTTTCTTATGTCACACAATTCTCTAATGGAAATAGAGGTTCTCCTCCACCTATCAGGTATAAATCTCATAAGTCACATCACTTGATCTTTATATTAAATTATCTTCCCAAGTGTATGCATAGTGTTCACAATCTCATTAAACCTGAGATACATATTATAAATCATTTAATAAAGTTTTATCTTGAATGTATCTTATTTAATGGTATAATTATTTAAGCACAACACTTCAACATTGGAAGTTCCTCCATGAGGAATAGCAAGAGTGTCCCAGATTTAAAATTTAGTAGAATAAGAAAATATTCTATTAAACGCATCTTCATATAATTTATATTATAATTAGTTCATAGATTTATATTTAGAGTCATATGCAGACTTAGTGGAATCACTCTATTTAGCTCAAGAAGCCTTTAGTTTCTCTTATTTGTCCTCATTTATAGTCCAAATATCAAATCTTGTGATCTCTATATGGATTTTCATTTTGATGTTCCACTTAGCATAATTAGTTCCATTAAAATAAGATGGTTGGTTAGTATTTTTCCCCACTGATCTATTATTATTCATAAAGATAGAAATTTAGAACTAAAAGAAATTGATATCTTTTGGGAATAAGTAGATCACAATTAAAAAAAAATAGAACCTCTAATAGAAAATGTTGGTCAGCGTTGAATACTCAAGAGGGAGATAAATTTAGTTTCTAATCATAATTTATATTAAAAACAATTTAAAAAATAAATCTCTCAATTTTGTAAAATATGACTAGATAAAAAAATAGTATAATTTTATAATTTTATATTTCAAAAATATTCTTAGAAGATCAATCAGAACTCAGTTAAAATGGGTTTAAAACTCTTTTATCTTTTGAAACAGATTTACCTATATCAAACATGGTATATACAACATAAATTAAATTTAAATATAAAAGTAATGTTTTGTAATTATATTTTTGAAAACAGATACTGGTTTATTTTAAAATAGAGAAAACAAAATAGGAATAACACACAACCGAATTAATTTAAGAGGTTCACTCTCAAGCTGATACCTAGTCCTCTCCACTTGAAAATCACCCACTACCAAACAGTTTATTAAAGAATAAATTGATCCACAACTTTGATTAGGTTTTACAAAATCAATATATTACAAGGTTTTCCAGCATATACAGATCCACTTCTATAGTTTTTCATTGGAGTAATAAATAAATAACAACTATACGTAGGCAGTATAGGATACAAAGCCTCTTCCATAGTACTTTGTGGGAGTATAGGTGTAAAATAATGATAGAAAGTTTATAATAATATTCAATAAAATATAGAAGTATATGTTTTATAAATAAGTAGATTAAAACAAAAAACATCTCAATAAATAAGATGGAACAAAAATAAAAAAGTATGGAAAGTATGAAGATTTTATGTAAGTTAGTCTAGTCAACTTTGGTTGATCAACTTTCTTTAAATCAGTATTTGAAAAGATTCAACTATGATTTCATAGAAAAGTTTGGAAAATAGAGTATCATTGAATGTTCTATGTCAGTACTTTGTGTATCAATTTTATTATTTAGACTTAGCTTTGAGATCAATTAATGTGATATATTTTATTCATTTTATTTTTCCATGTGTAGTTCTTCTTCTTAAAGAGAACTCTAACTAAAAATATTTTTTGGGGAACATTCATTATAGAATTAACTACACTGACTCTAAAATTAATTCTCCAAAATATAGTCATTGAGGATTTTAAATATACCATGTTGCTTAAGTTATACATGGTAAGTTTTCTTCACATAAATCATAGTTACTTTGAATGTTCAGTTGGAACGGTCATTTGGAATGGTTGGTATATTTCTTCTTATAGTCACTTCTTTTGTTCATGCGGTAGGTACATTTATTCATGTGGTAGCTTTATATATTTAAAAATTCACTTCATTACTTAATGTAGTAGTTTCCTTACTTTGAATGGTCACTTCCTTTGTGCTTACAGTAGGTTCCTTTATTCATACAGTTACTCTAATACAGACACACCATTAGTTCTAGACATAGAGAAATTCAACTCACCTATCGCATGGTAACTTGATTTTTCATGTGGTAGATTTAATACACATGTAGTAACATAAACTTAAATGCACATTCATTTCATGAATTGGGAAGAATTTTTTCATCTGATGCGTAGTCATTTTATTTCTCATGTGGTTAGTTAGAGTACAATGTGTAGTAGTTTTCACACAGTCACTTGACCTTCACGGTCAGTTCAACTTATTCAAATCGTAAGTATATTACACAAGCTGTAGGTTGTAATGGTAGGCTCACGGATTAGCAAGTTTTATCAATTTTTTCAGAAAATAGTTGACTATCATAAAATATTAAATTCAATATAAACATAATAAACATGATTTGGGATCATAAAAATAAGAAGTTACTAAACTAAGCTAATAGTTTATTTTGGGTGTATTTTCTTTCATAATATTTTTCTAAGTGTAATTTTGGAAATAGTTTTTTGAAAAATATTCTTTGAATTTATTTTAAATGAAAATTTATTCATTTTTCTCCGATCCTTGTTTATATTTCAAAATGGGATTTTAAAGTAACACATGATGATTTTTTTTATCCAAAAGATATGGAAACCTTATTTTCAAATATCATATTCCATTCTACTATTTCTATAATGTTTTGAAATAGAAATTAAATACATGGAATCTTTGGTGAAATCCTACCAGGATATTATGCTTACACCCTACCTACATCACTCGGTGTCTATAGTATGAGTGTATTTCTTGTAAGTTCAAGTTAATATCTTTTTTCACACGTGGAGTGATGTTATTCTTGATAATAGATAGTGACTTGGAGTCACATAGAGATTTTGTTATCTATTTTTGGAAATTTTTTTTTTTATTATGTCATAGATATACGGACCGATTCTACTCCCTAATTCATTTTGGATCTTGTTCGGTTTTTATTTATTTTAAGATTGTTTCCATTTATTTGAGATTACTTGTTTTGTTTAATCCCACTTAAAACTTTTTTTTGGTTTATGCATAGATGTCCAATTTATAGACACACTATGTTGGATTCTTGGTAAAATAATTTTACTTGATAAATATTGTTTATACAAGTGAAATTATTCCCAATTAGTATATTTTCATGCCATAACACTTGTTTCCATATTTTGAGAATTGAAAACTCCATTCAAACCTTTCCATGGGCCGACTTGGGTGCCCAGATCAAGGGTGGACCAGGTCGGTTCATGACAAAATCAAGTGATGATCAAGAACCATTATCCCCTCCTAAGGATAGATGATTTGTTCGATCAGTTGAAGATAGATAGCTATTTTTCAAAGATTTACCTATGATCTAGATATCATTTTATGAAGGTAAATGAGGAGGATATCCTAAATACTTCTTTCATGTGTCATTATAAGAATTTTTCATTCATAGTTGTGTCATTCGGTGTCAAGAATGCCTCAACTACTTTCATGGGACTCATGAACTCTATGTTTTGTGAGTTCCTAGATGTAACACCATGATATTTGAACATATAATTATTCTTTTAATGAATATTATTTTCAATAGTGTGTACCACATGAAGCACCGAGCTTAAACGAACTGCGATATACTATAGAAATATTATTATTTAAATATGATAGTTATAACCTAGTAATTGGATTGGAAGGTATGAATAGGAGCAACCTAATTATGAAATATATGTAGAAAATTTTTCTTAATACAAATTTACCAATTAATTTCTTGGAAATAAGAACTCAATTTTAAATAAAATCATATAATATTAAAGGTTATTTTTTTAGAAAATGGTTTTATAAGTACAAAGTATTTTTGTCAAAATATATTAATTTAATCACTATAGATGAATGTTTTAAATAAAATTTATAGATCATATATTTAATAAAATAAATTAACATTCATCTCAGGTTTTTTACTATATAAAAATGATTATAAATTTATTTTATACTTCAAAAATATATTATCATCAAAAATTGTTTTTACTACAATTTATGTGTGGATATTATGATTAATTGCTACCAGTTTTAGAAATTTTATTTAAAAAAATATACATAATTTTTGAAATAATCATCTCAAAATTATATTAGAGTGATTTTATGGGATTTTTTTTAAAATATTGATTTTTAGTAAAAAGTAAAAAATGTAGATTTTTGAAAAACTTCCATTTATTTTCTTTAAATCACATAATTTAGAATTATCATTCTCTATTGGATTTGGTTTAAAAGTAACATAAGATCTATTTTATTAAACATAATCTAATTAATTTATCTATTAATAAAATTTTATTTTACAAAATATATGTATTAAGGTTTTCTTCAATACAAATTTATTTATTAATTATTGAGAAATAAGTAGTCAAATTTTAATGATAAGAATAAAATCATATAAGACATTATTTTTCAAGATTTGTATTTTTTAGATACTATATATTGATCCCTATTGGTAAATTTTTAAATATATTTATAATTTATATGATCAAAGGAATCATAATTTATGAATTGATATTTAATTGGTTATAAATGAAGATAGAAACATATAAAGGTAAAAAATTGATATTTTTCATAAAACTGTTTTTATCGTGTATGATGTATTTTATCCTAATAAATTAAATTAATAATTATTTATGAATTTTTTTAATTAAATTTTTCAATTATATATTCAATAATATATATTAATATTCATCTATTGTTTTTTACTAGGTAAGGAATTGGAATAAAATTATTTTTATGCTAAAAAGTAATTTTTTTCTAAAAAGGGTTTTTACGCAATTTGTGAGAAGATATTAAAATTAATGTATAAAAAATTTAGAAATTTAATTTGATGAAATGTATTATGTATTTATAATAATCATTTTAAAAAATATATATATAAGTTTAATTTTATTTTAAGTTGTAAGGAATAGTTACCATGGTAAAAATTAGGTCATCATAGTAAAGGTTAAAATGAGTTAAATAGGGTTAAACTAAGGAATAAGAATTCCAACATCAAAAAAACCTTATCATTATCTGATTATTTGAGTTTATTTTTACCTCACATCACCTTATATTTGAAATTTTTTCATTTGGTTTCACTTTACCTTGACAATTACATTTATTATATTTAAATGTTCTTAATATTTATTAGGGTGTAACTCCCTTCACTTATAAAATATCACCTCATATACTCACTTATTTACACATTTGAGAATCTTATCTCAACCAAGATCTATAATAATAACTTACCAACTCTAATACCCATGTTATAGTGTCCCTGGTCTCACCAAAAGACCAACCCAATAAAGACTACATCATAAGTCGAAGGAAGATAATCGGGGAAGATGTAGTTATCTTAACTGAGATCTTTCAAGTTTATTTATTATTCAACCTCCTATAAATATTATATAAACATATTAACATAATTAAATTAGTATATTTTATATAATTAAATGTTTTTATGTTAATTTTACAACCATTTTGGATCTCCTCTCCATCTAATTGAAAATGATAACATCGCTCATCCATATATATGGACTGCCATCTCCAAGCATCGATGTATTTTATTTTTAATCACAACCTCTCATAGATGGTTATTTAGATATATTTAATTAATATATATCATATTTATTATATAATTATGATTTTTTAAGGATAAACTATTATGTAACTTTCTTTCTTTCCATCCATTGAATAATGGAAACATTGTCCATGCATACGTGTAGACTATCACCTCCATGAAGTGATGTTATTCATTTTTCATCACCACGCTATATGGATAGTCATAAAAAATTATATATAATGAAAAGATATGATATTTCTGAAATTATTCTGAAGATTATGAAACGATGACCAAGTTGCAAGGATCAGAGTCATTGAACTGAAACATTCATGGGAAACAGAAAAGTTAACAACCTGAATAAATATTTTAATGAAGAATTATTAATGAATTGGTAATTTGAAGTTATAAGGGAATGATATATAATAAGATAAGTATTGATATGTTTCTAGTATATATTTATAATAAATATAAATTTATTATACATTATTTTAGACTGTGTACAAAGAAATTATGGACTTGAGGTGAGGGTTTATGTTACGATCTCACTTTTTATCGGGGTTGTTTATATTTAAATTTCCATTATGGGAAATTATATGTTATTTATATATGAAATCCAATATATTTTTTTATAATATAGTTATTTATATTATTTTTAATTATTTTTACCATTTTATCCTCTTTGGTACTCAAAAATACTAAAAGGATGTTTTTAACAAAATCTGACCTAGCTTCTCTTCTTTTTATCAAGAATATTTATCCTATAAATACATGTTCTTCAAATTATTTTATGAAATTTTTTATCAATACATTAATGTTTGATAAATTTATTTTATAATACCTTTAATTTCATTACAAATTATTTAAATTAATCTTTTCACGAAAATTCATATCACTCTCTTTTAACTTTCTAAGAAAGTGTGAAAAGAATATTTTCTTTTTAATATATATAAAATGAATATATTTTCAACCCATCATGAAATTTATTCACCATGAATCATATTTTAAAATTTTCTTTTGTTTTTAAAATAAAATTCTCTTCCCATTATTATATAAATTTTAGTTTTCAAAATTCACCAATAGAAAATGATATTATTCCCTTGTTTTCAAAGCATATTTCAAATGATTTTATAAAATTAAATTTTAAACTATGTAAACATCCTTGAAATATTATTATGATACACTAGGGATATTATCTAACGATACCATACACCTTATTTCTCTATATTTCTTATGATTATAAATTATGAATATTCTAATGAACCCTGTAACAACCCAGACCCGGCCAGCCACCCGAACAGTGCCAACGGGTCGGGTGTCACTACTTTAGGTGCACCTCCCCTGAACGCCAAAGGCTGCCGACTAGCAGCGGGGGTCTAATTAGGTAGAGTGGGGAGGTTATACCCTCTCAGAGGAATAAAATGATACTAGTCCAAGTATAAAACTAAAATATGTCGCGGAAATAAATGACTCAATAGACTCGAATCAGACCCACAGAGCGGAAGAATATCCAATAGCAATAAACCAGCTGAAGCAATATAGAAACAACAGCAGTGGAAAGTAAACAGAACAACATGCTAAAGAATACAAGCAACTACTACTGTGACCAAATAAGAAATATAATGGTGCCAATGGCTAACCAACAGTTTCTATATAATATGGTAAGCATGCTGATACAAAAGGGAAAAGTAAAAAAAGCAACTCCAGCAAGGCATGACCTCAAGGTCCATACCAGTCCCCATGCCAACAGTACTAAAGTCCAGCTCCAAAGGCTGACCCTTTACCTACATGCAATTTCATAAAGTCTAAACTTGTCTTGAATGGCCCGTGTAGGGTGTGAGACAAGTCTCAATAGGATACCACCAAAGGGTGTGTACCTAATATAAGTGTTTAGGAAGACATTCTTATATAAGAAAAATAGTAAATAGTACAATGCCCAAAAGTAAACACAAACTTCACTAGTGCTCAGCAGCCACCAGGAAGTGTCACCTGCTTCGGCTAGCGCTAGAATCTCTGGATGTAACCTGGCACCACGTGCCACCTGACACCATGTGTCTGAAGTACCGACGTCATTAAGGCATTCCCAACAACCATAACCCAGCTCGGAAGCTCAACCTACCCATAACACAACATCTAGAGGAACAACGATACCTGTCCTCAAAAGATAACCGGAGGGACAGTGATGTCTTCCCTCAAATCACGGCGAGCCTTTTCCCCCAACCTGACCGCCTCAAAGATATCTCCCGAAGGCTCCTCACCTTCCACATGGATTCCTATGGAAAGCACCCCCAAACCAAAAATACCTAACCGCATCTACCGGGGGCCTCTACCCAACGAGTGGTCGTACCACCTCATCTCGGAGTCTATCTTTGTGAACACTACTCAAAAGTACCCGGTGAGCGGTAATCACCTCAGTATGTACCCAAGACACAACACATCTGACACCTCGTGCCCCTGCGAACCTGTCGCTCAAGTCCGATGGCCTCTCCATCCAAGTAACTCGAGCCAAGCCCAACCCGACAGTCCAACTGCCTCAACCGACGTCCATGATGCCCAATCCCATGGTAGCAACCACCCAAAGTAACCCGAGCCAAAGCCCCAAATTGTGATCCCCATCACTCAACAATATATTCGGGCCATGCCAAACACAACAAGCAATTCAACATAGGAAATATCACACATTGCATATTCATACTTGGAAGCATCGCTTTAAACAGGCAATTACTAAACAGTCAAATTGCACTAACTTGCACTAATCCATACCAGCACCTAAGGTCTTAAATGCCTTAAAAAAATTACTAACATGCTTTAACAAATCAAACTCAGCATTTTAATCCAACAGCATCAAAAGCAGTCTAAATTCAGCAGTTTAAATACTGGTCTAAGTCATATGCATTTCGGCACCCCCGGCCGAATTGCCCCAAACAATCTATGAACTCTCACTTGGCCTTTCTCAAGTACAAAAAGGGTTAGGGAATACCCAGATGCATCCCACAATGAATATAAACTATTAAAGATAAATAAACAAGGGTTTGGATCAATACCCAATGTTGCGCCTGAAGGTCGCAACCCCCAAAAGTCTACGAAAACACGAAATAAGGTATGCACCAACCACCTCATACTCGTACGATGACAATCCTTTGATACCAGCCTCTGATTCGGTCTGAATCACGGTAGATCTACGTTTCTGTCAAATCCCAGCAATTCTGTTAGGATGGAATCTGCAGAGAAATAGGTGAGGGATCAAGGACGAAGAAGGGTGCACAGGATTAGCCTTTCTGCTGCGGTCTCGCTGCCACCGACGGATCGAAGAACGGAGGTCGTATGGAAGATCTAGGAGGATTTCTTCTTTTCTGAGGTTTTCGGACGAACGGTTCGTCCAACAGGGAAGAAGAAGATTTTTCTGGAAATAAGACGCGATGACATCTCAGATGATCAAATAAAAATAAAATTACACGGCATGTATTTTTAAAGTACATGCCGTGTAGACGGGTTTCCGTACTCCGACTTAAGTGGAGTCCAGCACACGGTTTGGACTGAGTATATGGTAAACACATGGCCAGGGACTCGGCCACTACACGGAACATGGTTACATGGCGTGTTAAGGAATACTACATGCTGTGTAGATGGAAATTTGCACCTGGGCACCACACGACATGTACTTGGCCTCGCACGGGTAAGGGTACATGGTGTGTGAATAAATACATGTTTTTGTAGTAAGAATTTTCTACACGGTCATCACATGGTATGTACTCGGTGAGCACACGACCGGTCACTCGGTTAACACATACACGGCGTGTACTTAAAGTACACAGCGTGTAGTCTGGAAATTTCTAGAAACTGCCCAGATTTTCCAGACTCCTCAGAAACCAGTCAAAAAGTTCAAACTGGGGCGGGATTTGACCTGTTCTAAAAATCCGGGTTCTTACAAACTCCCCACCTTAACGTAGCTCACCCCTAAGCTACTGAACGAAAACAGGAGATGGCACCGAACACACCCATCCCGGTTAAACAACCCAGACTACCTCGGTCTCAAGGTCCTGTCTAAATTCCAAAAAGGGCTCACCACCTTAGGAATTTCCTACTCAGTCTCAACCCGAACAAAGCTCAAAGCAAATAAAATAAGAAAGAAAGGCCCAAAGACCTATTTCCCGGACCCATGGTCCTCCCGTGACACATCGTCACCCCTACACCTCCTCTGTGCTCACGTGTCGCTTCTGACACCCAACGTAACCCTCACTGCACCGGTGTCTGCCTCCCTGAGGCCCTGCATCTAATAGATGCTCAAATCAAACCGGGTGACATGCACCTCAAGTAACCCGCATCCACGATGCCCCGATATCCACGACACCTCAAGTAACCTGCATCCTTGATGCTCCTGATGCCACACATCTCAAATATATAAATAAAATATATAACGCATCTGATATGATGCCAATCCCACTAACTAGCATTTAGTCAGTCCAAAAGTATCTTGTGCAGCCTATGCACTCAACTAGACATGCCTCAAGAGGCCATGCCAAAAGAAAGTAAGGAAAAATCACGGCCACACCCGTGGTGTAGCTGCCACCGTCGTCGGCTCACCAGCCTGCTCAATCCCTGGCAGCTCCACAGCGTGCACCTGGCCTGAAGCACGGCTACCCGATGCCTGACCTCCCTATGATACTGCCCCAGTCACCGGCCACTGACCCCTCAGTTGGATCTCACTATCCCTGTCATGTCCTCCACGTGTAGTTGAACCTCGACTCCCCTCTCCTGGAACCAAACCTGAACCAACACCTGACACCACAGTCTATCCTGGTCCCTTCCTGCCGGCTGTCTGAGAAGGCTGCCTGTAAAACCTCTCCAGATTCCCACTGTCCACACGCCCGGCGCTCCTTTGGAGGCCTATCACACTGAGCCCGAACATGTCCTGGCTTCCCACACTGAAAGAAAACCACCACTGAACCGCCACGAGGTGGCCTAGCTGAGTCCTTGGCCTGCCCACCCTGCTGGAACTCATCTCACTCCTTCTTCCTGTCGTCTGAACCATCACCTGAAGTTGTCACCCTACCAATATGGGGCCTATCTCTCTAGTTTCAGTATGCTATAAGTGTCTCGTTCACCGCCTCGGAGAAGGAACCCAACCTGAAGATGTTCACCTGGACCCGAATGGCGTGTTGTAAGTCATCCTCGAAGCACCTCACCCTAGCTGCATCATCGCTCACCATACCTGGTGAAAAACAAGATAACTCTGTGAAGGTAGTTGCGTAGTCCATGACGGACATATCTACCTGATGAAGACTCAAGAACTCCCGAGATCTCTCTGCCCTCAGCGTCTCTAGATAAAATTGCTCGAAGAACCTGTCCTCGAAGTCCTTCCATGCCAGTCCCTCATTCCTACAGGCCTGAACCTGTACGTTCCACCAATGCTTCGCTGGTCCTCTCAGCATGTACATCTCTAGCTTGACCCTCCACCCTGGAGGCATCTTGAGCTGCTCGAATATCATCTGCATACTCTCTATCCAGTTCTCAGATGCCTGTGGACCACCCTCACCCTAAAAAAACGGCGGGTGCTGCGGCTGGAACTCCCGCGTCAGATATGCCGTAGAAGGCTCTGCACCCTGTGCGCCTCTGTCAATCCCCTGCAAGACATGTACCAGGATAGCTCAGAGCTGCTCGTTAATCCACGGTCCGAACGCTGCCAAACTTGGCTACTGCCCTGCCTGCACTGGATCCTGAACCTGATCCTTTCCCTGAGCCTGTACCTGCGGCTCATGCTCTGCCTACACCGGATTCTGAACCTGATCCTGCGGCACTATATCCTCTCCTGTATGACGCTCCATCGAGTCATGAAGGAGTAACCCGCTGAATACCATAAATGGTCAGACAACCCATATATATATATAACAATATATTCTATGCAGATAAGGAAAGCAGTAAAAGGCAGTGCATACAACTACCCTTACTCTCCCCTATCGTAACCCATGCCCCGGCATCCCGACCTCACGGCCTCCTTACCCTCCCTCAACAGAGCCAAGTATCAATAGTATCTCAGTCCATGCCCGTCCTGACAACTAAGTTTCCTCAAACTGACGACCAAGTCGCCAAATCCTGACAGTTACACTGCCTCACCCATAGTACATGCCTGCTCTCATAAGATCCAGACCCAAATATCCTGCACATGCAATTCTAAAAAATACAAAGCATGTCATACACATTGTAATAAACAATAAATTCTATCAGGAGTTTCACCTATTCACATTTCAGAGCATACATATCATGGAATTTGATTTTATTCACATGGTATTATCACTTCACAAGGCATACGTGCAGTTATGAAATTGAAATACCCTAAAATGTGCCTATAAAAAGTCGTTTAAACAAGCCTTTCCATAACATCCAAGGTTTTCATATCATAAATAATAACATCACACAACAAGTGAACCACCGAGGTGGAAATCATATAAACCGTAATCTGAGCAAAAACAAATAGCAATTCCCACCCCCAGAAACTCAATCCATCCCTCGTACATGGGGCTACAGGCACCCAAGCACGAGTTCAAAATCCAGTTCCAACAACAACCTATCTCCAGTCTACTATATCCCAAATAGTAAAACCAGCAGAAATAAAAAGAGAAGTCTCAATCTCATTAGTAACCAGAAAAACACTGCCACTAAATCCTTGTCAAGAACTCCTCTGATACCACTTTGTAACGACCCGGACCCGGCCAGCCACCCGAATAGTGCCAAACGGGTCGGGTGTTACTACCTTAGGCGCACCTACCCTGAACACCAAAGGATTCCGACTAGCAGGGAGGGTCTGAATAGGTATAGTGGGGAGGTTATACCCTCTCGGAGGAATAAAATGGTACTGGTCCTAGTATAAAACTAAAATATGCAGCGGAAATAAATGACTCTGCAGACTCGAACCAGACCCGCAGAGTAGAAGCATATCCAATAACAATAATCCAGCAGAAGCAATATAGAAACAACAGCAGCAGAAAGTAAACAGAACAACATTCTGAAGAATACAAGAAACTACTACTGTGACCAAACAAGGCATGCATCGAAAACAAGTCATACAGATCCATATATAATGGCTCCAATGGCTAACCAATAGTTTCTACATAATAAGGTAATCATGCTGATAAAAAATGGAAAATTAAACAAAGAAACTCCATAAAGGCACGACCTCAAGTTCCATACCATTCCCCATGCCAACAGCACTAAAGTCCAACTCTGGAGGCTGACCCTTTACCTGCATGCAATTTCATAATGTCTACATGTGTCCTGAAGGGCCCATGTAGGGTGTGAGACAGGTCTCAGTAGGATACCACCTAAGGGTGCGTACCTAATATAAGTGATTAGGTAGAAATTCTTATATAAGAAAAACAGTAAACAATACAATTCCCAAAAGTAAACACAAACTTCATTGGTTCTCAACAGCCACCAGGAAGTTCCACCTGCTTCGGCCAGCGCCGAAATCTCTAGATGTAACCCGGCACCATGTGCTACCTGACACCATGTGTCTCAAGTACTGATGTCCCAAAGGCATTCCCAACAATCATAACCCTGCTCAGAAGCTCAACCTTCCCATGGAACAACATCCGGAGGAACAGCAATACCTGTCCTCAAAAGATAACCGGAGGGACAGCAATGTCTGCCCTCAAATCACGACGAGCCTTTGCCCCCAACCTGACCGCCTCAAAGTTGTCTCTCGAAGGCTCATCACCTTCCACGTGGCTTTCTATGGCAAGAACCCCCAAACCAAAAATACCTAACCCCATCTATCGGGGGCCTCTACCCAACGAGTGGTCGTACCACCTCATCTCGAAGTCTATCTGTGTGCACACTACTCAAAAGTACCCGATGAGCGGTAGTCACCTCAGTATGTCCCCAAGACACAACACATCTGACACCGCGTTCCCCTACGAACTTGTCGCTCAAGTCTGATGGCCTCTCCATCCAAGTAACCCAGTCCAAGCCCAACCCGACAGTCCAACTGCCTCAACAGACGTCCATGACGCCCAATCCTGTGGTAGCAACCACCCAAAGTAACCTGAGCCAAAGCCCCAACCTGTGATCCCCATCACTCAACAATATATCTGGGCCACGCCCAACACAACAAGAAGTTCAACACAGGAAATATCACACATTGCATATTCATACTTGGAAGCATCACTTTAAACAGGCAATTACTAAACAGTCAAATTGCACTAACTTGTGCTAATCCATACCATCACCTAAGGTTTTAAATGCCTTAAACAGATTACTAAAATTCTCTAACAAATCAAACTCAGAAGTTTAATCCAACGGAATCAAAATCAGTCTAAATTAAGCAGTTTAAATACTGGTCCAAATCATACGCATTTCGGCACCCCAGCCGAATTTCCCCAAACGAGCTATGACCTCTCACCCAGCCTCGCTCAAGCACAACAAGGGTCAGGGAATACCCAGAGGCATTCCAAAATGTAGATAAACTATTAAAGATAAATAAACAAGGGTTTTTCTCAACACCCAACATTGCGCCTGAAGGTCGCAACCCCCAAAAGTCTACGAAAACACAAAAGAAGGTATGCACCACCCACCTCGTACTCGTACGATGACACTCCTTTGATACCAGCCTCTAATTAGGTCTAAATCGCGGTAGATCTGTGTTTCCGTCAAATCCCGTAAATTCCGTTCGGATGGAATCTGTGGAGAAACAGGTGATGGATCAAGGACGAAGAAGGGTGCATAGGATTAGCCTTTCTGATGCGGTCCCGCTACCACCGATGGATCGAAGAACGGAGGTCATATGGCATATCTAGGAGGATTTATATTTTTTGGAGGTTTTGGGATGAATGGTTCATCCAACAGGGAAGAAGAAGATTTTTTTGGAAATAAGACGTGATTACATATCGGTTGATCAAATAAAAATAAAAGTACACTGCGTGTATTTTCAAAGTACACGCCGTGTAGATGGGTTTTCGTACTCTGGCTTAAGTGGAGTCCAGCACACGGTTTGGACTGAGTACACGGTCAACACATGGCCAGGGACTCAGCCACTACATAGAACATGGTTACACATTGTGTCAAGGAAGACTACATGTCGTGTAGATGGAAATTTTCACCCGGGCACCACACGGCATGTACTTGGCCTCACACGGGTAAGGGTACACGGTGTGTCGATAAATACACGCCGTGTAGTAAGAATTTTCTACATTTTCATCACACGGAATGTACTCAGTGAGCACACGGTCGGTCACTCAGTTAACACATACACGGTGTGTACTTAAAGTACAGGGCATGTAGTCTAGAAATTTCCAGAAACTGTCCATATTTCCCAGACTCCTCAAAAACCAGTCAAAAAGTTCAAACAGGGGCCAGATTTGACCCGTTCTAAAAACTCGGGTTCTTACAAACCCTATTTCATTCCATGAGTTAATTAAGTGATGACAGAATCATCAATGTTATATTCTTATGGAATGAATATATATGGTTTATGATTATATGGTGGGTGGTTATGTTATAGACCTACAATTAATTGGGTAAAGGTTTTATATCTAATGATATTACTAAGGTATGCTGGTAATAATCTCTAATCTAATATACTAAGGATTACTGGTAGTAATGTTTGACCCACTATACTAAGGGATTCTGAAGATACTTTCTGATCCATTATAATATAGGATGTTGGTGATGATTCTCGATCCATTATGTTATAGGATTATAGTAGTGATGTTTGATCCAAAATGTTATGATTTATTATGCTTATGTTTATGTAACATTATTATTTTATGCCACATGTTTATGTTATGATTTTCATGGATCATGATAATGGTTTTATTTTGATACCCATGATTCATGATATGAAGAAGTTTATTCCATTTCCCTTAAGTTATAGGATATCTTCTTCTACATATGATTATATTATGTTATGCACTTGATTATATTCTCATAACCTTATGCTCATATTATTCTCACTTTTCATCTTTGAGTGATATCTTTCAAGTTTACCATTAATAAGCTTCTGAGATCACCCTTTTTATGTTTCCATTTCCAAAAGTTATTAACAAAGGTTTTAAGTGGGATATATCTAATAAGGGTACTATGTCAGAAGAACATTGTGGGAAATGTTTAATATCTTTCATGAAATAATTTAATTATATATCTAGTCTCCAAATACACTAAACCCTTATGGTTCTTCATCATGTGTTGTTATGAAAAGTATTGAAAGTTTTTATAAAATGATGTAATAAATATTTATGTTATGATCAGTTCACCTCAGTTGGTCTCAAAGTAGGTTTTATTTATTTTTAGAGATTAGGTTATGAAGAATATGAGGATAGAACCTACAATAGCCTATTTTAAACCAAAAGCGATATAAGATGAACCTAATGTGTCATAGGTTTAATTAAAGGTGTTATAATTTAGGAAATATCATGATTGATTTTCTAGTTATATTCTTGATCACTCTGATTAACATTTCTCGCATACTTATGTTAAAAAATTTATTTTAGTTAATGGATAGAAATATAATCATGATAACAATTAAATTGAAGGTAAATAAAATGACTTCCCTCATGATAAACTAAATGGAATAGGATTTGGAATGAAAACCCTTATGTAATGTTTTTCTTAAATCTCTAAATTAATGAATAATAATATGAACCATATTTATCTTTTAAATGTAATAATAAGCAACATGCAATTGATTCTTTTGTGTGGAAATATCCACCTTCTTTTTATGGGCCCCCCAATCCAAAAATTGTAGAAAAATGGATTAATTTTATGCAAAATATAATTTCCATTCTCCAGTTCTTAGACCATGAAAATGTTTTTATATCTATCTATTATTTATAAGGTGAGGCTAACCAATGGTGGACTCAACATGAACATGAGGTAATAGTAAGAATAAACTCCATGTAATGAGAGGAGTTTAAGAGGGTACTTCTAAATAAGTATTTTCCTAAAAATCTTCATACTAATATGGAAAATGACTTTATAGAGATGATTTATATGGATGATGATTCCAATAGAACCTATAAATAAAACTTTACAAGACCTTCAAGGTATGATTATATTTTTATCATCAACCCTAAAAGAAAAATAGATTGGTTCTTTAGTGTCTTAAAACTAAGTATCTAAAAGGAATCATCCATAAGATACTCTAGTAGTTATGAATAAATAATTCTATTTGATCTCAATATGAAAATAGAGTTTGGAAACTCTCATTATTATCATGAGTTTGGTGATAAGAAAAGTAAGATGTATTTTTAGGATAACTCAAAAAATGGATCATGTGAAACAAAGAAAACTCAACTAGCTACATTCCAAAAGTGTTTAAATAATAACTTTGGGAAATGTCTCAAATAGAGGTATAATACTTTACATGTGGGATAGTTGACCATCGATCGCATTATTTTCGAAGAAATATAAAAATTCCAAAAAAACAACATTGGAGAATAAGGTTCCAACTAAAGAAATTAAATGCCTTAGATATAAGGAGTTTGGTCGCTATATGAATCAATACCCAAATATAAGGTCTAAGAAGGATAATAATCCTCAGAATCCTTTTATACCAAAGGATAAAGGGAAAGCCTATGAAATCACATATGTTAAAGTGGGCCAAGAAAATTATTTGGTGAAAGGTACACTTATCATATAATTTAAAACTATAAATGTATTATTTGATTTCAGTTATACCCACTATTTTATATATGGATAATTTTTTAAGGTTATTACATGACCACCTAAATGGTTAGATATTGATTTATTGGTGAAAACTTATAATGGTATTATGTCTCAACTCTATAGCTCCTCTCCAATAAAAGATTGTGGGAATGTGATTCTTATAATCTTTTTATTCTCCCTATAGTCAAATTTTATGTGATTTTAGGCATGTATTGGCTCTCTCTACATAAAGAACTTATCAATTTACAAGGAAGGGAAGTCACAGTTTATATTTTGAATCAACCTATGATCATCTATCGAAGTAAAGATGAATATGAACTTACAATGGAAATTACTTCCATTATATGGGTATTAGTGCCTATACATGAGGGATATTTATCTCAATTGGTTGGGTAGAAACACAATATTAAAGATATGAAAAAATTTCAAGAATAGTTTGATGTATTTATTGAAGAGTTTTCTAGTCTTACCTTGAATAATGAAGTTGATCCCTCAATATAACACATACCTGGTGTTACTCTAATTTAAAAGACTCCTTATAGAATGGATTCCCTAGTAATTCACTATGGGGTGTTCCGATTCTTTTTTTAATAATAAATATGGTCTAACGCATCTATACATTGATTATTTAGAACATAAAAAATATTATGATCAAGAAAAAGTATCATATGCCTCATATTAATGATTTTTTGGATCAATTATGTGGAGATCAATGCTTTTCAAAGATTGACCTTTGTTCTGGATATCATCAATTATGGATCAAAAGGGAGTGCATACCAAATACAACCTTTTTTATGAGATATGATCACTATGAATTTAAATTGATTATATTCGAACTTATAAATTCCCCAACTATATTTATGGATCTAATAAATAGAGTCTTTATAGGTTATCTTGATCAATTTGTGATAGTTTTTATAAATGATATTCTTATAAATTCTAAGAGTAAGGAAGAGCATTAAGATCATTTTCGAATTATATTTAAGGCCTTGAGGAAGGAAAATTTGTATTCCCAAATTTATAAAATTTTAATTTTTTATATATAAATTATCATTCTTGGGTCATGTAATTAAAATCAAGGGTATATCGGTGGATACTTATAAGAAAAAAGTTATTAAGAAATGGCCCAAACTAACCAATGTGACTAAGATCTAGATTTTTCTTGGATTATCAAAATATTTTCAATTATTTTTGAGAAATTTCTCACTATTATTAAATCCATTAACCAAGATGACTCACAATTAATTTAATCTATTTTTTACATATGAATGTGAAGAAAATTTCAAGGAGCTTAATAAAAGGTGTTCAGTATACCTATGCTTGAACTACTCTGTAGAAGAGAAGGGTTTGTGATGTATGGTGATGCATCAAAGAAGGTAATGGAATGTTTTATCATGTATAATGATATATTAGCAACATATTCCTCATAATGATTGAATATTCATGAGAAACATTACCCAACATATGATTTGGAGTTTGAGAGAAAATTTTTGAATTGAAAATATAGAGGAATTTTCTATATGGTGAAAGGTGTGATATATATATTAACCATAAAATATTTAAGTATATATTCACACATAAATATTTGAATATACATCAAAAGATATATTTATATTTGATTAAAGATTATGACTACTTAATACACTTTCACCTTGGGAAGATGAATATGGTGGATGATTCTCTAAGTCAAAAGGACCATTTTAGTTTGTCCATAATAATGATTGAAAGATATCAAATACTTATGGATTTATAAAAGATAAATCTTGAAAACATAAGGAAAGGGAAAATATCATATATTTATCTGATGAATATTCAACCAACCATATATGTAAAGATTAAAAATGCATAGAAGACATATTTTAAACTATAAAAGAAGGTAAGAATTGTTTTGGAATTCAACCTTGACTATAATGGAATGATAAGATTTCAGAACTGGGTATGTATCTCATCAATACCATAATTGAAAAGGTATATATTGAATAAATCACATCGATCATCGTTATCTATTTTTCTTGGAATCATGAAGATGTATAGAGATATGAGAGAGAATTTCTAGTGGGACAACATGAAAAGGGATATTGGATAGTATATATCTAATTGTTGGGTATGTCAATGAGTTAAGGAATAGTGATATAATTCTAAAGGGATAATGAAACCATTACCTATACTAGAATTGAAATGGGAAAATATCACCATGGATTTCATCTTTAGACTCCCCAATATATTTAAAGGATATGAAGCCATTTGGGTTGTAGTCAATTGCCTTATGAAGTTTTCTCACTTCATTCCTATCAGATAAGATTTATTACTTGATCAACTTTCCAGGATATACATTAAGAAAGTGGTAAGACTACATGGAGTACCACATTCAGTTATATTGATCGGGATCTAAGGTTTACCTTGAAGTTTTATATAAGTCTTCAGAAAGCGTTGAATATGAAGTTGATACTTAGCACTGTATATTATCCTCAAATAGATGTTTGGTCTAAGATAACTATTCAAAACTTTAGGATATTCTAAGACCATGTTTTATAGATTTTAAAGAATTTTATAATCAACACTTTCCTTTTTGTTGAATTTTCTTACAATAATATTTTTCACTCAAGCATTCAAATGGCTCCTTATGAAGCCCTCAATGGAAAGAAATACAGAACTCCAACATGTTTGGATGAAGTTAGTGAACATAAACTATTGGGACCTAAACTAGCTAACTAAATAATATATATGGTTAAATTCATTCAAAAATACATTAGTCATGCTCATAGTCAATGTAAAATCTATGATGGCAATTATAAGTGAAATCTTGAGTTCAAAGTTGGTGACAAGTTATTCCTATGAATATCTACTTGGAATAAATTTATGAGATTTGGGAATAAACGAAATATGAAGACTAGATATATTATTCCCACCGAGATCCAGTGAATGGGGTTGGATATATATCACTTTGGGCTTACTCATGTGGAGTTTTTCAATCTCATATAACTTTATTTCTTTACATTAAGTGTCCATATGCCTTATGCAAGTGATGAATTTGGATATGTATAAATATACTTGGCTTTTATTTTTGGTAACACAAAATTTGGGTTGTGTAAAGATTTATGCATTAATGTGTTGTAAAAATATTAATTTGGTGGTTAGAATAGAGATTTCTAAAACTAAATCTTTAAAATCATGTATACACAAAATGAAATAAACATGAAAATATAAAGATTACATATGATGTAATATTTATGAATTTATTATGCATATAATTTATATTAAACTAGCGAGGCCTTAAAATAGAACCCCACAAATACTAAGTCTAAGATTACTTCCAAAAAACACATTTCATGAACTCTACCATCCAACTGACTAGTTTCACGCCAAAGTGGGGTGCCTCTAAATTATCTTGTAAAGGAAATAAAATAATGATTGACTTGGGATTATCCAATGGGTAGTTTCATTCCAAAGTGATATTCCTCTAGATTATCTTGTGTTATCTTGTTTTTTACATTTTCTTTAGGTTAAACTTAGTTGGGGAACCCTAAGGGTTGGGATACTAGAGGAATAGATTTGAGTGAATCCAAATTATGGATTTGGTTAAAGATTTATTCACTCAACTATCCAAGAATCACAACTATTATGATTAGGATAAATCCCTACCTGAATAACTAAAGTAATTAGTTTCACACCAAACTATGTTCATTTCTTTTTGAAATATGGGTCTTGGATCACTTAATAGATATGATACCCAGGGTCATCATTTTTAGAGGGAGAAATTTAATTTAAATACCGTAATGAAAAAATATAATATATGATAATAACCAACTCATATGTCTTTGTTATAGATTATAGAATAATTTACACTAATAATTTTGATATCATTAATAGGCATAACCAATAAAATAGTTAAAGATTGGTATTTAGGATTGATAAGTAGTCTTGAGGAGAGAAATTCAGAGTACCCAAATGTGAATGTTATATAAATCTATTTCTCCAACTCTGACTCATGGGTATTAGATACTGAATGTGTGTCACCCTTTTTTTTTGAAAAACACCACCTCGGAGATAAGAGGGAATTGATTAATGGTGATTTATATCTTCATGTTGATAATGGATTAAGATTTGTTGCATCATAGGTCGGCACATGTGATCTAATTTTACCAAGTGGATTATTCATAAAAATTAAAAAAAACAATTGGCCCCTCCACAAACAATAATTTTATTTTTGTATCTTGTTTGGAAAAGATGGTATTTTCATTAATTATTTAGAACGATAGTTATTATATATATAATATGGAAATGTTTTATGGAATTGAGAATATAATAAATGGTTTATGTATTCTTGAAGTGGATAATCTTGTTTATAACATTCAGAATAAGAAGGTTGGAGTTGATTTTAATCCCACCTATCTTTGGAATTTTCTCTTTAGACATATAAATAGGAAACATGTTCAAAGACTCTATGGAGATAGATTATTAGACTCATTTAATTATGAATTATTTAATACATGTGAATATTTTTTATTGGTAAAAATGAAAAAGTTACCATTTAGGAGAAAAGGTGAGAGGGATAGTGGATTGTGGGATCTTATACATAGTGATGCATGGGGACTGATGTGTATACAAAAAATGGTGGTTTTAGGTACTTAGTTACTTTTATTGATGAATTTAAATGGTATGGGTATGTGTTTATGATTAAATAAAATTTTGAAATTTTTGAAAAGTTCAAATATTTTTAGAAATAAGTACATAATGAATTGGGAAAACGTATTAAAGTTCATTGATCGTATCAGCGTGGTGAATACTTGAGCCAATAATTCATAGCTCATTTGATCCAAGAGACAAATAGTCAAAAACAGAGCAGTTCCACTCGTCCAGTGCTTCCCAAGAGTATGTGCACAATAAAATTTAGGGGGAATGACAATTGGGGACCAAAAGGGCCCCCTAATACCCAAAGAGGACCTCCGGTAGTTCTGTGAACAGTATTTTTCACTGTTCACAAAACTGGGTAGGGTCCTCTTTGGGTATTAGGGGGCCCTTTTGGTCCCGTTGTCATTCTCCCTAAAATTTAATTAGAATTCAAAGAAAACCGAGAAGGAAAAAAGGTTTGGAGACCATAGGGCCACAGCGGCAGCCTCAGATTCGGGTCGTACGACAGCAGCGCTCCGGCGTCCTTCGCCACCTGCATCGCCCGCCGATGCGCCGAACGGCATGGCTCCACGATCAAGCTTATTGATCCGTAATGGAACACCTTCGCGGATCTGATGAGGTCGAGATTGAGCTCCTCGGCGGTGAGGAGCATGTCCGCGCTAGGGTTCCGGTAGAACATGAACTCGCGCTCACCGTCGGTGCGGAGGGTGACGAAGGCCAGCGCGGTACGGGCGCCGGTGCCCGAACTCGTCGTCCCCGAGCTTGCCTACGAACGACGCATTCCCGCCGAGCCGAGCGACGGCGATGGCCACGTTGGGGAATGTCCTATTATTACTTTTATGAGTATTTATGGTTGTGAAGAACTTTTATGATGATTGGTTTCTAATAAGGTATTCCCCAAGTTAAAAAAAATATGTTTTGGTTATACCAAGGAAACTAAGGGATGTTATTTTTACCACCCTATTGAACACAAAGTGTTTGTTGATCGAGATGGTGTTTTCCAAGAAATACAACACATGGATCTAGTAGTAAGTGGGAGGAAAGTTGAACTTGAAGAATTTCAAGACCAAAAAACATGAAGTGTTTTTGAGATGTAAGTTGAGTCGGTTTCACAAATAGTTGTGGAAGAAGAACTGATATAAGTTACATAAGAACCTTAAATTCCTGGTACGATTCCTTAGGAACTCAAGATATATGTATTTCTCGTGGATAATGATGATGAAGTAACTTTCATAGTAGATGAAATTGATTCCTATCGAGAGGCCATTGATATTTTTTATTTTGAGAAATGGTTAAAAGTTATAAAATCTGAGATGGACTCCATATACACTATCCAAGTTTAGAGCTTAGTGAATGCACCATAAGGGGTGAGACCCATTGGGTGTGAGTGGGTTTTATGTAGGAAAACTAAAATGGATGGTTGATTTTATAACTATAAAGAACTCCTGGTGTAAAAGGGTTAGAAACAAGTTCTTGGTATTGACTTTGAAGATAACTTTTCACCTATTTCGATGATAAAGTCCATTTGGGTTTTTCTATACATAACAGATCATTATGATTGTGTGATGTATCATATGGATTTAAAAACTAAATTCCTTAATAGGAATTTAACTGAGGACATGTATGTGATACAAACTGAGGGTTTTGAAGTTCCAAATGAGTCTTATAAGGTTTTTAAATTGTAACAGTCTATTTATGGGCTAAATCATGCTTCTTGGAATTTGAATATTTGGTTTGATGATAAAATAAATAAGTTTGTGTCATAAAGAAAATTTATGATTACTATGTATACAAGTGACTTAGTGGGAGTATATTAGTGTTTATAATAATTTATCTAGATCACATACTACTTATTAGAAATGGAATATTGACACTCCACTTTGTGATGATGTGGATAAGTAATTTTTTCTCAATAAAAGTCATGGGTGAAGAAACTTACATACTTGGTATGATTATATATATAGATTAGTATAATAGGTTGCTTAGATTGGGTTAGAACACATATATCGGTAAAGTGATAAAGTGGTTTATCATGGATAACTCCAAGAATGGGTCATTACTAGTGTTGCATTTCATGAATATTAGGAAGATTCGGGATCCTTATAAAGAATTATAAAGGATGGATAAGATTCCTTATGTGTCCTCCATAGGATCTATAATCTATGTAATGTTATGTACTCAACTTGATGTCTCATATTCTTTGATCATAATAAGTAGATATCAATCCAATCCTGGTGAGAGTCATTGGATTTTTGTGAATAACATCCTTAAGTATTTAAAAAGGACTAAGGATATGTTATTGGTATTTGGAATCTGAAAAGGATTATATAAAATCTCAACCTAGGTTTTTTTATAAATTGTGTAATAATTAGTTCGAAGAGTTCAAAATAATCCATCATAGAAAACTCGACAAAAAAATGTAGAATACATCACTGTATCAGATGTTTCTAAGGAGGCTTTTGTATTAATAATTTTATTTCTTAACTTAGAGTGGTTCCTAGTATTGATGGAGCAATAGATCTATATTGTGACAATAATAGGGCTATTTCTCAGGATAAGGAACCTCGGTCTCATCAAAGGATTAAAGACATCCTTCTCAAATACCATCTCATATGAGAAATCATTGAGAGGGGTGATGTAAATATCAGTTGGGTGGCTACTTTGGAGAATGTATTAGATCCATTGATGAAACCATTACCATGGAAACACCATGACACATAAGAGATTGGTTGTAATGGTATTAAATTTATCATGTTTGTTGACCCCTCTGGAAGATTGCTGAACTCATTCCTATGATTGTTGTTTTAATAATCACAAATCACTATTATTTAATCCGGTTGGATTTCTTATAAACTTAATCACAATCTATTAGTGAATCTGCTATCATGTTTTTATCTATGTTTTTATTGATTTACAAGTATTTTGGAAGTCTTCTGGATCAAACAGACAACGGTCGCACCGATCCAATATCAAGACAACGGTCGCACCGATCCAATATCAAGACAACGGTCGCACCGATGCAAATGAGTCACCGATGCTGATCAATCTGACTCACTGATGCTGATCAATCTGAGCCACCGATGCCGATCAATCTGACTCACCGATGCTGATCAATCTGAGCCACCGATTCCGATCAATCTAACTCACCGATGCTGATCAATCTGAGCCACTGATGCCAATCAATCTGACTCACCGATGACGATCAGTCTGACTCACCGATGCTGATCAATCTGAGCCACCGATGCCGATCAATCTGACTCACCGATGCTGATCAATCTGAGCCACCGATGCCGATCAATCTGACTTACCGATGCTGATCAATCTGAGCCACCGATGCCGATCAATCTGACTCACTGATACTGATCGAATGATACACCGATGCAAATGAGTCACCGATCAAATAACACACTGATGCTAATCATCTGAGTCACCAGTCAGGACACACCGATGTCTAGCCACCGATGCTGATGACCTACCGATCACTTGAACTCATCGATAGTCATAAACAACTGTTTGAATTTCTTTATCTTTATCTTTATTTAATCTAACCAACGGTCATATCAGGTATATTTTAATGCTCTGTCAATTAATTAATAAAGGTTGTCGGATGTCAGGAAACCGTACCTCGTACCTGCGGAAAGGAAACCTTTTCTGTCTTCCGAAGCACGTGACATAAATACAAGAAGATTCTGCTGCTGGAAATATAGAAGCAAACAGAAGAAGAAGAAAAAAAACAAGAGAACACACGAGATATACAAGAAGAAAGAGGAAGAAGAATATAGAAAATACATATCAAGAGATTACACAGAACCTCAAAAACAATCAAGCCTACTCAAGAAGAGTTTTGTGCATACAAAATAACATTGAAGAACTTCATCGACTACATCTCACTGCCTATGAACCTGAAGCATATGACACTCTACTTCTCAAACAAAAACGAGAAGAGGACTCATAATTACTTCTGATCAAATCCAAAAGAGTCTGGAGCTACACTGAAATCACCAGAGCCATTTCTAAACTCTACGTCTCTGCTCTACGATTCATTTATTCTACATTTTGAGCAGTGTGTGTTATCTGCTGTATTAAACACACACACTGACTTCTGTACTCTAACTGGGGGATCTGTAAATCCTCAGCAAACATTTCTTATACTTCATTGCCCACTGTGGATAGTGGTAGATGTCGTGTGTGACCTGAACAGTTGGTTGTTGTTGTTTTGTTTCCCACGAATAACAGTGGTAGAGGTCTTGGACCTGGACAGTTGTAAACTGTTGAACCCCGATCCAGGGTGTGGATCATCTTTATAAACTTTTGAGAGGACTAAGTCTTGACTTGAGACTGAACCTCTTGGTTAACTCCTATGTGTTTTTAGTTAAATTTTATATCCATACTATATATATTTATTTCATATTCCGCTGCTATTACTTTGAAATATAATTTATTTTCAAAGCTACTTTGATAGTTAAACTTGCAAGTGTTTATATTTATTGTAAACCAGTAAGTTAGTTTCAAAAGTTAATTTAATCATAAGATTAAGTTAACTAAGAACTAATCAATCTTTGAGAAACTAATTGAACCTTTATAATCTGTATAAATTCACTACAGTTTAATTTGTTTTTGAAATTGGGGGATTTTAATAGAAATTGTTTTTAACAGAAATTTTAATTGGATCTCAATTCACCACCCCCCCCCCTCTTGAGTATCCACTCCGACCAACATTTGGTATCAGAGGATATAAAATATTTTCTAAAGTACTCTGCTTTTCAACTGTGATTTTAGTTGTATTTTAAAGTTCTTAAAATTTCTATTATTTCTAAATTTTTATCTCTTTAAAATTCTTTTTGTGATATCATGGATAATAGACTTGAGGGTGCTGCTACTAACCAGCCACCTTTTTTTAATGGAAACAACTATGCTCAGTGGAAACTCAAAATGAAAATTCATCTTGAAAGCATAGGTTTTGATATTTGGACTGCTATTGAATCTGAATATAAAATTACCATTACTACTAGATCTACTTGGGATGAACCTACAAAGACTGCTTACAATAATAATTGTAAAGCTATGAATGCCATGTACTGTGCTCTAGGAGATGAAGAATTTAATAGAATTTCTGCTTGTAAAACTGCATATAAAATTTGGGATACCTTAGCTGTTTCTCATGAAGGAACAACAAATGTTAAGGAGATGAGATTGAATACCTATACTATTAAGTATGATAATTTTAAAATGAAGCCTGATGAACCCATTTCTGATATGTATCTCAGGTTCAATGAAATTGTCAACACAATGACCTCTCTGGGAAAGGATGTTCCAGCAAAGGAACAAATCATGAGAATTTTGAGATGTCTACCTGAAAGATGGAGAGGAACCTCTGTCTCCATTAGAGAATCGTGTGACATTGGAGAACTACCAGTCAAAGAACTAATTGGAAAACTGATGATGTATGAAGAGGAACTCAAGGTGAATAAAGAAGAAGATGATGAACCTAGAAGAAAGTCTATTGCCTTGAAAACTACAAACTCAAAGAACAAGGATAAGGAAACACTTCAAGCTATAAACGAAAGCTCAAGTTGTGAAGACAGTGAGAGTGACTATGACAGTGATGCTGAGATGACTCACATTGCCAGAAGATTTAAAAAGTTTTATAGGAAGAATAAGTTTTTCAGAAAGTCAAACTACAAAGGTAAGTATGGTAACAAGGGACATTGGAAAATGGATTGGAAGAAATCTGATAAATCAGATGAAGTTATATGTTATGAGTGTAAAAGGAAAGGACACATAAAAGCTGATTGTCCAAAGCTGAAATACAGGAAGAAGTATGAATACAAGAACAATAAGTTTAAAAAGGCCATGAAGGATACTTGGAGTGCTTCTGAGGACAGTTCTAGTGAATCTGAAGTTTCTGAAACAGAACACAGAAATAAAGAAAACATGTGTTTTATGACAAACACTTCTGAGGTAACTTCAGAAACTCCTGATTCTAATTCATATTATTCTGGAGATGATTCTGAATGCGATAACATGTCTAAATCTGAATTGTTTGAATATTGTGATATGTTAGAAGAGACATGCAATGAACTTAAGGATAAATACAAATCATTAAAGAAACAGCATGCTCTCACCACTACAGTTAAAACTGAACTCACTATTGAAAAAGAGAAAAATGCTCTACTATTAAAGGAGAACACTGAATTGAAATTATCTAATGAGCAACTCAGAAAGGATTTAGAGAAATTTACCAATGGTAAGGAAACTCTAACTCAAATTCTAGGAAAACAAGTTTCACCAAAATACACTACTGGAATAGGTTACAAACCTGGACAGAGACAGTTGACCAAGAATAGATTTATTCCTAAATCTGGACAGAATGTAACTAGCTCTGGAACTTCATACGCCTCAACCAGTTATATTCATAGTTATGGATCTAATAAGGTTTATCTTTCAATATATGGTGATTCTACAAATTATATAAGACCCATTAGAAAAATATGGGTACCTAAAGTATTATTGGCTAACCTGTCTGGACCCAAGAAAATCTGGGTACCAAAATCATTTCCTGTTTAAATTTGTTTTGTAGGAAACCTGCTTAAAGAGCTCCTGTAGAAAGACCTGGTACTTGGACAGTGGATGTTCAAGACATATGTCAGGAGACTTTTCATGCTTTAAAAGCTTAGTCAGAGTTGATGGAGGTTTTGTTACCTTTGGTGACAATTCTAAAGGGAAAATCATTGGGTTGGGCCTGATTGGTAACACTAACTCAGTATTGATTTCTAAAGTTTTATTTTTTGACAGCATTAAATACAATTTATTAAGTATCTCTCAGTTATGTGATGATGGTTTTTATGTTAAATTTGAACATGATTCTTGCAATGTTTTTAATTCTAAAAATGCTTTAGTGTTTTCTGCTTTAAGAAATGAAAATGTTTATGCTGTCGACTTAAATTCCTTAGCTAAACAAAACAGTACTTGTTTAAATGCTTTTCAAAAAGATTATTGGCTTTGGCACAGTAGATTAGGACACTGCAATGTGCATTCACTTAGAAAACTTTCTAGTAAGAACTTAGTAAGAGACCTACCCAAACTTGAATTTCCAGCAGACAAAATTTGTAATCCCTGTCAAAAGGGAAAGCAACATAAAGTTTCTTTCAAATCAAAGAAATAAGTGTCAACTTCTCAACCTCTCGAGTTGGTTCACATGGATTTATTTGGACCTTCAAGAGTTTCTAGTTTAAATGGGAATCACTATGTCTATGTTCTTGTATATGACTTTTCTAGATATACTTGGCTATATTTTCTAGCTCACAAAAGTGAAGCTTGTTCTCACTTTGTTAAATATTCTAAGTCTGTAGAGAACCTTAGTGGACTTAAGATTAAGACCCTGAGAAGTGATCATGGCCGTGAGTTTGAAAATCATGAGTTTGAATCTTACTGCTCACACAGTGGATATAGTCACAATTTCTCTGCCCCTAGGACACCTCAACAGAATGGTGTAGTAGAAAGAAGGAATAGAACCCGACAAGAAATTTCTAGGACTATGCTCAATGAGTATGACCTACCTATTTATTTTTGGGCTGAAGCTGTCAATACCGCTTGCTATGTTATTAATAGAGTCTTGATTAGACATGTTCTTAAGAGGACCCCTTATGAGTTATGGAACCATATGAAACCTAAAGTTAACTACTTCAAAGTTTTTGGTTGCAAAGTCTTTATTCTTAATACTAAAGATAATCTTGACAAGTTTGCATCCAAGAATGATGAAGGAATTTTTCTAGGTCACTCTACTTCTAGTAAAGCCTATAGAGTTTTCAATAAAAGAACCAAATGTGTGGAAGAATCTGTTCATATCAAATTTGATGAAACTGGTCCACATGAACCTAAGACCTCTCTTGAAAATCTTGAAGATGATCTCTCTGGTTTGAACCTTAATGATAAAAACAGTGGACCTGAAGTTAAAACATCTAGCTCTGGAAATTCTCTAGACCCTGTTTCTGTTGAACCTCAACCTGTAGATGAACCTGAAATCTCGAGTCCTACCTTTTCTAGATCAACTAGGATTCTGAGGAATCATCCCTTAGATGTTGTTGTAGGAGATCTTGATAGAGGGACACAGACTAGAGCTTCTCTTAGAAATCAGGTTGAACATCAAGCCTTCTTATCATAGCTAGAACCTACGAATATCAATGATGCCATCAATGATGAATTTTGGGTAATAGCTATGCAAGAAGAACTAAATCAATTTGAAAGAAACAAAGTCTGGAAATTAGTAGAAAGACCTAAGGACACTATAATCATCGGCACAAAATGGGTGTTTAGAAACAAAGTAGATGAATCTGGAAACATCATTAGAAACAAAGCTAGGCTAGTTGCACAAGGTTACAATCAAGAAGAAGGAATTGACTATGAGGAAACCTTTGCACCTGTAGCTAGATTAGAGGCAATTAGGATCTTACTTGCTTATGCATCACATCTGAATTTCAAGTTATATCAAATGGATGTGAAAAGTGCTTTTTTAAATGGTTTTATTATTGAAGATGTTTTTGTAGAATAACCACCTGGTTTCACAAATCCTCATTTTCAAAATCATGTTTTTAAACTTTCAAAAGCCTTATATGGTTTAAAACAAGCTCCAAGAGCTTGGTATGAAAGACTTTCAAACTTTCTCATTTCAAAAGGATTTATAAAAGGAATAGTTGATCCCAATCTATTTATAAAAAGGTTTTCAAAAGATGTTTTAATAGTACAAATCTATGTTGATGATATTATTTTTGGATCTTCTAAAAATTCTTTATGTACTGATTTTTTAAAGGTTATGCAAAATGAGTTTGAAATGAGCTTAATGGGAGAGCTTAATTACTTTCTTGGATTTCAAATCTTTCAAACTAAATATGGCATTATTCTAAATCAAAGTAAATATACTAAGGATTTGTTAAAACATTTTGGTTTGGATAGTATTAAGGAAAGTGATATACCCATGAGTACTACCTGCAAATTGGATGTTGATGAAACTAGGAAACCAGTTGATCAAACCAATTACAGAGGTATGATTGGGAGCTTACTTTATCTTACTGCTAGTCGACCAGATATTATGTTTAGTGTGTGTATGTGTGCTAGATTTCAAGCTAATCCAAAAGAGTCACACTTACTGGCTGTCAAAAGGATTTTTAAATATCTTAAGTATACTGTAAATTTAGGTTTGTTTTATCCAAAAGGACAATCTTTTGACCTAACTAGTTATTCAGATGCAGACTTTTCTGGATGCAAGTTAGATAGGAAAATCACATCTGGAACATGTCACTTACTTGGAAAATCGCTAGTATCATGGTGTAGTAAGAAACAGAACTCAGTTGCATTATATACTGCTGAAGCAGAATACATCGCTGCTGGTAGTTGCTGTGCACAGATTCTGTGGATGAAACACACTTTATTGGACTATGGATTTGATTTTAAACATGTTTCAATTAACTGTGACAATACTAGTGCAATTAACATATCTAAGAACCCTGTGTCTCACTCTAGGACTAAGCACATTGATGTCAGACATCATTTTCTAAGAGATCATTATCAGAAAGTTGATATCTCTCTAAAATTTATTAACTCTGAACATCAATTAGTTGATATATTTAAAAAGCCTTTATGCTCTGAAAGAATGAAGTTTATTAAACAAGAGTTGTGTATGATCGATCTGTGAAACCGATCTGTGAAAATGATCTGTGAAACTGATCTGTGAAACCGATCTGTAAAACTGATCTGTCACACCGGTCTGTCAAACCAATTCTTTGTATTACTTTTTATTATGTTGTAATTAATTAATTAATTTCTTTTATCCTTTTTATGGGAACCCTAAATGATAAAATAAATGATACGCGACTATTTCTCTTCCCTAAACCTTTGACCTTTCATTTCCCGCCGAACCCTTCAACTTCTCTTCTCCTCTACCTCGAACCTTCGAACTCCTGTTTTCCCCAAAATCTTTGAATGGCTAAGCAAAAGAGACCGAGCAAAGGATCAGACAGTCATATACCTCCAAAGCGTGCTCGAGGCGAGTCGAGTAGTACCTCTCAACGATCAATAAATCCGAACCTGGAAACTCGGATTGTTGCTGTAGAAAGAGAAGTCAGTTCCGCCTGGCTTTTATCAAGTAAGTCATTGTTGCTGCAAGTTCTTGGATCGCAAGGATGGAAAGACTGGTTTTCAGACAGCTCACGAGTAGACTACCCGAAGCTGGTACATGAGTTTTATATGAATCTGAAAATCACTCTAGATGGTGTGGAGGCTGCCCGGATGTCGTCTGAAGTAAAAGGAAAGAAAATATCATTTTCATCTAAACAGTGGGCAGAATGCTTAAATGTACCCCATGAGGGTCGGTATGAGGATTATGCTGGGAATATTCCTCCAATCACTGATTACTTCTCTTATGAATTATCTCTAGATCTTCTGACTGGAAACAAAGAGTCGAGGAGAATCACATCCTCAAAGTTGGATGGTGAATGCAGACTTCTTTTCAAGTTTATTCAGCACCAACTTTGCCCCAGGAGAGTAGATTTTGCTGCTGTAAAGTACCAGGATGTCTTCCTGTTGTTTCTTCTGAAAACTCATGAGAAGATCAATTTGTGTAGATATGTGATGGTGCACATAGCTGGAATGGTAAAACCGTCCAAGAAATCCACTGCCTTATTTTACTCCAAGATGATCTCTACCATGCTCAAGAATCTAGAATGTGTTGATGAAGATGATGAAGTAGCTGAAACAGATCATCCTTTCTGTCTCAATAAAGAGATCTGCAAGAGGATGAAAATCAATTGGAATCCATGGAAGAAGTGTTGGGTTGCTGATGAAGACAAGCTGTATGAAGCCTACAATCCCACAGATCATGGAAAGAGGCCTAAGGGTTTGAGAGACCCTGGTTTGAAAGTAAATGAGGAAGAAGTTTATTCTGATGATGAGGAAGAGGATGAAAGAAATGAAGCTACCGAAGGTCAAAGAATGGAAGAAGCCGAGACAGAATATGGAAGTGTGTCGCCTCCTGATGATAGGAGTGATCCTGATATAGTGAGTCCAAAGAAAAGAATAGATTTTGGACCTGCTAGTCCACCTTTGGCCTTACCTGAATCTGAACCAATTCTTGGTGATGAAGAAGATACTAACACTGAAGTTTCTACCAGTCAAGACTCTGAGAAGAGTAATAATGAGCAAGGTGATGATGATGGTGGTGATGATGATGGTGATGATGATGGTGGTGATGATAATGATGGTGATGATGGTGATGGTGATGATGATGGTGTTAACCGACCTGTAGATGGTCTGGCTGGACCTTCGATAGAACCACAACAAAGTGTTGGTGATGGTGATGATGGTGTTAGCCGACCTATAGATGGTCTTGTTGTTCCTCCTCGGAAACACATCAAAGAGTACCAGGAACAGATGCCACTGGCAAGAGAGAATCACCAGAAGTCAGTGGAACAACAAGTTATGAGAAACCAAAATATACCTTGTGTGCTGCTGTTTGGGATGACTACCCTGGTTTTTCTGTTTTGGGATTAGACTATTCTGAAGAAGAAGAGGAAATGTCAGAATATACTGCAGTTATGAAGAAGAGCCTCCCAAGTGAAGCAAGATCTTCTCCTGTTGTTGATTCTACAGATGTTCATCTTCCTGGTTCTGCAATCTCTCAAGCTGATTTTGATAAGTTTAAGACTGAATTGCTGGCTGCTGTGAGAGATACAGTCAGAGAAGAAATTTCCAATGCCCTTACTCAAGTGTCTCTGCAAGTTTCTGACGCATCTTTGTAATCTTTCTCACAAAGAGTATCGAATGTTGTGAAGACATACCTGGCCAATACTGGTGAGCTTATTGGAAGGCACATAGCCTATATGAACCAGACTATGAAGGATCTCCACACTGGCTTAGTATCTTTATCAAGCGAATTTAGATCAACCATCTCTGGTATGATGGAAGTGTTGAGGAATTTAATTGAACATATCAACAAGTCTGATTTGAGAAGATTGAAAGCTAAGATAACTCAAATAGTTAGCAAAGCCAGTACTGCCAAAGTAACCAAAATCACTACCTATGAGCTAGAGGCTCTAAGGGAGGTTGTACATGATGAGTTTGCAGCTGTTAGACAAGTTCTTGATCTGGATTCTTTAAAGAAAATGAAGGAGCACTGTGATCACAGTCATGAAATGGCAACCGTATATTCAACAGATGCCAAACAGGCTCTAAAAGAGATCAAGGAAAAGATTGATCATTACTTTTCAAAGATTTATACAAAGCATGAGATGGATGAAAATTTCAAGGTGTTGGCAGAGAATCTAAAACTACCTCCAGTCACTCAAGATTTCAAGGCTCAAGTTTGTCAGTTGCAAGACTTTACTCTTACTTTGGCACAGTTCATGGAGAACAAAGATGATTTCGAAAAGGCTATCCAGTATGGTGTAGAAGTTATTCAGAATTTCATAAATCTTTTGAAACCTTATCTGAATGCCCAAGCCACTGCCATTGTGCTTCCTACTACTGACCCTCTCCATGCCTCTGATGTAGCTCCAAATTAGCTCTCTGTTGCTCAGGCACTCTCTCAACTACGGCCAGTTCCTCAGACATCTTCTCAACCAGCTACTGCTGATACTCAACAACAAACCTCCATAGCACCTTCTCCTACACCTGCCAGACTTGTCCTACCACCTCTTCAGATTCACCTGGAACAGCCTGCCTCCAAGTCTTCCAACTTACCCTCTATTGATCCCAAAGACAAAGGCAAATCCCCTTTGTATCCCCAGAAATAGTTGTGTATTGTTTTTGATCGGGTGAACTATGTGTTGGTTATAATCTTCTGTACTTTATAAAATATTTTTTTTCTCTCTCTATTCTCTATGCTGCCTTCTTTTTTACTATCTTATTTGTATGTTTTCCCTCCTTTTTGATTATCACAAAGTGGGAGAAGGATGTATATATATGGGGGAGAAGGATGTATATATATGGGCGAGAAGGATGTATATATATGGGGGAGAAGGATGTATATATATGGGGGAGATCAATCTCTAAGGGGGAGATTAATATCTATGAGGGAGATTTGTTTTCAGGGGGAGATTTATATCTCATTATGTTTTTATTATTGATTTCTTTTTGATTTGTGATTATCAAAAAGGGGGAGATTGTTGAGCCCTCTGGAAGATTGCTGAACTCATTCCTATGATTGTTGTTTTAATAATCACAAATCGCTATTATTTAATCCGGTTGGATTTCTTATAAACTTAATCACAATCTATTAGTGAATCTGCTATCATGTTTTTATCTATGTTTTTATTGATTTACAAGTATTTTGGAAGTCTTCTGGATCAAACAGACAATGGTCGCACTGATCCAATATCAAGACAACGGTCGCACCGATCCAATATCAAGACAACGGTCGCACTGATCTAATATAAAGACAACGGTCGCACCAATCCAATATCAAGACAACGGTCGCACCGATCCAATATCAAGACAACGGTCGCACCGATCCAATATCAAGACAATGGTCGCACTGATCCAATATCAAGACAACGATCGCACCGATAAAAATGAGTCACCGATGCTGATCAATCTGACTCACCGATGCTGATCAATCTGAGCCACTGATGCCGATCAATCTGACTCACCGATGCTGATCAATCTGAGCCACTGATGCCGATCAATCTGACTCACCGATTCTGATCAATATAAGCCACCGATGCCGATCAATCTGACTCACCGATGCCGATCAATCTGACTCACCGATGCTGATCAATCTGAGCCACCAATGTCGATCAATCTGACTCACCGATGCTGATCAATCTGAGCCACCGATGCCGATCAATCTGACTCACCGATGCTGATCGAATGATACACCGATGCAAATGAGTCACCGATCAAATAACACACTAATGCTAATCATCTGAGTCACCGGTCAGGACACACCGATGTCTAGCCACCGATGCTGATGACCTACCGATCACTTGAACTCATCAATAGTCATAAACAACTGTTTGAATTTCTTTATCTTTATCTTTATTTAATCTAACCAACAGTCATATCAGGTATATTTTAATGCTCTGTCAATTAATTAATAAAGGTTGTCGGATGTCAGGAAATCGTACCTCGTACCTGCGGAAAGGAAACTTTTTCTGTCTTCCGAAGCACGTGACATAAATACAAGAAGATTCTGCTGCTGGAAATATAGAAGCAAACAGAAGAAGAAGAAAAAAACAAGAGAACACACGAGATATACAAGAAGAAAGAGGAGGAATAATATAGAAGATACATATCAAGAGATTAAACAGAACCTCAAAAACAATCAAGCCTACTCAAGAAGAGTTATGTGCATACAAAAGAACATTGAAGAACTTCATCAACTACATCTCACTGCCTATGAACCTGAAGCATATGACACTCTGCTTCTCAAACAAAAATGAGAAGAGGTCTCAGAATTACTTCTAATCAAATCCAAAAGAGTCTAGAGATGCACTGAAATCACCAGAGCCATTTCTAAACTCTACTTCTCTTCTCTATGATTCATTTATTCTACATTTTGAGCAGTGTGTGTTATCTGCTGTATTAAACACACACATTGACTCCTGTACTCTAACTGGAGGATCTGTAAATCCTCAGCAAACCTTTCTTATACTTAATTGCCCACTGTGGATAGTGGTAGAGGTCGTGTGTGACCTGAATAGCTGTTTGTTGTTGTTTTGTTTCCCACGAATAACAGTGGTAGAGGTCTTGGACCTGGACAGTTGTAAACTGTTGAACCCCGATCCAGGGTGTGGATCATCTTTATAAACTTTTGAGAGGACTAAGTCTCGGCTTGAGACTGAACCTCTTGGTTAACTCCTATGTGTTTTTAGTTAAAGTTTATATCCATACTATATATATTTATTTCATATTCTGCTGCTATTACTTTGAAATATAATTTATTTTCAAAGCTACTTTGATAGTTAAACTTGCAAGTGTTTATATTTATTGTAAACCAGTAAGTTAGTTTCAAAAGTTAATTTAATCATAAGATTAAGTTAACTGAGAACTAATCAATCTTTGAGAAACTAATTGAACCTTTATAATCTGTATAAATTCACTACAGTTTAATTTGTTTTTGAAATTGGGGGATTTTAATAGAAATTGTTTTTAACAGAAATTTTAATTGGATCTCAATTCACCCCCCCTCTTGAGTATCCACTCCGACCAACAATGTTATTATAATAAATTAAATCACTAATTATCATTCATTCATGTGTACTGCAATTAATTTTACATAAACAATAGAGTGATAATATACCCTCAAGGTACAACTTTAAGTTATCCATAATCGATGATAATTATGTAATTTTATAACTTTTAATGATATTATAATGTTAGGTTTAATATATGTTTATACTCATTACAAAGAGTTATATTTTATTTAAAAATAAAGGATTTATGTGGTAATAAATAGATATTTATTACTTGGATTGATCTGCTAAAGTATATCTCATGGAATGTCATACAGTCGTCAATATACTTAGGGGTGTATGATTATTATAAATTCTTCTAACCTGAGGTTAGATAGATACCTAGAATGGGAACCTTCATACTTTGATTCCCTACTTATGCAAGTCTACACATTGACTTAGCTAATATGGGGGTGATTGGGTATGTTGTTGATCATGTCATCAGTTGGAGCACAACCAAGATGGGATTTTCCCACTTGTATTCTAATTAATGAAATTTTTCCCTTGATTTAAGTAGGCTAAGAAAATTCATGGGAATTCTTATTTCTTTTATATGATGTGTTAAACTACTTGAATAAGCAACATGTGACATAATTAGTAGATAAATGAATGACATGTGATGTATTCATCGACTTGGTCAGTCATTTTCATAGAATCAACAAATAATTAGAGGTCAATACTAGATTGATATGTTCCATGTCTAGTGGTTTATTGATGTCATGGAAAAGGTATTTTATATGCTTACATATGATGTATATGTTACATCTTGCGATTGAAATGTTCATATAGAGATGTGAGTATGTTTGATGGAGATCACACCAGATCCCTTAGTATCTTGAGTAGCACTGATGCTTTTCTATATGTCACTCTTTACTTAAATTTATTAAATATGAATTTTATAGTTGGTTTCAATGCTATTGAGTCGCATAGGGTCACAAAGTTTATCCCTTTGATAAGGATAAAATTTTGTACAAAGTGTTTGTTCAAAATAAAGAGTATTTGATGAAAAATTGTATCCAATATAATTTTTAGGGATTCAAAAAGTGTTGTGAAGTTTTTCATAAAGTCCTTATGATATTTTATTGTAAGTGGGATATTTTTTTAGTTGAACATAAAATATCATGAATATGATTCATAGTGAATACATGCATGTGATGCATACAGTTTCCACCACCACTCTTGAATGACTTTACAACATTTATTATCCATAATATGGATTATTTTGGTTAAAAGATACACATTCATTGAAGTTTTTCAATGAATGGGCATTAAAAATATTAAATGATCAAGTTACATTGAATGGAACTCAAGTTGTTAGGATATAGTTGACACTCTTCATTTCATGAAGTGTGTTGAGGAAGGATATATATATAGGGTGGGATCATCTCTTGTTTGGTGTGAAAATTGTGTGAGACACAACTAAAATACTTCCAAACTCTTTTTATCTAATTTTAGATGGTACTAGTACACCTTTGGATTTTGGTTATCCTCTTGATATGATCAAGGATTCAAGTGGTTAGTGTATAGAGTATTTTGATAGATGTGTAGTTCTTTTATTCATTGCTCCTCGTGATCCCCCTCAAACACCCTCCATTGAAGGAAGGATATGGAAGCTACTGTAACATATGATTTACAGGTACTCTATTTTATGATATTATTAACATGTTGATTTCTTCAAGATAAATCTAATATTTTTTTGTGTTTTCTTCCACCATAAATTATTATTATACTATTAGAAAAAACCCATCAATAAAGTGTTATAGAATAAGACCACTCATGTGGTCAAAGTTTTGTGGCAAAACTATAAGTTTTAGGAAGCTATGTGGGAACCTAAGGATGTTATTAGAAAGGGTATACTCATTTTTTCATCAAAATAATGAAATTTTAAAGGTTAAATTCATTTTAATGGGGGTATAATTTAACAACCCATGATTTTGGAATATGTTTTCTATTAAAATAAATTCAAAGTATTTGATAGTTTGTTTTACATGCAAAACTGAGCTTATATAAACTGTGATATATTTTATTATTAAAAGTGACTGTTATAGACTAGTTGTTAAATTGAAATAATTAATATGAGTAACTTCATTAAATAAATATATGTATGATTTTTTTATTTAATAAAAATTTAATGATTAATTCACAGGAAATAATTTCTCAAATTTTAATGATAAGAATAAAATCATATAAGACATAATTTTTCAAGAATTATATTTTCTACATGTTATATATTAATAATTACTGATCAATGATAAAATATATTGATAATTTATATAATAAAATGAATAATTATTTATACATTTTTTATTAATTATTTATAAATTAAGATAAATGTATTTAAAGGTAAAAAGATATATTTTTCATAAAACTATTTTTATTGTGCACAATGTATTTTATCTTAATAAACTGAATTAATCATTATTGATGAATGATTTTAAATAAATGTATAGATAAATATTCAATAAAATATATTAACATTCATATAATGGTTTTTACTAGTTAATTAATGATAATAAAATCATTTTTATGCTAAAAATTCATTTTTTTATAAAAATGGTTTTTACATGTTTTATGTGGGAATATTAGAATTAATTTCTTCCACCTTTGGAAATTGAATCTGATAGAATATATTCAAAATTTGGAATCATAATTTCCAAATTTAGTTATGATTTCAATTTTATTTTTATTCGTAATGAATAGTTACCATTGTAAAAATTAAGTCATCATAGTAATGGTTAAAATGGGTTAAACTAAGGAATAAGGATCTAACATCAGAAAAATATTATATTTATCTAATTGGTTGAATTTATTTAGACCTAAACTAATATTATATTTTAAAGTTATCTATTTTTTCCACTTTCCCTTGATAATTAAATTTATTATATTCAAATGTTCTTAATATTTACAAGCTTATCACCCCACCCAGTCACTTATAAAAGAGAGCCTCATATCCTTACTTATTAATACACATTAAGAATTTTATATTGAAAAAATATATATCATAATCACCTCCCATATTTCCTACTCACATACTAGAGGTCTTGGTCTAACAAAAAAAACAAACCTATGAAGGCTTAAGGTGTAAGCCAAAGGAAGATACCTGGGGAAGACGTGATCATTATAACCGGACTCTTTCAAGTTTATTTGTTCTTCCACCTCCTCAAAATATTCTATAACCATATTAATATAATTAAATTAGAATATTTAATATATTTAAATTTTTATATTTTAATGATACAAACATTTTCTATCTCATTTCCATATAATGTAAAATTAAAACATCGCTCATGCGTATGTACAGATTACCATCTCTGTGAAGCGATATATTTTATTTTTTATCACTACCTATCATGGATAGTTATATAGATGTATTTAATGAATATATATGATATTTATGAGCTGATTATTATTTCCAAACGATAAATTATTATTTAACTTCCTTTATTTCCATCCATTTAATAGTGAAAACATCATTTGTGCGTACGGGCAGACTACAACCACCACAAAGTGATGTAATTAATTTTTCATCACCATATTATATGGATGGTAATAAAAATTGTATATAATGAATGAATATGATATTTATTAAATTATTAATATTCTATATATTATGAAACCATGACCAAGGTGTAAGGAATAGAATCACTAAACTGGAACATGCATGGTAAATAAAACAGTTAACAGCTCGAATGATGGTTTTAATGAAGAATTGTTAATGGATAGTTAATTAGAAATTATAACGTAATTATATATAGTAATATAAATATTAATATTTTTTGGTATATATTTATAATAAATATAAATTTATTATACATGATTTTAGAGTGTGTATAAATAAATTTGGGACTTTAGGTAAGGGTTTATGTTACAGTCACACTTTTTATCGGGATTGTTTATGTTTAAATTTATATTATAAGAAATTATATGTTTTTCTCTATTAAAACTCAAATTTTTTATTATAATATTTTTATTTCTAATATTTAGAAGTATTATCACTATTATCCTCTCTTGGGTACTCAAAAATACTAAAAGTATGTTTCTAAGAAAATTCAACCTAGTTTCTCTTATTTGGACAAGAATATTTATCCTCGATGTCCATGTTATTAAAAAAATTTATAAATGTTTTTACCTATACATAAATTTTTTATAAAGGTATTTTATACTCCCTTTAATTTTCATTAAAATTGATTAAAATTAATCTTTTTAAATGTTTTCCATATGAATCACTTTTAAATTTTACAAAATTGTAAAAATAATGTTTTTTTATAACTTATATAGGATGAATGAATTTTCAATTTGTAATATCCTTTATTAATCATGAAAATTAATTTACAATTTTACTTTTTTTCAAATAAAATTTGTAAATACCCCTACCCTAGTAGCCTGAATCCACTACCTTACTTTATTACATTGGTATTAAGTATAAGAGATCACATCCCAAAGGACCAAATAGTATATTAGTCTTGGTAAACTACATACATACTTGAAATTAAAATTAAATTACAAAAATAAAATACAAAAAGTATTTTCTTTGAGAACACCATTATCCCCTTAGCACAATCCTTCATTGTCAATCATAAAACACTTCCTGGTATCCTAAGGGGAAATAAATCATGGGAAAGAGGTGAGCTCAAATGCTCAGTAAGGGTTAGGTATAGTGGAAGATAACTTGATTCAATAATTATAATAAAAATGGTAAGATAAATAACTTTAAACACATTAAAATTAATAAAACTAAAATGAAAATGAACCCCTAGATTTTTTCATAGTGAAACTCTCATTGATAGTAATAACTGAATACTGAATGAGGAAAATGATTAATTATTGGACATCATGTATCTGGAACATGAAAAACGATAATGTCAAGAGAGTTTAAGTATGTGGGTAGAAACCCATCTAATTATTCTTAGAAACAAACATGAAGGGTTTATTACCAACTGATTTCATCTCAGGAGACTACCAATGTATTGAGGGGATATCTATAATTAGGCCCCACCCGTAGGGCTAACATTAAATGGTTCCCAACTTGTAGGGCTTGAATTAACTAGTCCCAAACCCATATCATACCAGCCCAAAGAATTCCTCATACATCAAAAAATTAGTTTAATTAATAAATAGTATTCTTTATTATCAAATATCCATAAAAGATATAGATTTATCAATATTTCCCCAGTTAAAACAATATTCAAAGTAAGCACCGTATTTAAAAATGATATATGGATAAGAAAATAATCATATCCATGAAATAATGGATTTAAAAGGGTAAATATGCATGATTAATGATAAATGATGTCCAACTGAAATGAAAACATATAAAAAGGGTGTTTAAAGAAACTTTAGAAATGAACCATTTTAGTGCAGTTTTAAGGAAAATATTAAAGAGTCTCTAAAGCGGAAAAAAAGTATAATTGTTTTCATAAAACTAGAAATGAAAAAAGATATTTTTTCCTGAAATAATTTTTATTTTATAAAAATATTTGTGGCTTAAAATAGATTGTGGTGTGTACTTGAAATGGGAATGAAATTGGGAAATTCCCTTAAATCGGGCTTGTTTATCAGAAGGAAATAAAAAAAGATACATGTATTTTCCCATAAAAGAATGCTGAAGTGATTTAGATAAATATTTTTGGAACAGATACATATAATTTATAATAATTACATAATAATTATTAATAAATACATTGGTGTAAAGAGAGAGAAAATGTAAGATAAAGGAAAAAATGGAGGTTTGGAGAGAATCCTTACCACTTTGTAATCAATTGAATCATCTTCCACATAAAATTAATAATATTCAAAAGAAACATTTAATACCATTAATATTAAGATATTCATGATATTATATATCACATGGTAGTATTCATACACCACAAACAAGGAATAAGTGGTGAATAAGGCATATCTCATAGAAATAAAAGTGAGATGAGAAAAGCCCTTACCTCATGTTCGGATTTGTTTAAACATATTTTAACCTCTTATATAGTGGTTTTAAATAAATTATTAACTTATACTAGAATAATATTAATAATTATAATATAATATATTATTAAATTATAATTTTTTACCACTTTTTTATTAATAATATTTATTCATTTCACTATTTCAGGCGTAATTGCATTGTTTCTCATGCATGTTTTGTTGTAAAAGTCTTGATTCTCTTACATAGGGTATAGATAAAACATTTAAAAAATAAAATTAATTTCATAAATATCATATTTTATTATTAAATTCATTTTTATAGACATTTTTTGTTGTTGATCATTAAAAATGAATTACACCACTACATGGAGATGGTAAGTCGTACATACACACATGTGGTACTTTCATTTTTCATAGGATGAATAAATGGTAAAATATGGTAGTTTGATAATAATAATAACATATCAATATATATATGATACTAGATTTATTATTTTATAATTTAAACAACACATGAAGATAAAGTAAAAGAAGAAATTGATTTGAATGAGTTGGTAAAAATGATTATATCTTCTTTGACGGACTTCCTTTAGATCTCTTCTCAAGAGATCTAGATATTGTATTTCAGGAAATCTAGGACCTTCATAAATTGAATAAGGATGTTATTAGGAGAAATGAGTAGAAATTGGTTGATCTAATAGTCTCAAGTTGGTGAAATGAAATGAAGTAAGGAGTGTCCTTTTATAATTGAGGTGAGGAGCACCCTTGGAAAAACTCAAAATATTAAATTATAATAAATTCATTTTCTATCTAAATACAACCAAATTTCCAAGGATTGGAATATAATATGAGATAATTTTTTGATATCATCATCTAATAAAATTTTGACATGTTTTGGTTTTACTTAAAACCTTATCATTTGGATTGACTTTAGTTAACATAATTTAATTTTAATTATGGTAATAATTTATTTAATATTAAAAGTTGAAAATTTTTACTTATAAAATGTAAATTGGACCATAAATGAATAATGTATTACATTTTAGACCAATTCAAAATAAATTTTTATTTTTAAATATTTTTTTATTTTTAAATAATTTAATAATATATTATTTTTATAAAATATCATTAGTGTTAATTTTGACACTATTCATTATTTTGGCCTTATGAAAAAAAAGATAACTTCAAACCAAAATCTTTATTAAAACCCTAATATGTCATAATCATCCTGAAAATTATTTTATAACCTTAATTAATTAAATTATATTTATTTTAATATTTTTAATATCATTTATTTAATTGTTTCATTAATAAAATAATTACTACATCATTATTGTATAATTATTTAAGATAATTATTTCTTTCCTAAAAATTAAAAATAAAATAACATGATGTATATAAATCTATTATATTTAAAAATAATATATATAGTCAAATATATCTTCTAAGTAACACCACAGTAGAAAAAATATATTTATTAAAATATGAATGTGGCATTTTTTCCTTTTCCTTAAATAAAATATGATAAATTTCATAACCTCATCCAAATAGTTTAAAAATATATAAATAAATCTATATCATGAAAATAAGTTTATTAATTTTATAATTAGAACTTATATTCCTTTAATACTAACCATTTTCCCCTTCTGGACACATAAGAGATGTTTAAGACAAAGAAAATGACATTTGTGATTTTTCTTTAATTTAAATAATATAAAAGTCATTCTCATGGTCAAGTGTATAATAAATGACTTAATTTATAAAATTAGGTGATAAGGGTAGAATATAAATCATTAAATAAAATTTGGAACATTTTAGGGTAATTTTCTAATCCTTATCATATTATTCTTTCCTAAAATTACCCTATTTACCCTTAACTGTGGTAAAAATTACCAGTTACTATTCATATTGGAAAAAAATAAAATAACCCTATTTAATAAATTTGTACCTTATGATTCCAAATATGAAATCCATTTTTCAAAATTCAAAACACATAAGTGGTAGAATTTAATTTAAAACTAAAATAATAAAATGCAATTAAAATGATTTTCATGACAATGCATTTTTAAGCCTAAAAATGTACTTATACCAAAATAAGGTATAATAATGATTAAAAGGAAATGTATTGGTTTTTTATAAATAAATATTATTTAATTTACATTTATATCAAATTAAAATCATAAATATACTTTTAATATAACAAAATTGACATTTTTATAAAAAATCTGTATTTTTTACTATTCACTGGAAAATAAATATTTTCAGAAAAATGCCAAAATTTTACCCTTATCAAATTTTTACATTAAAATTTTAAAAATGAATTTTATTTTTTTCAATATAATTTATAAAAGTGTCAAAATTTAGTTTTAAAATAAGTGTTCCATTAAAAGGTTGTAAAACTACCTTTAGAAAAATATAGTCTTTTATGTGTAAAATTGTATTTATCCTTATCTTATGCCTATAAAAATAATTTGGATGAATGTAAAAGTATTTTATTGAATTTATAATATATAAATTTCATAATTTTTTATTTATACTCAATACCTCCATTTTAATGGCTAGGTTATAACAGTCACATTATAAATAGTATATCGTGGTTTTAAACTCGGTGTTGGGTGAAATATAAGCTATCGAAGAAGTTAAATTTAAAAAGAGAAAAACCATAAAATCTTGGGGTGTTAAATTATTCTCTCCTTCAATAAATTTTGTCCTCTAAATTTGAAATTAAACTTCAAAAATTAAAGGTTGATACTTTATAATTCTTTTTTGGTAAACCTACATTGGAAATAGGGATAATAAAATATCCTCTTAATAAGAGGGAAAGGGAAATGTGAAGGTTGCCAAAAAAAATTAGGATTTATAATACGATAAAATTATTGGAAAGTGAAAACATGGGAATTTAAAAAGAAATATAACTATCAAGTTCTAATAGAGAGTGATATATAAAATGATCATTAGAAAGTCTACCATCACAAAACCATAAATTTGTGATCGGTTAAAAGACCATTGATTTCATAGTAAGAAAAGTAAACAAATTACATTTTTGTTTCAAAATCTAGTTCCTAAATTTGATGTATTATTTTACTATATTGATAGGAAATTATTGAAATAAACTTACTTGATTTATTTCTAATTCAAAAGCATAATATCATTCTTTGGTTTTCTTTAATATATCTCCACTTCATTTCTTAAATCTAGAGATGGATATTCAAGAAACAAATTATGCATGAAGCACTTTTATGAATCATAACATCCACAAGTCATTCCTTTAGTCTTTAAATGTTTGATAAAACCAAAATGGTTACCTCGGGTTATCCAATATGATAAATCATACTTTAATATTATTCAATAATAACCTTAATCTATTCCATAAGTAGTTAACCTTATGACTCCTCCAAAATATGTCTGTCTAAATTCAAATACCAAAACTTTAAAAGGAAGGTCGCTAAATTTTCAAAATCAATTTAACATAATATTTCTAGAAATAATGTATCTCTTATAAATTAATACCTTAATCTCCTTTAAACCTTTATAAAACATGCATGATTCTAAGAATAAAATCTCAGGTTGCTGAATATATTCTTTAAATCCAAATATCTAATAATTCCAGCATAACATAAACCATCAAAACACTAACCACCTTCATGGTCACCAATATTGTCCCATAAACATATATTTATTATTATCTCAACATCAAGAACATATTTAGGGTTATATTTCCCAAGTCATGTGTTTTCAAGAAGATCAACTTACAACAGAATCATTTCTCTTTATTGCTGGTGATATTCATCACATGCTTCCAATTCCTTAAAGAATAAGTACTTAGGTGTAATCCTTATATATATCAGGATTATTATAACCAGGTCATTGTTGATAAAATACTCAAATAACATAATTCTTGAATCCAAACACATGAATATTAATCATTCCTCTTCTTCTATGGTAGTAGCATAATCTTGACCATGATCCATTATCCTCTTTTGGGGTATATTCCTTTGATGCTTGAGACTTTTATTTATTTAGTTTCTCATATCCTTGTAGTTAAAACATTGTATATCAAGAAAAATTCTTACCCTTATTAACACAATCACAGTGTCCTTTCTCTCCACACTTTTAGAAAACTCTCATTCATTTTAAGAAAATACCAGGATGTTTCCTTCTACAATTATTACAGGTGGGAAAATTATTATTTCTCTTCACTACTTTATCCAATTTTTACCTAGTTGTACTCTTGTTACTTTTATTCCCTCTAAATCCATAATACTTAGATAATTTATTTTTTGTCTCTTTATCACATGATACTATTCCTCATATGATTAGAATTTTTAGGAGACTTTTTCCCTTCGAAATATTTGCATAAGACAATAAAAGATATGATCCTTCTTACTATTTGGATCATGTGAATTGGTGAGTTTCCCATTCCTTCTAAAAGGATCTATTTCTAAATGAAAACATACACTAGATTAGATCATATAATTATGAAACATAATTCATAATCCCAAAAACTAGTGAAATGCTTACCATAAATTGAAAATTTTATGTGTAGCTAATATAATAAACATGGTTTGTTTGGGATGTTCTTCTATAGTTATCATCAAAGTATATATTAGGGTTAGGTTCCCTATTCTATGATTTCCTAAATATATTTCCCAATGTTTCTACTAAACTTACTCTAATTCCAACTGTAAAGACCTCAACCCCAATAGCTTGGAGTCAGTACCATACTTTATTACATTGGTACTAAGTACAAGAGATCACATCCCAAAGGACCAAATAGTTTAGTGGTCTTGGTAAATTAGATACATAATTGAAATTAAAATTAAATTCTAAACATAAAATACACAAATTATTTTCTTTGAGAACACCATTACCCCTTAAAATAATCCTATATAGTTAATCATAAAACACTTCCTGGTATCCTAGGGAAAAATAAAACATTGGAAAGAGGTGAGCTCAAATGCTCATTAAGGTTTATATAGAGTGTAAATTAACTTTAATAAATTAGTATATTAAAAATGGTAAGGTAAATTAGTGAAAAAAACACATGTTAGTTAATAAAACAAGAATGAAAATGAAACCATAGATTTTTTCGTAGTGAAAATATCATGGATAGAAATAACTGAATACTGAATGAGGAAAATGATTAATTATTGGATGTCATGTATCTAGAACATGAACCATTAAATTTTCAATACAATTTAATTCTATGGATATAAACCCACCTTATTCTTCTTGTAAACAAATGCTAAGGGTTTATCACCAACTGGTTTTGTCTCATGAGACTACCGATGCATCGAGGGGCTATCTATAACTAGGCCCCACCCGTAGGGCTTGCGTTAACTGGTCCCCAACCCATATGGATTTAACTAACTGATCCCCAACACATATCATATTGTTCCAAGTAATTCCTTATACATATAAAATTGGTTTAATTAATAAATAATATACTTTTTCAACAAATATTCATAAAAGATATAGATTTATCAATATTTCCCCAGTTAAAAAACATTCAAAGTAAACATCGTATGTGAAAATGGAATATGGATTAGAAAATAATCATATCTATGAAATAATGGATTAAAAAGGGTAAATAGTAATGATTCATGATAAATTAAGACCAAATAAAATGAAAACATGTAAAAAGGGTGTTTTAAGAAACTTTGGAAATGAGCAATTTTAGTGTGGGTTTAAGGAAAATATTAAAGAGTCTTCAAAGAGAAAATTTTTATAATTTTTTGGATAAAAATAGAAATAAAAAATATATATTTTTTCATAAAAAATTATTTTAGAAAAATATTGGTGTCTTAAAACTAATTATGGAGTCTACTTGAAAATATGTAAGAAATTAAGAAGTTCCCTTAAATCGAGCTTTCTTATCAGGAGAAAATGAAAAGGAAATATGTATTTTTCCCATAAAATAAGGATGAATTGATATGGATAAATAATTTTGGAACATATATACATAATTTTTAATAAGTAAATAAGAATAATTAATAAATACATTGGTGTAAATATAGATAAAGTATAACCCGAAGGAAAAAATGGAGGTTTGGAGAGAATCCTTACCACTTTGTAATCAATCGAATCATATGCCCCATAAAATTAATAATCATAAAATAAAACATTTAATAAAATAAATATAAATATATTCAAGATATTATATATCAAAGGATAGTATACATACATGACACACAAGGAATAACTGGTGAATAAGGTATATCTCATAGAAATAAAAGTGAGATGAGAAAAACTCTTACCTCAGGTTTGACTTCCTTAAAACATGTTTGGACCTCTTATATAGTTATTTTAAACATATTATTAACTTATAATAGAATAATATTAATATTTATGATATCATATATTATTCCCTTATAACTTTTTAGCACTACTTTTTTAATAATATTTATTCATTTCACTATTTCGAGTGTTAATTGCATTGTTTCTCATGCATGTTTTGTCATAAAATTCATGGTTCTATTGTATAGGGTATAGATACAACATTTATAGAATAACATTAATGTCATAAATATCATATTTAATCACTAAATATATTTTTAGAACCATTTTTTAATGTTGATCATTGAAAATGAATTACAATTCTTTATAGAGATGGTAAGTCATACAAACGCACGTGCACTGCTTTCATTTTTTGGAGGATGGATAAAAGGTATGATATGGTTGTTTCATAATAATAATAACATATTAGTGTATATATGATACTGTATTTATTATTTTATAAGTTAAACAACACATTAAGATAAAGTAAAAGAAGAAATGAATTTGAATGAGTTGGTAAAAATGATTACCTCTTCTTTGGAAGACTTCCTTTAGATCTCTTCTCAAGGGATCAAGATATTATCTTTCTAGAAATCCAAGACCTCCATATCTTGGATAATTATTTTAAGAGAATAATTTGAAATCACTTGGTTGATCTAATAGCCTCAATTTGGTTAAATTAAATGAAGTAAGGAGTTCCCTTTTATAGTTGAGGTGAGGGGCACCCTTGGAAATCCTCAAAATATTAAATTATAATTAATTCATTTTATATCCAAATACAACCAAATTTCCAAGGATTCGAATATAATATGAGATAAGGTTTTGATATCATCATCCAATAAAATTTTATATGTATTGGTTTTACTTTAAACCTTATCATTTTGATAGACTTTAGTGAACATAATTTAATTTTAATTTTGTCAACAATTTATTTAATATTAAAAGTTGGTAGTTTTTACTTATAAAATGTCAATTGGGAAATAAATGAATAATTTATTACATTTTATAATAATTAATAATATTTTTTTTTATTTTTAAATATTTATTTTTCCATTTTTAAATAATTTAATAATATATTATTTTGACAAAATATCATTAGTTTCAATTTTAACAATATTCATTACTTTAGCCTTAAGGAAAACAAGACAATAAGATAACTTTAAAAAAAATATTTTTACACTCCTAATATGTAATAATAATACAAAAAAATATTATAGAACCTTAATTAATTAAATTATATTTATGTTAATATTTTTAATATCATTTATTTTATTGTTTCATTAATAAAATAATTATCACATCATCATTGTATAATTATTTAAGGTAATTATTTATTCCCTAAAAATTAAAAATTAAATACCATGATGTAGAAAAATATTTTATATTTAAAAATAATATATATATAGTATAATATATCTTCTAAATAACATCATAGTAAAAATATTATATTTATTAAAATATGAATGTGACATTTGTGTCTTTTCCTTAAATAAAATATTATAAATATTGTAACCTCATCCAAGTGGTTTCCAAAAAATATAAATAAATTTATATCATGAAAATAAGTTTATTAAGTTCATAATTTACAATTATATTCGTTCAAAACCATCCTTTGTCCCCTTGTGGATACATAAGAGATGTTTATGACAAAGAAAGTGACATTTGTGATTTTTCTTTAATTTAACTAATATAAATTTTATTCTCATGGAAAAGTTTCAAATAAATTACTTAATTTATAACATTATGTTATAAGGGTATAATATAAATCATCAAATAAAATTTGGTAAAATTTTAGGGTAATATTCAAATCCTTATCATATTATTTTTACCCTAAATTACCTTATTTACCCTTAACAGTGGTAAAATTTACCAAGTTATTATTAATATTGGAAAAAAATAAAAGGATCCTATTTACTAAATTTTTGAATTATGATTATAAATATTGGATATATTTTTAAAAATTCAAAACATATAAGTTGCATAATTTAATTTAAAATTAAACTGATAAAACACAACTAAAAACGGTTTTCTTGAAAATGCATTTTTAATCCCAAAAATGTACTTATAACTAAATAAGGTATAATAATGTTTAAAATGAAATGAATTATATTTTTTATAAATAAATATTATTTAATTTACATTTATATCAAATTCAAATTATAAATAGACTTTTAATATAACAAAATTGATAGTTTTATAAAAAATCGGTATTTTTTCACTATTCACTGTAAATTAATTGTTTTTAGATTAGTGCCAAAATTTAACCCTAATCTAATTTTAAAATTATTATTTAAAAAATTATGTTTATTTTTTTAATATAATTTATAAAAGTTTCAAAATTTTGTTTTAAAATAATTGCATCATTAAAATGCGGTAAAATTGCCTTTAGAAAAATATAGCCTTTTATGCGTACAATTTGATTTATTATTATCTTATGCCTATAAAAATAATTTGTATGAATGTAAAAATATTTTATTGAATATATAATATATAAATTTTATAATTTGGTTAATACTATTCATTCCCTCCAATTTAATGTCTAGGTTATAATGGTCACATTTTAAATAGTATATCGTGGTTTTAAACTCAGTGTTGTGTGAAACATAAGCTATCGAAGAAGTTAAATTTAAAAATAGACATACCATAAAATCTTGGGGTGTTACAAAATCATATTCCCATTGTTCTTAGAATTTTTATTTTTGAAAAGTTACTAAAAGAAAAGGATGTTTTTTCTTTTTTTCAAAGAGTATTTTGAATGCTTTTATAAAATTATTTTTCATCTATGTCAACATATATTAAAGATTTTTATTATTCACTAAGGATATGATCCATATTATTTCAATTTATATCTTATGATGATGAATTATTACATTTCTCAGGTAATATTTTTCTTTATATGGGTTAATTAAGTGATGATGGGATCATGAATATTGTGTTCTTATGGAACACATAAGTATGGTTTATCATTCTATGATGAGTGAGTATGTTATATACCTAAAATTAAATGGATAAAGGTGTTATATATCATGATATTACTAAAGTATTTTGGTAATAATTCATAATCTAATATACTATGGGATTTTGTAAATAATTCACAATCCATTATACTATGGGATTATGATGATATTGTATAATCCATTATGATATGGGATGTTTGTGATAATTCTTGATCCATTATTTTATGGGATTAAAGTTGTGATTTATTATCCAAAATATTATGATTTCATATTCTTATATTTAAGACACATTCTTATATTATGAAACATGGTTGCATTATGTTATTCATGGATCATGATAATGGTATTATTTTGATGCCTATGCTTTATGATATGAATAAGTTTATACCCTGACCCTTGAGTTTTTAGTTATGTTATTCTGGGTATGATTCTCTTATGTTATTTACTTAATTATATTATCATACCCTTATGTTCATCTTATTATCACTTATTATATTTGAGTGATATCTTCCTTGTTTACCCTTACTGAGCATATAAGCTCACCCTTTCCTATGTTTCCATTTCCTCAAGTTATGAAGAAATATTAGGTATGATATGTCTAAGAAAGGTACAATATGAGAAGAAATTTATGGTATATATTGGATATATTTCATGAAATAATATTATTATGAATCTAGTATCCAAATACATTAAACCTTTATGGTTCTCGGGCAAGTATTATTGTTAGAAGTATTGAATATTTATATAAAATAATGTAATAAGTATGCATGTTATTCTTGAGTCTCATCATTAATATTACTAAACAACCTAGGTGAGTTAATTATAATTTTAGACTAGATACCTAGAATAAGTACATGCGTCATTATTTTTTGTGATTGTAGTTGACTTTGGGAGATTTTGGGGGAAGTTAAAATAAATATAATTAAATAAGCCTTAAAAAAATTCTATGTTAGTGGGATTATTAGTTTCCTTTATTACTTGTAGATATGTATGTTGGTTTTTTTCTACATGTGGGACATGTTAAAGAGGTATGAGAGGATGATATGGTTGGTCGTAAGAGGGTTGACCCTGTCGATGAGGATGAGTCTTAGAGAATGGTGTTGCATGAGATCTAACATCAGGGTTTCATGAAGTACAAGGGGAGTTTCTCTAAGTTGGATACAGAGAAATAGTTATAGGAGTTAGTGGATGATTTTAGTTTCATATGTGCTAGTATATAACATTGGGTCTCATTGGTTGTTAGATATTTGAGAGGGGTTTCAAGACAGTGGTGGATTCTATTCCTCGGAGATCATAAGGAGGAAAAGACTTCATGGTTTGATTTTTATAAGTAGTTTTGTGTAGAGTTCCTTTCATTGATGATGAAGGTGGCGAAGAGGTAGGAATTACTATCCCTCTAGAAAGGTATTGTGATCATGGATGAGTGTGGTATTCTATTCAAGGGATTCCTCCACTTTTCCCTAGATTGTTTCAAATGATGGGGCCATGGGTTGATGTTTTAAGGAGGAACTATGTCTATATATTTAGTATGTGGTTACCCTATATACACTTATAACATATCTGGAGGTGATAAAGAAGGAAAATATGATTGATTGTATGAAATTTCAATCAATATCACCTTGAGAGTGGAGTCAATTGAACATCCTAAGGAGAAGAACTACTGAAAAAGGGTCTCATATATCAGTACAGTCAAGGTTCATGTTATGCCTATTTGGATTATAGTTGTATTTATTTTAAATGAGGTCTAAAAATAACCTAAGACAAATTTATTGAATGAATATATAAATTAGGTACTACCATCTTAAATGGAAAAGGGTTTTAAGGCTTCTGCTTAAAGAACTCATTTGAACAGGTTCAAGACAAAGAAAAAAATTGGGATAGTTATGGAGAGGAACTTTAAAGGAATTAATGGAAAGTGTTGATAACTGAAATAAAAATATATAAAAAACATTAAATTGTTTTTTATATGTCAAAGGGGGCCTCTAAATTATTTAAAGAGGCCTATAATTGATTTGAGTGAAATCTATAATTGTTGTGGAAGTTTTTAGAAAAACTTTTCCCAAGTTTCTAGAAAAATGAAAAATGTATTTATCCTAAATGGAAGAAATTTAAGAATCCCATAGGATATTTCACTATACATAAGAAATTTGAATTTGAGTAGGAGATTATGACCAATGAGTTGGAAGTGAAAAATTTATCAAGCATTTATCTTATAAAATAAAACAATTCATCTATCCAGGAAATCTTGTAAGAGAATTCATCTACATGAATGTCACTCGTATGATAATTATAAGAAATGGAAAAGGAATTTTACTTATGCATGATGTATTTTAGTCCATTTAAGATAATCAAGTTATGAAATGTGAATTAATCCACAAAAGTAAATTGATCTATGAAGAGTTCTCATATAAGATAATTTACTTGGTGAAATTTTTAGATTACCAAAATTGATATATTGATTTTTTTTGTATTTTGTAAAGCTCATATGATAAATATAATTACAATATAAGGGTAATAAAATTTTGATATTTTAGAGTATAAAATATTCTAAACAAATAGAGATTAAAATTACAAAATTTTATTAAACTGATATTCATGGATTCAAATATCATGATCATTTGTATTGATCATGATCCAAGTTGAGATTTAAGGAAGATCAGTAAAGGGATTTTCCAGTAAAACGAGATGAAGTTCCATTCCATAGAAGTATGTTCCACATTATAGTGTCATGCACATATATATTTTAATGGAATTAAAACCCATGGATTTCTTAGAGATTTAAATGAGTTTTAAATTGGATAAAATCTTGGAGATATTGATGAGGCTTGACCTGAGATTTGAGTTCAGAATATTCGAAATGTTTTTATGTCTATTAAAAAAGTAGTGAGAGAATAAAGGAGATAACTTTTACTCATTTAGAATATTATATGGGATTTTTTGGAAATTAAAATATCTCAATAATCATTCTCCTGTTAAGGAAGGATTTATGGAGTTTCAATAAAAATAAATATTAAGAAGAATATTTATTTTATATTCAGAATATATATAATGAATGTCTGTGTGAAGAAAGGTTATTGTTGAGAATTTTGAGAAAAACTTGATACATGAATGTTTTGAAGTAATAATAAGGTGTCAAAGTCAGGAGGTTTTCATGAGAAAGTGACCTGGTGCACCTAAGTATTAGATAAGGATGAGGAAGAACCATATCACATAGAATCTAGAGTGAGGCTTAAGACTAGAAGAAATGTTCAAGTAGAAATAGAAGTTATTAAAGGTGTACATAATAAAAATAGATTTATTGAGCTCTTGGATGAAGATTATCTCAAGGTGGCATAGTGGTATAACTGAAAAAGAATAAGGATATATTTTTATCAATGGATCAAAATTAAAGGAGCTTGTGACCAGGGTATCTAACCAATTACTAAATAGGATTATGACTGGGGTTTATAACAAATCAATATAGATTACATTTGTGACTGAGGTGGATAATCAGTTATTGGAGATTATAGTTGGGGTGTCTAAACAACTATTGTTGTAATCACTTGTGCCTATAGTGATTAATTCATGTTGGGGTATAAAAAACATGGCAAGGAGTAGGTATTTAATGTTGAACCCTGTAAATTATCTTGTGTCTTTTTTATATTTTTATCTATATGAATGTGATTAAGAGTGAGATAACCATTAGAGGGTGTATCAAGACCTTAAATAGTCACAAAGGCTGGACTGAAAGGGAGTATCTCATAAAAAGAAAAATAGATCATTTATTCACACCCCTCCCCATTCAGAGACCCAACTATTCAATGGTAGTAACTATCACAGTTGTAGGAATATAATGTTACCTTACCTCCTATCACTTTTCATTGAAGTTCAATGTGTTACAGAAATTGGATTTCCAATCACTAAGGAATATTATATAAAACTTTCTGATAGTAGAAACATATAGAATGGTGGTAAGGTTCAAAAATCGATTTTGATGTCTCTTTCATAAAAGGTATACAAAAAATTCATGGGGATAAAAACTACTAAATAAATATAGGATGAGTTAAGAAGAAGTTACAAAGAAAATATAAAAGTCAAGGAATCTAAGTTTTAGGTCCATATGAGTATATTCAAAGATATTAAAATAGTTAGTGATGATAATATAAATGAATATTTGACTATGTTGAATGAGATAATCATCAAAATTCAAGGTTTGGTGAGAATCTAGATTATTCTATCATTTTAAAGAAGATAATAAGAAATTTCCATAACAAATTGGATCCCAAGGTTTTTACATTGGAGGATTATTAAGATAAATTCCTTGATGAGATTCATAATATTCTTGTTTCATATAAAATGATAAAGTTGCTAAAATTCCATAAAAACAAAAATAATGAGATGGAATTTGAGTCCATGAGAAAAGGAAAAATCAAAAATGAAGAACTTATAGAGTAAAGTCACTTTGATGAGGAGGAGGATGATCAGCACTTTAATAATTTTTTTCACTTATATTAAATATATTTAGAAAAGGAAAGTGAATGGGAAAAGTCAAACAAACACTAAAGTACTATAATTACAATGGAACTGGAAACTTTTCATATGAACTTCCAAAGATGAAGGATATTGATTCTATGTTGTAATAGGAATAAAATAAGTCTCAAAAGATGAAAAAATAAAAGAAGAAGAAAAATAATTGTAGGGGAAAGAAATGTAACTTGATAAACAAAGAGAAAGATAACTAAAGAAGCTCATAAAATAATTAATTAAATTTCTTTTCTTATATTGAGAAAGGTTTTGATTCATCAAGTAGTGATGATAGTAGAGAAAAAATGATATATATAGAATATATACTAATATATAATTTGGAATAAACTCTGGATAAAAATACACAACTCAAGAAAGAGCATAGAAAATTGATGAAATAAAATACAAAGTTGACTTTTGAAAATGATGAGTATGGTAGAAGATAAATAAATTTTGTTAATAAGAGTCAAAAGAACATATTGAAAGTTGTTGAACTTGAAATAATGGTAAGTGGCCTTGATAATAAGCTAACCGTGAAGGAAGAAGACTAGGGCGAGACACAATCAATATGTATTATTTTTCAGAATGAGATGAAAATTTTTGGAAAAGACTTCATCAAGTTAGTTGAAGTTAAAGTTGAATCTTCCAAATGTAAATAGAATATGGTTTTCAATAGAGAAAAAATTATACCTAATTAATATTAATATAAATCTAAAATTTATAATAGTGTATGTGACACAGGTGATTCTGAACCTATGTGAAAAAAACTAAGAAGAATACTTCTGCATCCAAGGAAGGTAATAACATACCAATGTGGTCACTGTTTGCAAGGAAAAAGAAGGATCAAACTAAAGGAAGACAGCCCTAAAACGATTCTGGATAAATTCACTATCAAAATGTAAAATCATTGTTTAGATGTTATTATTGGTGTTGTGAAAGGTACAGACACAAATACAACTTATCTTGGCATAACATTTCACTATAATAATGAGACATAAATCAAGGGGGTTTATGGTAAGAAAATGATAATAGAATCACAAAGAGTAAAATACATGACCGAGAGTACATAAATGTTTCCACTAAAAACATATTTGAATGTTTTGAAGAATTATGTAGGATATGTGTATAAGAACTTAAAAAGGGTGAGATACATATGATTATGCAATTAGCATAATCTCTCTTTATTGAGAAAAGGGAATTTATTTCAAAAGGTAAAAGGTGAAAAGTCATATTCTGTAGAGAATACCAAAAATGAATTTATGAAACCTAATAAATTTGATAATGTTAAGAAATAATTCATGATATTTTATACTGATCAATTAGAATTGGCCAAAAAATAGATAAATATAAGATAAATGGATCTAATAAAGGAAAAAAAGTCAATTTACAAGAAGAGGTGTGAGTTCATAAGAAGTCATTCACATGTGGAGACTTAAAAATTCAAAAGAATATATGTGAAATGTGTGATTATATTGAGAATGATATGAATAATTTTATAAATATCATTTCCATCCAATAATAATTTATTTTATTATTAATAAGATCACAAGTCAATGAAGTTTTCTTAACACCTGAAGTTGAAAGGAAAACTAATTTACATAAGCAAGCAGTTTAAGAAATGAAATTGAGAAAATAACCAGTTGAGGCTACTGATATTAGGAAAAATTATGTGAAAGTAAATACCAAGAAGTATAGTTTTAGATAGAAATCTCATCTTGAACGTTTCTTCTAAATGAATAAAAGGGTCCCTACTTGTTCCCTTTTATTGTTGTTTATTCATGAAAACATGTAGGGGATTAGAGGAGAGGAATAAATCCATAACTTATAGACATTAAATAAGTTTAATTTCATGGTTTATTTCAATTTCCATGAGGTGAAGGGGATGAATGCATCCCTTGGGGTGAGAAATCTTGAGAATTATTTGTCTAAGCATCACAAGCTATGTGAGACTGAAAATCTATAATTTCTGGACATCCCTATGAAATCTATATAATGAGGTATTTAATCACACATAAAGTCCTTATTATTTATTATATAAAATACTTTTATGAATGGGGAGTGTTTATTGATAAAAATATGAGAAAAAGGTAAAGTCATATGTCTTATACCAAAACTTTATGATGTATTTGTTAAGATGTGCATAATTCAATTTTTCTTGAAAAAAATCTATTTTTATATGGCCCCTAATTTGATAAAAGAGAATATATTAATTGGTATCACATATATGGTTGTTAATAAATAACATTAAAACCTCGGTTTTTACTCTTATTTTCTACATTGGTTTTTACTCCTTTTGATTCTAGAGATTTATATTCCTTTATTACACCTTCCTTGGGACTCAAAGTGGAGAGTCTTTCAGTGCCCCTATAATTAACCACACCAATTAGAGATCATTCTAGTTTTATTAATGTGTGTTAGTATTATGAGTGATGATGGGGTAGAATTAATCCTTAAGGTATTTCTTCTTATTGTATATATAGCCATATTATTTCATCATTAGCACGAATTTGTTGTATTAAGTGTGTACAATCATTGATTTCTTCCAAATGAGAGTCATGTTCTATGATGTGTAAATATATAATGTGGTTTTCATTAGTGAGTGAGACCATCAGATGGTTTATAGAAATTCAAAGAGTATTTTTTATCATCTAGAATAGTTTTCATTAGGTTATGTAAATCTATAAATGGTGGTTTTCTCTTGAGTTTTTGAGGTGTTTATGTACATTTTTTATGAAGAGGTTGTAACGCTACCCCCTCATCATGATATTAAATTTGGGATATATTTATAGCCTAGTGTTTCACTAATTTCAATTTTTACTTATCTAATTTCACCTTTTAAACTATAGTATTTGAGGATTTAGGTTGATAATTTGATACAAAAGGCTTTCATCTAGTCCAGTGTGTCATTGTGGGGTGCTCCAGTGATATTCACCAAGAAGCAAGATAGTAGTCTATGGTTTTTCATAGACTATTAATTAATGAATCCATCACACCCCAACCTTAAATTTCCTGATTATTTTATTTATTTATCAATTTTTATTCTTGACCTCAAATTTAGGGTTGTAATCTTCTTGAATTTCAAAAATTTAAAGGTTTCAGACTAGGAGCACGGTTAGCACATGATCAGAGTTAACTATGTGGTCTGACCATGAAAAAAAAATATCATTATTCACTAATGTTTGAATTATTAGAGAATATTTTTACTAATTGTGTTTACAAACTATATGGTGTTCTCCATATGCTTCTATTGGGGGATGCATTGTTGGCACATGGTTTAGTAAACCATGAACCAACCGTGCAGTTAGCCCAAAATTTTAAAATGATAAAAATTTTATCTTAATACTCTAAAATTAAACCCTCCTCATCGATTAAACTTTCCTATTATCATGGTTCTCAACCAAGAATATCACTAAGATACCTCCTCATTGCCCCCCCCCCTTCGATTTTGGCCCTTCTTCTTTGATTTTGGTGAGATTTTATAGGTTTTGGCCTTTTTATCATCTCTCCCTTCCTTATTTTGTTTCTCCATTTTCTATTGATATGGGTTGGTGTTTTCTAAACCATGGGTGGTATTTTTTTATAATTCCATTTTTATTTGGTTCCTAGGGTGTTTGGATTCCTTCTTGGTCCTTCCTCTCCTCCTATTTGAAGAGTCTGCTTCATCTATGCTTAACCTTGGTAAGTGTTTCCATGACTTTTCATTTTCTTAACATTCCATGTTATGATTGAGTTTTCTAAAAAAATAATACTTTTTATAAATTATTATAATTGTTTAAAATGATATATCATGAGTATTGGTATTTTAAAAATGGTTTTTTACCCTATATTTTTTTTACATCCGAAATTAATGGGCATTGAGGGGTTGTGGTTTGGGACTTCCATTAAAATAGACTTTAACATGTGTTTTGACTTTTATTTTATATTTTTAATTGATTATTAAGGTCTATATTAATTTTTTAGTTGTTTATTAAGGTTGTTCCTTGATGTTCTTATGTCTTATTAATTTTAATGATTCTGAAGTGGGATTTCCACCTTTGATTTTAAATAGATTTTCAAATATCATTTGACTTGAAATTGGTTTTCAAATGAATTTCAAAGTGTGATTTATAAAGTATGTTCCAAAGGTCTTTTTGGTATCTTAAAAAGGTGTTTGTAAATAATAGTGATTTTCAAATGGTTTTTGAAAGAATATTTTTAAATAGTAATAGTAGTTAAATATTCAAGGCACAGATGGAACCTTATACAAATAGTTTTTCCAATAATGAGTTACCCCATTAAATTAATCCCTATATAGTTAAATTTAAGATAATTTTTATGATTGGATGTGTTTATTATTAATGTTTAATTGAATTTAAGTGGGGGATTCATAAGGAAGGTTTTAAGTGGGTGGGTTGAGGTTTGGTATTATCAAGGTTTCCCTGTGATAATTTATTTATGTTTGTCATGTATGTCACACATCCTTCCCTATAATTTATTTCTAATATCATAGTGATCTTAGGAATTTTAGTGGGAAATTGAGATATGGTTTCTATACTTATCTTGATAAGAAAAAATTTTACACTCTAGCCTTAGACCAGTACCAATAAGAGGAGTTTCACTAGTGAGTCTAGTAGAGAGTAATCCATTTGGTTATAGACTAAGAGTTCATAAATAGGCTAACAGATTATTCCACCTAAGCACATCTAGGATTTTTCTAACTGGATGTATATGATTTTATAATGATTGTATAAAATTGTCCTTGACTTCCCTTCTATTGCAATTTATGATGATTAAGATTTATTATTTTATTATTATTTTATCATATTATATGTAGTTTATTAATATCTCTTTTATGGTTGTTTAAAATTCATCCTTTGTTTAGTATCCTTTCATTGATACTAGGCTCTAGTTTATGATTTTTTTATCGTGACGCATTTCATTACCAGGTCTATTCTATTTTTGGTACCTATTTATATTTGTGCGTTTGAAATTTATTTAGGGTGGTGTTTCTTTTATTGTTTTTTTATAAGGGTGATTTTGGAAATAGTTTTTTGAAAATTTCACTTTGAATGGACTTTAGATTAAAATATATTCATTTAGATTTAATCCTCATTTAGATTTAAAAATGGGATTTTAAAGTAAAAATAATGCATTTTTTAAAAAAAGACATGAAAACCTATTTTCAAATATCATATTTCAAACTAGTGTTTATAGAATTTTTTGAAAAAAAAATAAATGCATAGAATATTTTTTGAAATTCTACTGAGATTTTGTGCTCACACCCTACTTACACCTCAGTGTCTGTAGTTTGATTGAATTTATTCAGGGTTCAGTTTTAGCTCTTTTGGTCAATCATGGGAGAACGTGTTGCTTTTCACAATGGAAAATGACTTAGAATCACATAGAGATTGTGTCAGGTATTTCTGGTACTTCAGTTTTTCTTTTATGTCATAGATATATCGACCAATTCGGATTCATGGTGTATTTTAGATTTTTTTCAGTTTGTATTTATTTTTATATGATGTCTATTTAAAATTAGATAACTTATTAGGTTTTTTCTATTTAAATTTTTTTATTCTGTTTATGCATGTACATCAAATGCATGGATGAAACATGCTATATTCTTGATAGAATTTAACTACTTGTTAAATATTGTTTATCTGAGGGAAACCATTCCCAAAAAGTCTTTTTCCATGAACTAGAACTTGTTTCCAACCCACAAGGATTGATAATACCCTTAAATACTTTTCATAGGTCATCTCAAGTGCCCAGATTAGGGGTATCCTTGGTTGGTTCATGAAAAAATGGTATCAGATCCTAGTTGTTATTTTTGATGCTTAGTAGAGGGGGGATAAGATCATTGGGAATCAAGTGGTAGGTCATGGGTAAGTTCTTGATCACTACCTCTTATAATGAAACTTGAGTTACCATGGGATATCAAGATTTGAGTCTTGATTTTAAGATTTATTTTTTATTTTTCTTATTGTATTTTGATTTAAATTAGTGGTTTTTTAATTATTAGGGATGTTCATAGGTTGTTTTTAAGATTCTTGATATTTGGGATAAAAAATGGAAAGAAAATAGAGACACGTGGTTTGTCACAAAAACTAAAAAATAATGTAGTTACCATGTTCATGGTTCTATAAGCCTCTCAATGGATTGTCACATGGTTGGAATATGGTCATTCAAAACGTGTGACCAAACTGTGTACAACCAATAAACCCTTTTAAAATCTACATTGATTTACTTTTTCTTTTAGATTTCATTTAGATATATTTTATTGTTATTTTATATATATTTGGGTGAGTTTTATAGTGTGTTCATGATATTTGGTTGGATTTACTAATATTTTGTAATGAGGAACATGATTTAAAGGAATGAAAACATGGTCTTAAAAGTTTATAAAGAAGTTTTTCAAAATTATTAATGGTAAATTAGATGTATTGGATTTTTAAAATGATATTAATAGTGAACTTTGAATTTAAAACTCACCTTTAAGTAAAATGACATGATCTCAAAAGGGGTTTGAAGGTAAATTTTGAAAACTTTAATTAGAGTGGTGATTTTCAAGGGGTGTTTTTGATTTTATATCATGGTTTCTTTTAATTAGAGTGATTTAGAGTTCGGATGTTTTGATTGAGTCTTATGTTTTTTTTATATTTAGATTATGAATCCTAGAAAGGTACTAAGGGATAATATAAAGTATATATCACGGATTATTACTCAACCTAGTGCCTCGCAGGGATTGAATGTGGTTCTTCCAGTTGTTGACCCAACTCAGACTCCAAGTAAAGTGGTAGAGCTAGACTATTCTCAGTTTTCACTTGTATTCAATGGGGATTAAGGAAATAAATAATATATAGAGTGTCCATGGATTATTTAAGGATTATTAAATTCACTAAAAATTATAGAATCTTTATGAGTGAAAACTGTTTCAAACATGTTTGAAACACTATGTCTTGAATGGTGGTGGGCGATCATTTTACTACAACGGTAGAGTCATATGTCATTCTAATTATTTAAGATCACATTTATTTAGTGGAACTTTCCTGGGAAAGTGAAATTGTAAAGGGATATAGAGCTTATGAAACTCCATTAGAGTGGTTAGACTATGAAATATTATGTCACCCCTTTTAATCAGTTGATCCCTTTCTCTCTTGAGTAGGCATTAGAGGACTCATTTAAGGTTCTACTATTATGAGGGTTCTTTTTTCTAAACTTAGTTCTCAAATGTATCTATTTGATTTATATTTTCTTGAGGATGTGGTCAATAAGTCTATAATGTTTTAGTTGATATCTATGTGTTAAACCAATAAGGGTGGTGACCCTTTTCCTTTTAGTATCAGTGAAGGTTTAATATCTTGTGAGAAGTGAAATTGGGATAGACCTAAGATAGGAAATCAGAATGACTTGAGAGAAACTACTTATTTTGGTGTCATTACTCCAATAAAAAGAATTATTTCATGTTCCATCAGTGTAGACATCTTGGGAATTCTAATTCCACTTGTTTGAAATTCTAAAATTCCTACCATATATGTGGTCACTCGGGCTATCTGCATAAGTTCTATAAGTTCATGAGTCAATGAAATAAGGAATATTTTTTTTATTTTGAATATCATATGTAGTACATATAGTGACCCATAATTTTCAAACATATATATTACATCTTAATAGATGAATATTCATTACATAGAATTTTTATCTATGTCATAATCATTTAAGTATAGTATATTTGGAAACATGTAAACATAAACAACTGGTTCCTAAAATATCTACACCATATACTACTTATTTATTCATAATTATAACCCTTCTCAAATATATCATTCTTAATACATTTATTCATAACCTTGGGAAAGGAAACATAAGAAAAAGTTGAGCTCATATTATCAGTAAGGGTAAACAAGTGAGACATCAATGATCACATAAACATAACATGAACATAAGGGTATAATAAAATTATCTTAATGTTTGAAAACCATACCTTATATAAAAAAGGTCATAATATTAACTCATGGAATAAATCTTAGTATTTTATAAGATATAAATCATATAGGAATCAAATAAATTGAACCATGAAATCTTAACATAGGCATAAGATATATAATTGTGGAATATATATAAATATATAAAATTATTTCCTTAATATTCAAGGATAATTTCCAAGGGTATCATAGTTGAATGAGTTCACTATCCAAACCATCATAGTAATCAAGTTTTACTCCCAATACTTTCATAGTGTAAAAATTTCCTTACTGAACTGGGTTTATTAACCATTATAGTCTTGTTTATATCATGAGATATCAATCTTTACCCAATGCACTGGAGGGAGATATAGGTTCCACCCATCATATAATGAAAATAAAACATATGTATTCCAAAATATCATAAATAATTCATCATATAATGACACATTAAAATAAATAGGTTTCATAAAAATTTCATTATAGTATAACCCATGGAAAAGAAATGGGTTTCATAAATATTTCATCATTTCATCACAGTATAACCTGTAGAAAATAAATGAGTTTGATAAAAAAATGTGTCATCATATTCATAAAAAATTTAGATATAGAATAATGTTGGTATCCTTGGATCATATACTAGTAAATAATAAGTAAAATTAAAATATTTCATCATAGATGGAAAATTATTTTGAAATATTTCTTGGAATAATTCTTGAAGAATATAACCTTTCCATTTTGAAATAATTTCTTTTTAAAAAGATGTAAAATTATAAAGAAAAAAATCTTTAAAAATAAACTTTTGAACTTTTAAATGAATATTCAAAGAAAAAATTATTCATGATAGAGACAAAATACATTTATGTAGTATAATTTAAAAAACATTCCTTCCATAATTTTTTTGGAAAATTCACAAAGTACCTTGTTTGGAAAATGACAATAATATTCCTTTCAAACCATTTTATAAAAAGTAAAAATTGGTAAAAATGATTTTAAAAAACCATATAATAATTTTAAAAACCATATTTACAACATTTTTATAAAATATGGATATATAATAAAAACATTACCTAACAAAGACTTAAACATAATTAATCCCAGATATTGATGAGATTTTGAATTAAAACCCTTACCTCAGGTCTGACTTCTTTAATATGTGTTTGAACCTCCTATATAATAAATATAGATTTATTATAAATCTATTAAAAAAATAATTATATATATCATACCATTTATTATTTACTTATATCCTTTTATTACCCATTTATTAAAAATTTATTGTTAAAATTGTGTTTTGGGTGATAACTTCTTTGTTTTTCATGTATGTTTTGATTTGGTATTTTCAGTCCTTTTACTTTGATCATAATTAAAAAATATAAATAAGTTTAACCCTGATTTAAATATAATATAAATATGTATATATAGTAATCCATTAAAGTTAGAGGTATAAAATTAATTACACCGTTTATAGAGACGGTAGGTTGTACGTATGCATGAACGTTATTTTTATTCTTCGAAAGATGGAAAAAAATAAAGATAAATATTAATTAAACATTAAAGGATTTTCAATATATCATATATTTCACATATATCAATAAAATTATTCCTTATTATCATCCATGTAAAATAAAAATGAAAAATTAATCACAGTTCTTTGTGGAGGTGGTAGTCCACACGTACGCACGAACGACGTTATCATTTCCCAAAATATTGGACAGTAAGTAGGTAGATCTAATATTATAATTTTAGAAGTATAATTATTTAACAAATAACATATATAAATATTAAAACCATCATAATACCTATTTATATAATACGGCGACAAAAAATGAATTTTATCACAACGTGGATATGATAAGTCATTCGTACGCACAAGCGATACTTTCATTTCTCATTTCATGAGAAAGAGAGTATATAATGTTTTTTTCATAATAATAATAAAATTTCATAATATTTAGGATAATTAATTAATTATTTTATGATAAATATCATTTATTTAGATGAGTTAAAAAGGTGTAGAAAAGAAAGTGATTGGTTAAGGTGATTACCTCTTCTTTGAAACGATTCCTTTAGATCTCCTCTAAAGGGCTCTAGGGTTGGTATTTTTGGAAGACTAGAACCTGTAGAATGTATATAGGGAAATTTATAAGTTAAATTTTTTTATTTTGGTAGAGATATAAGCTCAGAGATTTGTGAATAAGTAGGGGATTAGGTTCCCTTTTATAATTGAGGTGAGGGGCACTTTTGGAATTTATCAAAATATTAAATTATAATAAATTAATTATTAGGAAATATTCCACCAAATGTACATGGATTAGAATATAAGGTAATATAGGTTTTTAATCATATAAACCAATAGAGTTTAGAAAAAAATTAGTGTAATTTTAAACCTTATCATTTGGATTAATCATTAGTTAACCAATTTTAATTTTAACTACGGTAACAAATTTTTCAATATGAAAGGGTTGTAAATTTCACTTATAAGGTAAAAATTGGCCCATAAATGATAAAATTATGAAATTATAGACAATATAATATCCACCATATCTTATTTCAATATTTTTATGATTTTTAAATAATTTAATAAAATATTATTTTAATAAAATAACATTATTATCAATTTTAAAACTATTCATTTAATTTAACTTTAAATACATCAAGACAAAGAGGGAATTAAAATATAATTATTTAAAACCTCCATACTAATTAAAATAAATCTATAAAATTCTTGGGCAACATTAAATCATTCAAATTATATCATTTATAATATTTTTTAAATCATTTATTATATATTTTTATTAAATTGAGAAATATTGAATCGGTGTTGCATAAGAAATTAAGGTTATTATATAATTAATAAAAACTAAATATAGATTTCTATCATGAAATATTTTTTATTAATATCAAAATAAATAATTATATTCATTCATAACTTACTTTTTTCTCTATGTGGATACATAATACATAATAAAAACAGAGTGACATTTCGTAACTTTCTTTGATTTAAATAATATATGTCATTTTCATGGACAAGTGTCCATTAAACAAATAAATTTCAAACATAATGTGTTAATGGTATAATTAAATTCATATAATAATTATTAGGATGAAAAATTATGACATTATCACTTATTTTTAATCCATATTAACCTAGTTTACCCTTTATAGAGGCGATAAATTTTATCACGGCTACTGTTCATATTGACCAAAAAAAAGGGGGCTAATTAAAAAAATTAAAATATAGATTATAAATTAGTAATTAATTTTATCTAATTCAATACTTATAAATAAATAATAATAATTTTAATTTAATCATGAAAAATGCGATAAAAACAGCTTTTTAGAAGAAAAAAATACATTTTTAAGCATTAAACTGGATTTATTCTTATCTTATACCTAGAAAAATATTTTTTTATTTTTTAAAACATTTTATCAAGTAAATAATATAAATATTTCATTAAAATCATTCACCAATAGTGATTATTTTAATTTATTAATTAAAATATATTGTGTTTATAAAAAAAATTCAAAAAAACATCACTTTTATTTTCAAATAATTTTTGTTTTTAATTATAATAATTTGATAAATAATGATTTCATTGTATAAATATGTTGAACGTATATTTTTAATAATTTATTTATTAATATTCATACTCTCTATTCGAATAGCCATGTGATAATGGTCACGTAATATTTTTATAATTTTATGTGGTTCATCTAAACTCGTTGTTTTGTGTAATGAAAGATATCAAAGAAATCAAATTAATTAAAGAGAAATATTTCATAAAAATCTCAATATATTAAATCATAACCCCCTTAAAATAAATTTCTCCATTAAAATTATTCACTCTCGTACAAAAATATGAGGATACTTCTACCTCATCGCATCTTGAGGTTTCCACATTGCTTCCGTAAATTGGTGGTTTCACCACAAATCTTTGACCTAGTGAGTGTCCTTGTTTCGTAGCACTTTATCTCTATGATCAAGAATCTCCACCAATTATTATTTATTATAAATATCTTTATCTAGTTGTATGAACTATGATTTTAGTACATGTGAAGTATCAAATATGTACTTCTTTAGAAGAGATACATGGAGCACATCATGGACTTGAGAGATATTTGGTGGAAGCACCAATTGATAAGATATTGTCCTGATACAATCTAGAATTTTAACAAAATAGATATAACTCGGGCTTAGATTTCCCTTTTTTCAAAATCTCATCACCCTATTCCAAGTAGATATTCATAGGAATACCTTATCACCAACTTCAAACTCTATATCTTTTCGATGATTATCAGCATAACTTTTTTTTAAACTATGAGTTTCTCTTATGTGTTGTTTAATGGCTCTAATATTCTCTGTCATTTCCTTAGCTAGATCAGGTCCCAATATCTTTGTTTCTCCAACTTCATTCCAACATGTTTAATTTCTTTACTTCTTACCATAGAGGGATTTATAAGGATCCATCTGAATGAAATATTGAAAGCTAATGTTGTAAGAAAAATCCACCAAAGAAAGGTGTTGATCCCAACCACATTTGAAATCTATATAGAAATATATCAACATGTATTTTAGAGTTTTAATTCTCCTCTCATAATAACCATCTATCTAATCATGAGAAGTAGTTTTGTAACTTAACTTTGTATCCAGAGCCTCTTGAATACTTCTCCAAAACTTCAAGGTAAACCTCGGATCTCAATTAGATACAATTGATATTGGTACACCATGAAATATTACCAATTTCTTAATGTATAACTGAGTAAGTTTATCAAGATAAAAATATTCTCTAAGAGAAATTATTTTTTCTGAATTCATAAGGTGATCAAATATAAACCATATAGAATTACTCCCTTTAGATTTTTTGGGAATTCTAGTGACAAAATCCATGTTGATTTTTTCCTATTTCCATTTTGGTATGGGTAATGGTTATAACATCTCATTAGACATCTATCTCTTAGCCTTAACATGCTGACATACAAAGCACCGAGAAACATGCTCTAAAATTTCTCTCTTTATTAAATACCACCAAAAATAATTCTTTAAATATTTATACATCTTCTTACTTCCTGGATGAATATATAATTAGGAACTTCAAGCTTCATCCATAAACTCATTATTTAAATCTAGTACCAAAGGGACACATAGACAGTTCTTGAACCTTATTATTACATTACAATCAAGGTTGAAATCAGGAATATTTAACACCTTTTAAATATTTACATCTTCCTTATATTCCTCTTTAATCTTCACATGGATAGATGGTTGAACACTCATTTGATAAAGATAATATTTCTCCCCTTCCTTCAAGATTTCAAGATCTATACTTTTCAAGTCCATAAATATTGGATATTTTGTGATCCTCATCATATATAATCTTGCATGATCCATTCAACTCAAAGTATATGTCATATTGTTTTCTTTCCTAGGGTCGTGATTTATTAATCAGTCATAGTATTTGATCAATTTCAACCATCTTATCTAGAACATATTTATATACTTCAAAAACAAATATTCGTATATATGTCACACTTTTCACTATAAATATAATACCTCCATATATTTAATGAAAAATTTACAAAATCTAACTCCAAATCATGATTTAGGTTATTTTTCTCATAAACCTTAAATTATCATGAGGCATAATCTATAACCATATCATTTTTAATGAGGAAAAATCTCATTCACCTTTTTTATGTGTCGCTATAGACTACAAACCCTTCTCCAATATAGGGTAGTTTAATCATAGGTTTACTGACTATCCTTCTTTTTAGTTCTTTAAAATATTCCTCACATTCATCCATACAAAGGAACTTGGCTCCCTTCCGAGTTAACTTGGTGATTTGATTCGATAGTTCTAAAAAATTATCTAGAAAGCACTTATAATATCAAACCAAACCAAGAAAACTACATATTTAGGTCACAGTGGTTGGTCTAGTCTAATGATTTTGAAGGGTCTACTGATATACCATCACTTGAGATTATATAACCCCAATAATGAAACTTTCCAAAAACAAAATTCACACTTGGTAAATTTTTCATAAAGATTATCTTTCCTTAATATCTTTAGTACAATTATAACATGATCTTCATGCTCTTCCTTACTCTTTTAATAAATAATAAAATCATATATAAAGTCTACCATGAATTGATCAACGTAATCTCTAAAAACTCTATTCATTAAATTCATGAAGATGGTAGGGGAATTAGTAAGACCAAATAGAATCCCTATAAATTAAAAGTGTCCAAACCTTGTTAGGCATACTGTCTTGGGTGTATCTTCTTTTTTGACCCTCAATTGATGATATCAAAAATGAATATCAAACTTAGAAAAGTATTGACCTCCTCACAGTTTATTAAACAAGTCATAAATATAGGGTATATGATACTTGTTCTTTATAATGATATTATTAAGTTCATGACAATAAATGTAGAGTCACATTGATCCATATTTCTTCTTAACAAAAAAATAGGTGCACCCCAAGGTGATGCACTTGTCTTAATGAAACCCATGTCAAGATTCTACTAAGGTTGCTTCTTAAATTATTTCAACTCAATTGGGGATATTCTATATGGGGTCTTCGAAATAGGTCTAACACCATGTATGAGTTCTATTGAAAAATCAACTTCACAATTCAGTGGAATACCAATAAATTCTTCTATAAATATATCAATGAACTCCAACATAATAGGAATATTTTCAATGTTTATTGTCTCTCCAATCATCATAGATAAACTCCCCTTTTTAATAGGAATCATAACCCATAAAATGGATGTAATTTCTATATGAAGTTCATTTTTTCATCACATTGATAGAAAATTAAAGGTTGGTTCGGAATATCAAACATAACTTCCCTTCCATGTTAATTAATGTGGGATTTATGTACAGAAATCAAATCCATGCCAAAAATTACATCAAATTCAACTAGAGTAAGAATAATAAGATTTTAAAGAAACACATTCCCATGAAAACTTAAACTAAAGAAGAATCATAGGCTTGGGATGTGATCATCGTACCATTAGGGATTTTTATTGTTAACTTGACATCTAATTTTTGATTTTGTTGTGTGATACTCTAAGAAAATACTTTAGATATAAAAGAGTGGGTAGATAAAGAATAAAATAAGACATTAGTAGTTCTAGAGTATATGATAAGTGTATATTTCACCACATGTTTGTCATACCCCCTATCAGAAAATAGTTATCACAAGATATTTCCATTTTTCTATAGTATTAAGAGGTTGTTGAAAAAAATAATCATCATTAACCTTTGGATTTGGGCATTGGTTAACATAATTTCTATACTCCTTGCATTTACAACATTATAGTGTGGGTGATGCATTTAGTAGATCTTTTACTCTATTTTCATCATTAACTAACTTATTACCATCACTTAAATATTCAATTATCTAATGACTTTATTTTACACACTTGAAACATTTACCAATTCCCTTAAGAAAATATCCCCCATGTTTCCTTACACACATCGAGCATAAAGGAATATTGATCTTCTTCTCTCTATGGTTTTTCGAATTGATTTTTAATTCTATTTTCCTTTTCTTATCAAAACCATGAGATTGATGGGTAACAACTATGTATATCTACAACTTAAGAGAACATCGAACAATTTCTTCAAAGATATTGAAGTCACTTATGTATAATTTCCTTCAAAGACTTGGTTTTAAGACACTAAAGAATCAATCGATCTTACTTTTAGGTTGGATTATAATACTAGAAGAATACCTCGCAAGTCTTGTTAAATTCACCTCATAAGTACCAAAATATTCATCATTCTTATTCTTTAACTGAAGGAATTATTTCTCCATTTTTGTATAAAAAATAAAATGAAAGTACTTATTGAAAATTAATATTTTAAATTCATCCCACTCTATAGATTCAATTTATTCTTTTTCTCTCATGTTATTTATAAGAGTCCACTATTGATCTAATTTTCCTTCTAAATGATAAATAGCCAAAATAAATTTTTCATGTTTCAAACACTGGAGAATAGAAAATATATTTTTAGTGGTTTTAACCCATTATTCAGCAACTAGTGGATCATCAGACCCACTAAATTAAGGTAGATTTTGTCTCATGTAGGAATCAATAGAATATTGTTCCATCTTTTCTCATTTGGAAGCTCAACATGATTCATATATTGAGAAAGTTGTGTGAGAATAATGATGATATTTTTAATTCCATCTCACAAAACATTCATTTTTTTAGGATCACAATCATTGCATTGTCCATCACATTCAACATTAACATGATTCCTTCAGGTTACATCCATTGACTAAAACAAAAAATCATATTGTGGACATATTGGGAATTCTATGTTCTCTTGTTCAAGAGTCCCAAAGTCCTACCATATATGTGGTCACTTGGGACATATACATAAGTTCTATAAGTTTTGGAATCAATGAAATAAGGAATATTTGTTTTATTTTGGATCATATAGGTAGTCTATATAGAAAACTATACTTTTCAAACATATATATTACATATTAATATATGAATATTCATTACATAACATTTTTATCCATGTCATAATCATTTAGGTCTAGTATATTTTGAAACTTGGAAACATAAAAAATGGGTTCATAACATATCTACATCATCCCCCACTTATTTAATCATAATTAGAACCCTTCTTAGATATATCATACTTAATACCTTTATTCATAACCTGGGGAAAGGAAACATAAGAAAAGGGTGATCTCATATGCTCATTTATGGTAAACAAGGGTGATATCAATAATCACATAATCATAAAATTAGAATAAGGGTATAAGAACATGTTCTTAATGTTTGAAAACCAACCCCTATATATCAAAGATCATAATCATAATTCATGGAATAAATCTTTGTGTTTCATAAGATATGAATCATAAGAGAATAAAATATCTTTAACCATGAAATCTTAATATAGGAATAAGATATATAATTTTTTAATACACATAAATATATAAAATCTTTTACTTAGTAGTCAAGGATCATTTTCAATGATATCATAGTAGAATGGTTTTACTCCCCAAACCATAATATTAGTCAATGATCACTCCCAAGACTATATTAGTGGACAAATTCCCTTACTGAACTGGGTTCACTCCCCATTCTAGTCATATTTATCCCATGAGATATAAATATTTACCCAAATAATTGGAGGAAGATATATATCCCACACATAACATAATTAAAATCATAAAAATGTGTGTCATAAAATCATAAATCATTCATAATATCAGAACCCATGAAAAGAAAAGGGTTTTATAAACATTTCATCATAGTATAACCCATAGAAAAGAAATGGGTTTCATAAATATTTCATCATTTCATCACTATATAATTTGATTAAAAGAAAAATGTTTCATAAACAATGTGTTACCATATTCATAAACCATCTAGAGAAATAATAAGGTTGGTATACTTGGATATGAAGAATCTTTGTGATGTTTTTGTGTTAAATTTTTTTTTATTTGTTGCAAACTAACCATTTGTAAATTAATTTTTTTTATTTGGGATCAGACCTGATACATCGTAATGAGATTTGTAATAAATTTTAAAGTTGATGAAAGTTTTAACCCAAACATAACGGGATATAAAAGTTTTTTTAAGAAAGATGTTTTCTAGACTCATAGGATCAGAATGAGAAGCACCAAAATCATAGTATTGGATAGAGCGAGCTCATATGAATAGGTGTTCAGAAAGATGAATTTATTGATCAGATGCACAATCGGTCTTAGGTCCATCGGTATGAAGTTCAAGATACATCATACTCAACATTTTTTAGAAATTTATAAGTGGCTAAGTAATAAAGTCATATTGTTACTGAAGAGTTTTTAAAATAATATAGTCAAGTCAAGAGTTATAAGTTTTTCTTACTTTCTAAACAAAATCAGATGATGCTTTACTGATAATGAAGTTCTCAAAAATCATGAAAACTATAATGATAAAATATTTTGAAGAAATGGAGGAATTGTAATTTTTCTATTAGTTCTAGAAACCTAGACATAGAAGATCGAATCCAGAAGTATCGGACTTAGAAGTTGTCATAATTCAGAATGTGTGAAGCTAATGAAGTTTGAATATTTTAAAAGTTGTTAAGTGGAGTCATCATCGGATGTAGAAAATCATAATGATAATTATATCATATTGATAATTCCATCATTAGGAGGATTTTAACCAGATTGAATCTATGGAGGAAGATCAATCAGATCAATAATAGGCATTGATTCATCAAATGAATGTCTCACACTGATAAAACATTAGATGCAGAAAATCAGAGTGATTAGGGTTGTTGATTCTGATCCATCAAAGTAAGATCGGTTTTAAGTGAATATTCTAAAATATTTGTGTTTGTTTGAGAAGAAATAGAGGAAGTTCATCGTAATGAGCAGAGAAAGATGAAGATGAGTAAGTTTTTCATAATGATAAGAGAAAGCTAAAGTTGAGGAATTTCATCATAATGAGTAGAGTAAGAAAGTCATAACATGGTGATATGAAGATGTTTCATCATAATGAAGGTTAAGAAGTTAATTGGTCCAAAGAAAAATTAGTTTTTTCAAGAAGAAAGATCTCAAATAATTATTAATAAGGTTTGAAGAAGTTAAAGTTGAAGTTTAAATGAGATTGATTTTCAAAGTTTTGAAATTTGAGTAAGTAGGAAAAGATTTTCAGTTTCACACCTTTTCTTTTTTGATTCACCTATAAATAGAGGTACACTTCATTCACATTTTGTAACTTTTTACGTAAGTAGAAAATCTATAGCACTGAATAAATTTTAGTGAAATATCCTTATGAATAGAGAAATCATTAGAATATTGGACATATGTTGTTTTATTTATCGTACTGATAAAAATAATATTGAGAAGATCATATTGATTTAATCAGATTGAGGAAGATCAGAATTAGTTTTTTAGAAGATTTTGAGAAGTGAATATTGATAAAGGGGATATTATATTGAGTCGATCATACTAAGTCCATCGAACCTAGCCACATCTAATTGAGAGAATTAGAACCATCCAAATCGTACTGAGAATCCATACTGGTCATTTTTTTAGAAGTTTGAAAATAGACTTTATTCTTTTTTTTTCTTGATTATTTTGTAAGAAACTTTATAAACTAATAGGATTCAGTATAATAATTATTATTGGTATATAGAATGTGCCTAATAAGATTTTTAATAATTTTTATTCACTTATTCTTAATAGTGAATTTTCATAGACTCACAGGAGTAGTTATGGATATGGCAAGGAAGTAGGTTCTCACACTAAGGTCAAACCTTATAAATATTGTGTGTTTTACATTATTTCTTACTTTTTAATGCATAAAAATTACTAAAAGGTGATGAGGAAATTAATCTTAAAGTGTTAAAGATTTTAAGTTTCTAAAAGTCTTGAAATTCATAAAAATTGAACAACTAATTCACCCCCCCCCCCCCCTCTCAGTTGTTATTAGATCCTTTTTTAATTAAATTGGTATCAGAGCCAACGGTCCCTTGTGAATACGTATCATGGATAATCTAAATTTTTTCAATAGTACAGTAATTCCTACATTTGATGGAAAAAATATTATGGATGAAAAAATAGGATGATTCCTTATCTCCAATCTCTTGTCTTGAAAATTATTGATGGTGATATAATTGGTTTTACACCTATTGAGAAATAATCACTGATGAATTTTGTTGATAAGAGAAATATATAAGTTGATGTAAAGTATAGAAATGTTAACCTTATTTTCTTATCATAAAATTTTTATATGAAGGTGGTGGGTCTCAAAAATTCAAAGAGAATGTGGGAAAATCTGGAAAGTATTTTCTAAGGGAATACTAAAGTGAAGGAAGCAAAGATAAAAATTTGACATAGTAATTATGAAGACATTAGATTGAGAAATGAAGAAACTATTGACGAATACTTTACCATATTAAATGAATTTATTTTAAACATCATAGGATTTGAAGATGTCCTCGAAGATTCTACAATTGTGAAAAAAACTTATGATAAACTTTCCAGATAGGTTTGATTCTAAAATTATTGCTTTATAATATAAAGATGATTTATCTCTTGATGAGTGGCATAAATTTATTATTTCTTATGAAATGGTAAAACCTCCAATTCAAAAATAAGATGAAAGATTAAATGGATTTTGAATCCATTAGAAAAATGAAAATACAAGATGTTGAGGATGTTGATCCTTGTGACTCTGAAGATAAATAGGATGATGAGTTGAATTAAAAAATCATGTCTCTTATATCTAAAAACTATCAAATAGAAAGAGGAAATTATAGAGGTAAAATTCCTCTCAAATGTTTTGAGTATGATGGAATTAGACACGTTGCTATGAATTTACCCAATAATAAATTTTGAGAATATCAAGATGATTCTGATGAAAATCCTCAATGGAAGAAGTGGAGAAAAATTTCTAAAGAAGAAAAGTTTTCCAACAAATATAAGAAGAAGTTAATAGGATAAAAAATAAGTATGATGAGTAATAAAGTTGAATCAGACTCAACTAAAAAATATTATTTTGAATATTAAAGTTAAAAAAAAATTCAAAACCTTTATTAAAAATGTTGAGAAAAAAATATTCCTCAGATAGTGAAGAAAGTGGTGAATAATCATATAGAGGGTATCAACTCAGAATAGAATTTATTTCATGTCATGAGAAAAAAATATCTTAAGAAAGTAATAAAAATTATAAAGAAGAATAGTGAAGAATTTTCTAAATGAATAAAATATGTCATCAAGTTGGAGGATGAATACATTTAGGAGATCTTAAGTTACAAACATAGAATTGTTGAATAGGGAAATATGGTTGAAGATCTAGGTAAAAATCTAGAATCTAAGGAAGAAGAAGTTAAAAAGTTTCAATCAAAACTAATTGAGTCATAAAATACCTTGATTAATATGAATGAAAACTTTAAGAAATCCTTGGAAGTAAAATATGATAGTTTTAAAGTTGTTGAGATGGCTCAAATCAAAAATCAAGTGAAATCCTTACCCACCAAGAATAATGTTTTATTTAATTCTAATAACATTTCAGGTTCCAAAAATGGTGTTGGGAAATATTGGGTGGAGAAAGGATGTGAGAAACTTATCACATATAAAAAAGTTGAAAAATCACTTAGAAAGAAAGATGGTCCACATCTTGATTATGATAGAGTAAAAAAAATTTATCAACCTCAACAAAGTTTCTACAGAGAAAGATCTTTCTTCAGTAGAAAATAAAGAATTGATGGTTATTTTTGGCGTTTTGGAATCTATGGGCATAAATATTATAATTGTTAGCATAAATTTTCACTTCTTGAAAGAGATTTTGAACAAATAAAAATAAATGGTGGAAGAAGGATGAGTAACTTTCCTAAACCATAGGAATTTAGAAAATAAAAAACTCAAGATGTTAGAAACCTTCCAAAAAAATCAATTTGAGTTTCTGGAAGAAGTTTGTGAAAGATGTGATCAGGCTAGTCATCATGCTGAAAGATGTATGAAACTCCTTCCATAAAAATTTTCTTATGGTAGAAAATAAAAGGAATCTGAAAAGCATAAAGTTAAAGAAATATATTTTATTATTGAGGAATCTTTAAATACAAGTAAAAGGAATATACCATGGATACTTGACAGTGTTTTTTCTTCACATATGACAGGTGATATAAAAATCTTGAAACATGTTAAAAGTCATAATGGAGGAGTATTTACCTTTGGTAATGATAGTTCTTTAAAAATTAGAGGAATTAAAATGGATGATATTGAATCAAAAAAGTTTAAATCTAAGGAATTTTTATTTGTTGATGGGATAAAACATAACTTACTTAGTGTAAGTCAACTTTGTGATGATGAAAAAGAAGTTTGGTTTGGAAAATATTATTATATCATCATAAGTGTGAAAGATAGAAAAGATATTAAAAAATAAGAAAGAACCAGTGGGAATCTCTTCCAAATAGGAGAATTAAACAACTCCTATTACTTAATTGCTAAAGATGAAAATAAGTTATGGCATCGAAGACTTGACTACCTTGGGTAGAAAAACATGAACAAAATTTATAAGGTTAATGTTGTTAAAAACTTTCCATAATTGAAAAGGAGAGAATAATATGTTTTTTTAAATTGTCATAAAGTTAAGATGGCTAATAAAATCCATAAAATAGTTGAGATTTAGTCTACCAGGCCTCTTGAACTTATTCATTCTGATTTATATGGGCTGATGAGACATTGATCAATAAAATGAGATTTATAATTTATCACTTTTATTAATGATTTCACTCAACTGAAAATCATCATGTTTATGAAACATAATACAGATTTTGTGGAAATGTTTAGGTTTTTTAAAAAATAAGTTGATAAAAAAAATGGGGTCTTATATAAAGAAGTTGAGAATAAATAATGGTATCGAATTCACAATAAATACTTTTGAAACTTATCTGAGAAAGAAAGGTATCAAACATTAGTATAGTTCTCCCTATACTCTACAACAAAATGAAGTAGCAGAAAGAAAGAATAGAAGTTTGGTAGAAATGGGAATAAGTATGTTGGAATAATACAAAAATTTAAAGTTCTATTGGAAAGAAGTTGTTAGTATTTCATTACATGTTCAAAACAGATTCTTTCTGATACCGGAAACCAGTGTTCCTTCTTATGAAATGTGGTATAACAAAAAACATTAATTGAATTACTTCAAAGTTTTTTTGATTTAATGTTTACTTAAAATAAAAAATCTAGATCTGGGAAAGTTTGATGAGAAATTTGAGGAATGAACTTTTATAGGTTATTCACCCAATGGAAGAAGTTACAAATATTGGAATAAATGTTTGAAAACGTTTTTTGACTCATAATATGTTAAAGTAATTGAAAATCAAGATTCCTTAACAAAAGTTGTTTAGAATGCTGAGGAGAATAAATTTGAGATTTACATTAATAATGAAAGTAAGTCAAAATATCCTTATCAATATTTAGAAGATTCGTGTGATAAGAAAAGTTCAACTAGGAAAGAAACTTTTAAATTTCCTACCTTACAAAAACATGTTGAATCTGAAAACATTATTGGAAATCAAAAAGCTATATTTCATAATAGAATAAAGTTAATATTAAAAAATCAAACTTCACTTATCTCAAAATTTGAACCAGAATGATTTTTAGAAGCTATTAAACACAAAGAATGGTTGCATTCTATGAATGAATAGTTGGATCATATTGAGAAAAATGAAACAGTGGAACGTGTTCCACATCTATAAACTAAAAATGTTATCATAACAAAGTGGATTTATAGAAAAAAATTTAATGATCATGGAGAAGTTTCAAGGAACAAAGAAATACTTGTTTGTAAAGGTTATGCATAGGTGGAAGGTGTGGATTTTGAAGAAAATTTTACCCCATTTTCAGGATTATGAACTATTAGAGTGTTTTTATCAGTGTTCGCACATCAAAATTACAAATTTTATCATATTTATGTAAATTTAGCTTTCTTAAATGGTGATATTGGGGAATAATTTTTCATTAAACAACCTTGTGGGTTTCTACTTGATGAGGATGAAAAAAAGTTTGTAAACTGAAGAAATATTTGAATGGGCTAAAACAACTCCATGTGCTTGGTACTCAAAACTTAAAAAAATGTTTGATAATGTGGATTTTTTATAAAGGAAAATTCGATAGAAACTTATATTTGAAATATGTTAACTCTAGAACTCTAATTGTAATTATTTATGTGAATGATATAATTTTTTTGGGTGAGGAAGAAAAAGTTTGTAAATAGTTTTTTGAAGAAATGAATAACAATTTTGAAATTTCAATTTTGGGAGAATTAAATTTCTTCCTTGGCTTACAATTTCAACAAAAAGAAAAGTAGATTTTATTATCTCCAGAAAAGTATGTGAGGTAATTATTAAATAAGTTTAGGATGTAAGAATCCAAAGAAGTTTGTACTCCTATATCTATGAGCACAAAGTTGAGTAAAGATGAGTTTGGAAAATTTGTGAATCAGAAAGACTTTCAGAAGTTGATAATAAGTCTACTTTACCTTATATCCTCAAGGACTAATATTTTTTATGTTGTTACTTTGTGTGACATGTATCAAAGTAATCCTAAAGAATCATATATTTTGGTAGAAAATATAATTCTGATATATTTAAAAGGAACAAATTCACATGGATTATTATACAAAAGAAATTCTGAGATGAAGTTTCAGGGTTATATAGATTTTGATTTGGATGGAGATTGTAATGATAGAAAATAAACCTTAGGATGAACATTTTTCTTTGGTGAATGTTGTATAAGTTTTCATAGTAAGAAACAAAGTTTAGTAACTTTGATCATAGAAGAATCAGTATATGTTGTGGCTACTCATGCTTGTACTCAGATGTTGTGGATGAAAGTTCTACTAGAATATTTGAAAGTAAATGTTTCTAAACCATTGAAAATACTTTGTGATAATCATAGTGTAATTGATCTTTCTAAAAAACTTGTCCAACATTCAATATCAAAACACATTGATATAGAGTTTCACTTTATAAAAGATAAGGTTGTTTCTGAAGATGTTTTACTAGAATATATCTCAACAAAGTATCAAATTGATGATATATTCACAAAGGAAATACTGAAAGAAAGGTTTATTGAGTTGAGGTTGAAACTTCATGTTCAGCCTCCTCTAATGACTTCCTAAATATTATATGGGAGTTTCCAACCATTCTTTGTATTATTTTTACAAAGGGGGAGATAAAGTAACAAATTTCTTAAATTTTTTACATATCTTTCTTAAATTAATCTTAAGTTATGGTTATCAGATAATGGGGGAGAGGAAAAAAAGTGAGATAAAAAGAAATGAGAGAAAAGATAAAACTAAGGGGGGTTTATCTTAACATGGTTTCAAAATTTTATTACAACTGAAGGATTTAATTCCTTCAAAAAATTTACTTTATCTAGTATTTTGGTGTCAATACACCCTATTTTTATAAAGTTTATGTTTTGATAAAAGTAAAAAACCTTGATTTGTGAAAAAAAAATTGAGAGTTAAAAAAGTTTTTATGAGGGTTGTCAACAAATAAAAAGGGGGATATTGAATAACCATTGTGTTGTTTTTGTGTTAAAAAGGTTTTTGTATTTTTTGAAAACAAACCTTTTTATAAAATAATGTTTTTTTATTCAGGATAGTACCCATCCCATCATAATGAGATTTGTAAGAAATTTTAAAGTTTCTGAAAGTTCAAACCCAAACATAAAGGTGGAGAAAAGTTTTTTTTAAGAAATATTTTTTCCAAACTCAAAGGATTATACTAAGAAGAATCAGACTCAAAATATAAGATCGAGTATGCCTATATGTATATGTGTTCAGAAAGATGAAGTTTTTGATCAGATGCACCATCGATCTTAGGTCTATTGGTATGAATTTCAAGAACCATCGAACTCGGCATTTGTTAGAAAGTTAGAAGTGGATGAGTGATGAATTCATGTTTTAATGAAGAGTTTTTTAAATATGATAGTGAATATTGGAGTTATAAATTTTTCATACTTTATAAACAAATCAAATGATGCTTTAATAATCATGAAGTTCTCACAAACAATGAAAACTATCTTGATAAATTATTTTGAAGAAATTGAGGAATCGTAATGTTTGTCTTAGTTCCAGAAACCCAGGCACAAAAGATAAGATCTAGAAGTACCAGACTCAGAATTAGTCAGAATTCAAAATGTGTAAATCTAATGAAGTTTTAATATTTTAAAATATATTTAATGGAGTCATCATCAGATATAGAATAATATAATGATAATTCTATTGTAATAATATTTTCCATTATTATGGGAATTTTAACCAAACTGAATCTAAGGAGGAAGATAAATCGGATCAGGAACATGCATTGGTTCATCAAATGAATGCCTCACACTGATAAGAAATTAGATTTATAACATAAAAGTGATCAAAGTTTCTGATTTTGATCCATCAAAGGAAGATCAGTTTTTGGAAAAAAGTTAAGATTCTAAAAGAGTTGTCTTTGTTTGAGAAAAAACATAGGGAGTTCATCATAATGAGTAGAGGAATTTGAATCTAAGTAATTTCATCATAATGATAATAGGAATTTGAAGCTAATAAATTTCATCATTATGAGTTGATAAATAAATATATATATCATAATGAACTAAGAAATAAAATAATATCGTAATGAGTAAAGGAAGTTGAAGCTAAATAATTTCATCGTAATGAGTAGACTAAGTATGTCAGATCTTGGTGAGTTAAATATGTTTTATCATAATAAATTTGAGTAAGTTAATTTGACTAAATAAAAGTAAGTTTTTTCATGAAGACACATCTCAAATAACTCTTGATAAGGTTTGAAGAAATCAAAGTTGAAGTTTAAATGCAGGTGATTTTCAGAGTTTTGAAATTTGAGTAAGTGGGAAAAGTTTTTCAATTTTCCACCTTTTCTTTTCTGAGTCAACTATAAATATAGGAACAATTAGTTTATATTTTGTAACTTTTTATGCAAGAAGAAAAGGCGGAGCACTAAATAAATTCGAGTTAAAGTTCCTTCCAGATAGATATCTAATTACAATATTGGACATATGTTGTTTTGTTTACTGAACTGAGAAAAATTTTATTGAGAAAATTGTATTGAGTCAGTCGAACGGAGGAAGATCGTAATGAGTTTTTGAGAAGAGTTTGAGAAGTGGAGATTGAGAAATGGAATATAATATTGATTCAGTTATACTGAGTCCATCAGACTCAACTTCATTGGACTAAGATAATCAAACCCAACCAAATCAGACTGAGAATCTAGACTGAGCATTTGTGGAGTAGTTTAAACAAAGTCTTTATTTTTTTGGCTCAATTATTTTTTAAGGAACTTTGTAAAATGATAGTATTCGGTATAATCATTTATATCGGGATATATAATGTGTCTAATGGGATTTGGAACAAGTTGTATTCACTTCTTCTTAATAGTGAATTTCCATAGACCCGTGGGAGTGGATATGGAAAGGATGTAGATTCTCACACTGAGGTAAAACCTTATAAATCTTGTGTGATTTACTTGATTTTATACTTTTTCATGCATGATTATTTACTAAGATGTGATAAGTAAATTAATCTTAATAAGTTACAGGGGTTAGGTTTCTAAAATTCTTGAAACTCATAAAAAGTGAACAAATGATCCCCCCCCCCCCTCTTCTCAATTGTTATTTGATCATTTGGAACTTCAGGATCATATCCCAATAAATAATAATTAACATCAAACTATGTCATCTTATATGGAAAATTATTTTTAAATATCACTTAGAATAATTCTTGAAGAAAATAAGATTTCCATTTTGATATCATTTCTTTTTAAAAAGTTGTGAAATTATAAAGGAAAACATTTTATTTGAAAATAACCTTGTAAAATTATAGAGTAAGTATCAGATAAAAAATTATTAATGAAGGTGGTAAAATATGTTTATGTTTTATAAGTTAGAAAATATTTCTTCTATACTTTTGTTGGAAAATTCACAAAGTATCTTGTTTGGAAAATAAAAAAAATATTCATTTAACACAATTTTGTAAAAAGTCAAACATGGGTAAAAATGAATTTAAACGGTAATAATATAATTATAAAAAACTCCTTTAATTATTATTATTTTAAAAATATGAATATGGAATAAAAATATTCCCTAGCAGAGACCTAAACATAAATAGTCCCTAATATTGATGAGATTGTGAATTAAAACCCATATCTCGGGCCCGAATTCCTTTGTATGTGTTAAAAACTCATGTATAATAAATATATTTTTATTATAAATATATTCCAAAACCATAATTTTATATATAATATTATATATTATTAACTTATAGTCTTTTATTACCCATTTATTAACAATTTTTTGTTAAAATCACATTTTGGGTGATAACTACTTTGTTTTTAATATATGTTTTGATTCGGTATTTTTGGTCCTTTTACTTTGATCATGATTCCATAATCTCTATAATTTTAACCATGATACAAATATTTTATAAATATTTATTTAGAGTGATCCATTAAATTTATATATAGAAAATCAATTACATCGTTCATAGTGATGGTAGGTCATACATACGCAAGAATGTTGTTTTCATTTTTCGACGGATAGAATGAAATAAAGGTAAATATTAATTTAACTTTCTAGGATCATTATCATATAATATATATCATATATATTCATCAAATTTTCCCTCATTACTATCCAAGTAAAATATAAATGAAACAAAATCACATCACTTTGTGGAGGTGGTAATTCATACGTACGTGCGAATGACGTTATCATTTTACAAAAGATTAGATGGTGAGTAGATAGATGTAATATTATAATTCCAGAATTATAATTATATAATAAATATCATATATAAAAATTAAACTCATCATAATACTCATCCATAAAATATGGTGATGAATAATTAATTACATCCTCATATGGAGACGATAAGTCATACGTACACACGGGTGATACTTTCATTTCTCATTTTATGGGAAATAGGGTGTATAATGGTGTTTTAATGATTATAATAAAATTTAAAAATATTAAATATACTGAATTTATTATTTTATGATAAATACCATAGATTTAGATGATGTAAAGAAGAGTACAAGAGAAAGGGATTGGTTAAGGTGATTACCTCTTCTCTAAAATGATTCCTTTAGATATCCTCTAAAGGGCTCTATGTGTAACACCCCTGAAAAAGTGATACATAAAAGGCTAAATGTTACTACCCATGTAAACAAGGTGAACCTTTATTTTCAAGAGCCTACCTGATTAGAATTCCACATTTAAGTATTCTTGGACTGAAGTAGTGATCGGGATGGATGGCCTTCTGGGAAGTTTCCCAGGGTGTGTGTGAGTGAGGAAAAAACACACTAAAAGAACATTTTTTTTCCTATGAGGACAGTCATTAGTATGATAATAAACCCCAATGATTAATAGAATGTGGTGTGTTGGGAAGGAAACTAGGGTATTATATGAGACCCATGGGGTCATATGACTAGGTTCATGGCCTGGGGAAGGTCGGGTCATGAATTCTATCAGATCCAATACCCAACCGAAAGTGAAGAGGCACTGCCTAGGTTTGAGGCTTGGGGACCACAATGAGGGTGTTATGATTTAAAGGTTTGGAGAGTGTAACAAAACTAGAAAAGTGAGACTTAAATGACTAAATGTTATTAACTATGTCAATAAGGTTCACCTTTCTTTTTGGGAGCCTACCTGATTAGAACTTTATAGTTAAACGTGCTTGTCCTAGAGTAGTGATTAGGAGACCTTTTGGAAAGTTTCTCAATGTGTGTGTGAGTGAGGAAAACACACAGAAAGAACATGTGTTATCCTTTGGGTACAGTCATTTTGACTGATAAGTGTCCCCAATGAGTAATAGTCTGTGGTTTTTTGGGAAGGCAACTAAGGTATTACAAGAGACCCATGGGGTTAGATGACTAGGTTCATAGCCTGAGGAATGCTGGTTCATGACACTAGGGTTGGTCTTTTTGGAAGACCAACACCATTATAATGTGTCTAGGGAATTTAAGAAGAGAAATTTGAAGATTTTGGTTGATATAGAAGGCTCAAAGTGGTATTAAGAAGTTAGGGAGGAGGTTCTATTTTATAATTTAGATGAGGAGCACTTTTGGAATTTCTTAAAATATTAAATTACATCCCTAACCCATGGGGTCATATTACTAGGTTCATGGCCTGGGGAAGGCCAGTTCATGACACTAGGGTTGGTATTTTTAGAAGACCATCACCGCTATAATGTTTATAAGGAAGTTAAGAAGATAAATTGGAAGATTTTGGTTGATATATAAGACTCAAAGTGGTATTAAGAAGTGAGGGAGGAGGTGCCCTTTTATAATTGAGATGAGGAGAACTTTTGGAATTTCTTAAAAGATTAGATTATAACAAAATCATTCTTAAGAAATATTCTTCCAAATGGACATGGATTTTAATATAAGGTAAGATAAGGTTGTAATATAATCAAGAAATAGAATTTAGACAAGTTTTGGTGTAATTTTAAACCTTATTATTTTGATTAACCATCAGTTAACCAATTTTAATTTTAACTACAGAAAGAACTCTTTCAATATTAAAGGGTTGTAAATTTTACTCATAAGGTTACAATTGGACCATAAATGGAAAATTTATGAAATTTTATACCATATAATATCTTCATTTTATTATTTTAATATTTTTATGATTTTTAAATATTTTGGTAAAATATTATTTTTAATAAAATATCATTATTTTCAATTTTGACATTGTTCATTTAATTTAACATTAAATACATCAAGACAAAGGGGTAATTAAAATATAATAATTTCACACCTCCCAAATAAGTTCTATAAATATATAAAATTCTTGTGTTACATTAACTCATTCAAATTATATCATTTTTAATATTTTTAAAATCATTTATTATATATTTTTATTAAATGGAGAAATATTGCACCAGTACTACATAAGCAATTAAGATCATTATATAATAACTAAAAATTAAATATAAATTTCTATAATGAAAATAATTTTATTAATATAAAAATAAGAACTTATATTTATTCATAACTTACTTTTTTCCCTATGTGTACACAATAGACATATTAAAAACAAAGAGTGACATTTTGTAACTTTCTTTGATTTAAATAATACATAAGTCATTTTCATGAATAAGTGTCCATTAAACAACTCAATTTAGAACCTATCGTGTTAATTTTATAATTACCTTCATCCAATAATAATTAGGATGACAATATATGTCCCTATCACTTATTTTTAATCCAAATTAACCTAATTTACCCTTTACGGAGGTGATATATTTTATCACGATTATTATTCATATTGACCAAAAATAAAAAAGTTCCTAATTATAAAATTTGAACCTACTGGTTATAAATATGTAATTAATTTTATCTAATTCAGTATATATAAATTTAAAAAAAAATAAATTAATTATAAAAAATGCAACAAAAAACTGATTTTTAGAAAAAATAAATTTTTAAGCATAAAACTGGATTTATTCTTATCTTATCCATAGAAAATATTTGTTTATTTTTTAAAAATTTTGATCAAGTAAATAATATATATATATATCGTTAAAATCATTCTCCAATAGTTATTAATTTAAATTTTTAATAAAAATACATTGTGTGCATAAAAATAATTTTTCAGAAAAAAAAAATCACTTTTATTTTCAAATATTTTTTTTTAATTCTAATAATTTAATAACTAATGAATCTATTTTATAAATTTTTAGACAATATATTTTTTATAATTTATTTATTACTATTCATACCCACCAATCCAATGACTAGGTGATAACAGATACATAATATTTTAATAATGTTATGTGGTTTGTCTAAACTCATTGTTGTGTATAATGCAAGCTGTCAAAGAAAACAAATTATTTAAAGAGAAATATCTTATAAAAATCTGTGGGTATTATAATCTAGTTTATCCATATTAAGGTACCTACTACTTTTTATCCCTTATTTATTTAAGTTTTCCTAGTTTCTTGGTATATGTTTTTCTCTTGGAGTTATTCAACTCTTAAAACTATTTTTGGGATATTTTTTTCTATTTGATAAAATTATAGATAGAGAATTTGGTATGGTGAACTATTTTAGTTTTCCCTGGTTGAAAATTGGTGTTGTTGGTCTTATCAAACCCACCATGATAAGTTAAATACTTAATTGGTAGGGAGACTTATTAAAGGTATCAATCCTCAAACATTTCCTGTAACACCCCGAGATTTTGTAAATTATTTTTTTTCAAATTAATTAAATCTTTTGATATTTTTCATTTCACACAACTCTAAAAATATTTATTTATTTATTTATTAAATAAATAATTCAAACATTCCTTCCACATGGAACTAGATTGTAATACGTTACAAGGTACGAACTCGGTGTGCGATACATGGAACATCAACTTGGAAAATGTTACATGAAACCACGACTTGGCGTATGTTACACGCAACACTGATGTTTCTACAAAACATCATTTTACTGTTACAATTATTTAAATGAGATAATTTTCAAATAACCATTAAAAATATTAATATGAATATTAATAAATACTTTTCAAATATTTTTTATAATGGTTTTATAAAAATAAAACATATTGATGATGAAAGATATAATTTTTAGCAAAGACCATATATGTTTAAAAATATTGTTTTCTTAATTAAACTACATTTCATGTACTTCTATGAAAAATAATAAAATTAATTTTAGACACATATAGAAATTAAATTTGATAAAATAAAATTAATTTTTGAATTTAGAATGCAGAAATTATCTTAGGGTTAATTTTTCATATTTTTCTGAGAAACTTCAATTTTTAATGAATAGTGAAAAATACTACTTTTAGGTTAAAAACTGCCTTTTCGTTTAAATAATTATTAATTTTAAATTATGTTTTAAATTTTTTTAAGGTGAAATTATATAAATTATACATATATTAATTCAATTTAGGTCATTAAAATCAATTTTACTCTGAAATTGAATATAAAAACATAATAAACTTTTTAACTTCTTTCTACTTTAAAGACCAGTAATTTTGTCCCGACTATGTGATTACCATTAATCTTAATTTTTCCACTTCTATAAATTGAATTTATAAAAACTGTTATAAAACATTTTAATAAGTATAATATTTAGATTATAATTAAATCATATTGATTTTTGACCAAAATTATTGGTAAAAGTGATTAAAATTAATCACAAGTGATTAAGGTCAAATTAAGCTTAATTAGGGAATAAACCTTAATAGTAGGCGCCCAAATGACTAATCCACTTGTCCAAAGGCCATTTTATAGCCATATTTCTACCCTATACTCCCTTTTCTCGACTTTGGATCATTAGTAGATCCACTTTCAACATGAAAAACATGGGTGGAATTCTCTCTTCAAATATTTATAAGAGTGCCACTCCTCCTTCCCTATAAAAAGTCACAAACTCTCCATATTAATCAAACCTATAAAACCTATTAATTTTGTCCAAGATCTGAAAAATAAACTTCCCAAAATCCCTCTCTTCTTCCTTGAAGATCCCATTTGGGAAGAAATTTTTCCAAGGAATCCTTTTGGCACAAACCAAAAAGAGTTACCTGATTAAGAGGTAACATCTTCTCTCAAGATCCTTTATTTTATTTTCCCTCTCCACCCCCTCCACTCTATTTATCCCATTATTGTATAAAACCACCATTATACTCAATATACTATTATTTTTTTATGATAATTTTATACTTACACACACCTCCATCTAATGGATAATGAACATATTATTTATGTGTATGGCGAACTACCGCCGCACTAAATGATGATTGTTCAATTTTCCTTACCGCCTATCATGGTGGAAATTATAATGGAAAATATATTTATATATGTTATATGATATATTTATTATTTATTTAAGATTATTTATTCCTTTTAAAACACATATATTTTTACATTCCATTTGGTGTTAATACGGTAATTTTATTTGAGGAAGTGTGGACTACCACCTCCTCAAAGCAATATGATTCATTCATACACTACATGGATTATATTAAAGATGGTTTTAGTGAATATATAATACATATATGATATCATAAATCTAATTTAATAATTATATATTTATACATATATATATACATATATTTCTTTTACTTTCTATCTTTCAATATGACAATTAAATGGAAATAGTGTTCATGCGTACGTATGACCCACCGTCTCTATGAACAGTGTATTTTGTTTCATACTTATATATTATATAGATTATTATAATATATATATAATGTATATAAATGATATTTATATCATGGTTTACGTTTTTAAAAATAATGATATAATTATAAGGACCAATGATATAACAAATTAAGACACATGTGAAGAACAAAGCGAATATTACCCGAAGTGAAACCTTAACATAGGATTGTTAACAAGTGAGTAATATAAGGTCATAATAAAACCATATATGGTATTATATATAATAATATGGTTATTTAAAATATTTATAATAAATTTATATTTATTATACTGGTTGTTTGAAGGAGTATGACGAGAGTCAAGACACAAGGTAAGGGGATTTCATCTCACTTTTTATTTCTGCAAGATACATGATATGTTCTCCACTCTTTCCTTTTGTGTGGAGTATTTAATGACCATGATTGTATTATATGTATCTTATACATAAATTTATGGGTATTAAAATATCTATTTTATGATCTTTATTTCATGGGGTTTAAGTTTCAAAAGTTACCAAATTGGTAAAATAGTTTTGTCTCAATTTGCCTTCTTTGATACTCGTGTTTTGTTAAGAACCTGAATTCCTTTTCAAGGTGTATATACTTAAATTTGAAATGTAATATCATGAAATTTAATGTTTTCATTATATTTTAAGATTCTTTTAATTTATTTTTCTAACATATAGAGTACTATCCCAAGTTACCAAGTTATAAGAGTGTATTGAGATAATCTAATTGCTTTTTGAGATTGTTTATGTTTATGCTTCCTTTGATAAAATATTATGATTCATATATCATGAAAATTTATGAAATTTATTCTCCTATGGTTATTCATGATATATTCATGTATTGGTACCATATTTATACTCTTTTTTATATAATATATTTAAGAAAGTGTTTTTAAGAAATCTCGTCTTTACCCTCTCTTCGGTCAAAAATCTATGTTTTATAAAAATGATTCCAAGAATATTCTACTATTATATGAAAATATTTAAAATAAATTTTTACCCCTTTTCTATATTTTACCAATTTCCTTAAAGTAATCTTCTTGTTTTTTTCTAAACGATCCATTTTTTAAAGTTTTTATCGTGCAAAAGGAATATTCTCTTTACCTCATACGATATGTGCATATTTACCAGCCATCAATTATTTGAAGATTTATTTTCATGTTTAAAAGGTTAATTTTTAAAAAAAAAATTTAAAATATATTTTCATGGAAATGTTTTTTAAATTTTTTTATGTTTTAAAGATCCTTTTTCAAAGAATAAAGGATATTTACCTCAATAAAATTTTTCAAAATATCCTTCCAAGTTATTTTCCATCTATGTAATATTAGTTGATGTTACTCATTCCCTTATAGTAAATGATCCAAAGGTTCCATTCATATTCTTTTTTGAGCGGTTTATGTTTTTATAGAATAAATATTAAGACACCCATTTCACTTCCACAGGTTTTATGCTTTTAAAACTTGATTCTTTTCATGAGTTATGATTTCATTAATTGATTATGAAACCTATCTATTTTCATAGGTTATGATGTGATGAAATGTTAATTATACCCATTTAATTTCATGGGTTATGATTTGACGTTTATAAAACCTATCTCTTTTTATGGTTCATGATATGATGAAAGTTTTATTATCTTTTGACACATGTATGAATGATTTTATTATGAGATGGGTCGGACCTATATCTCCCTCAAATGAATTGGGTAATGATAAGTTGTATAAGATCTCAAAGGGTATACAGGTTGTAGCCTAAGCCCAAAAAAAGATGTTTCATGGGTTTTAGTCAAAGCCTAAAAGAAATATGGTACATGGGTTGTGTCCCAATCCCAAAAACAAGAAGGTACATGGGATACCACCCAAGCACAAAAATAAGAAGGTACATGGGTTGTATCCCAAGCCTAAAAGAAAGAGGGTACACAAGTTATAGCCCAAACCTAAAAAAAAGAAGGTATATGGGTTTTATCCCAAGACTAAAAGAAATATGGTATATGAGTTATAGCCCAATCCCAAAAACAAGAAGGTACATGGGTTGTAGCTCAAGCCCAAAAATAAGAAGGTACATGGGTTGTAGCCCAACCCCAAAAACAAGAAGTTACATGGGTTGTAGCCCAATCCTAAAAGAAATAGGGTAAACGGTTTGCAAGCCCAAGACCGAAGTAGGTACATGGGTTGTAGACCATGCCTAACATTTTATAGAGGTCTTGGTGGGTATCATTGACATAAAATTGTATATTCTTATATGTATTCCAAAAATCCTATATATTATTCCTCAGTTACAATTTCATGGCTCCTGATGTTTATTTTATTATGATTAATGTCTTATGAACTACCAATATTTATCCCATAACTCATGTTTATGATCTTTAATATGCAGGTTATGATCTCCTAATGTTAGGATCACATTCTCATACCCCTGTGTTCATGTTTATGCTTACATGTATCCCTTGTTTACCCTTACTAAGCATCTAAGCTCACCCCTTGTTATGTTTCCATTCTCCAAGTTATGAAGAAAGGTTTTAGTTATAATTAATAAAGGTGGAGATATTTGTGGGAGATGTTGAAGATATTTCACCAAAATATAATTTTTTTCCATGTTTCCAAATACATTAAACTATTATGGTCATTGGGAATGTATTTTTGTGGTGTACTGAATATTCATATAAAATGATGTAATATCCATGTATGCTAAGTCTGGGTCACTATAGTTGGTATCAAAGGAAAGTTTTAGACAACCATTGTAAACTTGGATGAGAAAAATTTAGTGAGTTCCCTAGGTATATTTCTAAGGATATTTCCAGGGATGTATCTAAGTATAAGTATAAGGATGAGTTAACATTTAAAAAAATGTCCTAAATATTTGGGAAAGGATAGAGTGAGTGGTTTCCCAGCAATACATCCCTATATAGATACTACAAGTGGATGTGGATATAGGACAGATGTAATTAGGGGTAACAACTTTGAATATATGTCTCAGGCCTAACTTGGGGTAATCTAGTATATGACAACAGGCCTTAATACACACCTGGTTTGACACTCCTGGGGGGTATGATTTGGTAATTCACAAACTATTTATGAACCATCAAGAAGGATTTAAATATAATTTATCTATGAATAACCAAGTATGAACCTAGGGTGTCATAATTAAGTAATTTTTCATAATTTATACATCATATAAGTAATTATTTTCATGACTATGTGGTTTTATGCTACGATAAGTAATTCTCACACTATAGTTCCAGTTTTAGTTAATGGGGGGAATTAGAAGGAATATAGTTAACATTGAATGTTTAAGATGTGAAAAGTATGAGAATTATTGTAAAGACCCGTAAAATTCAAGGGAAATCTTTTCTTAATTTTCTTTGGAATTTTACAAGAACGCAGTTTCAGACGGCACCTGATTCCGAGGCCCGGTGTGCCCGGAATTTCTATCCGAAGTTTAGCTCGGGTACGTTCAGTGAACGAACGAGCGGGAATTTATAACTTTTGAACTGGTGCTCGGAATCGAATTCCGAGGGTACTGATGGAACCGCAACGCTGGTAATTGCTTAGGAACACCTGTTCCGGAGTTGCGTTTTCACGAGAGTTGATGATAAAAATTGTGGAAGTTTATTTTATAATTATTCTACAATTTTTATTATTTTTACTCTAAGTGTTTAGTTCTTGATGGAAGTTGGGTAACCACCCAACCTCCCTTGGGAGGTTATGAGGGCGGTGGGGCCCACACGAACCCCACCCATTCATATCCTCTAACCCCTCTCAACTCCCATTAAATGTTGATAACTTAAGTTTACTTAACTTATGGAATTAATGTGGTGAGTTAAATGTGGGTTTTTGAAATTCAAACCCTTGAATTTTCATAAGGCTTGTTGTGTTAATAAAATAATAAAGTAGATTATTTTATTTGTTGTTAGAGTTTTGTCGTTGAGAGATTTTTGGGAAGAACATATTCTTCTTTGACGAAGAACTCGAAGAACACCAGTCTCCGTCGAAGAACGCCGAGTCCTCGAAGACCGACTCCGCGACATCGACCTGCGACGCGACGTCTCTTTCCGCAACGGTTCTTCCACGATGCGAATTCCTCCTTCCAAGTCGCCTCTTTCCGCGACGGTTATACCACGACGTTTTCTCTTTGACGAACCTCCGAACAAGCTCCGCTCTTGAAACCAAGGTAGGGGTTTTATTTATTTATTTTTTCATGAATACCAACTTGACGATCTTCGTGGATTAAAACCAATAGTTATCGAATAACGCGAGGTGGCTGGACCACACAAACACGGCCGACCCTCCTCCTTATTTCATGTTGGTTCCTTTTTGGTTTGGTACAGGAAGGCGTGGTGCCATCGCACCACGCGGAATCATGCGAAAGGAAATGCATGGCGCTGTCGCGCCGCGCTGTGGAAATAAGAGCAAGGACGCGACGCCATCGCGCCGCGCCGCGAATTAATACAAGGACACGACGCCATCGTGCCGCATCAGAGACACTCGAAAATACAGAGGCCGGTACCGGGGCCGCGGCGGAGGGGCGCGGTGCCGTCGCGTCGCGCCGTACGACAAGGGCCGCAGCCGGTTCCGGGCCGCGGCGGAGTAAAGTGACCGGTGGCCGGACCGGGCCGCCAGCGTCGGAGCTGGAAGGGGACCAGCCATCACCGGTCCCACCGGACAACAATGCGGCCCCAATTAAGGGGTCTCGATTACAAAAAACTGGGGGGGCAGCACCCCCCCCCCCCCCCCGTGCGAGCCAAAACAGCTCGGCCGTTTTGGCCGAGCAGCCGACCAGCGCGCGGGTCGCCGGACTGGGCCGCCAGGCCGGGCCGCGCCCAGACTGGGCCATGTCGCGCCGGCCAGGCCGCGCCAGGCCGGGCCGACCCGGACCGGGGCGGGTCGACCTGGTTCGGGCCGACCGGGGGGTCTCGGTCCGGGTCGGTCTCGGGCCCGAAACCCCCATTTTCGGACCGTTTGGGTTCAATTGCCCATAACTCGGGCTATGGACCTCCGATCGACACGCCGTCAGTGGCGAAGTGATCCTTGGAACGAGATGGTAGTTTCGGTATATCGCACTCAAGGTTTCGGAATACTTTTTTTTCGGCCGGGTTGGTTCGTACACGAAACCAACCGGGCCCTCGGAGCGGAAACGCTCATATCTTAAGCTCCGGACGTTCGAATGATGTGCCGTCGACTTTGTTGGTTTCCTCTTAGTGAGACGGATCTTTTGGCTTACTCCGCCCGAGGTTTGGACGTAGGTTGAGTACGGTCGAGTTGGTTTTGCCTTAAAAACCAACCGGGCCCCTGGGACGAAAAAGCCAATAACTCTCAGACCGGGCGTCTGATTGACGCGCCGTCTGCGACGTTGAGTTCCTGTTGACGATACGGAATTTTTGGATACATCAACTCTGGACTATGTGTCAGTTGATGTATCAGCCTCTCGGCTCGTGGAGCGGACCCTCCCGAACGAGCTTGCCGTGTGCGGGAACCCTAGTGCTGGCTGCGACAGCTACTGTGACTGCGACGACGACTATGCAGAGATCCTCAGTGGATTCGACGACGACGACTACAGCACTCAGCGATCCTGTGTGGATAAGTGCTACCGATCCTGTGTGGGTCCGATCCTGTGTGGGTCAGTGTTCAGCGGTTCTGTGTGAGCCAGCGCCTACAGATCCTGTGTGGGTCTGATCCTATGTGGGTCATTGCGGGGGTTAGTACCTATCGATCCTTTGTGGGTCCGATGACTTAGATGGATCAGTGATCATATCTATCGTCTTTCTAAGAAGTATACATGTGTGAGCTGAATCCTATTTTCTTTCCTGTGTGGATTGTGTTGTGTTATCCTGTGTGGATTACGTTTTACTTTCCTGTGTGGAGTACGTATTCTTTCCTGTGTGGACTGGGTTGTACTGGGGCTCGGATGTTGGAGCCGAATTAGAATTGATGACTTAGGTATATGTATGGGAATATACCTAAGTAGTGTCGGATGTTACTTCGTGATTGAATCTTTCCTTTGTGGTTATCCGTTGTGGATTTTGGGAGACCTTCAGGGGTCTCGGGGTCCCTACTGAGTAGCTTATACTCACCCCTACACGGGCTATGCCCGCACTACGTTGTGTTGGTTTCAGACGACGGACAACGCTAATCGTGGTCGAGGTTGGCAGAGCAGGACGGTACCTGGAGGTGGACCACTAGGCGGGGTGTACTCAGAGCGGACAGCTGGACCGAGGAGCTGTGGAGGTTATCTGTACCCACCCTTCAGGTGGGGCTTCCAGAGGACGGCTCGACGCTGTGGCTTTTCTTTTCTGTTGTTGTTTTCCCTTTCCAGTTGTACTTTACTTTCAGTTTGGGTTTGTATACTGGCCCACTTACTTTTCCGCACTTACTCTTGTACCAGCTTTTACTTAGTGTTTACTTCTACTGCTTGTTTACTCTATGGTGTTTGTTTATTTTACAAAGGCAATGCCTTCCCTTTTTACCGGGATTTACGCCTTGGTGCTAGTCGCCAGCCCCTGGCCTATGGAAGGCGGGCTTGGGGTAGTCACGGCTCGGGCCCCGAGGACGGGTCGTGACAAATTGGTATCAAAGGAGTTCGGTTCTACCGCGAACTCCGATCTTTTCTATGTGAAGCAATAGTGTTTAGTGTATTGGGTGTGGTTATCAGTCCAGGGAGTCCAGTGTTGGTGCGGCGGCCGACGTATCCGTACACCAGGACCTTGACTTCTGATTTCCGATTTAATGAACGAAAACATTGATTGAATGTGTGTTTCAAGTTTTCTTTGTGATTACTTTGTGTCAGCTCACCGGGTATATTGTTCTAACCGTGGCGCACCTGTTTCCTTTTCAGGATGACCCCACGACGACAGCCATCTAGGGTTCCGAGAGTCGAGCGTGACGATAGCCCACCGAGCGATGAGGCCTCGGTGCAGGGCCCTTTGTCAGCAGTGGCACCGGCGGTAGCTCTACCCGCCGAGCCACCGATGCTTCCAGCACCAGCCACTGACGATGCACGTCGCCTCAGTGCAATGCATGAGTTCCAGCGCCAGTGACCACCCAGGTTCCGCAGGGAGACGGACCCCCATGCAGTCGAGGACTGGCTGGAGGAAGTGGTGAGAGTTTTCAGGTTAGTGAGGACACCAGCAGACCTCATGGTGATCCTCACAGCGAGCCTACTGCACGCAGCAGCAGGATGATGGTGGAGCTTGATGCTCCAGGTGCATGATGAGGCATCTCTTCTCTGGACAGATTTTGAGGGCCTCTTCCGCTCTGAGTTCTTCCCAGCCACCCTCCGTGCGGTACGCATTCAGGATCTTCTTCAGCTGCAGCAGGGCAGCATGACGGTCGCTCAGTACTCGACGATATTTACTGATCTCTCACCCTACTCGACAGATATGGTACGGGAATCATTCTTCCAGGCCTGGACCTTTGAGCATGGATTGAGACATGAGATTAGGGCATCGCTGATCTCCCTCAGCATTCCGACTCAGACAGGAGTACTGGAGCGAGCCCTTTTGATCGAGAGCTTTCTTGCTGAGTCTACACCAGCGCCGAGACCCACCGCAGGGCGGCACGTAGCAGAGTCTTCTGCAGCAGGCAGTCGACGGATGACTCATGAGTCCAGGAAGACCAGACCCTCAGGCAGACGACCTGAGGACACTGCCTCAGCAGTGCGGGACACACAGCGCAGAGCCAGTCTTTTGAGAGGCAGGCAATGCTACTCATGCGGCGGGCAGGGCCACATGGCTCGTGAATGCCCGACCCGCCGTGCCGAGGAGCAGCACACGGTTGAGGGACCACCGAGGCATAGGCATAGGGTCGACCGTGGCGGTCCGCAGGGAGGAGGAGGACGAGGCAGAGGAGCTGGCCGAGCAGCAGGTGGTGGGCGACGCTTTGAGGCTCTACCACCACCACCACCAGGAGGTCCACCCCGACCATAGGGAGCTGGCGGGCAGAGACAGGCACATCTCCAGGAAGCGAAAGCCTATGACCACGGCGCGGCCGAGATGATTCGAGGTACTATATGTGTCTATTCCACCCTTTCTACAGTTCTTATAGACACCGGAGTGAGTCACTCTTTCATAGTCGCTGCCCTTGTTCGGAGCTCGGAGATTCCGACAGAGTCGTTGGCTCGATCCTTACGGCTAGAGACTCCTACGGGAGCAGACTCGACGATTACGCACTGGTGTCGGCAGTGTGAGCTTACTCTAGGAGGTGAGAGCTTCGGCTGGGATCTTCTTGTAGCGGTGTCGAGGCCTTACGACGTCATTTTGGGCATGGATTGGTTGTCTATAGTCCATGCATAGATTGACTGTATTTGGCACAAGGTGCGATGTGTACACACCGACGGGAGCAGGTTCACCTTCAACGACGAGAAGGGAGCCTTCGCATCACAGGATGGACTTCCGCAGAGGAGAGGACATCCCATCACTCATCAGTTGGATAGCCTCATCCTAGGAGCAGTTGACGTGCGGAGTCCTGGTTTTCCTGCAGTGGTGGATCAGTTTGTGGATGTTTTTCCCGATGACGTTCCAGGGTTACCTCCTCGCAGAGAGGTAGACTTTTATATTGACCTGTACCTCGGGATAGTCCCGATATCGAATCCATCATATCGAATGGACCCCGCCGAGCTTCGAGAGCTACGGGTACAGTTGGAGGACTTACAGGGAAAGGGGTTCATCTGACCCAGTGTTTCACCCTGGGCTTCCCCGATATTGTTCGCCAAGAAGGCGGACGGGAGCTTGCGACTTTGTGTCGACTATCGTCGCCTGAATCAGGTGACAGTGAGGAACAAGTATCCGCTATCGAGGATTGATGACCTCTTTGATCAGCTCAAGGGAGCACGGTGGTTCTCGAAGATAGACCTCAGGTCAGGCTATCATCAGCTCAGAGTTTGGGACGAGGACGTGCAGAAGACGGCCTTCAGATGTCGGTATGGCCACTATGAGTTATTGGTTATACCTTTCGGCGTAACCAATTCTCCAGCAGTGTTCATGGCCCTCATAAACAGGATCATTCAGCCATACCTCGATCGATTTGTCGTGGTCTTCATCGACGACATTTTGATTTACTCGACGACTGAGGAGGAGCATGCCTACCACTTGCGGGTTGTACTAGACACACTCCTAGAGCACCAACTTTATGGTAAGCTCTTGAATTGTAAGTTCTGGATACATGAGGTCCACTTCTTGGGACACGTCATCTCTGAGGCGGGAGTTGCAGTCGATCCTGCGAAGATCGAGGCAGTGCTATCTTGGGAGCCACCCAGGAGCGTGACGAAGGTGCTGAGTTTCTTGGGTCTAGCTGGATACTACCTGAGATTTGTGCCAGACTTCACCAGAGTTGCGGCACCACTCTCTGCTTTGACGAAGAAGGGGAAACCCTTTGTGTGGTCAGACAGATGTCATCAGAGCTTCCAGGAGCTGAGACAGAGATTGACCAGCGTACCTATCTTGAGGTTTCCTGAGGAGGGAGTATGGTACGTAGTCTACTGCGATGCATCAGGTACTGGACTCGGATGTGTCCTGATGCAGGAGCGAGAAGTGATCACCTATGGATCATGTCAGTTGAGGCCGCATGAGCAGAACTACGCTACCCATGACCTAGAGTTAGCAGCAGTGGTCTTCGCTCTGAAGACATAGTGACACTATCTGATGGGAAAGCATTTTATAGTCTTTTCTGACCATCAAAGTCTCAGATACATCTTCTCTCAGTGGGATCTGAATCTGAGACAGCGGCGATGGCTCGAGTTCCTCCAGGACTATGACTTTGAGATAGTCTATACTCCTGGGAAGGGGAATGTGGTAGCCGATGCTCTCAGTAGGAGGACGGGCATTCAGCTACTTGAGGAGGCGACAGAGCAGCTAGCCTCTTTGCATATATCCTTCATGGATAGAGATGGAGCATCCTTCCTCTAGTCTCTCACCGTCACTCCCCAACTACTGCAGCGAGTCAGAGATGCACAGCGTGGGGACGCTGACTATGAGACGCGACATGCACAGATATCCTCAGGACAGGCACCTGATGGTTTCTCCTTGGGAGCAGAGCACAACATCCTTTTTAGAGGGCATACCTTGGTACCAGTTGCTTTACGAGAGGAGGTGCTGAGAGAGTTTCACACTTCTCCTTTTGACCATGAATCCTAGAGTGGCGAAGATGTACTAGGATCTCAGATGACAGCACTGGTGGCCAGGCATGAATAAGGCTGTGGCAGAGTTTGTTTCTCGATGCCTCACCTTCCAGTAGGTGAAGGCAGAGCACCAGGTACCAGCAGGCTTGGTACAACCCTTGGAGGTCCCGGAGTGAAAGTGGGATGAGATATCTATGGACTTCGTGACTGGACTTCCATGCACTTCCATAGGTCACGACTCCATCTGGGTGATTGTCGACCGACTCACCAAGTCGGCTCACTTCTTACCCATCAGAGAGTAGGGCTCAGTGGAGAGATTGGGGAGTCTCAACATTCAGGAGATTGTACGGCTTCACGGTGTGTCATCATCTATCGTCTCCGATCGAGATGCTCGCTTTAATTCCCGGCTTTGGAAGGGGTTGTAGGAGGCGTTCGGGATACAGCTACGTCTGAGCACCGCCTTTCACCCTCAGACGGATGGTCAGACAGAGAGGACCATTCAGACTCTCGAGGACATGCTCCGCGCATGTGTCCTCAACTTTGGTCACAGCTGGGAGGACCACCTACCCTTGGTGGAGTTCGGGTACAACAACAGCTACCACTCCACCATCGGGATGGCACCATACGAGGCGTTGTACGACAGACCTTGCAGATCTCCTTTGTGTGGGAAAGACCCTGGGGAGTCAGCACTTGTGGGACCAGAGATGGTCCAGGCCACGACAGAGAAGGTCCAGGTCATCCAGGAGAGGATGAAGATAGCTCAGAGATGGCATAAGTCTTACGCTGATAGGAGGCGGAGGCCACTAGAGTTCGAGGATGGTGACCACGTCTTATTGCCTGTCTCACCTCGACGTGGATTACGGAGATTTGGCCGAGGCGGCAAGTTGTCTCCACGCTTCATCGAACCATTCCAAGTCCTCAGCAGGATTGACGAGGTGGCTTATCATCTGGCTCTACCACCTCAGTTGCACCGGGTGCACGACGTCTTCCACGTATCTCAGCTGAGGAGATACGTGCACGACCCGACGCACATCATTGACCATGGGGAGCTTGACGTTGATGATGGGGAGACTTTTGTGGAGGTCATAGTGGAGATTGAGGATTGACAGGAGAAGGTCCTACATGGACGGTCGATTCCTCTAGTGTGCATCAGATGGCAACATGGGAACCTCCAGGAGAGAACTTTGGAGCGGGAGGCTCAGATGCGTGCTCAGTATGCACATTTGTTTCCCTAGTTTTCGATGTATCTTTACGGGGACGTAAATCCCTGAGGTGGGAGTAATGTAAAGACCCATAAAATTAAAGGGAAATTTTTTCTTAATTTTCTTTGGAATTTTACAAGAACGCAGTTTCAGACGGCACCTGATTCTGAGGCCCGGTGTGCCCAGAATTTCTATCCGAAGTTTAGCTCGGGTACGTTCAGTGAACGAACGAGCGAGAATTTCTAACTTTTGAACCGGTGTCTGGAATCGAATTCTGAGGGCACTGATGGAACCGCAGCGCATGTAATTTCTTAGGAACACCTGTTCTGGAGTTTCGTTTTCACGAGAGTTGATGATAAAAATTGTGGAAGTTTATTTTATAATTATTCTACAATTTTTATTATTTTTACTCTAAGTGTTTAGTTCTTGATGGAAGTTGGGTAACCACCCAACCTCCCTTGGGAGGTTATGAGGGTGGTGGGGCCCACACGAACCCCACCCCTTCATATCCTCTAACCCCTCTCAACTCCCATTAAATGTTAATAACTTAAGTTTACTTAACTTATGGAATTAATGTGGTGAGTTAAATGTGGGTTTTTGAAATTCAAACCCTTGAATTTTCATAAGGCTTGTTGTGTTAATAAAATAAGAAAGGAGCTTATTTTATTTGTTGTTAGAGTTTTGTCATTGATAGATTTTTGGGAAGAACATATTCTTCTTTGACGAAGAACTCGAAGAACATCGGTCTCCGTCGAAGAACGCCGAGTCCTCGAAGACCGACTCCGCGACATCGACCCGCGACGCGACGTCTCTTTCCGCAACGGTTCTTCCGCGACGCCGTTTCCGCGATGCGACTTCCTCCTTCTAAGTCGCCTCTTTCCGCGACGGTTATACCGCGACGTTTTCTCTTCGACGAACCTCCGAACAAGATCCTCTCTTGAAACCAAGGTAGGGGTTTTATTTATTTATTTGTTTGTGAATACCAACTTGACGATCTTCGTGGATTAAAACCAAGAGTTATCGAATAACGTGAGGGGGCCGGACCGCACAAACACGGCCGACCCTCCTCCTTATTTCATGTTGGTTCCTTTGTGGTTTGGTACGGGAAGGCGTGGTGCTGTCGCACCACGCGGAATCATGCGAAATGAAATGTGCGGCGCCGTCGCGCCGCGCCGTGGAAAGAAGATCAAGGACGCGACGCTGTCACGCCGCGCCGCGAATTAATACAAGGACGCGACGCCATCGCGCCGCATCGGAGACACCCGAAAATACCGCGGCCGGTACCGGGGCCGCGGCGCCGTTGCGCCACGCCGGACGACAAGGGTCGTGGACGGTTCTGGGCCACGACGGAGCAAAGTGACCGGCGGCCGGACCGGGCCACCGGCGTCGGAGCTGGAAGGGGACCAGCCATCGTCAGTCCCGTTGAGCAGGAACCGGCTGGATAGAAAGGAGATGGGGGAATTAATTCCCCTGGACTGACAAAAATACGGCCCCAATTAAGGGGCCGCGGTTACAGAAAACCGGGGGGGAAGCCCCCCCCCCCCCCCCCCCCCCCCGCGCGAGCCAAAACGGCCCGGCCGTTTTGGCCGAGCAGCCGACCAGCGCGCCCAGCGCGCGGGTCGCCGGACCGGGCCACCGGGCCGCGCCAGGCCGGGCCGACCAGGACCGAGGCGGGTATACCCGGTTCGGGCCGACCAGGACCGGGGCGGGTATACCCGGTTCGGGCCGACCGGGGGGTCTCGGGCCGGGTCGGTCTGGGCCCGAAACCCCTGTTTTCAGACCATTTGGGTTCAATTGCCCATAACTCGGGCTACGGACCTCCGATCGACGCGATCCTTGGAACGAGACGGTTTTTTTGGTATATCGCACTCAAGGTTTAGGAATACTTTGAGTTCATCCGGGTTGGTTCGTACACGAAACCAACCGGGCCCTCAGAGTGGAAACGCTCATATCTTAAGCTCTGTATGTCCGAATGACGTGTCGTTGACTTTGTTGGTTTCCTCTTAGTCAGACGGATCTTTTTTCTTACTCCGCCCGAGGTTTGGATGCAGGTGGAGTACGGTCTAGTTGGTTTTTCCTTAAAAATCAACCGGGCCCCTGGGACGAAAAGGCCAACAACTCTCAGACCGGGCGTCCGATTGACGCGCCGTCTGCGACGTTGAGTTCCTGTTGACGATACAGAACTTTTGGATACATCAACTATGGACTATGTGTCAGTTGATGTATCAGCCTCTCGGCTCGTGGAGCGGACCCTCTCGAACGAGCTTGCTGTGTGCGGGAACCCTAGTGCTGGTTGCGACTGCTACTGTGACTGCGACGACGACTGTGCAGAGATCCTCAGTGGATTCGACAACGACGACTACAACACTCAGTGATCCTGTGTGGATCAGTGCTACCGATCCTGTGTGGGTCCGATCCTGTGTGGGTCAGCGTTCAGTGGTTCTATGTGAGCCAGCGCCTACAGATCCTGTGTGGGTCCGATCCTGTGTGGGTCATTGCGGGGGTTAGTACCTATCGATCCTTTGTGGGTCCGACGACTTAGATGGATCAGTGATCATATCTATCGTCTTTCGAAGAAGTATACCTGTGTGAGATGAATCCTGTTTGCTTTCCTGTGTGGATTGTGTTGTGATATCCTGTGTGAATTACGTTTTACTTTCCTGTGTGGAGTACGTATACTTTCTTGTGTGGACTGGGTTGTACTTGGGCTCGGATGTTGGAGCTGAATGAGAATTGATGACTTAGGTATATGTATGGGCATATACCTAAGCAGTGTTGGATGTTACTTCATGATTGTATATTTCCTTTTTGGTTATCCTTTGTGGATTTTGGGAGACCTTCGGGGGTCTCGGGGTCCCTACTGAGTAGCTTATACTCACCCATGCACGGGCTATGCCCGCACTACGTTGTGTTGGTTGCAGACGACGGACAACACTGATCGTGGTCGAGGTTGGCAGAGCAGGACGGTACCTGGAGGTGGACCACTGGGCGAGGTGTACTCGGATCGGACGGCTGGACCGAGGAGTTGTGGAGGTTATCTGTACCCACCCATCAGGTGGGGCTTCCAGAGGACAGCTTGACGTTGCGGCTTTTCTTTTCTGTTGTTGTTTTCCCTTTCCAGTTGTACTTTACTTTCAGTTTGGGTTTGTATACTGGCCCACTTACTTTTCCGCACTTACTCTTTACCAGCATTTACTTAGTGTTTACTTCTACTGCTTGTTTACTCTATGGTGTTTGTTTATTTTACAAAGGCAATGTCTTTTCTTTTTACCGGGATTTACGCCTTGGTGCTAGTCGCCAGCCCCTGGCCTATGGAAGGTGGGATTGGGGTAGTCACGGCTCGGTCCCCGAGGATGGGTCATGACAATTATGTAAATATATTTCCCAACTAGAAATATCATAAGGATAATCAAGAAGTTAGTATGAGTATTGGTTATACTTTTGAAGATAAAGAGAAAAAAATGACTTGTGAAAGGTATGTGATGTTCTTCCAGTATTGTTTACATTAATCATAATAATCATGACTAGATTGTGGTTAAGGAATGTTAAGGACTAATTCATATTTCATATTATAGGAAAGAGGTATTAAGGAATAATTTGAAGAATCATGAGTAATGTTTTAAGAACAAAGTTGGATTAATGAAGTATTTATGTTTTGTAATTCATATATTATGTTATATGAATCAAGAAATGTATAAGTATTTTTAGTATAAGTTTTCATTAAGGATTGAAAAGTACATGTTGAATGGTAATGAATACATATAAAAGTGATTTCATATAAAAATGATATTTTGATTAAGGGAAGGTAAACCTTAATTAATTCCTGAAATTGAGTTAATCATCTTTGGATAATGATATGTCAAATATGAATAAGTAAATTGAACAGTGCGGATTACTCTAGAACTGACTATTGAAAAAATGGTCTATGTCATCAAGGATAAAGTTTATGAATTCTTGGATTTAAATAATGTATCCAGTAATCATTAGAATAAAGAATCATTCACATTTTCCAAAATTATTTATGGTAATTCAGGTTATTAACATGTTTCAAGAGAATAAATGATGTAGGGATTCACATTTTTGGAATGTGAATACCAAGAGATACTTTTTAATATATGAGGAATAAATATTAAGATTATTTCGTGAATTTATTTATAAGGTCTTGTATTTTCATTTTTTAGAAGGGTTAGAAGTCAAACCATTCATGAAAAGTTTAAGTTAATCTTCAGAGGAAGTATTTATACACTGATTTTGTTTTGAAAACCTTGGTTAAAAGTCTATATAGTGATTAACCTTATTTCAAGGATGTCTGTATTATTTATTTTGAAAATTATATTAGTTTATTTTTAGAAAATGAAATCATGCATGTTGGGTGACAACCAATCACATCCAGAAAGTTCATGGGTCTTGAACCCATGGCTGAAGGACGATAAGGGTTTCACGCCCACCATTGGCCTATGCAATTTCCTAGTTAATGTATAATTAATTTTTATTAATAATTATTTATGATGAAACATTAGCATTACTTTAATTTTTAGATATTAATGTATTTTTTATATTATTTTTTTAAGAATATTTATAGATAAATATTTATACTTTTCATTATTTTATGGGCCTTAAGATATGATAAAAGTGTATTTTAGCACTTTAGGCATCAAAGTTAATTTCTGGATTTCCATTATACAAAGTAATGGATGGATTAGAAATTGATAAAAGAACCAAGAATGAAATTTTATTTATAGGAATATATCAAGTAAGTATATTTTCTTATATTATTGGTCAATAAAAGAATTACTCAACATTAGGATGATGATCAAAAGAAAATGTGTTGTCCTAATACCTAAATTTTTTTGAACTGATGGCCTTTTAAATCATCACAGATTTATGACATTAAGGCCCTCAAAATTTCTTTTATCATTCAATTATTTGTGATTGATGACCTCAATAACTCCCTATAAATATTTATACTTTTCCTTCATGTCCAATCTTCACTCCCAACCTATGATATCCTATGTGGAAACCCAGTTATATGTTACTTTGGGTAACCGTTATGGTTCCAACTTTCACTTTTTTAGGGAAGTTTTAGTATCCATTTTTACAATGTGGGTTTATATGAATGAAACTTTCAAGTATTAAACCTTTGATAACCCAGATGAATTTTGAGGGTGAAATTAATTTTAAGGGGAGTAGAATATAACCCCCCAAGATTTTGTGAATTATTATTATTTTTAATTAATTTAATCTTTTTATATTTTTCATTTCGCACAACTATGAAAATAGTTTTTTATTTATTTATTAAATCACTAAGTCAAATAATCCATTCACATGAAACTAACTTGTAGTAAGTTACATAGAACCAACTTAACATAAGATACATGGAACATCGACTCAGCATACATTACATGAAACCACAACTTGGCATACATTAAAGGAAACACGGATGTTTCTACGAAACATAATTTTACTATTATAACTATTTAAATGAGATAAGTATCACCTAGTCGTTAAAATTAGTAATATTAATAGTAATAAATACTTTTAAAATATTTTTTATAATGGTTTTATAAAAATAAAACATATTTAAAACAAAAATATAATTTTTGGTAAAGAAATTTATGTTTAAAAAAATATTTTTCTCAATTAAACTACATTTCATGTCCTTCTATAAAAAATAATAAAATTAATTATAAAAACATATAGAGAATTTATTTGATAAAATAAACTTAATTTTTGAATTTATCATTCTGAAATCAGCTTAGGGTGAATTTTCGATATTTTTCAGAGAAACTGCATTTTTTGATGAATAGTGAAAATACTACTTTTAGGTTAAAAACTTCCTTTTCATTTAAATAATTATTAATTTTAAATTATATTTTAATTTTTTTAAGGTCAAATTAGATAAATTATATATCTATTAATACAATTTAGGTCATTATAATCAATTTAACTTTTAAATTGAATATAAAAACGTAATAAACTTTTGAACTTCTTTCTACTTTAAAGACCTGTAATTTCATCTCATCTGTGGGATTAGCATTAATCGTAATTTTTTTATTCTATAAATTGAATTTATGAAAAATAAAATACACCATTTTAATCATTATAATATTTATATTCTAATTATATCATATTGATTTTTGACCAAAATGATTAGTAAAAGTGATTAAAATTAATCACAAATGATTAAGGTCAAATTAAGCTTAATTAGGGACTAAACCTTAATCTTAGGGGAGAAATGACCTATAAACTTGTCCAAAATCCATTTTATAGAAATATTTATACCTTGTACTCCCTTTTCTCTACTTTGGATCATTATTGGATCCACTTGAAACATGAAAATGTGGCTGAAATTCTCTCTTCAAATATTTACAAGAGTGTCACTCCTCCTTCCCTATAAAATTTCACCACCTCTCCCTCTTCCTAAAACCTATAAAACCTCTTAAGTTTGGAAAATATATTCAAAATAAACTTCCCAAAATCCCTAATTTCCTCCTTTAATCCTTCCTTTGGGCATAAAGTCTTCCAAGGAATCCTTTTGGCACAAACCAAAAGGAGTTACCCAATTAAGAGGTAATGTATTCTCTCAAGCTCCTTTCTTTTATTTTTTTCTCCACCCCCTATAATATATTTATTCTATTGTTGTATAAAAACACCAGTATCATAAATATACTATTATTTTTTATGATAATTTTTCAACCTACACTTACACACACCTCCATCTAATGGATAATGAACATAATATTTATGTGTCTGGTGAACTATCGCCTCACTAAACGAGGATTGTTAAATTTTCCTTACCAACTATAATGGTGGACATTATGATGGAAACTATATTTATATATGTTATATATTATATTTATTATTTATTTAATCTTATTTTTTCCTTTTAAAACACATATATTTTTACTTTCCATTTGGTGTTAATATGATAATTTCATTTGAGGAAGTGTGGACTATCGCCCCCTTAAAGTGATATGATTCATTCATACACTAAATGGATTGTATTAAATATGGTTTTAGTGAATATATAAGACATATATGATATCATAAATCTACTATAATAATTATATATATATATATATTACTTTCTTTCTTTTAACGTGACAATTACATGTAAATAGTGTTTATGCGTATGTACAACCTACCGTCTCCATAAACGGTGTATTTTTTTCATACTTATATATTCTATAGATTATTATAATAAAAATATACTTTATATACTTTATATTTATATCATATTTTACATTCTTTACATCATTATATAAAGTATAAATACCAATGATATAACAAATTAAGACACATGCGAAGAATAAAGAGAATATTACCTGAAGTGAAACCTTAACATAGGATTGTTAATAAATGGGTAATATAAGGTCGTAATAAAACCATATATAGTATTTGATATAAGAATATGATTCTAGAAAATATGTATAATAAATTTATATTTATTATACAGGTGTTTTGAATGAGTACGATGAGAGTGAAGACACTAGGTAAGGGGATTTCATCTTACTTTTAATTTTCATGAGATACGTGTTATGTTTTCCACTCTTTCCTTTTTTTTTGGAGAATGTAATTTCCATGATTTTATTATATGTATATTATAATTAAAATTATGGGTATTAATATATCCATTTTATGATCATTCTTTCAAGGGGTTTAAGTTTCAAAAGTTACCAAATTGGTAAAATAGTTTTGTCTCAATTTTCCTTCTTTGAGACTCGTGTTTTGTTATGCACCTAAATTCTTTTTTGAGGTTTATATACTTACATTTTAAATTTTATATCATGAGATTTATTATTTTCATGATATTTTAAGGTTACTTTAATTTTATTTTCTTACATGGAGAGTATGATCCCAAGTTACCAAGTTATAAGATTGTATTGAGACAATCTCATCACTTTTCAAGATTGTTTTTATTTATGCTTCCTTTAATGAAATATTATGATGCATATCTCAAGAAAAATCATGAAATTTCTTATCATATGGTTATTCATGATATTTTAATATATTGGTATCATATTTCTACTATTTGGTACATAAGATAGTTAATAAATTGTTTTTAAGAAAGCCCGAATTTACCCTCTCTTCGGTTGGAAATTTATATTTTCTAAAATGGGTTTCAAGAATATTATAATATTTTCCTAAAATACATACAAGAAATTTTTACCCATTTTTTTCTTTTACCAATTTTTTTAGAGTAATCTTCTTATCTATTTATGAACGAGGTATTTTTTAACATTTTTACCAGGAAAAATGAATGTTCTTTTTACCTCGTACAATATGTATGGATTTACCCATCATCAATTCTTTGAAGATTTATTTTCATGTTTAAAAGGTTTATTTTTAAGAAAATGTTTTTAAAATATATTTTCAAAGAAATTTTTTTCAATTTTTTTTTGATATTATCTTATAAGTTTTTAAGGAAAGTGGTTTTCAAAAGGTTTTGTTTTTTAAATAATTTTTTTCAAAGAAAGGATGTTTACCTCAAGAAATGTTTTCAAAATATCCTTCCAAGTTATTTTCCATTTATGATAACATCCATTGATGTCACTAATTACCTTCTAGGAAATGATCCAAATTTTTCATTAATATTCTTTCTTGAGTGGTTTAGGTTTTGATGGAATAATGCTTAAGAAACTTCTTTCAATTACATGGGTTTTATTCTTTTGAAACTTGATTCTTTTCAGGGGTTATGCTTTCATGAAGTTATTATGAAACCTAACTCTTTTCATAGGTTATGATGTGATTAAATGTTAATGATTCCCATTTCATTTCATGGGTTTTTATTTTATGTTTATAAAACCTATCTTTTTTTATGGTTCATGATATGATGAAAGTTTTATTATCTTTTAGAACATGTATGAATGATTTTATTATGAGATGGGTGGGAATCACTCCATCCCAGGTTTCTGATCATTGCGTTTTCACTACTTTTTCTTTGGGGACTTTTTTTGCTCGGGTTTTTCGAAGTATTAGGAGCTCCCCGGTGCCGAAAGATGGGTAGAATGATCTTCTATGGTCCAAATTGGTGCCATAGAAATTCAATTTTCTTTTATAGAGGATTAGGCATCGTGTCATTCCCACTGATGATAACTTTAAACATTGTGACATCCCGCTAGTTCTAGGTGATCTTATTGTACATCATCACAGGAGGAAACTGCTGATCATCTTTTCTTCTTGGGGGATTGGGCGCAGGTATTCTGGTGTTGCTTTGGGGATCTTACAGGGATTCGAGTTCCTTCTCAGTTAGGACTTCCATTCTTGGAGATATGGTTTCATGGTTCGAAAGATAGAGGTCCAGAGAGAATGTCTCGTGTGATGATTTTATCTGCTAGTTGTTGGGTGATCTGGAAAGCTATAAATAAGCTTAAATTAGAAGGGAATCATTCCTCGAGAAGATCCATCATCTGTAGGACGAAATTCATTCTTTTGGATCTTGTTTTCCTCTTCACATCCTAGCACGATGCTCCATCTTTCAGCTGGATGGAATCGCACTCCAATGGAGCTCAGTCGTCTGTTGGTAGAGGATCCTAGGTCCGCTGGTCTCCACCCTCGGGAGGTATCAAACTCAATACTGACGGGTCCTGTTCATCGAGTTCCCTACGCGGAGGCGGTGTGGTGCGGGGCCAATGGGGTTCGGTCTTTATGGCCTTTTCGTCTCGGTTAGGGTATGGCTCCTCCCTCCAGGCGGAAGCCAAGGCTATGTTTACAGGTATTAACCTTTGCCACCAGAAGGATCTTGATGTAGCTGAGGTTGAAACTGATTCGAAAATTCTTCATAATTCCCTCAATGATATTTTCCCTCCTCTTTGGTCCATCTTATATATTATCAACAAGTTCAAAGGTATGCATTCTAATGGTACCAGAATCAGTCATGTAAGGCGCGAGGGTAACCAAGTGGCGGATCACCTTGCTTCTATGGATGTTCTGGGTCCTGACCCGGTCTGGCTTCATGATTTTTCCTCTTTGAATATTGAAGGGGTCAATTTTATTAGAGGGGATGCCCTCGGTTTGCACTACTTTAGACCCCCATAGGTTGTTTGTTTCTATGTTTTCTTTTTGTTTTTGTCTAGATTGTGTTATTTTATCAATAAAAAGTAACTTTGATGATGATGATGAGATGGGTGGGACCTATATCTCTCTCTAATGCATTGGGTAACGATAAGTTTTATATGATCTCAAAGGGTACATGGGTTGTAGCCCAAGCCCAAAAAAAAGGTTCATGGGTTTTAGCACAAGCCTAAAAGAAAGAGGGTACATGGGTTGTGGCCCAAGCCTGAAAACAATAAGGTACATGGGTTATAGCCCAAGCATGAAAACAAGAAGGTATATGGGTTTTAGCCCAAACCTCAAAATAAAGAGGGTAAATGGGTTGTAGACCAAGCCTAAAAACAAGAAGGTAAATGGGTTGTATCCCAATCCTAAAAGAAATAGGGTACACGGGTTGTAACCCAAGCTCGAAAACAAGAAGGTACATGGGTTATTTCCCAAGACCGAAAACAAGAATGTACATGGGTTGTATCCCAATCCTAAAAACAAGAAGGTACATGGGTTATATCCCAATACTAAAAGAGATAGGTTAAAAAGATTTCTATCCCAAGCCTGAAGTAGGTACAAGGGTCATTTCCCAAGACTAACATGTTATAAAGGTATTGGTAGGTAGAATTGACATAAAATTTTATATTCTTATATATATTCCACAAATACTATGTCTTATTCCTTAGTTACATTTTCAGGACTCATGATATTTATTTCCTTATGATTCATATATTATGATCTACCAAGATATATCTCATAACTCATGTTTATGATATTTTATATATAGGTTATGATCTCCTAACATTATGATTACATTCTCATACCCCTATGTTCATGTTTATGCTTACATGTCTCCCTTGTTTACCCTTACTGAGAATCTGATCTCACCCCTTTTTATGTTTCCTTTCCCCAAGTTATAAAGAAATATTTTAGGTAGAAGTAATAAAGGTAGATATTTTTATGGGAGATGTTGAAGATCTTTCACCGGGATATTTTATTTAGTTTTCCAAGTTTCCAAATACACTAAACTATTACATCCATCAAGCATGTATTTTTGTGATGTACTGAATATTCATGTAAAATGATGCAATATCCATGTATTCTAAGCCCAGGTTGCTATTTTTTCCCTAGGTGGTCTTATTAGATCTTTAATTCATGTTTTTTTGGTTAGGTTATAAATTATTTTCCATTGTGTATTGTCTCTAATCTTTAAAGTTATCGGGTTTCCTTATATGTTTTGAATTATGCGTCATTTTTTGGGACTTCAATGACTTTTTGGGGCCATAAATTGTTATGGTGGGGATAATTTTCACACATCAACCTTAATTTTACTCATTATTTTATTTATTTATTTATTTTTATCCTCTACCTATAATTATAGGTTGAAATATTCTTAATTTTACAAAATTTTAATGTTTCGGGCAAGATGCACAATTGGAGCATGATTAGTGATAACTGCGTGACATACCCATGAAAAAACCCACAACATGATTCAGACATGATCACATGTTTGTATAATAGTTTACCTAAGTATGCGGTTAAACTATATGATGTTCTCTATGTGTGTCCAACAAAGGACATACAGTTGTCACATAGTTTGGTAAACTATGTGGCAACCGGGCAATTTTCCTATAATTTTAAAATGATAAAAATTATGTCCCACCCCTCTCGAATTAAACCCTCCTTTCCCCTTATCCTTACCTAATCATGAAGACATAAACTGATAGGGTAACTAGGAAACCTCCCCCTTTCCCCCTCCCCCCATAATTTTAGATCTTCTTCTTTGATTTTAGCGATTTATTCAAGGTTTTAGCCTCCTTTTCTCTCTTTTATCCCTTCCTTATTTTCTTCTTCTTTTTATCTTACTATGGTTTAGTGTTGGTTAAACCCTGTGTGGGATTTGATTTTAATTCCTTGTGTGTTTGGTTCCTAGTATGTTCATACTCCTCATCAAGCCTTCCTCTCATTTTATTTGAAGTTTATACATCATATATGCTTGACCTAGGTAAGTATTTCCATTTATTTTCTTTTTCTTAAAACTCCATGTTGTGATTTAGGTTTATAAAATGGTTTTCTATTGAAATTATGCTTATTAAGAATTAGTATAAGTGTTTAAAAGGATTTATCAAGATGATGGTTATTTTAAAAATGGAGGTTTCAAATCTTTATTTATTCTATGTAGGAAATTTATGGGCTTTGAGGGGTTGTAGTTTGGGAATTCCTTTCCAATAGACTTTAACATGTGTTTTGACTTTGATTTTATATTGTTTATTTATTATTAAAGTCTATAGTACTTTTATAATTATTTAAAAAGTTTTTTCCTTTATCTTCTTATATCCTATTGATTTTGATTATTCTAAAGTAGGATTTCATCCTTTAGTTTTAAAGAGGTTTTCAAATATAATTTGATTTAAAATTGGTTTTTCAAAGGAATTTCAAAGTATGATTTCTAAAGTATTATCCAAATGCCCATTTAGAATCTTAAAAATGGGTTTGTAAATATTAGTTATTTTCAAATGGTTTTCAAAAATATTTTTTAAAATAGTAGTACTGGTTTAAAATTCAAGGTTAGGTAATCACTTTATACAAACGGTTTGTCCAAGAATGAGTTACACCCTTAACTTAAACCCCACCGAGTTACATTTAAGATGGGTTTAATGATTTTATGTGTTTAATATTATTTTTTAAGTGAATTTAAGTGAGTGCTTAAGTGGAAAGGGTGTAAGAGTGTGGGTTGAGGTATGGAATTTTCATGGTTATTTTGTGATTATTTATTAATGTGCATCATGTGGTTCACACATCCTTTCTCGCCCATTATTTCTAATATCATGGGGATCCTAGGAATTTTAGTGGGAGATTGAGATATGTTTGTTAAACATTTCCTGATGAGATAGACTTGTATCATCTATCCTAGGACCAGTACCAACTAGAGGGGTTCCACTGGTGATCCTTATTGAGAGTAAATCAGTTGGTTATAAACTATGAATACTTTAATAGGTAAGATGATGATTCCATCTAAGTACGTATAGGATCTTCTCATAGGATTTTTAGGAGTTTCCCATGATTTTAAACACTTTTCCTTGAATTATCTACTTTTTTACTTGATGATGCTTCTACTTTATTTTTTATTAGTGTTCCATCATGTTATATGTCAGTTATTACTATCTCTTTTATGGTTTTTTAAAATAAATCCTTTATTTGGTATCCTTTAATTGATATTGGGGTCTAGTTTATGATTGATTTTGATCTTTATGCATTTCATTACTTGTTCTTTGGTATTCTTGATGCTTAGTTATATTTTTATATTTTACATTTAGGTTGATCAAAGTAGAACACTCAATAAGGGTGAATTGAGTTTCCAATTAAAATTTTTGTTAAAAATAATTTAAAACCTAAATCCCCAAATTTGTAAAATAAGCCTATTTAACTGAAATACTAGAAGAATATAATTTGATCTTTCAAAAATCTTATTAGAAGTTTGATCATAACTCGGTTAAAACAGGTTCCAAACTCTTTTAACTTTTGAAACGGATTTACTTATATCAAACAAAATATATAAAGACAAATTAAATCTAATTATCAAAGTAATGTTTTTCTATTATAGTTTTGAAAATAGATACTAGTTTTTTTAAAATAGTGAAAACAAAATAGGAACAACACATAGTAAAATAAATTCAACAGGTTCAATCTTAATCAGAGACCTAGTCCTCTCCACTTTTCAATCACCAACTACCAAGTAGTTTATTAAATAATAAAATAATTCATAACCTAGATTGGGTTTTATAAAAGAAATAGATCATAATAAATTCCATGATACACAGATCCTCTTCCATAGTTCTACATGGGAGTAATAAATGAATAACAACTACTCATAGGAATTCCAGGATATACAGGCCCTTCCACATTTCATCATGGAGTAAAAATGTATAATAATGAGAGAAATGTCTAACAATCTCCAATAAAATATAAGAGTCTATGTTTTATGAATAAACATAGTAAAATAAAACACATATCGATAAGTAATATTGAACAAAATGAACAAAGGATAGAAAGTGTGAAGATTTGTTACAAATCAGTCTAGTCATCTTTGGTTGATCAACTGTCTTTGAATTAATATTTGAAAATATTCAATTGATTTTTCATAGAAAAGTATGTAAAATAGAGCATCATAGAATGTTCTATGTAAGTCCTATATGAGTCACTTTTCTTTTTCATACCTTTCTTAGAGATCAGTGCATGTTTTATATTTTATCCATAATATTTTTCCATGTGTAGCTCTCCTTTGTAAAGAGAACTCCATCTCAAAATAGTCATTGGAGAACATTTATTACAGTCTTAATTACACCAAATTTTCAATTAATGATTCAAAATATAGACATTGAGGATTTGAAAAATACTCTTCTACTTGAGTTATACATGATCAGTTGTATTCAATTAAATCATGGTTACTTGGAATGGTCGATTGGCAGATTCAGTTAGCATGATCAGTTAGCATGGTCAGTAGATTTTTTATTGTGGTCACTTCTTCTGTTCATGTGGTAGGTTCCTTTATTCATGTCGTAGTCTCATATCTTTACATGTTCACTTCATTACTTCATGTGGTAGGTTTCTTACTTCACACAATCACTTCATTTTTTATTGTGGTAGGTTCTTTTATTCATGCGGTTACTATAATATAGACACACTATTAGTTCATGACTTAGAGGAATTATACTCACCTATCACATGGTAGCTTTCTTGTTCATGTGGTAGGTTTAGTACACATACAGACACATGAAATTCAATTCATGGTCATTTCATGACTTGGGAAGAGTTTTATCATTTGATTCATGGTCATTTTTTTCATGTGATTAGTTAGAGTAAAAAATGTGGTAGGTTCCACATGGTCACTTGACCTTCACGGTTAGTTTAGCTTCACCACATGGTAGGTACATTATACATGTGGTAGGTTTCCATGGTGGGTCAAGAATTAGCTAGTTTTATCGATTTTGGCCAAAAAACTGTTGGCTGTCATAAAATATGAAATTCATTAGAAACATAATAAACATGATTTGGAATCATTAAAATAAGGAGGTAATGCACTAAGTCAACAATCTCTTTATTTTTTATGATCACAAATCATGAAATATAAAATAAAATAGATTGAATACAATAGAAGCATATATTTTCCAAATATAATATATTTTAAAATAATTAACATATCATTTAATTCTTATAAAAAACGTAAATATTTTTATCTCTTCAATTAATTTTACAAATACTCACCCATTTGTGATTATCAAAAAGTGAAGAGTGGTTAAACTACAATAAGTAATAAAAGAGAAATGATAAAATAATTGATAATTATTTTAAGATAAAGATGAATAAGGTTATTTCATTAGTATCTATATATATTAAAAAACGATTTACAAAGTAAGTGTCCCTAATAGAAATCTTAATCAAAATTTGAATCTGAAACATCTCTAATCTCATTAAGGTTAATAGGATCTTTTTTTTAGATTCAGAGGCTGAGGTAGGTTGGGTATGTTGGATAGTGTAACATCCCACCCCACCTCATTGTCTTGAGGAGTGATGAGGGAGATACTAGGACTTAGGTGACATCCCAAAGACACCAAATGTTGGAAATAAATGCAAGGGACTCAAGAACATTTAGGGTATGATTTTCCCTTTTAAAGATAAAAAATAAAAATCACAAAAAAATAATAACCAAACAAACATCTATATGATGCATGAGTAAAAAATACAACTCAAAACATAACCAAACCAACAACCATATCAGAGTACAAGTGGAAACCAGACGACATACTCAAAGAGGACCAAAAGACCAAAAAACTCAAGACTCCAAAGTCACATCAACCAGAAACACCAAACCCGCTCCAAGATCTAACTCTAGATTTCAAGCCTAAGTAATCAAGAAGCATCACTAAGAACTGAGATACCTTGCCTTTACTTGTGTACCAATAGATGATATCTATAAACTGAAAATAGTTTCCAAGTATAGGGTGAGTCTAAACTCAATTAGATTTACCCAATTACTTCCCAACTCATAAAACTAAGAACTGGCACAGGCTCGAATCCCGCCAGACTTGGACATTGTGCATATTATGCACATAGCGATTCAAATCCATTGCTTAGTTGGGGAGTGTGGAGCACACCTGGGCTTGGCCAGGGCCCCCTTCGGGGGAGTCGGTGTTAGAAACCCACATTTTAGCCCATGGGGTGTTAGCCGAGTGGTACCCTCTAGTTGTACCCCTCGCTCTTCGTGGGAACTGGCACAGGCTCAAGTCCTACCAGACTTGGACACTGTGCGTATTATGCATAGGGCGATTCAAAGCCATTTCTTAGCTAGGGGGTGTAGAGCGCACCTGGGAATGGTCGGGGGGCCCGTTGAGAGTCAGTGTTAGCAACCCACGTTTTAGCCAATGAGCTCGTACCTGAGTGGTAAGGGCTTCTGGTTGGCATCCAAGAGACCCAGGTTCAAAATCAGGTGGAGGAAAATTTCCAGGTACTATAGTAGTACTATAGAAGACTGTAGTAGGTACTGTAGTAGTATTGTAGCAGTTACTGTAGCAGTATTGTAGCAGTTACTGTTCGGTATTGTATCATCCAAAACTATTCACCCAATTTGGGCCTTCGGGCCACCGGTTTGGGCCTACGGGTCTCAAGGGCCTTTGGGCCATCAAAAGGGATTTGGGACATAGGGCCTTCAGGCCATTGAGACTATGGAGTATCCCAATTCACACAGAGCAGGCTCCAAAAGAGGATCAAAATAATAATAATAGCAGTCACCAGAAGCAGAGCTAACCGAATTGGAAGAATAAGAGGTTATGGAAACCGCCATCGGGACTAGGCACCATGCAGCTTTGTATGGGAAAATTCTATCTGATTATCAATGCAAGGTGGGGAGATAGGAAATCAATGATGCAGAATCCAGGGAGGGGTAGTTCTAGTGGGTTGGGCCTACAGTTCATGTATTGGGCATGGTATGCCTCTGGGCCTTCAGGACAAGTATTGCAAGTCATGTCGAGCCTTGTGCCTTGGGCCTACAGGTCATGTATGGGTTCCCCTTCAACCCTTAAAAAGGGGATTATCCATAATAAAATAAAAAAAATATGGCCTTCGAGCCATTTGAAAAAAACTTATTATCTCATCTTATATAACAATTTTAATCAGTAAAAATAGTTCATATCAAATACATAAACCAATTTTCAAAGGAAAGAATCAAAAATCCTATAAACCATTTCTCTTTTGATTAAGAACATTCTTTTCCATGTACACACACACAAGCTTGGTGTTACCATTGACGGTGGAACATCACATCCCTACTCTATCCCATCTTTGATGGTGGTAATTCATGACCATTATCCATCCTAATCAACTCACACCTAACTATTTATTCCAACATCATTCTAATTCATTTACCAAAAACCAATTTTCATTCCAAACATTTAACATAAAATAATTTACTTCTTTTAAATCATTTCAACAAATACTTCACATGCATCAAACCAAACCATAATTTTAAAATCACTATTTTAAAATTATAAACAAAGGGTTTTCCAAAAACCAATCAAATTTCCAAAATTTTGAAGCCAATACCAAAACAACATTTCTATCAAGATTCACACAATAATTTCACAACCATATCAAGAAAATAATTTAATTAAAAATAATCCTTAAAATTCTAAATCAATTAGAGTAAAGAGAAAATCCACCTACTTCACAATGGTTGGAGAAAATGAAGAAAAAAACAACAAAACTTAAAGATCTGATCATAACTCTCATTCCCTTCATGATGAATTTGGGACTCTAAAAAACTTTGATTCACCTAAGTATCACTCCCTGATCAAATGGGATCATCTCTCATGCCTTGAAAGAAAAGGGAATTCAAGTAATGGGAGGGTTAAGGGAAAAATGAGATTCAAAAGGCTTAATTCATATTAGATCAACTTTTTAAGGAGGGACAACTATACAATACATGGTTGAGCTGCACGGTTTGTAAAACCATGTGGTGATACTATCTTAAGGTCATACCATGTATGGTTGGATTGCATGGTTAGACAAACTATGCGCTAACTGTGTATTTACCTCTATTTTAAGATGCATGATTTATCTTGGTAGTTTTCATGGTTTGGAAAAAACTATGCACCAACTATGAACCTACTTAGTGTCCACTATCTTCACATGCATTTTTTCTTGGAGATTCTGTAGAGTTTATACTAATTGTTTACAAATAGTGAACTTCTAGAAAACCCTTCAAAACATTCCAAACCCCTTGGAACCACTCAAAACTTAACCCGTATATTATACTGACTCAAATTAAATGAATAAAGGGTTATGTACCTAAAACCTAGGGTGATAAATTCTCCCCTCAATTGGACTTTCTATCCCAAAAAAGTACAAAATTCCCCGTTGGCCTAGAAGATTTCAGTCCATTTCTCCACCATTTCCTTCTCATGCTCCCATGTTTTTTCTTGAATCCAACTATGTTTCCATAAAACCTACACTATACCAATAATTTTCTAATATAAGATCTTCTCTTTCCTATCCACAATTTATACCAACACATGAATAAACACATCTAGATTTAGGTTAATATGATCCCATAAAATTACATGGTTAGTATCAGGTTGGTGATTCTTTAACTAAGACACATGAAACACACTATTCATTGAATTGAACCGTGGTAGAAAATATAAATAATATTCTACCTCACTAACTCATTAAAGTATCTCAAAATGGCCTATGTATCGCTAAGATAAATTTCCCTACTTACCAAAATGATGATGCCCAATCCTTGGAGAGATTATCAAGAACACGTGATCACTCACCTCAAATGACAAAGGTTATCGATGATGATATGCATAATATTTATAGAGACTCTAATCTATCTCCCTTCTCTTTCTAATAAAATGAATCACATCTATTGTCTCTTGCATAAGGTTGGGTCTAATTAATGAATTATCACCTATTTCCTCCCAATAGAGTGGATAATGGTAAGGATGCCCATACAATGCTTCAAAAGGATACATATGTATTGAGGCTTGGAAACTATTATTATATGAGAACTCTACTGATGGTAATTTCTCCTCCCATAAGCCACCAAAATATATTACACGATCCTTAATCATGTCCTCTAACATTTTTATTTTCCATTCAAACTTTACATCCATTTGGGGATGATTAGTCGTACTCATAGTCAATTGTGTTCCAAGATATTTCTGTAAGGATTTCTAAAAACAAGACATAAACCTAGGGTCTCTATCTGATACAATCAAGACTAGAATTCCATACATCTTTATAATTTATTGAATTTAGATTTTAGAAATTTATTCCACCAAATTAGTTTCATGAATAGAGAGGTAATGATCTAACTTCATGAGTCGATCCAAAAATCACCTATATGGCATCGTGTTTTCTAACCATCCTTGGTAGACCTGTTACCAAATCCATGGTTATCTACTACCATTTCAATATAGGAATTGGTAGGGACTGTAGCATATCTACTGGTCATTGTTGTTTTGTCTTTACTAGATGAAAGGTGAGGCATCTTGAGATATACTCAACTACAGCTCCTTTCATGTCATCCCACCAGAAATGTGCATTCAAAACTTTATACATTTTTTGAATCCTAGGGTGAACTTCCCATATCGAATGGTGGTATGAACTAATAAAATATTCTTAACAATCCAAAGGTATGACTATATGATTTCAAAATCACAAAACTAAATTCTCATCCATCTTCCAACCCTCAATGGTCTCTCCACCATTAAGTTTTGATCTCATAGTAACACAATCAGTATCGAATGTCTGAGAAATATTAAATAGCTCAACCAAATCTAGAAAAAACAAAACTAGAAAAAAACTACAACACTGCCTTGTTATGCGTATTCTAGATACACATCTTCTATGACTGAAATTGGTTTCCACTGGTGTAAAGCCTCTTTATCCAATTGAGCATATGAATTCCTTCTTAATTTATCTACCACATAGTTTCCTTTAACTAGTGTATGAATTAAGTTTAAGTCAAACATCTGTAGATACTCCATCCATTGGCTCTATCTTAAATTCAAATATATTTGTGAGAAAATATATTTCAAACTCTTATGGTTCATAAACACTGTGAATTTCTCACCAAAGTGATAATGATGCCAAGTATTCAAATCATGGACCACAAAAACTAATTCCAAATCATGTGTTGGGTAATTATTCTCATGTAACCATAATTTTCATGAACCATAAGCAATAAAATGATCTCCCTGCATGAAAAAACATCCTAACCCAGATCCTGATGCATCACAATATACTACATAGATCTATCTAGACTCTAGTAACATGAGTATAGGTGCTGATGTAAGTCTAACCTTAAGTTATTGAAAGTATTTATGACATTCCTCATTCTGGATTCCTTTTATCATCAAATTTGTCATTAGTGATTCCAAATGTGAAAAATAACATACAAAACATATTTAGTATCCCATTAATCCAAAGAAACTATGTATCTCAAAGACATTATTTGATAGTTTCCAGGAGATAAAAGCTTCTATTTTTATGGATATATAGAAATTTATTTTCATAAATGACATGGCCAAGAAAACATACCACTTATATCCAGTAATCACACTTTGTTTAATTAGAATATAGATGATGTTCCCATAAGATACCCAACACTATCTTCAATTGTTTCTCATGATCCAATTTTGTTCTGGAATATACTAGTATATCATTAACAAACACTACCACAAAGTAATCTAGATATCTATGAAATATATCATTCAGAAATTCCATAAAGATGGGTGGTGCATTCGTATTACCAAAATGCATAACAACATATTCTTAATGGCCATATCTAAGTCTGGAAGCTTTCTTCGAAATATCCTCCTTCTAAACTCTCAATTAGTAATATCTTGAAAATAAGTCAATTTTTTAGAACCACTTAACTTCCCTCAATTGATAAAATTGATCATAAATTCATTTAAGGGGATACCAATTCTTTATCATAACCTAGTTAAGCTTACAATAATCCAAAAAAATCTAAGATTCCCATCTACCTTCTTCACAAACAGAACCAGTGTTTCCCAAGGAGATATACTCAGTTGAATAAAATATTCACTTTCAAACTCTTATAACTAGTATTTAAATTCCCTCAATTATTTTAATTATATGCGATAAGACGTAAGTGATATAGGATTGGTCCCTGGTAGGATATCAATCATAAACTCCACTTCACTTTTGGGTGGAAACCCAGATGAATTATCTAGGAAAACATCAGGTTACTGGTCAATAATAATTGGAAAATATCCATTCCCAATATCATAAATAGATACCAAGGTAAGAATTTCCAACTAATAAGAGATGGTTCCGACCATTGGTGCCAAAATTCCTTCTTTACTAGGATTTACACCCCAACCTCCTATAAAGAGATGCTCGATGCCATCTAGATATGTGAAACCAACCTTTTGGGCATAACAGTTGATGTGGGCCTTCAAATATTTCAACCTATCCATACCCAAAATCAATTCATATGCATCCATATCAAGTATAGATAAATACTAAAGAAACCTATCCCCATTGATAGTTATGGAACAATATTTACACATAAAGGCTCGATATTCTCTTTATCCAAGATGAGTTTGTGGTTTTAAAATAGAATGCATCATCTCAACAGAAAAACTCACATTATCAACAATACAAGAAGCAATAAATGAGTGGAACGTTCTTATATCAAGAAAATATTTCATAAGGGTATAATTTAAAATAATTTAACCTCTCACCATATAATTACAAGATTGATCATCCACGATAATTTTCTCAGATCCATATGATTTCTTACTCATTTCACTTTTTTCTTTGTTACCCTGTTGAGATTTCATTGGTTGAGGATTCATTTTTTTCCTAGAATAACCTTGGATCACTCTATTATAATGAAGAGAAATATTCTATTTCACTTGTCCCATCAAGGCATAGTATGCCTGAGAAGCGTGATATGTGTATATAGCACCAGCCATGGAGAACTGTGACAATAGAACTAAATATATCTTGTCTTTTTGTAGTTGTGACACGATCTAGGTGGTGACATACAATCTCTTTCGATGTAATCTAGTAAACCACACTGAAAACATCTCAACTTACTTTTGGATCAAGGATAAATATTTACTAATCCCATGGTCTGATTATAAGGTGTTCCACCACTCTAGAAGTAAGTTTACCTATTCCTCTTATTCCCAACATTAGAGTTCCCACCTATTACTATAAGAATAAACATGATCCCTCCAACCATATCTCTCGATATTTCCCTTTATGTTATAGTATATATATTGAACATCTCTATATAATACAATATACAAAGAGTGAAAATATTTGAGTGAATATATAGTCGTAATCCTGACTCAAAAATGTATTCCTTCAACGATGAACCTGAAGCAACTTCCAGGGGAAAGAGTACTAAATTCATAAATTTTGCTTCATACTTTATCACTGAGAGATTATCTTGCTTCAAACTGAATAATTCCATTGTTCTAGTAATCTGAAATCCATGAGGACATAATTTCTTGTTAAAAAATTATTCAAAATGCTTCATGTCATGCCTTGGTCCAATTTAGCATAAAATGATAATTCCCACCATTGGCATGCCAAATCCTCTAGTATATATGTTTCCAAATTCACTTTCAACTTTTCTAGTTTCCCAAGGAAATAAAATATTATATTCATCCTATTTAACCAGACTTCTGCTTTTCTTGGATTAAAATCCCCTCAAAATAAGGATGGATTCTTCTTTTAGAGATGAATTGAATGGTCCATTTATCTTGGTTACTCATTCATATTACCCTTATCCATGGCCTATAAATCCTAGAAAATGCTTTGAACTAGCTATTGGTTTACCTATGGCTCAGGTGCAACTATATTTTTAGTAGCCTCTTTCGATTGGTTTTTACGATGCCTACTTAGTTCCATTCACTATAACCTGAACAAAACTTTATTTAGTCTATCTCATTAGCAACTAAAGGCTTAGTAATTCCAATTTACCACATCAACATCTCTTACAACATATCTTTACACAATTAAACCATCATCAATATTTCAACCATTTTTTAAAATATTATAACCATGTTTTTCAATACGTCTATTTTATCATTATAAAAAATCACACTTTTTGTCCATTTCATAAAATTGTTTACTCAAAATGAACAATGAAGTACTATTGTAAAGTCTTAATATGAATTCATATCATGAAAATATAATTGGATAAACTCATGATGATGAGGGGATAACTTACCTAGAAGTGTCTAAAAACACTCATGTACCCAAATTACCTGGTAACTTGAAGTTCAGTATAAAGAGGTTAGCTGTGACTTGTTATGCTCTACATTTCAAGTTACAAAAATTTTACTCTTTACTACCATCTGAATAGATATAATGATACTATTTCTAACTCCAGGATCAAACAAAACTAACATAATTTCCTATTTCAAGGTCTGAATAATGGTGATACCATTTTTTCTAGAAAAATAGACAATGTTGATACCATTTTTTATGTCAAGTATCAAAAAAACTAATTCCATTTGTCTCAAAAATATATTTGGACTAATCAAAACTGATATCATTTGTCTTAAAAAGATATTTGGACCTACCAATATTGATTCCATTTATCTCAAAAAGATATCTGGACTGACCAAGACTAATACCATTTGTAACATCTCACCCCTCTTCATTGTCTTGAGGGGTGAAAGGGGACTTACTAGGCCTTAGAGGACATCCCCAAGACACCAAAGGCTAGTAATAAATGTCAAGGGACTCAAGAAAATTTGGGGGATGGTTTTCCATTTTAATGTTAAAACTTCAAAACCACAAAAAACAATAACCAAACAAACATTTATATGATTCATGAGTATAAAATATAAATCAAAACATAATTAAACCAACAACCATATCAGATTATAATCAGAAACCAGAATACATACTCAAAGAGGACCAGAAGACCATAAAAATAAAAACTCCAAAGTTACATCAAATAAAAACACCCAACCTGCTCCAAGATCTAACTCCACATGATAATCCTAAGGTATCAAGAATTTCCACTAAATAATTAATACACCTTGCCTTTACCTATGTCCCAATAGATGATACCCGCAAATGCACAATAGTTCCCAAGTAGGGGGTGAGTCTAAACTCAGTAGGATTTCCCCAATGACTTCCCAACTCATGCCACTAGGAAAAAACTTGTTAGAAAATTTTACAAAAAAGTTTTTAAGTAGTAAAAATAGTTCATATAAAATACATAAACCAGTTTTCCATGGAAATAATCAATAAATAATTTAAACCATTTCTCTTTTGATTTGGCACATTCTTTTCCATTTACACACACACACTCAGGCTTGGTTTTACCGTTTATGGTGTAACTTTACATCCACAATCTAACCCATTTTTATGGTGGTACTTCACGACCATTATATATCCCAATAAACTCATACCCAACCATTTATTCCAACATCATTCCAATACATTTACCAAAAACCAATTTTCATGCCAATCATTTAACATAAAACCATTTCCTACTTTTAATGAATTTAAAACATACTTCGCATGCATCAAACCAAACCACAATTTTAAAATCACCATTTTAAAATTATAAAAAAAGGTTTTTCCAAAAACCAATCTACTTTCCACAATTTCTAATCCAATATCAAAATAATATTTTCATCAATATTCTCATAATAATTTCACAACCATTTCAATAAAATCATTTAATTAAAGATATACTTCATGTTATAAATCAAGTGGAGTCAATATAGAATCCACCTACCTCATAATGGTTGAAGAAAATGAAAAATAGTATAATAAAACTTCAATATCTAATCATAACTCATATTCCATTCATGATTAATCTAGTATTCCAATGCACTTTTATTTTCCTAAGGATCACTAACGGATTGAGGGGGATCATCTCTCAAACCTTGGGAGAAAAAGGAATTTTATTTATGGGAGGATTAATGAAAAAAAAGTTCAAAATGATTAATTTAGATTAGATCCAATTTTTAAGGAGGGCCAACTATACATCGCATGGTTAGGTTGCATGGTTTGGAAAACTATATGCCAATCATGTGGTACTACTGTCTTAAGACCATACCTCACATAGTCAACTTGCATGGTTAGAAAAATTGTGCGCTAACCATGAATATCCCTCTATTTTAATATCCATGGTTTCTCCTAGGAATTCACATAGTTTTTTCTAAATTGTATGCCAATTGTACACCTACCCAATTTCCATTGTCTTCCCTTACACAGTTTCTTGGATATGTTTTATGATTTCTACTAATCATGTACCTCTAGAAAAGACTTAAAAACATGTCAAAACCCCTCGTAACCTCCCAAAACATAACCCATACATTATATAGACACAAAATACATGAATAAAGGATCATGTTCCTAAAATATAGGGTACTAAAAGAAGTCTATGGTATAAAATTTTTAACAGGGTCCTGAATTACCACACGCCCATAAATTGGAAAAAGTTGTTAGACTGCTTATCTAGGAGACATGCCAAAAGGGTTAATTGTAGAATATGGAGTGACTATAAGGGTTGAGTTGATATGTAATGAAGGTGTGAAATTATTGTTGTAATATAAGTGTATAGTTAAGGTTCCAATAGTTAGGTAAAATTATTAATCACCTTAGATCTATGCTTCATTACTTAAAAGCAGTCTGCTTTATATTCCATAAAATATTCTTGAACAGGAGTAAGGATTTTCATATTTTACACTTGTGACTTGAAATATTGGTTCAAAGGAGGCATTATAAAATTATTATCCAATTATCTGAACATATCTTTCACATATGACTTGGTGAAGATTTGGCTAAGGTATAATTTTGTGGCCTTTTTGACAGTTTCTCTATCTTTTCTATCTTTTTCGACATCCTTTCTTACTATAACAAAAGTCTTAGAAAAATGAGTTTGAAATCCTTCAAACACTTCTTCCATTATTTTTTTGAAATTAATCAAACAAATATTTTAATGAATCTTTTATGAGTTCTATTATTCTACTTTCATCAACAGATAACTATATAGGAGGAATATGAGGTGGAGCAGTAGATGTAAAAGCTTAAAAATTTTAATTTAAATACCTTTGGTATAGCTAAAACATAATATCATAAAGGTATTCATACAAATCTCTTATTTATTATTTTAATTCCACAATATCATTTATAATTAGATCCATCTTGAGATGAAATCTAGGCTGAAGATAAGCAATGAATGAAGTCACTACCCAGGAGATATCTTCTTTCTTAATTGGGTCCATAAGACATGAAAAACCAATAAAGGTTCTATCATAAATCCTATAAGATATTATTTGAAATTATAAAAAAAAATATTTTGTAACATTGGAAGTGGAAAGAAAAAAAGAAGTATCCATAGTTATTGAAGGATATGGATCATAAGTCAGCTTCCTACTATCATCCTTAATATTTATAGACCTTAGTCCCGCAGATTGAACTTCCTCCTCATCAAATACATCCTTGGTAACCTCATGAATCTATCCTAAGAGATCAAATAGGTGTTTTTTTATTATTTTTCATGGGTTATTAAACTATCTTGTTTGGAGTAGGACCAAATAAATCTTCCAAAGTTTGGTATAATGAAGTTATATGAGAGACCTAAAGTCCATTCTGAGGATCTATATCAGAAATCAATGATACTTCTAAATATCTCTAAGAAAAAGGGATGTAAAGTATATTATACTCAGTTGAACTCCCCCTAAGGTCATCATCACTACAATAAAACTTTGAAGAGTCTAGTCCAAGCATAATTGATCTTGGGGAATTATCCTCCTTAGAAGGTGCCTCTAGTATACTTTGTCCAGGAGAGCTACCAATATAAAGATACATATCTAATTTATCTTCATATTATTTAGATTCACCAAAATCATCTCATCTAGGATCATCCACATAACCACTAACAAACACTATAGTTTCAACAAAGTCCTCATCTTCTAACTCATCTTCATGGGGTGGTAAAGGTAGCGGAGAGTCGGTTGGTCCAAAATAAAAAATAGGTTAGGTCCCACTATCATCCTCATGGGTTACCCTAGCTTCCTCATAAATATCAAAAATATCCATCTCTTCTTCCATATAAATAACATAATCAACTTTATTAGAATAATACTCCACAAATTTATTTTGATCAATACCTGGATTCACTGCTAAGTTCTACTATTTTTGGTCTTTTAGTGTTCCATTTCTAGTCTATTCTTCCAAATAATTTTTAAATTTAAAATGGGAATAGTTTACAAGGTAATAACTCTAATAGTCTTCATATTCACCCTTATATGGAACAAATAATATCTTTTCCAAATGTTTTGAATAAAAATCAAAAGCTTTCCCATTCAACATTATCCTAGTGGGGTCTCTTTTCTCTCTAGGAAAAAATTTAAAATGTGCATAAAATTATTTAAACAACCTTAGATAGAATGGATTGCCATTTTCTTTGAACAACTCATACCATATTTGAGTTTGAATCACTTTCCAAAATAGATATTTTATTAATGGTATCCACTGAGCATCGACTTCTTTCTCAGCACATACTAGTCAATCAACTAAATGTGGGTTGTATCTTCACTAAAATACCATGCTACTTTGATCCTTTTTTGATTTCTCTATTTTAGGTGCTTTAGCGGGAGGTTTGTAATTGGGATCATGCTTCATTATTAGAATTTTATCACTTCGATTCGAACTCAGAAGGTTCAGGTTCCAAAGAGAGGTTCGAGACAGGAGGATTTCAAAAGGAAGAAAGAGGTTTTAGAGAAAATACAAATAATGATTAAGATTCTAATTTGAATTTTATTTCAATAATTTAGAGATATAAAATAAGAATAAACATAAATAAAATCCGGTCAAAATAACTTGAGAAAAATTATAAGTACATAATAGACATATTATGTATGCTAATCGTGAGCTCATGGAAACTTAGACATGATAGGTCTATTGATCGTGTATTCATGGTAAGTATACAAACCATATGAGTTAAGTGTTCATGGTAGATAATGTAGTGATCATGTGATCTAAGTCTCATGGTAGGTATAGTGAGCATGTGAGTAAATATTCTTGGTAGTTATAGTGACTTCATGACCAATTGGTCACTATTAATTTACTAACCATATGAACAAAAACTCAAGGTCACTTAATTGGCCATTTGGTCTATACTTTATGGTTACTCTAAGAGAAATCTCAACAAATATAAGTGTAATAATTTTTAATAATAATTCAAATAAATACAATGGGTAAAACTAAATTGAAAGAATTAAAAATAGATTATAATTCCTAATTCATGTCAGATATAATTTATTCTCTTAATATTAAAAGGACTTATAAATATATTAGTAATCTGATGTTCTATACCAATGAATTAAATAGTAATATATCCCTTTTGAAAATGATCTATCAAAAATTTATGTCTTATATCGATATTTTTTTCATTTAATGAGATATAAGATTCTCATAGGTTTTAATAGCACTTATATTATCACATTTTATAGGGACATGTTATAATTGATTTCCATAGTCTAATAATGTATTTTTTATCCATAGAAACTATGCAAAATACTGCCTATAACTATGTACTCATCTTTAGCAGTGAATAATGAAATTGAGTTCTATTTTCTAATACACCATGAAACTAGAGACTTACCCAAAATGTGACATGTTTTAGAGGTTCTTTTTTAGTATAACTTAAAACTACCAAAATATACATCTGAATAAATCACTAAATCAAATGTATGTCCTCTAAAATAAAACATTCCTTAATCAGTTATAATTTTGAGGTATTTAAAAATTATTTTGATGGCATGTGAATGTGATTATTTTTTATTTGATTGAAAACATACACACATGCACACACTAAACACAATATTAGGTCATCTAATAGTTATGTATAGTAAAATTTCAATCATACCTCTGTATGTAGTTTGATCAGCTAGTTTCTCAGTTTCATCAAGATCTAGTTTACAGCTTGTACTCATGGGAGTATCACTACATTTAGTTTTATCCATACTAAAATGTTTTAAAATATCTTTAGTCTAATTTATTTTATTTAAAATTATTCCTTCTTTATTTTGAAAATTGTGAAAACCAGGGAAGAGTTTCAACTCGCCCATCAAACTCATTTCAAATTCATTTTGTACTAATTTTAAAATTTTAGTACACAAAGAGTTTTTGGATGATCCAAAAATAATATCATCAATATATATTTAAAATAATAAAAAGCCTTTGGAAATTATCTTAATAAATAATGGAGGATCATAAATTCCCTTTAAAAACCCTTTAGAAATCAAAAAATATCTAAGATTGTTATACCAAGTCCTAGGATCTTGTTTTAAACCATACAAAGCTTCAGTTAATTTAAAAACATGATTTGAAAAAGGAGTATTTTGAAATCCAGGGGTTGTTCTACAAAAACATCCTCAATTATATAACATTTATAGAATCAATCTTGACATCCATTTGATATAATTTGAAATCCAAATATACTACATAGGAAAGAAACATTCTGATGACATCAATTCTAGACACTAATGTAAAGGTTTCCTCATAGTCAATACATTCCTATTAGTTATACCATTTTTCAACAAATATAGATTTATTAATAATTATAGTTTCAGAATCATCAACTTTATTCCTTAATACCCACTTCGCACCAATTTTTAGAAAGTTATTAGGTCTTTATGATAATTTATAGACTTTGTTTCTTTCAAACTATTTCAATTATTCTTGCATTTATATTTCCCATAATTCATCATATATGGCTTCTGTGATGTTTTTAAGTTCAAGTTGTGAAAAGAAAGATTGATATTTAACTAATTTCTAAGAGAATCTCTAGTCCAAGTACATTTATCTAGATATCAAATTGTGGTATATAAGGGATGGTCTCTATTATTCCTAATGGTTCTAGGGGTAAAAGTATTTGATGATTCATTTTCTAGATCTGGTTCAAATAGGTCTTTTATACTGGTTGATTTTTCTATAACAGGTTTCACATAATGGTCACTAATTTTGGTTTGAGGCATTGATATTCTAATTTGAAAGATCATCCTTAAGGTATTCTAAAGATGTCTTAGGTTTATGTGGACTTGTTTCATCGAATTTTACATAAACAAATTCTTCCACAAGTTTGGTTCTTTTATTGAATACCCTATATGATTTACTGGATGTTGAATAACCAAAGAATATTCCTTCATCACTTTTGGATTCAAATCTATCTAAATTTTCCATTCTGTTGAGAATAAAGACCATGTACCCAAAAAATCTAAAGTAATTTTCCTTGGTTTTCTCCCATTACATAGCTCATATAGATTTTTCTTTAAGAGTGGTCTCATAATAACTCTATTAATAATATAGTAAGTTTTATTCATAGCCTCTTCCCAAATCTAAATAGATAAATCATACTCATTAAGCATGGTCTAGGAAATTTCTTGAAGAGTTTTGTTTCATATTTATATAACACTATTCTATTGTGGGATCCTGAGAGTAGAAAAGTTGATATTATAGACATGTTGTGAGCATAAAGATTAAAATTATTGATTTTTAAAATCATGATCATGATCAATTCTTAAGATCTTAATAAAAACTCCACTAATATTTTCTATATGTTTTTCATATTTGGAAAAATAAGAACAAGCCTTACTTTTTTGAGATAAAAAGAATATCTAGGTGTATCTAGAGAATTTATCTGCAATAATATAAGCATAGTTCTTCCCATTTAAGCTTTAAAATCTCTAGGGTATAAACAAATTCATGTGAACCAACTTTAGGGGTTGATAAGTTGAAAATTATTTCCCTGGTTTGAAAGTGATCTTATGTTGCCTCCCTTTTTAATATGGGTTGCAGACTTTGTCTGTTGGGAATTAAAATTTAGTAAGATCCTTAGATAAACCTTTATTAGTTATCTTTATAAGTGAGTGAAGGTTATAGCGTCCAAGTATCCTATTATAAATCCAAGACTCTTTGTGAAATGCACTTAAAAAATAAATATTTTGAGAAAATAATGAATTCAAATCAATAACATAAACATTATCATTACATAAGGCAATAAAAATTAAAAAATTCTTATAATCATAAATTTTTCAAGAATTATTTTCAAATTTTACATGACAACCATTATCACATGACCATAAGATTCTAATCATGTTATAATTTATACCATTAACAAAAAAATAGAAATTAAAATAGTACTAGAATTTCTTATTTTATTGAGTCTGATTTCTTTCCTTTAGAGTTGTCACCAAAAGTGACATTTATAACATCAATGTTGATAAGGTTCTTAAATATCTATTAGTACCTAGTCATGTGTCTAGAACATCCACTTTTTAGATACCATAAGTTTTTAATGTCACTCTTCAAGTTAGTTTCCTACATAAAAATATAAACCATAAATTATTTTTGTAACCATATTTTATTGGGTACAAAAATGTTAGTAACAAAATCCTTAGGAATCCATGACGATTTAATTGGTTTTATATAAATAGACTTTATAATTCTATAAATTAAAACTTTCCTTGTTCCATATGAATAATAATTTTTTACTAAGTTGATAATACTTGAACTAGAAACAAATTTATTCTTTTAAATATTTCTCTATCTTGGTTTGTAACCAATCCCAGTGGTACACTTGGGTGTGGTTTGTTTAGCAAGAAACCTTGTAAGGGTTTCTCTAACATTTTTAAATATTTCTATATCTTTATTGAGTTTTTCATTGTAAATTTTTAGTTAATTTTTTTCCTTCAATAACTATTCATTTTTTCCTTTTCTATAGAAAATTAATATTTAAATTGGATAGACAAAGCATGATGCTTCTTTCAACTTTTATATTTATATTTTATTTCATTGAATATTTCTTCTAGAATATTATAGTACTCAAATAAATATTCATTTCTCATGTTTTAATCATAAATTTCATCATTAGAAAGATTTTAAATATTAAAAAGAGATGTAGAAATATTATTTAGTACCTTAGATGTGTTTTTTTATGAAACACATATTAGATCCATTTTTTGTTCTCTTTGATCGATTCAGATTCACTTTAACTATCCTTAGAGGATATCTATGTATATTTCATAGATTTATTTTATATTTTTATTTTTTTCCTCATATCTTTTAATATATTTAAACATTGGATATTCATCCTTGATGTTTTCTTTTCTTCTGCATTCATAGCATGTTTCCTTACTTGACTGATTCTCTTTTTTATAATTTCTCTATTTGTCATAATTTCCTCCATAGTTTTATTTTCTAAAGAAGTTATTCTTCTTGTATAAATTTTTTAATCATCTAGCTAAGTGATCTTTTTCCTTATCAATGTATACAGGTGATTTATCACCACTTGAAATGTCATCTTTGATCTTTACTTTTATATTTGATTTAGAAGTCTTGAAAGCTACTAAATTTATCTTAGGTTTATATTATTCTTCTTTGTTCACTTTGATTTCATCCTCATATATCATGATCTTCCCAATAATATCATTTACTGGTAATTTTCTTATGACACGTAATTCTCTAATAGAAATAGAGGTTCCCCTCCACCTATCAGGTAGAAATATCTGAAGTCACATAACTTTATCTTTATCTTTGATTGTATTCCTAAGTGAATTTATAGTGTTCATAATATCATTAAACCCAATATACATATCAAAAATAATTCCATCAAGTTTCATCTTTATTGTGTCTTATTTAATGGTATAATTATTTAAGTGTATCTCTTTAACATTTGAAGTTCCATCATGAGAAACATTAAGAGTGTCCCAGATTTTAAATGTAGTAGAACAAGTAGATATTATATTAAAACTATCTTCCCCTAATTTATACTATAATTAATTCATAAATTTATAATTGCAGTCATGCATGGCCTTAGTGGCATCACTCCATTCAACTTTGGAATCCTTGTTTTTTTCATATATGTCCTCAATTATGGTCCAAATATCAAATCTCATGCTCTCTATATGGATTTTTATTTTGATCTTCTAATGGTAATAAGTAGTGACATTAAAATAAGGAGGTAAATTAGTAGTCATCCCATATGATCAATTATTATCCATAAATATTGAAATCTAAAACTAATATAAACTAATATCTTTAAGAAATAACTACATCAAAATTAAAAATAAATAAGAACCACTGATATAAAATGTCAGTCGGAGTGGAACACTCAAGTGGAGGTTGAATTGAGTTTCTAATCACAATTTCTATTAAAAAAATAAAAAATAAATCCCCAATTTTTAAAATATGACCAATTAACTAAAATAGTAAAAGTTTATAATTTGATCTTTCAAAAATCTTCTTAGAAGTTTGATCATAACTCGGTTAAAATAGGTTTAAATCTATTTTAACTTTTGAAATAGATTTACCTATATCAAACATGGTATATATAAAAATTAACAATCAAAGTAATGTTTTTCTCTTATATTTTTGAAAAAAAATACTATTTTGTTTTAAAATAGTGAAAACAAAACTGGAAAAACACACAACAAAATTAATTCAAGAGATTCAATCTCAACCTAAGACCTAGTCATCTCCACTTAGTAATAACCTACTCCCAAGCAGTTTATTAAAGAATATATTGATCTATATCCTGGATTAGGTTTTACAAAAGAAACATATCACAAGGTTTTCTAGACTATACAGAGCCTCTTCTATAATTATACATGGGAGTAATAAATAAATAACAATTGTACATAGGAAATCTAGGATACATAGCCACCTCCATAGTTCTTAATGGGAGTAAAAATATAAAATAATTATATTGAGTGTCTAACAATATCCAATACAATACAAGAGTTTGTGTTTTATAAATAAAAATAGTAAAATAAAACACATCTCAATAAATAATCTTGAATATAAAGAGAAAATGATAGAACATATGAATATTTGATGCAGCTCAGTCTAGTCAGCTTTTCTTGATCAACTAACTTTTAATAAGTATTTGAAAATCTTTAACTGGGTTTTCACAGAAAAGTCTAGAAAATAGAGCATTGTAGAATGTTCTATGTAAGTCCTCTATGTATCAATTTTCTTTGTTAGACTTAGCTCAGATATCAGTTCATGTTATATATTTTATTCATTGTATTTTTCAATGAATAGTTCTTCTTCTTAAAGAGAACTCCATCTTTAAATAGTTATTGGAGAAAATTCATTGCATACTTAACTACACTTACTATACAATTAATTCTATTAAATATATCCACTAAGGATTTGAAAAAATACCCTGATGATTAAGTTATACATGATCATTTTTCTTCACTTAAAACATAGTTACTTGGAAAGGTCAGTTGGAACATTCAGTTATCATGGTCGATAGATTTGTTCTTATAGTAACTTCTTCTGTTCATGAGATAGGTTCCTTTATTCATGTGGTATCTTCATCTGTCCACATGGTCACTTCATTAATTCATGTGGTAGGTTACTTACTTCACATGGTCACTTCATTTGTTCTTTCAATAGGTTCTTTTAATTCATTTGGTCAATTCATTTTTTCTACTCACCTATCACATGGTAACTTTATTTTTCATATGGTGGGTTCGGTACAGATCCAGTCACTTAAACTTAAACGCATGTTCAGTTCATATATTTACCATAATTTTTCATCTAATTCATGGTTATCTAATTTATCATGTGGATAGTTAGAGTGAATTGTGTAGTAGTTTTCACACGGTCATTTTACCTTCACGGTCAGTTCAACTTCTTCACACGGTAAGTATATTACACTTGTAGTATGTTGTCATGGTAGGTTTGGGACTTATCCATTTTTATAAATTTTGTTCATAAAATATTTTACTATCATAAAACATGAAATTCATTAGAAACATAATAAACATGATTTTGGATTATTAAAATAGGAAGTTGTTGTACTAAGCCAATAGTTTATTTGGGGTGAAGTTTCTTTCACAATCTTTTTCTAAGCGTAATTTTGGAAATAGTTTTTTGAAAAATATTCTTTGAGTGGATTTTAAATGAAAATCTATTAATTTGTTTTCAATCCTTGTTTATATTTAAAAATGGTATTTTAAAGTAACACACATGGATTTGTTTTTTCAAAATTGATGGAAACCCTATTTTTAAATATTGTATTTCAAACTACCATTTCTAGAATGTTTGGTAAAATAAAGGAAATCCATGGAATATTTAGTGAAATACTACTGGGATATAATGACCACACCCAACCCACACCACTCAGTATCTATAGTTCAAGTGGATTTATTATAGGTTCAATTTCATCTCTTCTAGTCACATGTGGAGTGATGTTAGTCTTGATAATGGATGGTGACTTGAAGTCACATATAGATTTTGTCAGGTATTTCTGGTACTTTGGTTTTTCTTTTATGTCATGGATATATGAACCAATTATTATCCTCAATGAATTTTGTATATTATTAAATTTTTATTTATTTTAAGATGATTTCCATTTATTTTAGATTCATTTTTTGGTTTGATCCTACCGAAAACTATTTTTTTATGCATTTATGTCCAATGTATATATGCACTATGTCAAATTCTTAGTAGAATTATTTTTCTTGTTAAATATTGTTTATGCAAGTGAAATTATTCCCAAAGATTTTATTTTAATTCCCTACACTTGTTTCCAACCCACAAGTATTGATAATTCCTTTCAAACCTTACCATGGGCCAACTTGGGTGCCCATATCAAGAGTGGACCGCGTTGGTTCATGAAAAAATCAGCTGATGATCAAGAACTGTTATCCCCTCCTATGGATAGATGATTTGTTTGATTAGTTTAAGATACATATATATATATATATTTTAAATATTTAACTATGATCTAGATATCATCATATGAAGGTGAAGGAGGAATATATTCTGAAGACTACTTTCAGGTGTCATTATAGGCATTTTGAGTTCATAGTTATGTCTTTTGGTGTCAAGAACGCCACAACTATTTTCATGGGACTCATGAACTTTGTGTTTAATGAGTTCCTATTTGTAACACCCTAATATAATTCTCATTTAAATGAATACTATTTTTGATATCATGTACCACATGAAACATCGAGCTTAAACTAACCGCGATATACAATAGAAATATTATTATTTAAATATGACTATTATAACCTCATGATTGGATTGGAGGGTATAAATATGAGTAACCTAATTATGAAATATATGTATAAAATTTTTCTTAATAAAAAATTACCAATTAATTTCAATGAAATAAGAACTCAATTTTAAATAAAATCATATAATAATAAAGGAGATGTTTTTCATAACACCATTTTATATGCGTGAAGTATTTTAATCAAAATAAATTAAGATAATCACTATAGATGAATGTTTTTAATGAAATTTATATATAATATATTTAATAAAATAAATTAACATTCATATAATGGTGGTTACTAGATAATAAATGAGTATAAATTCATTTTATACTTTAAAAGTATATTTTTATCAAAAATGGTTTTTACTACATTTTCTGTGCGGATATTATGGTTAATTTATGCCACTTTTAGATATTTTATTTAAAAAAATAAACATAATTTTTTAAATAATCATTTCAAAATTATCTTAGAGTGATGTTTTTGGGATTTTTCTTAAAAGATTGATTTTTGAGTGAATAGTGAAAATGCATATTTTTTAAAAATTGCCATTTATTTTCTTTAAATCAAGTAATTTAGAATTATCATTATATTTTTGGATTTTTTTTAAAGTAACATAAGATATATTTTATTAAAATTTATATAATTAATTTTATACGGATCATAATTATATTTTATTTTTGTCTAAGTTCATTTTTATGCTTAAAATGAATTTTTCTAAAAAATTGTTTTTTGTTGCATTTTGTGTACTTATATTAAAAGTAATTTTTGACACTTATACAAATTGAATCTTAAAAAAAATAGTTTAATATTTTTAATCATAAGGATAAAATTTTCTAATAAAGTCAACTTTATTTTTTTCATTATGAATAGTAACCATGGAAAAGGTTTATCACCATAGTGAAAGGTAAAATAGCTTAAATAAGATTAAAAATTAAGGGATAAGATCTCAAAATAAATAAAAAACTTAAATTCATTTCATTTTATGAGTTTATTTAGACCAAAATAATCATATATTAGAAATTATGAAATCTTTTATCGCTTTACTTTGATAATGACCATTGTATTATTTCAAGTAATGGATAAGTACAAAATGTCACTCTCATTCTTTTAATGTCTATAATATGTTTTACTATGTATAAAAAGAATTTTTGAATGGTTATAAATGGTTATTTTGAATATTAATAAATAATTTTTATGATATTAATTTATTTTTAATTTTTAGAGATGATATAATTACCTTGAACGATTATGCAACGCTAACGTAGTGCTTGTGCAAGCAGTAGAAAAATCAAGTAAATTATTTTAATAACATTAAAAGTAATATCTTTTGGTTTAATTAAATCATACAATAAATTTTATGGATAATTTTAAAGGTTAAATTTTGTTTAAAGTTTTTATATTTTACTTATATTTTTATCTTGATGTCTTTAAAGTCAAATTCTGTGAATAGTTTTGAAAATCACTATAAATGGTATTTAATATTTAAAATTTAATTTTAAATTACCAAAAAATCATAAAAATACTATCATAACTAAAATTTATGGGAAATTTTTTATTATATAATTAATCGTCCATGTATTTTCCTCTTTTATTTTTTAAAATTACTTTCATGACCCTTAGATATTGAAATATTTTGTACCATGATTAAGGTTAAAAGGGTTAACAAGGGGGGTTAAACAAAGAGATAAGGTTTAAATACCACTAAAAGTTGTTTAAATTTTATTAGTTAAATTTATTTTTAACTTATACTCCTTATATTTAAACATATTTCATTTTTTATCCATTTTAAATGAGTTAGTAACATATTATATGTTAATATTTCGTGTATTTACAAGATTGTCACCCACCTCACTCGTAAAAGGGAACCTCATATCCTCTCTTACTCACACCACTTGAGCCATTTATATTGACCAATGTCTACAAAAATTCCTTATAAAACTTCATATACATGTCCTAGATGTTTTTTTATCACCAAAATAGCAACCTAAAAGGCTTAAGGTGTAAGCTAAAGGAGGCTTCTCAAACAATATGTATAACTCTTAACCGAGTGTTTTCATGTTTATTTCTTCTCCCACATCCTATGAATATTATTTAATCATTATGATATGATAATAAAATTATATATAATATACTTAAATTTTATTATATTAATTTAATGACCCTTTATCATCTTCTTTTCCATTCTATGGGAAATGAAAACATCGCTCGTGCGTACGTGTGGACTACCACCTCCACAAAGCGATATGTTTTATTTTTCATCACTTCCTCACAAGGATGGTTATTATGATAAATTTAATGAATATTTATTATATTTATGACATAATTATTATTCTATAAATATAATATATTACTTACATTCTAACAATTTCATCCATTGTAAAATGATAATGTTTCTCACGCGTACATGTAAACTACCACCTCCACAAAGCGATGTGATTCATTTTTCATGCTCGGATTTCATAAATGGTTCTAAAATTTATTTAACATATAAAAATAATAATTATTTCATTATTAATATTTTGGAGATTATGGAACCATGTCCTCTTTGACCATGGTCAACCTACTGAAGTTGTTTTGGGATTATGAACTGAACATCCCCAAAACATTTGACATAAACTTAACAAATTTAATAATTAAATAAGTCATGGTATTAAATGAAATAAAAGGAATAATGATAATTAACATTAAAAATGTTAATAATAAAGTATAAAACTAATATAATTCTATTATTCAAGATTTATAGAATGTATGAAATGAGTTGGGATTCATGGTAAGGTATTTTCCTTCAAAACCTTATTTTAAAGTTTTTCATTAAAAATCTTTCTCCTCCATATCCATGTTCTCAATAATGTTTTAAATAATATTTTTAATATGATCCAATAATTTTTTAAAGTAATTATAAACTATATTTTTCTTTTAATACAAATTTTTAAAAGGAATCTTCTTATTGTTTTCCAAATAAGGTACTTTTTGAAAGGAATAATCAAGATCTATGGGATCACTATAAGGGGGAGGGGCAAATCAGTGATCTTTGATTTCTTATGTTTTATTACTTAATAAAAATATTTTTCCTATAATTAGTGATAAATTACCCTAATTAAAACAAAAAACAATAATATTCATAAGAGCATATGTATTTTCAAGGTCTACTACTCAATAAGAGAAGTTAGTTCTTCGCATGGTTTGGAAGTAATCCAAGACCACAAAAACCACTAGAAAATAATCATTTTGGTGTATATAGTAAGAAAGGAATGTCCTTCACTTGTGTATAACTATAGTTATTTTGATATTTCATGTGATCCTAATGTGGATAAAATGATATAATAATGTTTTGTAACAATATTAAGAACCCTAACCAGCTAGCTTCATTACTTTTTCATTGTGGTGCATGAAATTTCTTTACACTTTCATTTATTAAAAGTAGATTTTATTCCTCTTAACTTTATTTATCAATAAAAAGGAAGGAATTGTTCCTAGATGTATGTATTAAACTATCTATATAATCACTACTCTATCTAGTACACTCTAACTGATGAAACACAGTTTGATATCTAGTTTGTCTAATCCTCTCTACACATCATTTTTATGATACCAACTGATAGGAAACTCTATCTAGTAAACTTAGGACTTATGACTCTTTACATTATTCTTGTTATTATATCTTCACTTATACAACACTTCTCTCAGCTACCAAAATTCCATAAAACTTCTAAATGCATCTCCAACCCTTTATATAAGCAGCATTCATCCACAAATTAAGGGAGGAACGTGATATTCAAATTCAAATATCCTACTCAATCTTTGAACATCCCACTCAATTATTCACTGTTTATCCATATTCAAAATACTAAAAGATAGGAACTATCCTTAAGACTCTACATAAACAAACTCCTCCAAACCTTCATTATATCTCATCTAGAATTACAATTTTTCTTTAATTATTATTAGGGAGTTAAACACCCAACTCAACATTATCACATTAATGAATTTATAAAAACTTCATAAATATTTTCAAACCTTTTGTTTGGTATAACTTTATAACACCCCTTCCATATGGTAAAACTTTTTAACACATCTTTAATTTGATGAATCTTCGTAGAATCTTTTTTGTCCTCTGAAGCTTCTTCCAGTGCTCCTTAATAGCTTTGTAGGAACAACTCGGAAAGATTTCACAAGACACTTCCTATGTCTGATGAATTGATTTGGAAACTTTAATCTATTGACTTCATTAGTAAACCTCTATATGATTAACTTTATTCAAAAAAATTGTATTATGAATTCATTTGGGGTCTTCTATTCAATGACTAAGATACTTTTGTCTGATTATTCTAACACTTATTAACTATTAATATTTTTAAAAGTTTGTGTGATAGACTTCATCAAAAAATAAAAATTCTTCTTTTCCAATGAAAAAATAAAATATTCTCAATGGACCACATAAAACTTTCTCTAATTGATGAACTTTGGTATTCTTTTTGGACTATTTCTAAAGAATTTTCTTGAAAACCTCTATTTGATATTCCTTAAAACTTACACTAATTGACCGACTACATAAAATTTTTGTACGATAATACTTTGTACCAACACAACTCCATATCTCTATAAACCTCAAACTTTTGATTTGAGAAACTTCATTACTTCATTTATTGAAATTTTCATATAAACACTTTTTTATGATAACATTAGTCAAATAAACTTTAAAAACCTCATAGTGTGAACTTTGTATAACTGAACAACAATCTCAACTATTTTACTCAATCTTGAATCATAAAAATTTTTAGTAATCATGATTTTTGATACATTAAGAATATAAAAGAATCACCCAATTTATTTTATCAAATATATCTGTATGATAGAACTTTATTAGAATATTTGGATAAAAATTCAGTTTCGTGCTCTATCTAATAAATTCGATCTATTGGACTTAATATGTAATATATGGTTTAATGGAAACTTTATCCATTCAACTTTGAAGTTTAATAATATTAATTAATTTAAATTAACAGATATAATCCAATCACTACTACAAAAACGGGCAAGGTAAGTTCCCCCTTATATCAGTGCTAAGCAAAAACCGCTGATAAATCAACCCTTTATCAGCACTAAAATTTTAGCGTTGATCAAGGGATTGTTTATCAGTGCTTTTCTAGCACTGATAGAGGGCCTATTTATTAGTGCTAGAAAAGCACTGATAAAGAAACCCTGTATCAGTGCTATAATTTTAGCGCTGATAAAGACTCCCTCTATCAACGCTAGAAAAGCGCTGATTAAGAACCCCTTCATCAGCGCTAAAATTTTAGCACTGATACAAGGTAACCTTTATCAGAGCTAAACAAGTGCTGATAAAAAGACCCTTTATCAGTGCTAGAAAATCATTGATAAAGAATCACTGTATCAGCGCTAAAAGTTTAGCGCTGATACAGGAAGGATATATCAGTGCTTTTGTAGTGCTGATAAAGAGGACCATTATCAGTGATAAAAAAAGCGCTAATAAAGGATACATTTATCAGCGCTAAAATTTTAGCGCTGATAAAACCTTAGTCCATTTTTTTATAAAGTCGGTCTCATAGTGCCCTCGGTTTATCGCAACCTAAATCTCTCGCGGTACTGGAACCCTGTGACTCCCCTCCGCCGCCTGCTGAGTTCATGTTGTCGAACCTCCGTCACCCACTGAGTTCGCGTTGCCGGACCTCCTCCGCCCTTGAGCTTCGGTTTTCCAAACCTCCACTGCCCACAACGCCCTCGAGCTTCGGTTTTCCGGACCTCCCTTTTAGGCATGTTTTCCAAATAATTTTTTAATATTTTTATCCTCTCCCATCACACATAAACATATGTTGATTTTTCATGATATATTTAATGGATATTTGATATTGTGATGGTTGTAGGCTACATGATTCATTCTTTTCTTCTTCATGTTTGTCTCTAGGGTAATGCCCCATGTCGAAGCTCGAGTTTGGTCCAACTTCTTCTAATGGTTCTAGAACTATTATTCTATAAATAATATCACACTATTAAAACATTGTTAATTGGAGTTTTTGGATGTGAGGATTTCCCATCAATGGTGTTCTAGTGGATTTTGTGTTGAATTATTTCATCCCTAGGTTTCATTTCCTCCGGTGGTGATGATTCTGCTTCATCATAGATTCTTGAGTGTTCTTCCTACATATTGTGATGGGGTTATTGGGGGTGATCATCCAATATATTTATATTACTCCTAAGGTATCACCTTTTTTCTAATGACTACGGTGGTATTTTAGGTGATTTGCTATTTGTTTATTCTAGATCCTAGAAACCATTCAACTGGCCCTTTAAAATGGACAGAATTTTAATTGAAAACAACAACTGACCTATGTAAATCTAACCAAATGCATTCGGATTGCCTTTATATTTTATAAGAACGATCAAAGGGTCCTTGGTGACATGTAAGAGTCATCCCCGCCTCAATATGAGGCATGGTGTGCCCGCTATCACTCAAAGGGTCTCACTTTGGTTTAAAATGGACACAATTTTAAGTGAAAACAACAACTGACCTACGGAAATCTGACCAAATGCATTTGGATTGTGTTGATCCTTTAGTAAAACAATCCAAGTGTCCCTTGTGACATGTATGATTCATCCCCACCTCAATTCGAGGTACGTTGTGGCCGGTACCACTCAAAGGGTCTCTATTTTGTTTAAAATGGACAAACTTTTTTAGTGAAAACAACAACTGACCTATGGAAATCTGACCAAACCCATTTTTATTGTGTTGATCCTTTATTAGAACGATACACAGGTCCTTTTTGATGTGTATTAGTCATCCCTACCTCAATTCTAGGCACGGTGTGGCCGGTATCACTCAAAGGGTCTCTATTTCGTTTAAAATGGACACAATTTTAAGTGAAAACAACAACTGACCTACGAAAATCTGACCAAACACATTCGAATTGTGTTGATCCTTTAGTAGAACGATCAACGGGTCCTTTGTGACGTGTACGAGTCATCCCCGCCTCAATATGAGGCACGGTGTGACCGCTATCATTCAAAGGGTCTCTCTTTTGTTTAAAATGGACACAATTTTAATTAAAAACAACAACTGACCTATGTAAATCCGACCAAATGCATTCATATTTCCTAGATCTTTTATATGAACGATCCAAGGGTCCTTGGTGACGTTTAAAAGTCAACCTCTCCTTAATACAAGGCATGGTGTGGTCGGTACCACTCAAAGGGTATCTATTTTGTTTAAAATGTACACAATTTTAAGTGAAAACAACAACTGACCTACAGAAATCCAACCAAACCCATTCAGATTCTGTTGATACTTTAGGAGAACGATCCATGGGTCCTTTTTGATGTTTAAGAGTCATCCCAACCTCAATATGAGACATGTTGTGGCCGATATCACTCAAAGAGTCTCACTTTGGTTTAAAATGGACACAATTTTAAGTGAAAACAACAACTGGCCTACGTAAATCTGACCAAACTCATTCGGATTATCTTGATATTTTTAAAGAACTATAAACAAGTACTTTTTGACATGTAAGAGTCAACCCTGCCTCAATCCGAGACATGGTGTGGCCGGTATCACTCAAAGGGTCTCTATTTTGTTTATAATGGACACAATTTTAAGTGAAAACAACAACTGACCTATGGAAATCTGACCAAACCCATTCGGATTGTGTTGATCCTTTAGGAGAACAATCCACGGGTCCTTTGTGATGTGTACGAGTCATCCCCACCTCAATCCAAGGCATTTTGTGACCTCTATCATTCAAAGGGTCTCTCTTTTGTTTAAAATGGACACAATTTTAATTGAAAACAACAACTGACCTATGTAAATCTGACCAAACGCATTAGGATTTCATTGATATTTTATAAGAACGATACAAGGGTCCTTAGTGACGTGTATGAGTCATCCCCACCTCAATCTAAGGCACGGTGTGCCCGCTATCACTCAAAGGGTCTCACTTTGGTTTAAAATGGACACAATTTTAAGTGAAAACAACAACTAACCTATGGAAATATGACCAAACGCATTCGGATTGTCTTGATATTTTATAAGAACGATCCAAGGGTCATTGGTGACGTTTACAAGTAAACTAATACTCAATCTGAGGCACAGTGTGTCCGTTATCACTCAAAGGGTCTCTATTTTTTTTAAATGGACAAATATTTTTGTGAAAACAACAACTGACCTACGGAAATCTGACCAAACACATTTAGATTGTGTTTATCCTTTAGGAGAACGATCCACATGTCCTTTTTGATGTGTAAGAGTCATCCCTGCCTCAATCCGAGGCACGGTGTGACCGATATCACTCAAAGGGTCTCTATTTTGTTTAAAACGGACACAATTTTAAGTGAAAACAACAATTGACCTATGTTAATCTGACCAAACCCATTAAGATTATGTTGATCCTTTAGGAGAATGATCCATGGGTGTTTTTTGACATGTAAAAGTTATCCCCGCCTCAATCTAAGGCATGGTGTGACTGTTATCATTCAAAGGGTCTCTCTTTTGTTTAAAATGGACAAAATTTTAATTGAAAACAACAACTGACCTATGTAAATCCAACCAAACGCATTCAGATTGCCTTGAACTTTTATAAGAATGATCAAAGGGTCCTTGGTGATGTTTAAGAGTCAACCCCGCCTCAATCCGAGCCACGGTGTGGCCAGTACCACTCAATGGGTCTCTATTTTGTTTAAAATGTAAATAATTTTAAGTGAAAACAACAACTGGCCTACGGAAATCTGACCAAACCCATTCGGATTCTATTTATCCTTTAAGAGAACGATCCATAGGTCCTTTGTGATGTGTACGAGTCATCCCCACCTCAATCCGAGGCACGGTGTGGCCGTTATCACTCAAAGAGTCTCACTTTGGTTTAAAATGGACACAATTTTAAGTGAAAACAACAACTGACCAATGAAAATCTGACTAAACGCATTATGATAGTCTTGATCTTTTATAAGAACGATACACGGGTCCTTTTTGACATTTACAAGTCAACCCGCCTCAATCTGAGGCACGGTGTGGCCGGTATCACTCAAAGGGTCACTATTTTGTTTAAAATGAACACAATTTTTATTGAAAACAACAAATGACCTATGGAAATCTGACCAAACCCATTCGGATTGCATTGATATTTTAGGAGAACGATCCAAGGGTCATTTGTGATGTGTATGAGTCATCCCTGTCTCAATATGAGGCACGGTGTGACCGCTATCATTCAAAGGGTCTCTCTTTTGTTTAAAATGGACACAATTTTAATTGAAAACAACAAATGACCTATGTAAATCTGACCAAACACATTTTTATTGCCTTAATATTTTATAATAACGATAAAATGTTCATTGGTGACGTGTAAGAGTCATCCCCGCCTCAATCCAAAGCACGGTGTGCCCGTTATCACTCAAAGGGTCTCACTTTTGTTTAAAATGGACATAATTTTAAGTGAAAACAACAACTGACCTACGGAAATCTGACCAAAATCATTAGGATTGTCTTTATATTTTATAAGAATGATCCACGGGTCCTTTTTAATGTGAATGAGTCAATCCAGCCTCAATCCGGGGAACGGTGTGGCCGGTATCACTCAAAGTCTCTCTATTTTGTTTAAAATGGACAAAAATTTTAGTGAAAACAACAACTGAGCTACATAAATCCAAAAAAACCCATTCGGATTATGTTGATCCTTTAGGAGAACGATCCATGGGTCCTTTTTGACGCGTAAAAAGCATCCTTTCCTCAATCCGAGGCACGGTGTAGACGGTATCACTCAAAGGGTCTCTATTTTTTTTAAAATGCACACAATTTTAAGTGAAAACAACAACTGACCTACGGAAATCTGACCAAACCCATTCGGATTGTGTTGATACTTTAGGAGAACTATCCACATGTCCTTTTGGACATGTAAGATTAATACCTGCCTCAATCCGAGGCAATTTGTGACTGCTATCATTCAAAGGGTCTCTCTTTTGTTTAAAATGGACACAATTTTAATTGAAAACAACAACTGGCCTATGTAAATCCAACCAAACGCTTTTGGATTGCCTTGATATTTTATAAGAACAATCCAAGGGTCCTTGGTGATGTGTATGATTCAACCCCTCCTCAATCCTAGGCACTGTGTGTCCGGTACCACTCAAAGGGTCTCTATTTTGTTTAAAATGTACACAATTTTAAGTGAAAACAACAAATGACCTACGGAAATCTGACTAAACCCATTTTGATTTTGTTGATCCTTTAGGAGAACAATCCATGGGTCCTTTTTTATGTGTATGAGTCATCCTCGCCTCAATCAGAGGCACGGTGAGTCTGTTAGCACTCAAAGATTCTCACTTTGGTTTAAAATGGACATAATTTTAAGTGAAAACAACAACTGACCTATGGAAATCCAACCAAACACATTCGGATTGTCTTTATATTTTATAACAACAATACATGGGTCATTTTTGACTTGTAAGAGTAAACCATTCCTCAATTCAAGGCACGGTGTGGCCGGTATCACTCAAAGAGTCTCACTTTGTTTTAAAATGGACACAATTTTAAGTGAAATCAACAACTGACCTACGGAAATCCGATCAAACACATTCATATTGTCTTGATCTTTTATAAGAACGATACATGGGTCATTTTTGATGTTTATGAGTCATCCTTGCTTCAATATGAGTCACGGTGTGTCTGGTATCACTCAAATAGTCTCTCTTTGGTTTAAAATGGACACAATTTTAAGTGAAAACGACAACTGACCTACGGAAATATGACCAAACGCATTCGGATTGTCCTTATATTTTATAATAATGATCCATGGGTCCTTTGTGATGTGTAAGATTCAACTCCGCCTCAATACAAGGCACGGTGTGGCCGATACCACTCAAAGGGTCTCTCTTTTGTTTAAAATGGACACAATTTTAAGTGAAAACAACAACTGGCCTATATAAATCTAACCAAACACATTCGTATTGTGTTGATCCTTTAGGAGAACGATCCACGGGTCCTTTGTGATGTGTACGAGTCATCCCCGCCTCAATATGAGGCACGGTGTGGCCGGTAGCACTCAAAGGGTCTCTCTTTGGTTTAAAATGGACACAATTTTAAGTGAAAACAACAACTGACCTACGGAAATATGACCAAACGCATTCTGATTGTGTTGATATTTTATAATAACAATCCATGGGTCCTTTGTGACGTGTACGAGTCAACCCCACCAACCCCCTGAACCGCCCCCACCCCCCTGGACACCAACCCACCCCCTGGACACCCCCCACCCCTCTGGACACCCCCCCGCCCCCTGTAAAGCCCCCCCGACACCCTGGACACCAGCCCACCCCCTGGAAAGCCCCCCCAGACACCCCCATCCCCCCGGACACCCCTACCCCCCCCCCCTTGTACAGCCACCCCAAACCCTTGAACATCCCCCCAACCCCCTGAATTCTGAATTGAATTCTTTATGTACTTAATTAACTTATGAATTATGTGTTAATGGTGTGCGGGTATACTTGTTGTATTGGTATACTTGGTCTAATTAGCTTATGATTTATGTGTTAATTTTTCATGGGTATACTTTCTCAAATTATCTTATTGAGATGCTGAATTTTTTTTCAAGTGTTTGGGTGTGCTGCTGCAGATTTTTTCGTAGCAGCAGACAGGGCTTTTATCAGCGCTAAAAGAGCGCTGATAAAGGATCAGTTTATCAGTGCTAAAGGAGCTCTGATAAAACAATCATTTATCAGTGCTCTTTTAGCACTGATAAAGGGTTGTTTTATCAGCTCTCTTTTAGCGCTGATAAATTCCACCTTTATTAGCGCCTTTTTAGCGCTGATAAAGTCCACCTTTATCAGTGCCTTTTTAGCGCTGATAAAGGGTGCATTTATCAGTGATTTTTTAGCACTGATAAATGGTACCCCCCCCCCCCTTTATCATCACCGAGCTTTACAACGCTTTTTTAGCGCTGATAAATCCCGTTTTGAGCACTGATAAAGACCATTTTTGTAGTATTGAATACATTTAAAAAACATTATCTCTTCTCAACTAACTTATTATTAACACCTCAAGATCCTCTTTGCCTCAAAAATATCACCCTTTAGATTTTATTTTCAACCAAGGAACACGAATCACTGAAACTTTGAATATCAATAAATCGATTGCTTATCCAACAATTCTAAGCCTATAAGAGCAAACTCAGTAAAAAAAATAAGAATAATTGAAAAAAATAACATTTTTTCCTTAATAATTGATTTAGGAAACTTTTCTTAATCTCTTTTCAAGATTCTCATTTCACTTTTAACTTTTAACCTGTAAGAAAATAATGCTTACATCCAATTAAAAAAATAGTTAAAATAGTTCACACACACTGATATCACATCTAACTTCTTTTAAAATTACCCCTAAATACATTCTCTTGCTTAAAAAGTAAAGCATGTTTCAATAGATAGATTTATGTTACATCTTTTCACCCCCTTTAAAAACATTTTCCAAAGATAAGAGGAGATAAGAGGTAGAAATAACATATTTTATCCTTGAAAATAGTGATTTTGTACACCCATGATCAACCTTAGCTTATGAAATTTTTCCTTCAAAATGGTTTAGTAAATATATCAACAACTTTATCTTTTATAAGAAAAAACTCTATATTTAGTTCATTTATTTCCACAAGCTCTTTGATGAAGTGATCTTTAATATCAATGTGTTTAGAATGAGAATTTTTCACTGGATTATTAGTAATATTTATAGTACTTTGATTATCACAATCCAAGAGAAGTGGAAACATTACATAAACTAAAAAATATTCTAGTTGTGTCTTCATCCACATTAGTTTTTTTACAGCTTGAGTAGAATCTACATAATTTTCTTATATAGTATCTAAAGTTACTAAATTTTTATTCTTTGTATGTAAAATCAAACATATTTCTCCAAATAAGAAAACTACACCAAATGTAGATCTTCTAACATCAACACAAAATTCCCACTCAACATCTATATATCCAAAAATATTAATATTTCATGTGCTACAATACTTTATTTTGAAATCAATTATGCCTTTGATATATCTAAGAATTATTTTTCTAGACATAAGATGAGATTATTTTATAACACTTTGATACCTTTCACATAATTTAATAGTATAAACAAAATTTATCCTTAAAGTCATTATATATAGTAGGATCCTAATAAAATTTATAAAATATTTAGGATAATCCTTATTTACTTTCCCATATGTTTTTAACTTTGTTACCACTGAAATGGGTGTGAGAATAGGCTTTTAATCTTCCATGTCAAAATTCTGTATAAGTTCCTTATCATACTTCTCTTAAGATAGAAAAATATGCTTCTTCTTTTGAGAGATTTTTAATCCAAGAAAGCATTTCATTTATCCTAACATGAAAATTTTAAATACATTCTTCATATCCTCATTAAAATTTTCACACATTTCTTCATAATTACCTATGAATACGATATCATCAATATAAACAATCACAATTAGGGAAGAATCTTGATTTTATTTTATGTACAGTTTGTTATCAACTATTATTTTTTCAAAATTCAACTTCTTCAAGAAAGTTTACAACTTATATAACCAATATCTTGGATCTTGTTTCAATCCAAATATAGATTTATTTAACTTGAAAACATAGATTTTTACTTTGATAAGTAAGAAATCACTTGGTTTCTTAATATAAACTTCTTAATCCAACTCCCTATTAAGAAAATTATACTTGAAATTCATTTGAAATGTCTTATATTTTCATTGTGAAATAATATAAAGAAATACTTTTATGGTTTCAAGTATCGCTACTAGAGTAAAGGTCTCATCGAAATCAATTCCCTTGAGTAGCCTTTAAAACCCAGTCTTGCTTTGTTTCTTATGAATCCACCTTCTTCAATAAACATGTTTCAGAATACTCACTTTTTACCAATCATGATTTTATATTATGGTTTGTGTATAAGTTTTCATGTATCATTCTTATCAATATAATCTAGTTATTTATTCATGGAATCAATATACTCTTGATGTGCCAAAACTTCCTCAACATCTTGGCCCAACCTATGAATATAAGGAAGTGTGCAAAACTAATCTTTATGTTATTGTGGTTTAAACCATTTTCCCTTGTTCTCTAGTGATATTTTGACCCCTACCTATTTTCTCATCCTAGGATGAGATGAATAATATTTTCTTCGTCACTTGAAATAGTTGAATCGATATCCTCATCTTTTTTAGTATCTACATTATTACTCCTATCAAAAACTTTATTGTATTGTTTAAAAATAACAACTTCATCTTAACTTTCTTTAATATGAGTAACTACCTATGAAAACTATATATTAGAATATTCCAACACTTTCCTATCTATCGAGTAGACAATATTTCCTATTTCTTTGTTATAGAACCTGTATCCTCTACCATTAGAAGTATTTCTAAGAAAGATTCCATCAACACCTACTTGATCAAAATTCCCAAGATTTTTACCTTTGACTTTGATGATGAGGAGATTTCCAAACACCTTTAGATATTTTATACATGGGGTTTCTTTTTAATACATCTTGTAAGTATTCATATTAGAGTTTTCCCTATAGATTTATCGATTTTGAATATGATTTTTTTCTCCAATATCTTTCCTCTAAAAGAATCGAGTAGTTCAATAAAAATAGTCTATTCAATCTTCAACAAACTTCTATTTATTCTTTGAGAAACACTATTTTGACATGGTTCATTCTTCTCAAGATGATATATAAACTTACCATTTGTTCATTAAACACCATTATCAATTTGAATATTCTTTATATAATATTCACATTCTTTTTCAGCACTTCTCCTGAGACTCTTAAACATTTTGAGATCCTCCAACTTATATTTAAAAAACATAATACATGTAATGTGAGTAAAATCATTAATAAAAGAAATAAATAACTTATTTATATTTTTTTGATTAATTTATCATAGTCCCACATATATCATAATTTATAATCTCTAAGGGATGATTTGAATATATCTCAACATTCTTATATATTGATTTTTTAATCTTCCCTTTTTGTAATATGGAACAACACTAATCTCTTCTTCTTCTCATATCAATAATATAATGGATATCATGAATAATTTATATCTTTTTTATATTTCTCATATTAATTTGGAACATATGTCCCAAACTCTTATATCATAGCTAATTTTATTCCATTATTCTTGGATAACATTAACTCTTCTCATCTCCATATTGAAACAAATTTATCTTGGTTCATTTCACTCTTATAATAACTTTCCAATCTTAAAGTATTTTTCAAAAAAAATCCATCTCTTCTAAAAATAACCTTTTTCATTTTATCACATATTTATTAAACACTTAACAAGTTGTGTTTTAGTCCATCAACAAATAAGTCACTTTTTGATTTTAACCTTTATTTTCCAATGATAGTTGATTCAACACCTTTTATTATGAGGGACTCATAATTTTCAAACATTAATATACCTTATTTTTAATCTTTCATATTATTCAACAAATTCAAATCTCCAGTCATATGTGAATAACACCCACTATCCAATATCCAAGTCATTCTCATTTTGTAACTCTGAGATAAGTTTCAACAACTAAGGCCTTCTCCTTTACTTTTTCTTACTTCTTGTGTTTATTTTAATATTTTTTATATAAAATCTTTTATACAAATAACATAACAATACACCCTTTAACAATATTTATAGGTTTGTCAAATTTTTCACAAAAAAAATCCAGAGGTTGGAATCTATTTTCAATCAGCAAACTGACTTTCTCAGGTTATATTCTTTGAGTGGGTTCACCACCCCACCCCCCACTCAAACATTGACTCCAATTTCACCTATATTTATTGTAGTGTTAATTATTGAACTAGATATCTTTTTTTATGGATAAAACCTATAAATTACTATCAATGTCCATAGAAATAATATTTCCCACTATAACTTACATACTGTTCAAAACTACGTGCCTATTTTCTATCATATTTCTTACCATCCAACTTGGTGCTTGGTTGTGGACCAAAGTTTTGGTAGCCTCTTGAAATATTCTTATTCTAATTAGATTTATTCTCATCCTTAACAATATCTCCCATGGTATCATATTTGGTTTTTGACTTTTAAACCTAATAAATTTCAGGATTGTCAACTTTGATTGTTTTGGATACATACATGATCTTCTTAACTTAATCCTTCTTCTGAACATCTTAAACCTTTTTTTAACCTATAAGGATTATTTTTGTTAATCCTTATGAGGTTTACACTTCTTATAACTTTCAAAATCTTTGAAAAATGAGTTTTGGAAGTTTTTTATTTCTCACTCGGCTTCAATAATTTTTTATTTAACATGATCAAATTCTTTCTAATTCAACTTTATCTTTTCTTCAAGCTTGGTGTTGAGGTTTTTCTATTAATCAATTAATTTCTTCATATCATCAATTTATTTTAGAAAATTGGATTTTTCTTAAATAAAATATTCCTTTTTTAGTTCTTGAAATATATTCTTTCTTCTTCTTCTTATTCTCTCTTTCAAGATTAAAAATATTTGAGAGATATTCTCTTAACTCTCTTTTAAGCATAAACACCATCTGAGTCTCTTATTCTTCTTCAGAGTTATTTCTTTGATAATTGGTGAACTTTTCATCATTCACTTTTGCAATAAGTAATGTATCAATAGCATCATCACTAGAGTTTTTATCTTCCACCTCCTTATCATCATGTTCCGCATATTTAGACAAAAAGTTATCCTTTTATATTTTGAGAACTTCTTATCCTTTAAATTTGAATATGAATTTGATTTATTTGCCTTATTCCTTAGGGTTATTCTTGACTTTCCATATTCTTCATCACTTTCTTCATCTTTCTTTCACCATGGAAAATTTTCTACAAAATGTACAATGGATCTGCAACTAAATTACTTTAGTGGTAACTTTTCTTTATAATTTTCTATACATATTTTTAACTTTTTAGAAAACAAATACATAATTCATAAAAAAAATTACATACCTAATCTTTGGTTTCAAATTAACTAACTTCTTCCTTGATAAATTTCTTATATTTTCCTTTCATAGAATTTTTGAAATAAATTTTTCAATCAACCTTTTCTTTGTTCTTTATAACCTTTTATCTTATCATTTCATAAGTGATAAGAATTATATATTGATCATATAGAGATAGAGTTTTAGGATCTATATATTATTAAAATTATACCTTAATATTAAATATATCTGGAATAATTCTTAAAATCCTTTAAATAATAACTGAATCTTCTAACTTATCACAGAAACATCTTATAGTGATTTTAATGTCATTAACTCTTGTAAAAAAGTCATCAATGGATTCATCTTCACCCATTTTAAGGTATTAATACTTAAATATTCATATCTATAACTTTTCTTTATTTACTTTTGTTTTACCTTCATTTTTTTTCTTCATATTGTCTCATTTTCCTTTAGCAGTTCCAATACACTTGACCCTCAGAAATTCACTTTCATAGAGTAGGGATCGTATAGAATTTCTAGATTGCTCATCATTATCCAAATTATTCTAATCAATATATTTTATAGTAATGACCTCATTAGGAGGAGATAAACCATCTATAGAATCTTTAAAAACTTCATTACTAATGGATATAAGATAAAGTAACATTCTATCCTTCCAGGTGTGATAGTTCTTCCCATCAAAGACGGGAATATCCTTATTGTTTATAGAGTTCTGAACATCCATAGAAACCTTCATTTTCTTAAAGCTTCAGTAAAGAGTTAATGAAGGGAACCTTTACTCTGATACCAATTTAAATTACTAATCAAGATCTATGGTATCATTTAGATAGAGATAGGGTGAATCAGTGATCTACTTTTTTAATGTTTTCTTATTTAATAAATCTCCTTCACCACTGATTAATAATAATTGACCCTATTAAAAACAAAAAAAAACATAACCACAAGAACACATGTATTTAGAAGGTTCAATACTCAATAAGAGTAGATATTCCTTGGAATAGTTTTGAATTAAAAAGACCACACAAACTGCTAGAAAATAGTCTTTTTGGTGGGTACAACAAGTAGGGAATATCCTTTACTTGTATAGCACTATAGTTCTTTTGACTATGCATGTGCTCTTCAAATAGATAAAATGATATAAAGATGTTTTTGAAATAATAGTAATAACTTTAACCAAAATGAATAATTAATTTTTTGATATAATACTTAAACTTTCTCCAAATTTTACTTTCTTATAATTACTTCTTATTCTTATTCACTTTCTTGCACAATAGAGAGAAATATTTTCTTCCTGGATATATGTACAAAACTATCTATCTAATCACTGCATCATCTGGTGCACTTAGTCTAAGGTCGAATTAATCTAATCATTTCTACACATCATTCATATAATACCAACTAATAGGAAACTCTATTGGGTATCCTTTAGATCGATTCCTCTTCACACTATTCATCTGATCATCTCTTAACTTCTATAGAACTTCGCCCAGCAACCAAAATTCCACTCAAATTCTCGATGCATATTCAACCCATTATATAGGTAGAATTCGTATAAAACTTAAGGGGGGAGTGTGAAATTAAAATTAAAATATACCACTCAAACTTTAAACATCCTGATCAATCCTTCACTGTTTGACTGTATTCAAATTTCCTAGAATATAAGAACTTTCTTTAAGACTTGGTGTCAACAAAATCTTTCAAACCTTCCTTAGATATTTGTGAGGATCAAAAAAAATCTTTATTATTAGGGAATTGAACATATATCTCATCATCATCACATTAATGAATTTATAAAATATTCATAAATATCTTTAAACCTACCATCTGGTATAACTTTATAACACCTCTTTCATTCAGTGAAACTTTATAACACCTCTTTCATCTAGTGAAGCTTTGTAACACCTCTTTTATCTGATAAAGCTCTATCTGGTTCTCCTTTATGGCTTTATTTAAACAACTCAAAAATTTTTTTCAAGAAACTTCCTCTATTCGATGACTTTCATTGGAATCATTCATTTGTTGCCTTTTTTAGGCAACCTCTATCCTATAAACTTTATTTAGAAACATTTTTCTGATGACTTCATATAGGGACTTTTGTTCAATGACTCAAATACTTATATCTGATCATTCTAACATTTCTTCACTTTTTAACTTTTTACAAGTCCATACAATAGACTTTGTACATAAGCAAACATTATTATTTACTAATGAACATATAAAATATCCTTCAGTGAACTTTAAAAAAAATCTCTTAATAATGAACTTTTTTTATCCTGTGGACTATGTTAGACAATATTTCTCAAAAACCTTTGTTTGATACTCCATCAAATTTCTACTAATCGATAGAATATATAATTTTTTTTTTCAATAATACTTCATACCACCACAACTCCATATCTTCATAAACATATAACTTTTGATTGGTGAAACTTCATTACTTCACATCTTGAACTTTTCATATTCACCTTTTTCTGATAACATCGGTCTGGTAAACTTCATAAAACTTCATAGCACAAAATTTGTACTAATTAAATACAATCTCACACTTTTAACTCAAGATTTAATTATGATAACTTTCAGTAATCATGATGTTTGGTACTTTAATAACAACAAATAATCACCTGATTTATTTTATTAAACATCTCTATCCAATAGAACTTTGTGAGCTTGTTTGGATAAATATTCAATGCCACACTCTGTCGGATAAATTCAATATATTGGACTATTTATATTATATTAGATCTAATTGATAGTCTATCCATTCACCTTTGAATCTCCAAAATATTAAGTTATTTGTGTTAAACAACAAAATCCAACAATTTGAGTAAATCTTATTTCTTCTCAATCAGCTTCTTTTTAACACCTTAAGAACCTATTGGCCTCAGCAATCTTACCCTTTGATTTTTTTTAACCAAGGAGCATAAATAACTAAATCTTTGAAACTCAATCAATGGATTTATTATACAAAAATTCTAAGACTACGTGAGTGAAATGGGTGTAGGAAACAATAATCATTGAATAGAAATACCATGTTGTACTTAAGCAATGATTTAGGAAAATTTTCTTAAAAACTTTTCAAACTTATTCTTTCACTTTAAACTTTTAAACTATAAGAAACTAATTCCTACACTCACTTCAAAAAACTATTAAAATTGTACACACATTCTGAGTTCATAGTTACCCATTTTAAAAAATCCCCCTAAATACATGTTTTTTCTTAAAAAGTAAATCACGTATCAATGGATAGATTAATGTTTCATATTTTATACACCTTGGACAACACTATACAAAGACAATATGAGATAGCGAATAGAAACCACATAGTTTATCCTTGAATAAAGTAAGGTTTTACACCCATGATCAACCTTATCTTATGAAATGTTTCCTTAGGTAATGGTTTAGTAAAGATATCAGTAAATTTATATTTTTTTGGAATAAACTCAAGAATTAGTTAATTTATTTCCACATGATTTTTGATAAAGTAGTATTTAATATAAATGTTATTATAATAAGAATTTTTCAATGGATTCTTAGTGATATTTTTTCAATTTGGTTATCACAAACAAATAGAAGGGGAAACTTTGTATCAACTAAGTAATCTTTTGGATATGTCTTCATCCACATTAGTTATGATTCAACTTGAGTTTTAGATATATACTCAGCTTCTATAGTTCTAAGAGTCACTACATTTTTCTTTTTTGTATGCCAACTCACACATCTTTCTCTCAAGAAGAAAACTCAACTTGATGTAGATCTTTTGTCACCAACACAACCTGCCTAATTAGAATTTGTATAACCAAGTAGATCAATATTTCTTATAATTTATTCTAAAATTAATTATTCCTTTCATATATCTAAGAATTATTTTTCTATCCATAAGATGAGATTACATTGGAGCACTTTTATACCTTACAAATAATGTATCAGTATACACAATATTTGGCCTTGAAGATGTTAGATATAATAGGATCCTAATAAAATTTATAAACACTTTAGAGTCAACCTTATTTCATTTATCATATTTTTTCAACTTTTTTCCCACTGAAATGGGTGTGAAAATAGTCTTTTAATCTTCCATTTTTAACTTCTTTATAATTTCCTTAGTATAATTCTCTTGAGATAGAAAAATAGACTTCTTATTTTGAGAGATTTTCAAGCTAAGAAAGTATTTAATTTCTACTATCATGGAAATTTTAAATAACATATTCATCACCTAGAAAAAAATTTCACACATTTTTTCATCATTCCTTATGAATATTATATCATCAACATAAACAATCACAAAGAGGGAAACCTCTTGATTTTATTTTATATATAGGTTTTTATCAACTATTATTTTTTCTAAAGTTCAACTTCTTTAAGAAAGTATCCAACTTAGAGTACTAAGATCTTGGAGATTGTTTCAAACTATACAAATATTTATTTAACTTTAAAATGTAGATTTTTTCTTTACCAAGTAATAAACCACTTGGTTTCTTGATATAAATTTCTTATTATAGCTCCCCATTAAGAAAAGTAGACTTGAAATCCATTTGAAATATCATATATTTTCATTGTGCATCAATAGAAAGAATGATTTTGTTGGTTTCAAGTATCACTATTAGAGAAAAGGTATCATAGAAATTAACATCTTCAGCCTTATGATCATCCTTTACAAATCAGTCTTGCTCTATTTCTTATGACCTCACCTTCTTCATTCAACTTGTTTTATAACACCCACTTTATACAAATCATGTTTTTATCATATAGTTTAGGTGAAATTTCCCATGTATCATTATTCTCAATTTTATATAGTTCTTTATTCATGGCATTAATCCACTCTTGATTCTCTAAATCTTCTTTAACATCTCTTGGATCAACCTATAAATATAAAGAAGTATATGAAACTAACCTCAATGTTATTCTAGTTTGAACCAGTTTACCCTAATCACCAATGATATTTTAGATCTTCACCTATTTTCTTAGCCTAGTATGAGATGAAAAATATTTTTCTTTACTACATGAAATAGTTGAATCAACATGTTTATCCTTTTCATTTTCTATAGTATTACTCATGTCAGAAACTTTGTTATAATAACAACTCCATATTTACTTTCTTCTATATTTTTAATTTCCTATAAAAAAAATTCTATCAGAATGTCCCAACACATTGACATATTCAAATTCAACAATATTTCATGTTTCTTTATTATAACACCTTTATCCTATACCATTAGGAGGGGACCCAAGAAAGATTCCATCAACACCTCTTTGATCAAAATTCCTAATATTTTCACCTTTGAATTTGATAATACAGGGACTACCAAACATATTTATGTATTTCAAACTTGGGGTTTCTTTATAATACATATCATTAGTAGTAATATCAGAGTTAGTATTATAGAAACATTGATTCTGAATATGAATTGATGCCTCAATATCTTGTCTCCAAAAAAATAAAGAAGTATCATGTTGAATCAATATAGTTCAGATCATCTCCATCAAGCTTCTATTTCTTACTTCAATAATACCATTATATTGTGGTGTGTACGGTTCATTTAATTCATGATGAATGTTTTGATTTTCAAGATAATATCTAAACTTCTCATTTGTGTATTCAGAACCATTATTAGTTTGAATCTTCTTCATAGAATATTCGCATTCTTTTTCAGCACTTCTCCTAAAAATATTAAACATTTTGAAAACCACTTTCTTATATTTCAAAAAAAAATAAAGGAAATAAAGTATATATCTCTATTTTTTTATTGATTTCTAATAGGCCTATATATAGTATAATGTACAATATCTAAGGGACTAGTTGAATGTATCTCAATTTTCTTATATACTCATTTTGTAATCTTCTATTACTGGCATATAGAACAACACTAATATCTTTTCATTTTCATGTCATGAATATCATGAATACTTTCTCTATTTTCCATTTTGCTCATATTCTTCTAGAATATGTGTCCCAACCTTTTATTTCATAGCTAATTTTCTTCCATCATGCTCATATATCATAAAATTTACAAATCACTAAATTGAAACAAATTTCCCTTCGTTTTTTTCACTCTTGGAACAATTTTTCCATCTTTAAGGATTTTTAAAACAAATACATATATTCTAAAAATAAATTTTTTCCCTTCATCTTATAGTTATGAAGCACTTAAAAAGTTTTATTTTAGTTTATCAATAAATAAGACACTTTTGTATTTTAACTTTTCTTTTCCAATGATAGCAGATCTGATGCCTTTGATTCTGAGGGACTCATCATTTTCAAATATTACTCTCCCTTATTTTTAATATTTAACATTATTAAATAACTTTAAATATATATCCATATGTTAAGAACACCCACTATAAAATATCTATGGTTATTCTTATTTTCTATATTTGAGAGTAGTTTCAACTACTAAGGCCTTTTCCTTTCTCTTTTTTTCCTTCTCATGCAAATTTTGAGACTTGTTGTATAAAATTTATTATATTAGTAACATAATAATACATCCTTTAGAAATATGTCTTGGTTGATCAAAATTTTTAAAAAAAAATTTCCAAAGGTTGGAATTTATTTTCAATCTTTAAACAAACTTTCTCAAGTTTTCTTCCTTGAGTGGGTTGAATCCCCCTCAAACTCTGCCTCCAGTTCCTCCTGGATTCACTGTACTATTGATGATTAAACTAGAACATCTTCATTATATGCCCAAAAACTCCACATTACTAGAAATATCCATAGAAATCATATTTTTCTCTATAACTTACATGTTGTTCAGAACCATGTACATACTTTACATCATCTTTCTTACCATCCACCTTGGTACTTTGTTGTGTACCAAAGTTTTAATAACCTATAAGTATCTTATTATTCTACTTAAATTTATTCTCAACCATGATAAGATCTACATTAGTGTAATATTTTGGTTCGGACTTTGAAACCTTAGAAATTTTAGGATTTTCAACTCTTCTTATTTTGGATAAATATATTATCTTCTTAACTTTCTTCCTTTAAACTTATTATTAACCTTTGAGGATGATTTTTTTTATATTTATGAGGTTTACACTTCTTAGATCTTTCACCAACTTCTAAAATCGAGTTTTATAAGTTTTTTATTCCTTGCTCAGCTTCAACATTTTTTTATTGAACATGATCAAATTATTTATCCTTTATCTTTATATTTTATTTAATCTTGATGTTGAGGTTTTTCTATCCATTAATTAACTTCTTTATAACTTTAATTTTTTTAGAAACATGTATTTTTCTTCAAGAAAAGATTCTTATTTAGTGCCTAAAATAACTTCTTTATTCAACTTATTTTTCTCTCTTTCATGCTTAACAATCTTTGAGAGACATTCTATAAACTATATTTTAAACATAAAATCCATATTAGTCTCATCTTCTTCCTCTCCAGAGATATTTTTTTCATTGGTGAACTTTTCATCATTCACTTTTGTAATAAGTAATTTTTTAACATCATTATATCTATATTTTTTAATTTACACCTCGTCATCATCATATTCATCATATTTGGACAAAAAAATTATTATTTTATATTTAGATAACTTATTATAATTTCCCTTTTAATAGGGATTTGATTTATCTACCTTCTTCCCTAGGTATCTTCTTGACTTCTATTTTCTTCATCACTTTCTTCATCTTCTGTAATCTGTGGATAATTTATTGTGATATATCTAATGGATCTGTAACTAAATCACTTTAGTGGTAACTTTACTTTTTTACTTTCCTATGTCTCTTTTCACCCTTTTAGAAAACAAATGTAAATTCATAAAAAAATTATATACCACGTATTTTGTGTCAGAGTCACTAACTTATTCCGTGAGAACTTTACTATATTTTTCTTACTTAATAGATTTGAAAGAAATTTATTGATCATACCTTTATTTTTTATTCATAACCATTTCTCTCCTCATTTAATAAGTGATGAGAATGATATTCAGATCATCCAAAGATATTGTTTCAGTATCTCTATCTTATAATTATTATACCTTATCATCAAATTTATTTTTAATAATTCTTAAAATCATTTCAAAAATAGTTGAATCTTATAACTTCTCACTGAAACATATTATAGTGCTTTCAATGTCATTCAATATTATAAATAAGTCACCAAAAAATTCATCTCCAACCATTTTAAGGTCTTTATTCTTCAATCTCTAGATCTGTAACTTTTCTTTATTTACTTTTTTATTCTCTTCATGGATGGACTTCAACTTGTTTTAGATTAATTTAGTTATTACAATACCATTTATCATTATAAATTCACTTTCATATAGTGAATATAGTACATAATATTTGGTTCTCCGCTCATTCTTCATATTTTTATTATCAGTAACTGTTAAGGGAACACCCTCAATAGGAGGGAAACCATCTGTAGCAATGCTAGAAACTTCATAGCCAATAGATATACGATAAATAAATATTCTATTTATACATATGTGATAGTTATTTACATAAAATACTAGAATAACCTTACTGTTCACTAGGTTATAAACATCTATGGTAACATTCCTTTTCTTCAAGCTTTGACAAATAGTCAATAAAGGGAACCTTCACTCTGATATCAATTAAAAGGACCATTTAGGATCTATGGGATCACTGAGAGTGGGATGGGATGAATCAATGATCTTATATTTTTTATATTTTTTACTTAAGAAACAAATCTCACCTTCGATTAGTGAGAAATTGCCTTATTGAGAAGAAAAAACAACCACAACCATAGGAACACGAGTATTTACAAGGTTCGTTACTCGATAAGAATAGTTAATAATTAGCATGGTTTAGAAGTAATCCAATACCACATAAACCACTAGAAAATAATCCTTTTAGTGGTTATATAAATCAATTAATATCCTTCACTTTCATAGAACTCTATTCCTCTCGATAGTGCATGTGCCCCTCACACATACAAAATGTTCTAAAATGTTTTATAACAAAATTAAGAACCTTCACTGATAGGATTTAGTACTTTATCACTATGCTACTTAAAATTTCTTCACACTTTAATTTTTTTCAAGTACATTTTATTCCGCTTCACTTTCTTGTATAGAAGTGATAAATAACTTATTAGATGTATGTATGAAAATGTATTTCCAGTCACTAATCCATATGGTACACTCGGTTTGATGAAACTCGTTATAATGTCATGTTCATATGATCATCTTTACACATATTTCATCTAATACCAATTGATATTAAACTATTTATGGTATTCTTTATACCAATTCCTCTTCATATTGTTCATATGATTATCTTTTTACTTCTGCAGTACTACACCTAGCTACCAAAATTCCACACAACTTATCAATGCATCTTCACCCCTTTATATAGGCAAAGTTCCTCTATAACCTAAGGAAGGGTAAAGATATTTAAATTCTAATATCCCACTCAAATTTTGAACACCCCCTTAATCCTTAACTATTTTAATGTATTCAAATTTTCTAAGAGATAATAACTTTCCTTAAGACTCTTAATTAATGAACTCCTTCAAACATTCCATAGATCTCAATGAGAATTATTATTTTTCCTTTGTGATTATTAGGGTATTGAAAATCCAACTTAGTATCATAACATTAATTACTTTATAAAAACTTCATAAATATCTTCAAACCTTCTATATGGTACAACTTCATAACACCTCTTTTGTCCAGTGAAACTTTGTAACACCTCTTTAATACAGTGAATCTTTGCAACACCTCTTTCATATAGTGAAGCTTTTTCTGGTGTTCCTTATGAACAACTTATAAATCTTTCATAAGACACTTCATCTTTCTAGTGACTTAATTCAAAAACCTTCATATATTACCTTTTATTGGAAAACTTTTTATGATGAACTTCATTAGGAAACATTTGTATGATGAATTCATACAAAAAATTATGTCCAATGACTCGGAGACTTCTGTTTGATCATTCAAACACTTCTTAACTTCACATATTTATACAAGTATGTCTGATAGACTTTGTACACAAGAAAACATTATTCTTGTCTGATGAATATATAAAGTATCATTTAATGGAATTAGAAAACTTTTCTTTGACTAATTAACTTTGTTATGTTCATCAGACTATGTATAATGGCATTTCCCAGAAACCTTTGTTTGATAATCCTTCAAACTCTAATTTATTTTAATACTATATAAAATATTTATATGATAATAATTTATACTTCCATAACTCTATATCTTCATAAACCTAAAAATTTTGATTTTTGAAACTTCATTACTTCATGTATTGAACATTTCATAGTTGTACCTTTGTCTGATAACATCAGTCTGGTAAACTTCAAAAAAAATATAGCATGAACTTTGTATAGTTTAACCATAATCTCACCCTTTGTACTCAATCTTGTATCATGAGAAATTTTAGTAATCATGATATTTGATACTTTAGGAACAAAAAATCATCACCTGATTTATTTTATTGAACATCTATGTTCATTAAAACTTTGTGAGTATATTTAAATAAACATTCAACATCACACTTTGTCTAATAGCATTGATAAGTTGGAATCTATCCATTATATTTGGTCTAATGGACACTCTGTCTATTTACCTTTGAATATTAAAAATGTTAAGTGGTTTATATTAAAGAAAATAATCCAATACTTAGAGAAAACCTTCTTCCTTATCAACTATCTTATTCTTAACACATCAATGATATCTTGGTATCAACACTTTTGACTTTTTAGAAAAAGTGTGAAAGGAATCTTCGTTTTAATATTTACTAAATGAATGATTTTTCTTTTTGCCATAAATACTCTTTTATTTGAATCAGCCTTTAAAATTTTACATGGTTATTTTTAAAACAATACATTTTTTTCAATATTTTGGAACTTTTTATTTGAAGTATTGTCAAAATAAAGGTATATTTTTCACATGTTTTCAAAGAAAATTCCAAATTTACTTTTAAATCTATTTTCATCCATATAGAAATCCTTTGATGAATATTATGCTTTACTAGGGATATACTATAATGATACAATCCACCTTATTTCTCTAGATATATTATGATCATGTCATTATATTTATTATCTAGGAAAAATATTTATATATCGTATGTTGGTTTTTCAATATGAATGTTTATATTTATTATGTATTGTATTATTATTCATTTATTTCATATGATGAATGAATTAGACTTAGTAAGTGACAGAAAGAGCCCATTATATCCCATTAATGAATCGGTAGGTCTTATTAGAAAAACTATCCTAGGTATTTGGTGTATGTTTTCCCAATTATTTATGATTTCTTGGCATGAGGCCTTGATGGTATGTTTATGATGTCTTGGAACAAGTCTTTTGAGGTATGGCTATAAAGTTTAGTATTATTCATTCCATCATTATGAAATTAGTTATTATTATCCATGTTATTATTTATATTTTTATCCTTAAATATATTTCAAGTTCTAGTTGTTGATGGGTTTTTATAAAAATATTTTTATTCTATAAGATAAGAAAATGATATTTTATTTAAAAGAATGATTATAATCTCCTATGGGTGAAAGATTTTTTTTCAAGGAAAAAAACATGTTTTTCAATAAACCATCATGAATAATGATTTTTTCTTTAAGCATGGTTATTAAATGTTTCATAAAAAACTTTAGGGAAAATATTATTTCAAGATCAAGTTAGTGATTATTTTAAACTAAAATTTTATTTCGAGAAAAAGCAAACATCCTTATGGGTTTTCATGAATTTCAAATGAATTAATGGGTTTAATTTATTTTTATATCCATTATTAAGATTCTTTTTGTTTATCCCATGTTTTAAAATGTTTTTCATAGGTCCTAATGATGTGTAATAATTATATCAAGGTCAATGGTGACATATATTGGATGAATAAAATGTGTCAAGAATTAAAACAAAGTGTAATAATATGAATCCTTTTTGTGGGAAATATTGAAGAATTATTATGGAGTTATAAAATCTAGGTATAATGGGAAAAATTATCATTATATGATAAAGTCATGGGTTTTAATATGTATTATTTATTATAATTATCTAAATCTATAGACCTTAAAATATCCTCTAAGATGTAACTAACTCATTATTTGTTTTTGTTTTTTTTAATTTGTAATTTTGGAAGTTAAAATTTGGGTCACTTCAATTAGTATCAAATTGAATATGCTAAGAGTATGATTTTAACACTATATATGGGTGCATTTTTGTTAGGGTGTCAAAGTTGGTATCAAAGGAAAGGTTTAGATAAATTTAGAGGTTAGGATGTTATTTAATCATAAGTTATAATTCTTATTTGACCTTAAAGCTTAATATGTTATGGATAATTATGGTTATTGAATATGAGATGAAATGGTTAAGGATATCTTAGTATTTATCATTTTTCATAATATGGTTTATTATGATTTTGTTTGATATACTCTCACTAACTATTTTTTTTATTAAATGTTTGAAACTAATGGAAACCAAGTTAAAAATGGATGTAAAGGATGGTGTGGTTGTTGTCTGAATGATCAAACAAATGAGATAGGCATTAGAGTGAAAACTATTATGGTTATTCATAACCATATATATAGATATATGATTAACAACCTAAACCTAGGTGAGTTTTCTAATGCACCAAATAATATAAAAATGGTATTTTATTGAATTTTAGGTGATAAATATCATAAAGGTAAAAATATACAACTTCTTACATGTCAAGAATATAGGGAGAAACACCTAGGTAAATTATATAAAGGAACATGAAGATTTTTCAAATTTGAATGTCCCATAGGTGTCATTACTTCCTATAGTCTCAAATAAATTTAGAATTTATAAATATAGAAACACATATCACTAAAACTACCAAGTAGTAGTATAGTATATAAAAGTACTGAGGTCGAAACCATGAGGAATAGGAGTAAGAATTTAATAAATAAGACTTGTCAAAAATTTACTAACTAAACTAAACTAAACTAGAGAATTGGGTGGACATACTCAAAAACCAAAAAGAAAGTATAAAGGGAAGGAAACTAATTCTAGGGATATTTTTTCATAAAATAAATCAATTTAGATTCACTTTTGAAACAAATCATACCTTTATCCATGAGACACCTTAGGGTAACTATATTTTCCTCTCAAACTCAACAGGAACTACTTAAGATTACTGATACCTCTCAATAGGAAATATAAAATAAACCTAAGTACATTAATAATCTATCCTAAAAGTAGAAGACATAGTTAAAGTAGGATCTTTCTTCCCCACTCCCCCAACTAAATTGGGTGCCATCCCCTAGAAATTATCACTATCATTGGGAACTAAGTAATGATATGTGAATTATTAAAAATGAAATTATAAAAAAATATGAACACCCCATAAGAAAAAAAATTGAAACATATCAGTACTCACCCCTTTCATCAAGTTTCACCCCCTCCTAAGAAATATTTCCACTCGTACTCACTCTTATAAGCATGAAATAATTGAGAAATATAGAAGAGGGAAAAGAAAAGTTAGATCTAAAATAAAGGTATTTAATAATAATGAAAAATTTACTGTTATTACTTGTAGTAACAAATATAGGAATTCTAATATTACACAATTAAAAACAAGATAGAAAAGGAAATCCTAATTACATGGTATTATGGTTGAATATGGCCCTCCTCCTATACTCTTGATTCAGATGTTGGATAGTTATCTTCCACTTTTACTTCTATATTAGAAACCTAAACTAGTATATCCTACCCTTTGGATGAAAAATTTTATCTATGTACAATAGATGGATTCTTCTATTTATAGGAAACTCATCTCTTGTATCATGTATCTTTCTATATTGAGCTATATTTCTTCCTCTTTTCAAGCACATTTTAATCAAACTTATAATACATGAGTCTTTTATGTGATACCCTTATATTTTTTTAAATATATGTTTAATTATCCCTAAGAAAGAGGTTTGGTTGAATTTTTTATGTGTGTAGTCACACTTATCTCACTGCATATCTCCCATGTAGTATCTTTCTCTTCAAACCATAACTTATCTCTCCAGTTTATTTGGTAAAAAAACCTTTAGTATCTACGTGGAATATCTCCTTTAATATCTCTTAAACATATAAACATGCACATGTATAGGAATAAGATGGTTGAAATTCATATCTGTTTAGATACAGAATCTATGATGCATGTAGTGAACTTACGGTATGTCCTGAATCTCCAAAACTCAATATGCGGTGTGGACAACATACTATAGTGTAGGTAAAGTCTCCATCAAAACTCAATATACTAGAAAATGTGGAACCTCCATGATGTAATAAACCCCTACATTGTATATTATTCACTTTATTTCCTCCACCTAACATAAAGTGATGGCCTACACCATAACTATTTTTATTTTATTTTTTTCTTAAATTCTATTCATTTTTCTTCTAAACTCCAATCTAAATGTTACCTACCGAAAATTAACAAAACCAATGAAAATAATAGAGAAAAAATGAAAATTTAGCTCTAAAATCAATGGATTATTATTAAAAAACATGTGCATAAAATGTGGTCATCAAAATGTGGAGAGTATAGGAACTATGAAAATAAATTTACTAGGAATAAAGATAGTGAAATAGATCAAAAAGATTGTATAAATAAAGGATTGAAATGGTTATTTGTTGAAGATGAATAAACTTCAAATAAAAAATAAAAGGTATGTGTTATTTTAGTAGTTTTTTTATATTTAAAGTATTAAACATGACTATATTGAGATTGATGAATCTTGGGAGTTGGTTCATATTTTGATTCTAGGTAAGAAATGTTAAGGAATAAGACAAAAATTATTAGTTAAAAAAATATAAATATTGTTGATTGATTGAAGTGTATATATATAGTATTTCAAGAGTTATGATGTAGTGGTATCTTATTTAAGGGTTTATAAATGTAGGGATGATCATAAGTTTAAATGTATTAATACTCTTTTGAAGTTTTATGCGGTTAGATTACTTTGGAAGAAATTTATTGAGTTTTAATATATGTTTGAGGTATATTTAACCCTTAATTTTAACTTGTGTTTTAGTGAAAAGGTTATTTGAGGATAAATGATTTTATATTTTATGGGAATAAGTTGAAAGGTATTGATAACCTTTAGGGTTAAATGATCTTTGATATTGAGTTAATTATGCACAATTAGGATAAAAGGGTTATTACATTTTGTGAAATTGTGTTTTGTCATATAGATAGTCTTGGGATTGAAAATTGGTTTAATGACTAAATGATTAAATTTATTTTTGAAGAAATTCACTATATTGGGAAAAATATATAATTAAATTAAAAATAAAGTATTATTGGATAAGATGGGATTTTATTTTAGATATAAAGGTTGAATTATCTTTTTGAAGAATATATTATTTTATTATGGATTTATGGTGATTCGAGTTATTTATGGAAAAATTATCATATTTTGGAGATTATATGATTATGGAATACAAATTTTTGTTATGTGACTTCAAGAGTGATTGGTTTTATTTGGAGATAAATATTAAGTTTATCTTGGAATAAAATGTGATCAAATCATACTAATATTTGGGATTCATTTTTGGTCTGGTATATTTTGAAGATTTTTAAGGTTAGTTATTGATGGAATGGTTTAGTTGAACTTTGGGTGTTATTATTGAGGCTTTGGAGATTAAAGTAGTATTTCTTGATATTGGATATTATCTTAACTTGTGCTAACCATTTTTTTGTTAATGGATAGAAACAAGAGGAATAATTTTTCATCCTTTTTATGGATCTTGTGATCCATTTAAAGTTAATTTTAATACTTCAGGCATGAAAAATTCATCTCGAATATACATTGCTTGGAGTAAGTGGTGATATAGAAGTGAAAACTGAATGAAGCACAAACAAAGAATTAAATTCCACTGATACAGTTGAAAGAAATAAAGTATGTATATTTATATATTGACGGTAAAATAAATTCTCAAATCTATCAAGTATTTTTTGAAAAGTAACACTCAACTATCAAGGTATACTTTTAGAAACTCATCTGCAAGTATGATTCTTATAGAGGTACATGTATTTATAGATTCTTGGTCTTGACCAAAAAATTAAAGTTCATAATAAAATCTATATCTAATTTTATTACCATGTTATGATAAATTCATTTTGAGATTATAAAATTCAAATTGAGAGGATACAATTTTTTTTAATAGGGAGAGAATTTCACACCCCAAAATTTCAATATATAATTCTCCTTTAAATGAATACTATTTTTGATAGCATTTACCACATGTGACAGTGAGCTTAAATGTCCCACGATATACTATAGAAATATTATTATCTCTTATAACCTAGTCGTTGGATTGGCGGTATGAATAGGAGTAACTAAATTATGAAATATAAGTAGAAATATATTTTTTAATATAAATGTATCAATTAATACCTAATAAATAATAATTCAATTTTAAATAAAATAATATAAGATTAAAGGAGATAATTTTTTTAGAAAATTATTTTATATACACAAAGTAATTTTATCAAAATAAATTAAGTTAATCACTATAGGTGAATGTTTTTAATGAAATGTATATATCATTTATTTAATAAAATAAATTAACATTCATCTAATGGTTGTTAATAGATAATGAATGAGTATAAATTTATTTTATGAATCAAAAATACATTTTCTTAAAAAATGGTTTTTATTGAATTTTTGTGCAGATGTTGTGATTAATTTTTTTCACTTTTAGAAATTTTATTGGAAAAACATTATTTCAAAAAATTATCTCAAAGTGATTTTTTTATTTTTATTTAAAAATTTATTTTTTTGAGTGAATAAAGAAAAAATTCATATTTTTACAAAACTATCATTTCTTTTCTTTAAATTAAGTAATTTAAAAGTATAATTCTGTTAGGGATTTGTTTTTAAAGTAAAATAAAATATTTTTTATTAAAAATAATATAATTAATTCCATAGGAATCATCATTATATTTGATTTTTTTCTAAGTTCGTTTTTATTCTTAAAAATGTTTCTTTCTAAAAAACTATTTTTTTTGCATTTTGTGCACTTATGTTAAAAGTAATTTCTCTCACATATATAAATTGAATCTTTAAAAATGGGTTTCATATTTGAAATATATGGATTCAAATTTATTAGTAAGGTCAATTTAATTGGATGATTTAACATCATAATTTTAACATATTTTTTTAATAACTGACATTAAAAGTGACATGGGGAGTTTTTAACATTAGTTTTTTATAAAATTGATGTTAAAGTCCTTTAAAAATCTAATTCCCATGGACATATCCTCATTTTTAAATGTAATATTTCTGAAACCTTCATCCTTTTGACTCACGATGGAATCCAATCACGCTTAATCTTCTACTTTTGTTCAATTTTCAACTTCTTTTTGCATTTTTCTCCCCAATATCCCATTATCCATCCTTTTTCCATAACCCTAAATGTTAGTTTCTCCATAGAAACCCTAATCCACTTGACTCATGACCATTCTCCAAGGTTTTTTTTTCATTTTATTTTATACTTCATTTTTGTAATTGTTTCTCTTCAATATTACAGCATTCTCCCTATTTTCACCACCCTCAAGTGAATTCATCAGAATTCCATAACTATTTTTCATTATTGACCTCCATATTTTGTAAGTTTTTTTATTTTTTTAAGATTAATTAATTATTTGTTAGTTGTTAATTTCATTCATCTATTCATTTGTTTGTATTAATCTTGTTGTCAATTATAATTTTTTTTGTCAAAATTTGTTTAATGTTATAAAGTTTTTGTGATTATAAATTATTTGTGATTATAATTTTTTATTGGTTATATCTATTTGTATTTATAATTGTTTGCATTTATAAATTTTTTATCATTATAATTTTTTTATGGTTGAAATAATTTTTTTTATTTTTTCATTTATAATTTTTTTTTCATTATAATTACTTTTGATTAAAAATTGTTTTTAGGTCATAATTTTTTTATTTTTAAATTGTTTTTAAGATATAAATTATTTGTTAAAAATTTATGCATGTTTATATATTTATATGCTTATATGTTTTAATTTTTATATATATATTTAAATTTTTATAGGTATTAATATATCCATCTATTATATTGTCATTGTTTGGTAATTAATGGATTGTAATTGGATAAATGCATGAAGAACTAGCAATGAATATGAGAAAGGGGTTAAAAATTTCATATAATTTTCTTAAATAAATCTTGAAAAAAAATATTTGATTTTCTATCCATGCATGAAGTGTTTTAATATGAGTAAATTAAGGTATATAGATATCAAAGATCATATGATTTTATATGGTTTTAGTCATAATTATTCACACTGTATTTAGTATGTGAAGTAAAAAACAAGTCAAGATATAATGGCGATGAATATGTTTAGCATGAGATGGAGGATCATATTGAAGAATCAATTCATGATATAGGTGTTGAAACCATTGAAAAAATAAGTGTCTAATAACTATATGAAGATACTGAGAAACCATTGTTCTCAAGTTGCACTAAATTTATAATGTTGTCAATTATGTTGAGATTAGTTAACTTGAAAGTAATAAATAGTTGGAGTGATAAAGTTTCAATAAATTTCTATAAAATTTAAAAGGTATACTTCCCTGAGGAAACGATCTTCTAGATTCCAATTATGAGGTAAAAATATTATATACAATGGGATTGAGGTATAAAAAGTTACATGATTTCTCCAATGACTATGTGTTGTATAGGAAGAAATATGAAAGTTTATCAGAATTTCCTAAATATGGAACATCATGATAAAAAATGGAAGAAAAATTTAATCATGATTCATTCTCAAGAATAGGCATCAAACCTCTCACTAAATAAATTTGGTATCTTTCAATAATTCCTCATTTAAAGCATCTATTTTAAAATTCAAATGATGAAAAGAGGCTAATATTTCATATAGATGAGAACATATCTGATGGAAACCTACATCACCCTACCGATTCAACACAATATAAAATATTTAATCATAAATTTCTGGATTTCAGAAATAAATTTAGAAATCTTAGAATGGGTCTATGCATGGATGGAATGAATCCATATTAGGGTCTCAGTAGACAATATAGTTCGTGGATTGATATGTTGGTTTTCTAAAACTTTTCCCCATAGATATGTATGAAGAGGAAATATCTGATGATTAACTTAGAGATTTTTGAAAAAAAAACAGCCTAGAAATGATATTGATGTTTATCTATCACCGTTGAATGATGATTTGAAATTTTTATGGGAGACATGTCTTACAATATTTTACGCATCAAAAAAATAGTGTTTTCTTTTGTATGTTATAGTAATGTTCACTATAGAATACTTTCCTACATTTGTAAAGATATCAGGATATGGTGTTAAAGGATATAAAGCATGTCCAATTTGAGAATAGGGGACTTCATATCATCAATTACATAATGGAAGAAAATGGTGTACATGGGACATATAATAATATTTTGACAATGTGAAAAAAAATTGATATCGCATTTGTAAAGAAATGAATTTTTGGTCATCAAAAAAATACATGGAAGAAATGGTTCATTTTATTCGAGCTACCTTATTGGTAATTTTTGAATGTGGAACATAACATTGACATTATGCATGTCAAGAAAAAAAAATTTGATAGTCTAATTGAAATATTGTTAAACATAAAAGGAAATTCAAAATGTGTATTGAAAGTAAGACTAAAATTAATAATCATGGGATTACATTTGGAGTTAGATCCCACAATAAAAGTAAATAAAAAATATTTTTCTCTGCCTTTTCAGATATTAATCAAGAGTGAGAATATAATTTTTTTGTCAATGCTTGAATGGTATTAAAGTACCTAGTGGGTTTTCTTAAAATGTGAAAATTTTGGTTTCATTAAAGAATTTAAATTTAATAAGTATAAAATCTCATGAATGACATGTATTGATGCAATAATTGTTGTTGGTTTCATTGTGTGGCATATTATTGATACCAGTCATAAAATCAATCATTAAGTTGTATTACCTTTTCAATTCAATTCGCAACAAATTAATAGATCCAGTTTTGTTAGATGTGTTAGAGAATGAAGTTTTCATCATACTTTGTCAATTAGAAATGTATTTTCCACCATCATTTTTTGATATAATGGTTTATGTGTTGATTAATTTTATGCAAGAGATAAGAATATATGGTTATTTTTAATTATGTTGGATATATCCTTTTGAAATATATATGAAAATTTTCAAGAGATATCCTAAGAATATGTATCGAATAGAGGCTTCTATTATTAAAAAATATATATCAGAATAGGTAATTGAGTTTTGTACTAATTATTTGTCTGAATTGGAGCACGTTGGTCTCCATATATCTCAACATTTGATAGTTTATAGTGAATTTAAAGGTATTTGTGGCTTAATAGTAAAGTTAATTCCATGTGATGAAGTTATGCATGCATATTTATACATTTTGAACAACATAGGTGAGGTTCAACCATATATATCATCACATATTGTTGTAATAAAGGTATGATATTCAAGAATAAATGAAAATTGAATGATGAATGAATATTAAAACACGTTTTCTTCATGAATTAAGGAGAAAATGAACAATAATTTATCCACACCAGAAACATTGAAATGGTTAGAAGGGGTCCAAGTGTTAATGTGATCATGTGATCTGGTTTTGATATTAATGGTTACACATTTTACATAAAAAACTAGGATGAAAAGAGTACCATTCAAAATAGTGGAGTAATGGTTGTCGCTGAATCACTTCATTTTTCAAGTTCCAAAGATAAAAACTTAATTTTTTGTATCAACGTCATATTTTAAAGTTGTTGAGGATATATGGGAGATTGATTATACTAAAATTTAGGTACCGATATTTAAGTTTAGCTAGGTTGATGATAAAAAATTTTTGAAATATTATGGGCATGGATTTACACTTATTGATTTGAAAATATTTAGCTATAAGGAGGAATAATTTATCATAGTGATACATACAAAACAAATATTTTATGTTTTTGACCCATCAAATTATTAGGGGTTTGTTATTTTGTAAGGGAAAAATCATTTGGGTGATGAGAATATTGATGATGTTGAAGACTTATCTAAAATTTATTCATCTATTATATGATTACCTAATGATAATAATTATTTTAATGTGGACATTTTCCATACAACACAAAATGATCATGTTGAAGGGATATAGAAAAACACTCCATTACTCTCCTAATTAATCAGGTAATCTATTTTTTTGTGAAACCAATCTAATTAAAAACTTTATTTTTTTACTTTGATATTTAAATATATATATTTTTAGAATTCCTACGTTTTTTGTAATTTATTTTATATTAATTAGATTCAAATACCCATTTTTTTGAAAATTTTTTCCTTCATCATTTTTTTGTGACTATTTTCTTTATATTATTCATTTTTAGGCATGAACTTTTATTCAATAAAATATTTATACTTTTATTCCTATTATGAATAATTATATTTTTACTTATAAAATTGATTTATTTCTAATCAAATACTAGTACAAAAAATTACACATTTTTATATGATAATCATTTCAGACATTTTTTTATTGTTAATTTTTATATTCACTAGTTTTAGTTACACAATTTTTTGATTAAAAAATATAAAATTCAATTTATTTTCTATTATGAAAAATAATTTTTTTTATTTATTACAATTATTTAATTTTAATCAATTACATGATATAATTTTTTTGTAATAGCATACATCTTTTTAAATGACATACATATAGGTAGGAGAACCAAGGTATGTATGTTTTTTCATATAAATATATATCTATAATAATTAAATTATTTAATTAAATTTAACTCATATTTCATAAAATTATGTTCATCTCTTCTTCTTCTCCAAATAAGATAGTACCTGAAGATGGTAGGCATGGAATCACACATTTACCAAAACTTTCAATCGTGTGTGGAGAGAGGAGGTTGATAATTAACTTTGATGAGAATGAACACCCAACTAGCCCAAATTCCATGTAGTTTAGGACTTTCCTAGCTATGTAGAGTCGTTATAGGATAGGTGTTTTATTACCAAATTGAAGGAGAATCGACTAGTTGACAAAATATCTGTTATGGGAGTCCATAATAATGAAATTTCTAAACTTATTTATTTATTTTTTCAATGGTTTAAATATTATACATTTCTTAATATTTTATCTATTAAATTGCAGATGACATTTTACCTTTAAGAGTAGAAAGAAATTAAGAAAAGGTGTTTATCCTCTGTGGAAATTAGACACTACTAGAAATTTGACCAATACCAATGAACCTATACCAACGATTTATAAAATCGTTGTTATAGGGTACTTATACTAATTTTTTTTAAAAATAATTGATATCAGTGTCACCTATTCCAATGGTTTTAGAAAAAAAATTGTATAGGTATTACATAGAAACATTATACCAATAGTTCTATAAAACTATTTATATAGGTCCCAAAAATTAGGTCACCTATACCAACAGTTTTCGAAAACTGTTTGTATAGGTACCCAAATTATTTATGAATTATTATATCAAATAACATTAAATATTAAAAAAATAAATTTAAATATACAGATATATATATATATATATATATATTGAATTATATTTATAAATCCATTTTCGTGGAGTGGTTGATTCATTTAAGTATAACTGAGAGGTGTTGGGATCAAAACCTACATACCTTTTTTTGCATGACCAATACTAATGGTTTTCCCAAACCGTTGGTATATTTATTTTTTATTCATGGCCTATATTAATGGAAAATCACCCAATGACCCCTCAAACCATTGGTATATCCATTTTTCTAGGAGTAACATGGAGATATTTTAATTCAAAGTTGATTTCATTTTATATTTTTGGGAGTAAATAGAATAGAGATCCATGCCTTAAGTATGGGTTTATAGGTATAGAAACATGATAGAAGTTAGTCTTTAGTCGGTAGAAGGAAGCATTTATGCTATGTTTTTATTGTTTCTAAAATTTATTTGTTTAATTAATTTTAATTACTTGATAACTTATTTATTTTTTCATATGTGATAGGCCTCTAGAAAAACTCACCAAGAGATTCAGTCTCAGAATTTATACCCTCATCCATTTTTATACTGATAGTATCCTTTATTAAAGGGGAAAATGATTGATGAAAATTTTAATGAATTAAGATCCAAGTCAAGTATCATCTTCAAAGAGGTTCCACAAGACCCTATATTTCCTCACCATCATCAAGAAAAATTAAAATGATAAAAATGATAAAAAAAGGGAAGTATATTATAGATCCAACAAGGGAAGTAGCTAAAAAGATTGTAAGTAATTAATTGTTAATTTTATTCAATATTATTATTTTGTAAATTTATATCACTAATATAACATTTGAAAATATTATTTTAGGACACCCTTTAGGAGAAAATGACATGGGGGTCCTTTATACCTGATGGTAGGATGAATATTCTTACAAATTCTTTAGGAAATATAGAACACTCGGGTCGTGTCAGAGGGTATAAGGAGGGCATCAGTTTTAAAAAATGTTTTTTTTTCTCCCATAGTGTGGCATCGATGTGAGAAAAATATAAGAGAGAAATGGATTCTTTGAAGGTTAAGATACAACACTTGAATAGAGAAATAAAGGATATGATTAAATCATTTTTATTGACTATGCTTATAGAAGATATGAGACAAACACAGCCTACGCAGCCTACCTACCCAGATATTTCACCTCCTCATTCAGACCCAACCATGTATTGTGAGTTGCATGTTTGGGATCCCCATGTACTTATTGTATTATAATTAATTTTATATCATTTTGGGGTTATATACATCGTCTAATTATACAGTCAGTTCAGGTAAGTGTAGTGGTAAATGATATTATTAATCCAATTACTCTAGTGTTTTTGCCTAGTGAGGAGGTGTTCATAGTTGGGTAGAGTATTTCCAATTTTTTAATTTTTCCAGATAATCTCTTTCTTCATAGAACATATGAGGTATTAATTATTTTATATTTTTTATTTATCATTAAATTCATAATTACTTAAAATATTTTCTTACACTTACCTTATATAGGAGTATCAAAAATCGAAGGAATCACTATAAAGAAAAGGAAATTTTCAAGTTCCAACACCTTCAGATACTCCTCAGGAAATTGATGGGGTAACAAAGTTAACGCATGTCTTTTCAATATTATATAATTATTATAATTTTCTAATGAGTGTTTATATATGTAGAATATATCATACATTAAATATTTTTAAAACTGACATCATGTTATATCAACTTAATTAACTACTTTTCTAATCAGGTATCTCCACTCTATTTGTATCCAATATGATTAAACTTTTGTTTATGGTTTTATGGATATAAAATACATTTAAAATGTTTTTCAATACTTGGACCAAAATTTTATAATTGAATATATATATATATATAAATGAAAGATTAAAAAATATGCAGATTGCATGTTGGTTTTTTCCATTCCTTGACTAGTAAAAACCAATATATAATTATGAACTGATATTCATTATACAATTATTAATGATAAATTTTTTATATTTTAGTGTATATTGGATGTTATGCATATTTTTTCTCAAATATTGTAAAGCTATTGGTTAGGATTTTTATTGGGTGGTGTTCGAAGAAGATTTAGAAAGTTGTTAAAAAATTAAGTCTTATTCTATTCTTTTAGTTATTTAATCTTAACTTCTTCATTTTATATAAGTTTTGAAAATTAATATTTAAAATTATAACATTTCATGGATTGAGTTCAATAGGGATTACAATTCAATAATGGAATCATAAAAAATTGAATATGTGAAAGTTCAGGTAGATAAATTTTATATTAGTGAATACTTGTTTTTTTACAAATCCAGTGTTTCTATTTTTAAAATATGGTTTTATAAACATAGTTTTTTCATCAATTAGGGGATTTTTAATGTGGCTATTATGTTTTATGATTCATTTATGAGATAATCATGACCAAAACAACAAAATATTTTGAAAATTTTAGTTTCATTATAACACTTATAATTTAAACAAATGTGTTATATTTTTAAGTTCATAACACTTTATGTTGTAGATTTTTGATAGTGAATGTAATGTGGTTAGTCAAATGGTAAATTTAGAAATGGATAATTATATTTTTAAATGGGTAATTATGGATGTTGTTATGGATTTTTATGTGAAAGGATGGGGTTGGTTTTTTTGTAGAGATAGAAGTGGTTTCTAGTGGATAATGGTGATGGTTATGGACCTCAGTAGTGTTGTCTTGGTATGAACCCTTAGGTTGGGCTTGTGTGTGGCTATAATATATATATATATATTATTTTTTATTTATTATGCACCCAACTTGATTCAGATAACCTTACTAATTCCCTAGTGTTTTGGTTTGTGGTTTTTTTCCTTGATATATACATTAGTGAGGAAATGGATAATTGAATAATTACTCTTCTCAACCTCATCTTCCAAACATGGTATCAACTATAATAGTCTGAGGTTGTGATGTATAGGTAGTGATGTATAGATGATAGAGTAAAAATTATGATGATGGGATGAGGATTCAATAAAGGATGTGATTCGTGGTGGGGTCATGCATGGTAAGAGTGTGTAACCAGGTTGATGTCCCTCATTTCATGATACCCTACTAAGATGAGGATGTGGGATATGGTTGTGGTTTGAAACTATGACGTGGTGATGTAGTATGTGGTTGTAGATATGTGGTCATGGTGCATGGTGTGAAGTTATGATATGGGGTTTGATGTGTGATGGAATGGTTGTAGAAGGGATGATGACACTAAGACGTTTATCATTGGGGCATGAGAGGAAAAAATTATTGAGAATTGGTTGTGGGGTACCCTCTTGTTGTATTATTTTAATATTATGTTATTATACTAGGATGAAATATTGGGGTAGGGAGCCTTGGTGAGGTTGGGTGATAGTTGACTTGGCTTATGTGTCTGTTTTTTATACCATTTATTCATAGAGGCATTAGTATGCTTCTTTTAAATCAAGATGAGAGGTTTTAAGAAGGATCCTACTGAGTATACATGTATGTTCACCCCAATATATAAATTTTTTTTTAGGTTTTTGGGAGGGATTTAGTGGCTGCATTGGACATTACTAAATTGGGGTTTGGAGTTGCTGTTGTAGTTGTTATCGTCGGAGTTTCTTTTCATATTTTATTTTTAGAGACTTTTTTTGTGTGAAATTTACATGAATTGTGGGATATTATTTTCATTTTATATTATGGAGTTTATTGGTGGTTTTATTTATATATCCCTATAATTATGAGAGTAATGCTTTCCATTTTTGTGTTTTATAACTTTTGTGCTAGTTGTTGACCCATGGCCTATTTGAGGTGGGATTTAGGGGTCACACTCATCTTCACTGGTAGTCACGAAGGGGTTCTCAGTGGGGGAGAGTCGATACATGTTATGAATAATATAAGATTAATACATGTGGTTTATGATCCATCAAATTTTATAACATCTTTTGAGAAGAATATGGGGATAAAAATGTTTTATCCAAGATAAAATTGTTTAGTCAAATTTTTATTAAAATATGGGGAGTTGAGATTCCACCACCTTCAGTGTGATATTTTAAAGAATAATATTATTTTAAAGTAAAATCTAAAAATAGATAAAATACCATATATGATATGGATACACTAGTTTATTTGTTAAATATTCCCGCTAAATGAGATAAGAGTTATTTTTTAAACACATATGAGTTTTTTAATATTATCATGATATTCTTGATATAATATAGTGTTTAAGAGGCTAGTGGGAGCATGTTTGGACTTAGATAAGTTCAAAGTAATAAATAAAAAAACCATGTCAGCCAAAATATAAAGTGAATTTCACCTTATCTCGAAAGAATTTAGGATTTTTTGGTGAAGTAATAATGTAAATGTTTATATTAGATTTCAAGGTGAATTTTTATTGAAAGGGATTCAATAATGATGATGACGTACTTATAAAGAATTTTAAATAGACAAAAAATTTATTAACATCATAGTATTTGATATTTTGTAGTTAAGGATTTTGAATATGTTCAAGGAGTTTAACATTAAGAATATGATTCCATAGACTTACTATTATTAAAACTTGTTTTATTCATATATTTTACACATTAAAGAGTTTAGTTAGATGATTTTATTAGGAGGTCACATTATGGTGTATCAAGAATTAAATAGAAATGTAATGAGTTGAAAAAACCCTAAAAGTGCAGCAAACAAAAGATGGATCTGGAAGTTTATCATATGTGATAAGTTAAACATATGCTTATGTATGGTTTTGTTAAGTATTTTTATAGGATTTTAATAATATAACATGTATTATATTGTAAAAAATAAAATCTTCACTTAATCATTCTTTCATTCTAGCTACAACTATGTATATATTGATTTAGATTTCATAAATTCAAATTATAATTGACCTCTCAAAGTACAAATTTCAGTTATCCCTAACTGATGTTCATCGTGGAGTAGTATAGGTTATGATAAAATGTTAAGGTTAGTGTGAGTATGATTTTTGTATTGAGATACAAAATATTCTTGTGAGGAACAAAAAGGATTTTGTGTGCCATATGACCCATGAAGTATACCACACATAGTGTAATACACTATGTGCTTATCTATTTAGGTGGGGGTGTGATTTTATCATCTATAAAGGTTGATAACATGTGATGTATTCATTGACCCAGTCAATCTATACTAGGAGAATCAAGAATGTATTAGTAGACTATATGGGATTGACATACTTTTTGTCTCATGGTCACTCTATGTTTTAGACAAAGGGATCATATGAAAATGCATGCTTGCATAGGATATAGCTGGTGGACACAAGTATTGAGATATATGTCTTTGGTGGAGATCATGACATATTCATTTTTACCTTGAGTAGAATTGATGATTTGTTAAAGGTCACTCTCTGATTAAATTTATGGATCTAGTGATTTATATTTATTTTCAATCCTACATAGGTTTGTTGGGTCTCGCCTTATGGTTGATTGAATAAGGATTGATTTTGACTCAGAGAGCTAATATAAAAGTGTTTTGGAGTTCTAACCAAAAGAGTTTTGGATGAGTATTCATAAGATATTCCATATGATGTGATACATAGTGAAGTTGGTGATAACTTTTCAAAAGTGTTTTGAAAGATAACTCAAAGAGTTTTGGATATGGTTCTATGGGTTATTATATATGATACACCATGATGTGAAATGGTAGTCTTTATGGGGATTTAATGCAAGTGGGATATTTATGGAGATATTCCCTAAAACCCTACATGCATAATATTCATTCTGAATAAATCATACAGAATGATATAGGTAATTATCATGGTACATTTTACAAGTTTTAGAGTCCCTTTTTAAGCATTTTTTGGTATATCATTTAAATATGATATATGAATATCGTATTTCACTACATGACTTGTCATGGTGTATTGAATCATATTGTATGACTTGTCTCATATCACATGAATGAAATAGTAGTTTAAAGTTATGAGATAACATTCAGATCTCTACCACAACTATTATTATCATTTTATGTTTCATGTGATGAAAAGGTCATGAAGTTTATTTATTCATGCGGCAGTTGCATGGATAGACCAACTGAAATTTATTCATTTATTCATGTGTTATAACACATGAGTAAATGAATTTCACTTGAGTAGTTTCCCTAAGTCTTATTTAAGGGATTATACTACCATACGATGGTGGTATGTAAGCTTTCCATATCCCTGATTGTATCTATCCTTCCTGAATCTCTCTCTTATTCCTCCTTTTCACTACGAGGCACTAGAAAGTTATGGTGAGAAAAAGTATCCCACCTAAACATCAATTGATTCAATTCAACCCATGAATATTCCACAGAGGATGGATTTCATTCAGCTACCTCTCAGTGTTCTTCATCAACCATATGGATAGTGATTGTTATTGCTACGATCAATGGTGTAAGGTACTCTAGTTTCTTTATTTTATATAGTGTACATGGTTTTGGGTTTTTACGCATGAGGTTCCTGGTAAGAATTTCTAATTTGCTTATGTTTCTTAGTTTAAGTGTTAAACTATCATCAGAAACCTAACAGACATGGGGGGGATTTTTTGAATCAATGGACAAATATGTGGTTTAATGGTTTTCAAGGAATCAGTCACACTAATTTGGGATTTGATTGGGTAAAATAGGGTGTTTTTTTTATGAAAAGACCAATGTGCTTTGTATGATCATTTAATGATCATATGTAGTGGAAGAAAACCCAAACACATTGTATTTATCTTCAAGAATAATAATGTGTAAGTAAAATGAAAAATAAAGTACCTGGAAAAATGTGAGTGGAATTAACTATCTTTTTCCTTCGATGGAGTGTGCTTGAGGGAGATCACTAAAAGTAGTGAATGAAAGCACTTTACCTTTGAGGGGGGACACCAACCAAAGGATCCATGATTGTATTGTGAGTATACCTGGTATCCAGAGGGGTGTTATCACCTTTTCAAATAGATAAATAGAACTATGGGAGGAAGAGAAGTTTGGCTAAGGCTTCACATGTATCGAGCACACATACCTCTAACAGGGGGATTTCAGCCTCTTATATAGCCAAAGATTGAGGCTTCACCAACTTATTGTATGTGTTTATGCCAGTTGGTGTATAATTGATTAAATGTTTTCAATGAATTAATTAAAATCCTTTAATCCACTCATAAATTGATTATAACTCATGAAACCATTTGGGAGAAATAATAATAAATATATATATCATATATTTATTTATTATTATTATACATTTCATGAATAATAAATATATATCATACATATATATATATTTCATGCATCACATTCATTAAATAATGCATGCATCATATTCACATATTAAATGTACACTAATATATATAATACCATATAATATATATGTGTGTGTTTCTCATCCACCATTCATGCATGTGTGCATGCATCTCATGCATGTGTGCATGCATATCATGCATGTGTGCATGCATATCATGCATGTGTGCACGAATCTCATGCATTTAAATTTTTAGTACACATCCAACAATCTCCCACTTTTACTAAAATCCCATATGGATTTTATGAAAAACTTCACAAATCTTTTTGAATCTATCCAAAATCTTTTGGATATGGTTTTTCATCAAACTCTCTTCATTTTGAATAAACCTTTTTGTACAAAATTTTATCCTTATCCAAGGTCCTAACTATGTAAACCTACAAGCCTTAGTAACATTTACAACAACTATGAAATCTAGATTTCATAAGAGAGGCCTTTGGAAAAGTATAAGTGCTACTCAGGCTACTAAGGGGTCTAGTGTGATCTCCATTAAACATACTCATATCATTATATGAACATGTCCACCACAATATGTATCATATAAATCATATGTATCCTATATAATACTTTTTTCCATGACATTGAGCAACCACTAGACATGAAACATGTCAATCTAGTATTGTTATCTCATTATTTATTGATTCTCTGAAAAAGACTAACCAAGTTGATGAATACATAACATGTCATCCATATATTTGATAAGTAAATCACATGTCACTTATACATGTAGTTGAACACATTATATGTGAAACAACTAATCATATAAATGCATTTTTTAGTATAATTCAATCAAGGTTTGATTGTTTTTTCTTATCATACAAGTGGAAAAATCTCATATTGGTTGTACTTCAACCAACTACATGATCAGTAGCATACCCAACCACCCCCTAATTAGATAAGTTCATATGTTGACTTGTGTAATTAGGGTATCAAAGTATAAAGGTTCTCATGCTAGGTATATCACCAACCTCAGGTAAGAGGGATTAATAATAAGCATACACTCCTATGTATATATATGATTGTATGGAATTCCATGATATATAATTTAGAATATCAATACATGTAATAAATATCCACTTATTTCCTTAATAATATATTCTTCATATCTCATATGCAAACCTCTATAGTGGATATAAGAATCTATTAAATATAACCTTTAAATATCATCACAACCCAATAAACTCCATGTTGATCATCAGTTAGGGACAACTAAATTTTTTTACTTTGAGGGGGTATTTATCATTTGTCTATTCATGTAAAGTAAAGTTTCAACACACATGAATGAATTATATATGGAGATTTTATTTATTACAATTACAAGATATTTTTACAACCATCACAACTAATCTCTTAAGAGATTCTACACGAATTTCATGTTGTTGATGTAGAAATGGTTTTTGAACATTGCATCCAAATGCAATTCCTATCATGTCTCTATGTGACCATATGATAAAATACTCTCACTAACCTCTTAGTGAGTAACATTTATCAATTAAGAAAGTTTGAATAATGGTGAGACTTAGGAATCATATTCTTTGAGTTCAACTCTTTGAACTTATATTCAAAATCCTTAACTTCATAACATCAAATGTTATAATTCTATTGTCTATTTTATACTTAGAAATATTTATAAGTTTATCATCATCGTATTTGGAACCTTTATTTTATAAAAAATGTAATTATTTTCAATATCACTTTACTAGCATATCCTAGACTCTATTAGGATAAAGTGATATTCACTTCGTTATGGTAACTAATGTAACTCTTTACATTTCTCTTTAACATCATACTCTAAACTCTTTTAGGATACCAAGTGATACACTTTTTATATTTTATGGTATATTCCTTTAGGAAATAGTGATGTTCACTTGTTATGGTAACTAAATGTAACTCTTTACATTATTATTTATCATCACATGTCCTAAACAACTTTAGGATATTAATTAAAGAATCGCTATAATCTTAAATTGGTGTAATCTTTTTATTAACAGTGATATTTACTTTCTCATGGTAAATAAATGTAACTATTTACATTTTTCTTTAGTATCACATATCCTAACTCTTTAGGATATAAAGTAAATAATCACTTAAAATAAATATAATCTAATATTCTATTTGTTGACTTTGAACTTATCTAAGTTCAAAAATAATCCCACTAGCCTCTTAGACATTATATTATATTCATAATATCTTTCTAAGACTCAACACAAACTAATTTGTGCTTTATAAAATAACATTTATTTCCTTTTAGTAGGAATATCTAAAAATAAACTATTGTTTCCATATCATATATGGTATTCTATGTGTTTGTAATTTATTTTTGAAAATAATATTTTATTAAAATATCTCATCGATGGATAGTGGGAACACATCCCCTCATATTTTAATGAATATATGGATAAACAATTTATCTAAATCTTCTTCTCAAAAAATGTTATAGAAATCCAATGAATCAAAAACATGTTTATATATATAATCATATTATAAAAAATCTTTGTTATTAAACAACCTTTCTTATCACATGATAGAAATGAGATGGAGATACACATGTTTTAATTAGATTCATTTGAGATTGATAAAAAATTTACATTCAAATCCTCAATATAGTTTCTATTTACTTTATCTCATGAATATAAACTACAAGATCAATCAATTATTCCTTTGATTTTAAACTCCTATATATTTAAAAACACTTTGTAAAATATACATTCGATATCATATAGCCTTAAAAATTATCGAATTGATTTTTATAACCCCATACCTGACATAGACACTCCATTAGTTTCACAAACTCCTTGATATACAACTTAGATAATCCAATCGTATTTAATTATTACTCTTTACTGATAATACCCTTGAGTTTCAAAATAACCTTAACTGGATTCTTGAAGAAATATTTTCCATTATTTCCTCTTCTGGTTTTTTAATTTTACCTCTTTTTTAATGTTTGTGTAGTACCAGAACTTATATATTATATTCCCAATTCAATTATTCTCAACACTTTGATAATATTGGGTTAACTTTTCTTGAATTCATTCACTTTGTCGAAACACTTCCATAAATTAAATTAATATGAATGACCTAACTAGAATGATCCTTATAGAAATTCTTAAATGTCTCCAAACATGTTTAATTATATTGAATATCATTGACATACCAAATCATATTGAGTATATGAAACTATAATTTCTTAGTTCAATTAGAAATTAGTGCCTTTGAAGCCTTAAATGATTCATTTCATGATTCTATAAGAATCTTGATTTTCTTATTGAACAAATTCAACACTTGGTTACTTAGGAAGAGAATATTCACATAGAATATTTCTATTGCTCAAGAACTTTTCTTACGCTGCCAATCTTAGGGGTTTCTTACATTAAACTTTTCATTTCAAGGATTAATTTCAAAGTTTAGTTTGATGTTAATGATGCATTTATCTATAATATAAATTTCTATCATATAAATATCATTTCTTGTATCTTTGCATTAAGGACTTTTAATGAATGTGCTCCCACTAAAAATTATGACCTCATACATCATATCCATTTAGTGAGCCAAGATCTATATTAGATCATAACTTACACCGATTATCACGTAAGAAATCCATTATTATTTAGGTAGGGAATCATCTCAATCACAATATTTGTGAATATTAGATAGTTGGGTAAGTAACCCTTTATCAAAATCCATCATATGGATCCACTCAACTCTATTTCTCTAGTATCCTAAATATTAGGTCTTCCCAGCTAGTGTATCCTAAAGAAAATTCCAACAACAATCCAACTAAGGAAAATCAAGGGATGCTCATGCTAAGCTCGATAATACCCAACATTAAAATAATAAGTTACTTATAGATTTATTTCTTTATACAAGATAATCCAAGGGTACTCACGCTGATCTTAACAATACCTGGTTCGATGATTGAGATCCTGACAATTGTTTCTTTTTAAGGAATCTCACACATAGTGTTTATGGGGTTTTCTTTTAAAATATCACCTATTTAATATACACCATATTCATATTAAACTATTACATCATATGTAAAAATTATATTTTCATGTTTTATTTCCTTTTTGTATGCATTCTTTTAAAAATTTAGTTTTGTAAATCCTTATTCCAACCACCAAATTAATTTTTTCACACCACATTAATATGAAACTCTTTACACAACCCACAAGTCTGTGTTAATCATCCAAAAATAGAATTCAAGTATATACATTCATATTTAAATGAATCATATGTATAAGAAACATTAATAATTCATGTAAAGGGTATAGAGTTATATGAGATTGAAAAATGCCACATGATTAAGTCTAGAGAGATATACAGACAAACCCATTCACTTTCCTAACTAAGGAAAACTTACATGAAACTAAGTGGTCCAACCCTATGTCCCTCTACCCGATGAGAATTTACTCAAGATATAATTCAATTAATGAAAACTCTAACACCTAGTATGCACAAAATATTCCCAACAACTACTCTCAAGCTCATAGCTAAAAAAACAAACCAAGTTCAAGGTAGATGAAAACTAAATTTTATGATATCAAACCTAGCATGATATGAAAAGATCTATCCTAAAATAAATTTATCACATAAATTGGTATATGAAATATTAATATTTAATAAAAAACTATTATTTAAACAATTTACATAATATAAATATCATATCAATCATAAAAAAAATTATGTGGCTTAAATAATATCCAAATAAGGTCCCTTTAATTTGAACAATTTCAAATTAATTAATTATGAACAATCCATAATTTTAAATATAAACATTTTATATTTTAGCCTTATTTTATAATTTATAAATATTTATAAATTATTTCTTATTATTTCTAAATAATCACTTTTATTTCTAGATCATAATAATTTTCATATAATTTATTAAAAGTTATTTTAAATATTAACATTTAATATTTGGGGGAAATGTTTCATGAACATTTTTTTAATTAATTATAAACATTTTATAATTTATTAATTAATTAATAAAATACTTATAGATTAAATATCCTAAAAATACTATTTAAAATTATTTAAAAACAATTTATAAACCATTTAAAACATTTAATATGTTAAAAAATTTAACAATATTCTGCTTACCCTTACGTGTCATCCCTGCTCTGTGTGAGGGTATCCCTTTATTACCCCTATACAGATGTTATGTGTAAGGGTAATTGATGTTTTTAATGGTATTCATAAATGTTACTTTTACCTTTATGCATATCAATATTGATATGTAAAGGTAATACATGGATTACCTTTATGAAAATCCCTTGCTTAAAGGTATTACCTTTACACAACTCCTTTATGTAAGGATATTTTATATTTTTCACACATTGTGTAAAGGTAAACATCAGATACATTTATGCAACTCTATTACCTTTACGTGTAAGGGTAAGAGTTTCGATGACCCTAGCACAAACCCATTTATAAGGGTACTACCTTTACGCAACACACTTGCGTAAAAGTAATCAGTGAGTTTACCCTCATGTAGACTCTCTACGTAAGGGTATTACATAAGAGTAAATGAAAAAACTACCTTAACACATCACATTTCATTGTCACGTAAGGTTATTACCTTTACAAAACTCATTTGTGAAAAGGTATTACCTTTACGTATCTGAAATTCATAAGAGTAAATTGTTTTTACCTTTACACAAGTCACGTAAGGGTCTGTTACACATTTTCAGTTTTATGAAAATAATATATTTTATTTTTATTTGAAAACCATTGATCAAAACATGTTAAATTCATCAATAAACCTCACTCTCATACCACTAATGGGTTTTTTATGATCATCTAATTATCATATGAAATGGAAGACAACCCAAACAAATGAGATCTATCTTCAAGAATAATAGTGTGTAAGTAAAATGAAAAATAGAGTACTTGGAAAAATGTGGGCAGTAGCAGCTATCTTCTTCCTTTGATAGAGTGTGATTGAGTAAGATCACTAAAAATAGGGAACAAAATCACCTTACCTATGAGTGGGGACACCGGCCAAAAGATCCATGATCATATTGTGAGGATATCTGATATCTGAAGGGATGTTAACGAATTCTCAAAGAGATAAATAGAGTTACAGGAGGAAGATAAGTTTGTGTCACAACACAACCTAATGGGACTCGAGCCTCAACTACCTCAATCCTACCTCTATAAGTTAGAGGTGGTAAAAAATTATTGAAAGTCATAACTAATATAGGAGCACTTTTCCAAGTGTACCTACACACACGCACCCAACCATCTCCATAAATAATTTTAGAGGAATAATAAAAAAAATATGAAACATCTAGAGAATAAACCATTCATGTAAAACCCCTTGGGAAAGTATAAGAGTATAATAACATAAACTAAAAAGTAAAGGGGAAAAATACATGTCCAACTAGAAAGATGTACCAACCTGAAAAAAACTAGAAAAGAAATAGCTGATAGAGCCCATCTCCATATCTCTAAGACCCAACCACTATACGTAGTTTAATGCACTAGGGTATCCCTATGCTCCTCTGGAATCATCACTGACCTTTCCATCATCTGCATAAGACACAACACATGTGGGGAAATTCCATATAGAGGTGAATATATACATACCCAGTAGAACACCTTAAAAGCTGAAGGGGGAGCAGTAAGAGACACAATAGGAATAGACAGCTCAACCCAAATCAAGAGAGTAACAAACTCCAACAACATGGATATAGATATATATACTCATAAAATAAACCTAAATGAGAGAGAAAGGGTATCTCCATATCATAGCCCAACCTAAAAAAAGAGTCTATCATTAGTTCCAAATGGGTCCATCAATGATTCCCAACATCTCGCATGTTTGTCGAAGAAACATCCATGTCAATCCACACCTTACAATTATGCCACACAATCAAGGGTAATAATATCTAGGTAGAGGACTCATGCCCTGGTACAACAGGCAGGTTTCAATTATATGGTCAATAGATCACCCATTCTCTGACATCAACATAAGGGAACCACATAGTATATAGTTAGAGAACCCATTCCTTATCCCAAAAGGAGGGTGCCACACTAATGGTTGAAGACCCATGCCTTGACTCTATAAGAGGGTGTCACTCAATAGATAGATGGAGGAACCATTTTATGTCCCGATAAGATGGTGTCACTCTAATGGATAGATAAAGGACCCATTCCTTGTCCTTGGAGGAGGGTTCCACTCTAGTGGTCAAGGACCCATGCCCTGTCCTAGAAATAGGGTGCCACTCAGATAGTCGATAGAGGTCCCATTCCCTATCCCATTATGAGGGTGCCACTCTGGTGAATAGATAGAGGACCCATTCTTTTTCCTTATAGGAGGGTTTCACTCTCGTGTCTTTGATAATCCTTCCCAATCACTGTCGTCATCGAGTGTCACCTAAAGAATCGTCTTGCTTGAAATATCTCACATCGTATCTCAAAATACACCATGAAGGCCACCATCACATTCTATGTAGAAAAAACTTAGGATAGGTTGCTCACGGGCCAAAATCTGAGTTCAAATGTAGGATATATGAGAGGTAGAATTTTTCCTAAAAAAGAAGGATACATGTCATGTAAGGGGACCCACATGGCATGGGGTCCCACTCTATTACCTAGATGTGTTCTTAACCAATACAAGACTCACTACCCATGTAACCCTGCATGGAGTGTAAGGGGACTACATAGTGTTCCTTATCCACCTGAGGTCCTTCTTGTGCTCCTATCAGTGTTTGTATACCTTGGTCGTGCCTGTGTACACTGACCATGTGCCTATTCATGCCCATATTCATGAACTCCTAGAGTAAACGTTGGTTCACTAGCATTGGATAACATGAAATGTGGGGGTCCCACATGGCATGTGATATTTAAAATCTCTTAGAAACTATAGCATTGTAGATTTCCAAAGAACACATCGTGTGTTCTTTCGCACTACACGACATGTATTCATGTTTTTGCAGAATCCCAGATCTGCTATGTTTTCCTCTAGATCCTCCTCTTTCACTTCAAATCACACCTCTAGGTCACCCAAAATTGAAGTAAATAACCTTTATTAATTTTTTACGGCCATTCATTGGCCTGAAAATGGATCTTGATCCTCCTACACGAAGCTTGTACGCCACCGTCGCTCTTATCATGTCGTGATGACCATTCCTAGATCCCAAATCCTTGTAAATAATCACCTATATCCCAAAAATCATCTTAATTCATCCCCTGATCACTGATCTATACATCGCATGTGAATCTACTATGAATCTGGGGGTTCGATTTCACTCGATCTCGCCCTGCAATGTCGAACCGAGACCTCATAGGCCAATCAACAAAGATCACAAAAAAAATATGGGGTAAAATCACATAAACCAAAGGTTCAACAATAATTGGTAAAGCATTCTTGGAAAATGATTATATTGGGGATAACCAGAGTGATGAAACATGGCACAATGGGGTAAATCGAATAAATAAATTAAATTCGATATGTGGGCGTATGCAAAGGCTCAAATTGACGCAGATCCAAGAAATAGGAACAATCATGATCAATAATTTAATAATAAAGGAATAAATACACATATAAAGAGTACTACCTCAATTTGAATTGATTTTTTATTAAGAAAACACTTTTCAATAAAGGAGGAAGATTTATCATGTTCACTACGTCTCGATTCACCTTGATCTAGAGGATTATTGTCGTCTGATCTCAATCCACCAACGCAGAACGTGGAATTATCCTCTCAATAGTCTTAGGGTTATGTGGATAACCCTGAAGATCCTTTATAATGGTTTATTCATAGAGTAATATAGTTTTAGTTCATTTAATAATAAAAATAAAATTATTTATTTATTTTAATTAAATGAACCCTCCAATGACCGTTTTATCCAAACATCCCATGCCGACCAATTTTAGGTCACACATAGGGTAAACCTCACATTTTAGATTCAAATGTGGTATTATATTTTTTATCAAATTCTTTTTTTAAGGGTTATCCCATTTTTTTTAAAATCATGTGTGTGTAATATAAAATAAATTTAATATTTTTATAAATTAATTCTAGGCACACAGGGCCTCAGAATCATACTTCATCTCAGTTTCTAGCCCTAGAAATATTTCTAGATATATTTCAAAGTATTACAAAGAAAAAATAGGGTCTCTAAATTATTCCCTTCTTCAATATTTTTATCATCAAAAATCAAAAACTAAATAAAAAGGTCTGGATACTAAACCTGCATCTGGCTCTCCCACTCCCAGGAGCACTTTTGCATGCTCTTGTACTGCCACAACACACAAACCAAGGGGATGGTTCATCCACATAGGATACTCTCTTGCTTATCCATGATCTCCATCAGGTGCTCCACAAAAGTGGCTCTATCCTCGATGTCCGGCCCTCCCCAATCAATGACATGTATAAAATCATGAACATATCTCCTCAACTACAAAACATGGAATATGTCATGCACCTATTCCAATTTTGGGGGTAGGGTGAGGTAGTGGGAAACCCCACCAACCCTTTTCAGGATCTTTAATGGCCTGATGAAACTCACGGACAGCTTGCCTCTTTAGACAAACATTCACAATCCCCATCATGAGGATACTCTTAGGAAAGAATGGTCTATCTGCTCAAACTCTTAGAACCTATTATGTTGATCTAATTTAGATTTATATCTACTATGAGTTGTCCTCATCTACTAGCAAATGACCTGGACCTTCTCTTTCATCACATGCACCATCTATTTCCCAATAAGAGATGTCTCGCTGATTTTAGTCCAGCACAAGGGAGACCTTCAAGGTCTCCCGTACAAGGCCTCGAAAAGGTGTCATGCCAATAGTAAAAGGGTAGCTATTATTGTATGAAAAATCTACCAATGGAAAGTGATCTTCCCATTTCTGAAAGAAGTCTCACACGCATTCCCTTAGCACATCCTCCAGCACCTGGATAGTGTGCTAGATCTTCCCATCTATCTGGGGGTGAAAGGTTGTACTCATACTCATTTGGGTCCTAAATGCCTCATGTAGGCCTCTCCATAAGCATGAAGTGAACCATGCATCATGGTTGGAGACAATAGTTGAGGGCACCTCATGAAGTCAAGTGATCTCCCATATGTACAACTTCCCAAAACTCTCCATTGAACTCTGATCCCTTATATCAAGGAAGTGTGCCAAATTCATAAGTCAACCAACTATCACCTAGATGGAATCATGGACCCTCACTGTTTACGGAATCAATATCACAAAGTCCATAGATATTTCATCCCATTTCCACTCTAGGATCTCAAAAGGTTACAAAAAACCTGTCAAAACCTAGTGTTTAGCCTTCACCTACTGACATGTGAGGTACTGTAAGAAAAAATTGATCACGCTCTACCTCATTTCATCCCACCAAAACTACCAATGAAGGTTTATGTAGATGTTCTCTACACCAAGATCTACATCCAAGGGAGATGTGTGAAACTCTCTCATCACCTCATCCTACATCATGACTATGACCACCACCATCCCTAAAAAAGGATGACATGATTCCCTCCTTTAAAAAATCTATTCGGTGAATATCCTAAGGATATATGGTCATGTAAGACCTCATAGTCAATGTCTCTCAACTAGGACCCTCTCACACACTGGAGGAGTTGAGGATTAAACAACATCTACTGAAGAAAAGTTATACCCTCCTCCTCAACTAGTATCAGCTGTAGGGAAGCCAACTGCTCTGATGCCTCCTGCACCAAACAAGTTTGGGACATCCTGAAATGGGCATCTGCCACCATGTTTCCCATACTAGGAGTATAGACTATCTCAAATTTATAGTTCTATGGGAACTCCAACCATCACCTTTGTCTCAGGTTTAGGTATCTCTTTGTGAAGACATACCTGAGACTATAATGGTAAACAACAAAGTACTCTCCCAGAAGATAGTGCCTCCACATCCTCAAATCTAAGACTACCATTGCCAGCTCTAGGTCATGAGTCCTCTAGTTCTTCACATGGGGTCTCAACTACCTCAACCCATATACAATAACTACCTATCTTTTTATCAACATGAATCTAATCCCATCTCCTAAGTCATCTTAATACACTACGTACTCCATGCCCTCCTCTAGTAATCTCAAAATAAGATCACTCATTATCCTCAACCTAAACTCCTTGAAGGATCCTTAACACTGATCAGTCTAGGTAAATGCATTCCCTTTCAGCATAAGGGTAGTCAAGGGGGTTTTAATCCCAGAGAAGTCTGCCATAAACCTCCTGTAGTACCCCACCAAGCTAATAAAACTCCTCACTTATAACACACTTTTGGATGTATCCCAATAAAGCACTACATCAATATTTTCTAGATCCATATCTAATTCATGATTATAAATGACATTCCCTAGGAATTGAACCTTGTGAATCAAGAATTGTCACTTCAAGATCTTATTGTAAAGATAGTACTCTCGAAGCAAGTCTAGGGTCATCCTCAAGTGCTTTTCATGATCCTCCTCTAACGTAGAGTATATGAGTATTCCGTTAATGAAGACAACAAAAAATTGGTCCAAGTATGGCTAGAATATTTGATTCATAAAATCCATAAACATAGTGGGGGAATTCATCACACCTAAAGGTATCACTAAGAACTCATAGTGTCCATTGCAACATCAGAATTCCATCTTTGGAATATCAGCCTCATGAACTCTCAACAGGTGGTAGCCAGACCTGAGATCGATCTTTGAGAACCATCTCACACCCCAAAACTGATCAAAGAGGTCATTAATCCTTGGAAATGGATACTCATACTTTATCATGGCCTGGTTTAGGCGATGATAATCCACACAAAGCTGCAAAATCTCGTCCACCTTTTTTACAAACAATGTCAGAGCTACCTAAGGGGACACACTAGGTCTGGTAAAACCCTTCTCTCTAAGTTCCTCCAATTGAAAAAATAGATCTCTAAGCTCATTAGGGGTCATTTGATATGTATCATAATATATTGGAGTATTCCTGGGGTGAAATTCAATTCAAAACTCCATCTATCATCTCGGAGTAGTCCCAGAACATCCTCGGAAAAGATATCTATAAAATCTTCCATGACTAAAGGAATCCAGATGTTTAAAGATCTTATTGCACTAAGGGATACACTTTAAAACTGATGGGTAATGGGATAAAACCTCCTTCTTACATAACTCACTCATCCTACCATGAGATCTCTCTCTCCAACAAAGGAGAATCTTGTCCCATCAGTGAAAAGGTATATGACTCGTCTGCGGTGATAATCAATATGGGCTTAGACCATGGACAACCAATTCAGGTCCAAGATGAAATCAAAAGGTCTCGTAATGATGACCAAAAGGTCCCATGATAACCTCTCTCCACCAAGTGATATCTCTCACTACCGATAAATACAATATATAGAATAAGCATTCTCCATAGGAACCTCAAGACAAAGCTGTTGGGATAAAGCCTCAATTGGGAGCTCTAGCTCACACATCTAGAGTAAAGAGATGAATTAATGACTCAAAACTATATCTAATAGTACTGAAGAAAGATTATAATAAACATAGATTGTACCTCTAATCATCTGATCTGTTTTTAGGTTATATGCATCCATAGTCTCCAGTTGTCCGCATCCCTGACCGCCAACTCCTTAAGCCTGAAGTGGGCTGCCTGGTGGTGGTGGTGGAAGGAACTCATAATATCATCCACCACCCACAAATCATCCTCTTAGATCTACACCTTCCCCTCTTCCATCTCTTCCTCCCTATGGGATTCCCTGCCTTCTCTTAGGAGATTCATGATCATGACATTTCCTCTTCCATGATGGTCCATCCATTGTTTACCTTCCCTCCTCAGCATGTCGGTTCAGGCAATCACATGACATGTGACCTCACCCATCACATGCATAACAACACCCCTCTATGGGGTTACATAGTCCTCTGCATGGTCCCTGTGCCACATAAACTTGTGTTTGAGTTTGATCTTAGAATGATCTCTTACATCATGATCCTACAGCATAGTGCCTGCTAACTACTATAGATGACTCAACCATATAATGAATGTAAGCTCCAACTACATGGTGTCCCTCTGAAGGGAATATCACTATAACCAGTGCTCATTCAAACACTCTAGCATAAGTGGGAATACATAGGGGTGACACACTGGCATGAATATCTCTATGGAGACTCTACTAAAACTTCTGTGCTCAGAAGTATCCATCCCAGATCATATCGAGGGAGTACCGCATAAGGTTCATAAACCTCACAGTAAACTCTAAAATCATCATCCCTCTATAATGCTTCTCCATAATCTCCTAAATCTGAACTGAGTGGAAGCATGAGGGGTAGTACTCTTCAATAAACCGCTGCTGGAAGTCAGGTCATGGGAGTGTTGACTCATCATGCATATGCATAACTAGACTCCACTAGTGCCCAGCTGCTCTATAGAAAAGGTTGGTTTATAGTGCAACCACATGATTCGTCGGTGTATGAATAAGCTAGAAAACCCATATCACTGACTCTAGACAAACCTCTACTTCTTCTGAATTTAGCTCACTGTAGAACCTTAGCAACCTCTAGTGTTGTAAATCGCGGAGTGTGATAAGTCTACGTGCATCCTCATCCTATTTTTCTGGTACTATCTGCTGCTCGATAGGTGGTGTGTTGATGCTTGTCCACCTAGATGAATAATCTATGAGATGGACCCTGAACTGAGTCTTTATCACTCATCAGATCTTCATCACGATACACAATAGAAAACCCGGTTGTCTATATTTTTAGAGGCATCCTAAAAATTTAAATCAAGATGTACCACAATCAGATGAGCATATGTATATGGGGAGATGACTCAAAAAGGACATTCAAAAAAAACAATCATATATAATACATGTACCAATGTTCCCTACAACCAATATCTCGATATATCGAGTTGACAAGTAGGTCACTACTAGAAATTAGGACTATCCCCATACATTTATACCCAAAATTTTACTAAACTATGGGTATAGAGTTTCTAGAAAATTATATACCGATGATTTTTAAAAAACCATTGGTATAGGTTGATCTATACCAACATTTTTTTAAAAACCATGGGTATAGAGGCCTAAATTAAACCTCAGCCTCCCCCCTCCCCTCCTCATCCATGAGCCCTAGTCTCCCCCTCACCCGATCGAGTGATCGAATACTCTTCTCCTCCAGCGTCATCCTCCCCTGAGTAAAGGATTTTTTGATTTCGATCTTCTTCAACATCATATTAGTGATTTCTGAATCCTTCTTCTTTTCTACTGACTATTATTTTCATTTTTATCTATATATTTTATTCTAGTTCATCATGCATGCATCGCTTCTAATCATCATGTTTTTAAATTTCTAGTCTAATAAAGATCAAATATAGTATATTACATTAGTACTATTTTAATTATAATTTCTTCATTTTGAAAACTATCCTAGGGATTCTTGTGAATTTAACTTAAATTTGAGATTCTATTGGTGAAATATTTTAGAGATTTAGATATTTTTATCTTTGGGAATCATATTTAAGTTAACTTTAGGGATTAATTCTGGTTCTAATTATCCTTGATTAATGGTATTTAATTATTGAATTTTATTTTTTTATAAAAATTGGTTTTTTAATTTTCAGAATTTTTTTATGATCACTGGAATTATGTGGAGTTCACTAATGGTTAAAACTAGTAAGTGGTGTCAAAAATCTTTAACACATTACTTCACTTATGTTTAGAATTTTTTTATTAATGGAAATAAATTATCTTAATAAAATTTGAATTTTTATTTCTTAAATTGAAAGAGGAGTTTTCATGGAAAAATTAATAAGTTAATTTAAAAATGTTTTCCATGAAAATATTATGTATGCTTTATAAGTTTTCTTGGTTTATACATTTCTTAATTTCACTATAAAAATATTTCCATGTGAATTTTAATTATTAGAAAATTTTAGGTTACTTTTAAATAAATTATTTATTTGGATGATTTATTTTTTAATTATATAAATTTTATTAAACATGTTAAATTTTTTCTTTTATATTATTACTTAAATATATTTGGTTATTCCTTGACTAGTTTTTTTTTCTTATGTTTTTATTTTATAAACTAGTTCATTATTTTTGAGGTATGATTAGGCTATTATTAATAACATTTATATCATGAACTATGGTTAAACAATTTATTGGATTGTTTTAAACAAAAAATTAATAATTGTATGATGATGTACATGATTATACTATTATAATTAAATCTGAAATATATCTTTATCTATGAATTTTGGTTCTTCAATAATTCACTATTGTATTTATATTACTTGTCAAGCATGTTTCTTAGAATTGATTATTATGATTTAAACATGAATGAATGATAAAATATTCTTTCAAATAAATAAATATTTATATTTCAAATGATTAAATATTTATTTTCTATAATATTGGGATTGTATGATTATTTATATTTATATAAATTATGGTATAATTTCTATGATATTATTATACCATTTTTTGTGGTTTTGATGTTGGGTGACACATTGTTTTTATTCTTGAGTAAATGTTTTCCATCTTAAAGCCAAGTGTATTTAATTGGATTAATGTCATATTCAAAACATGAAAGTTTTAAAAATAATTATTTAATAAATACATATATATTTAATTAGATTGTGTATAAGTTTCTTCTCATTCCATGTCTTATACTTCATCTCATTTTTTATTTTTAGGCATCTATTATAGCACATGTTATTTCTATTATTCATTTAGCATGATTTGATGAATTTCATATTAAAATTGGTTGTAATGACTTTTTTAATCATGGTTTACATTTTTTATTTGAATATAACTTTTTCCCCTACAATAGAATAAATGGAAGATGGATGTATTATACATATTTAATTTCAACTGAGTTTCAATTGAATTTGTATATTTTTTTAGATTTTGAATTTAACAATGCTTCAGATGGAGGTCATATATATTGTCCATGTTATAATTGTATTGGAAGAACATGGTTAAGTTGGGAAGAAGTTAGCTACCATATAAAAAAATATAGATTTCAAACAAACTATTATGTTTGGTATCTCAATGAGGATATGAGACAATCTTCTACTATTCAAGAATGAAAAGAAATAAGTGGTATAGAGAATTTGATATTTGATCGGTTTCTATTTATGAATCATCATGAGAGATATAATATGTCAGTGAAAGAAGACAATGATATCAATAAACATGAATAAAATAATGAATATGATAATGTTGAGAGAGTGAAAAAAATTAATGGATGATGTCAGAACTCTTGTATATAAGGGTTGTACTGAAATGGAAAAGTTGGAATTTTTAATGTAGTTATATCATGGAAAAAATATTTATAGAATTTCTAATACCACTATTGATTATATTCTTACCTTTTTAAATTAATTTCTTCCTGATGGTGTATAAATTCTCTCAAATCATTATATGTTGTGAAAGTTAATTAAGCAACTCAGATTTTCTACTAATAAAATTCATGCTTGCCCAAAATTTATTCATGTCTGTAGAAATATCAACCAATATGTGATGGCATGATGCTGAGATAATTTAAGGTAATAATGAGTTTTTTCATCCTACATATGGATTATCATGGTATACATTTAATGCACAATATCTTAATTTTTCATTTGAGGTGTGTAATGTCAGGTTGGGTATATCCTGTGATAGTTTTAATTAATTTTTACATATGCTTACTGTTCACAGCATGTGACCAATTTTTATTCATGTTTATAATCTACCTCCGTCATTGTTTATGAAAAAACCTTTCACTTTCTTGATTACACTAATAACTGGACCTTTTGATCCTAGATATGATATAGACGTCTACTTTCAACCTTTAATAAGAGAGTTGAAACAACTTTGTGATATGGGTGTGCGCACATTCAATGATTCTTCAAAAAAAATCATATGTGTTCTTCACTTTTATGGACTATAAATGATTTACCTAGTTATTCAATGATGTATGGTTGGATCATGAAGGTAAAACTATCATGTCCTATTTTTATGAAGAATACATGATCGAGAATACTTAAATATCATTGTAGTTTCAATTTTATGGGGAATCAACGATTCTTGCCAATGGATCATCAATACAGGAAGAATCATCAGAGGTTTGATAATATTGTTGACACTTAATAGCTACCTAAACATATTCTAGTAACTTATGTGCTTAATAAATTAAAAGATTTTTTCTTTTTATTAGGGAAAGTTCATATGAAATCTAAAAAGAGGAACAATTTTGACACTAAATCCACTTACAATTAAAAAAATAAAAGTATCTTTTTTGAGTTTCCATATTAGTCTAAAAATTTGATACATCATTGTTTATATATAATGTAAATTGAGAAAAATATATGTGAAATTTTGCTTTAAAATTTTCTAAATAACATGGGGAAGACCCAAGATGACTTATGATCTCATCAGGACTTGTTGGATTGGGGTATTTGACCAGAATCGCATCCTGTGTGTATCAGGGAAAAAATAGAAAGTTTCTTGTGGTTATTATGTGATGAAACCTTTATAGAAAAATCAATTTTTGTAATTATTTTATAATAACAAGGTTTTTGATAGTCATTCCAATAACATATCTAAACAATTCAACATAAGGGAGTTGAAACTAAAATCCCTAAAAACTCATGATTATCGCATCCTTCATTATGAATTGATTCCAATAGAAATCTAGAATTTACTATCAAATAATGTAAGGGTAATGGTATTTATCTTGTGAAATTTGTTTAGATATCTTTGTGATAAAAGGCTATCTAAGTCTTTCTTGATAAAAATGCAGTAAGAGGTTCTATTAATTTTTTGTGATTTGGAAAAAAAATCCTCCATCATGTTTCACTTGTATGTTGCATTTAACAGATGATCTTCCAATTGAAACACTTATTAGGGAAACAATTGCTTTTTGATGGATTTATTCTACTAAAATAAATATGTGCACAATTAAATCTTATATCCAAAATAATAATTATCCTGAAAATTCTATTATGAGAGGTTATTCATCTTAAGAATGTAAGTATTTTTTTCAATTTATTTTTTCTGATGTGAGCACAAGACATAACCAAATAATTAGAAATAAATATGAGTAGTATGGGTAAATTGAACCCTCATTTCAATCTATTCCCTAAACAAGAGGAATTTTTGGGTCATATACATTGTCTACATTGAGCTTTGAATAGCGGGATATGGCATATTGCACAGTCTTGTTTAACCATGGTTTGTTCAATGATTATTTCAAGTAATTTAAATATTTATATATTATCTCATACTATGTAATTTCACATATACCTTAAAATTTTATTATCACTTTATGTAGGGAACATAAACAAATTATAATTAGATTTCATCAATATTTTCCTTTGAGAAGGAGAGAATATTTTCATGGAAAAGAGTTTCCTGCTTGGTTGAAATCAAAGGTATGGCCATTACTTTAATTAACTTAACATATAGATATTAATTTAATCATATTATTCATATATATTTCAGGTATTGAGTTTACCTATTGATTTTGTCTCTCAATAATTAAGAACATTGTATTTTGGTCCCAAATCTTTGGTTCGTGAATGAAAATATTTAATAATCGTTGGGTATAAATTTGTTACAATTAATAGAGTAGTGAAAATGAGAACACAACATGATGGTGTTATGTTGACTTCTACAACATACTATTATTATAATTCATCTTATAGTAGGCCTCGATATGAAAATGTTTCTTATTATGGACTTATTGAGAAAATATTGTCATTAGATTACAACTCTCATGGTTGTGCCACTATGATGAAATGTAAATTTTTTGATTTAATGACGTTTCATGGTAAATTTATTGATGACTATGGATTTAGATTTATTAACATGACTTGATTCTTGGATACTAATGAACCATATATTTTGGAATTAATGGTAAAATAAGTGTTTTATGTCAAATATCATTTGAGACTTAATTATGGTGTCATTATTGAAGTAATACCAAGTCATATTTTTCATCGTGGTGGGGATGAAATTGACACCATTTATGCCCCCATTGGTGTTGTACAAAATATTGTATTTGATGAATCAAATTGTCCCATTATGAGAATTAATGTTAAACCTGAAGTATTGGTGGTTAATATATAGAAGCAACTATATATGTTTACAGTTCATTCAGTTTACCTTGATGTGGGTCTCTCAGGTTGGTACTACTATAATTATTTTAATTTAGTTTTAGTTTTCATTGAAAATTTAATTCTTATTAATTGTACTAATTTTTTGTATTTTTGGATGCATTGAAAAAAATAAAAAGAACAAAGTTGTTATGACGTATTTGCACACTTTGGGGCGCACTACAATAATCAATAATGAGAGGTACTATGTATTTTAATATAAATAAAAATAATATCTATATTATAAGGTTGTAAATGTCCCTTTAATGTCCAATTGTCCAATTAGTCATTTATCCATTTTTTCATTATCCAATTGGTCAATTAGTTATTTGGCCAAATTTTCCAAAATGGCCAATTAGCCATTTGTACAATTGGTTATTTGGCCAAACCAAATAACATAACACAAATACAATTGAATAGAAATTAAAATACAAGAGGAATCCATATCATACTGATGTTTATCATGCTAATTAGTATGAATTGATTATGTTATGCACTAGTATTTAATTTCTAATTAAATGTATATTTAGATATTTTTTCATTTTATTTATTTCTTAAACAACTAAAATTTTAATTAATTCCCTTTTTATTAATTATATATTATTAAATAATGTACTATTAAAGTAATCAATGTCATTTGAAGAAAATGGCATTGGTCATCGAAGGTCGTGTGCCTCGAGCAATATTATTTTTCTTGAGTAGGAAGAAAAAGGATGGAAGTGTTGTCAATGAGGGTCATAGTTGTGGTCAATCTAATGGTAATAGTGGTGGTGGTGGTGGTGGTGGTGGTGATGTTGTTGATGAAGATGATGACGATGATGACGACAATGATGGTGATGTGGATGTTGGTGCTCTAGGAACTGATGTTGGTGATGATTATGATGGAACTGGTGGTGATGAGGGAGATATTGATCCCCTATATTTTTTAGTTTAGGTAAATACATGTTTGGATGACTAAAACTAACTGATGATGTAGGTTGTATATGTATGCTACAGTATTGTCAATGGTTTGAAATCTATTTATAACTTGATGGTTGAATGCTAAATATGTTTAATACATTAAATGTGTACCATGGTTTGTAATTTATTTATAAGTTATGTGAGGGGTTATATATGGTGGTGGTGTTGTCCAATGGGGGTAGGTCTCTATACCCACAATTCAAAAAACCATGGGTATACATGATTTTTGGACTGCCACCTATACCCACGATTTCAAGTGAACCATGGGTATTAAGAAATTTGCATATCCTATACCCATAGTTACTATAGAAACCATGGGTATAGGCCTATCTTGACATCTTAAGCATGCACAATTCATAGAATCGTGGGTATAGGTTAATATTCCAATAGTGGGTTCTCAGAGTCCTGATGTTTGGATACGTTCGTTATCGCACCAACACTGGGTTCTCTGGCCTAAAATCTATACTCAAGACACTTTGACATTATTTCCCTATATCCTAACCATATCCTTATAAGGGGACAAATCCAACCACTATCCTAAGGAATGAACCACCTTTGATGCCATTTTTTCACAACCCGACCCAATGGGGCTGTAATGGCCCGGGTTTTTGGTGGATCCATTACTTGGTAAAAATATGATGTTTAAGGTATTATGGGTGGTTTGGAAGGCCACCCCAGCTTCTCGGTGACTCCTAGAGGTAGCCTTGGCCTACCGGTAGCCTCGGCCTACCGATAGACTTAGCCTACCGGTGACCTTGGGGTATCGGTAGCTCTCGGCTACAAGTAGCTCTCGCCTACCGGTAGCTCTTGCCTACCCCCCACGGTTTTTTCAGTAGCGCTTCCTTTTTGTGCGAATTGGGTTTTAAACCTTGTTTTGACCCCTTTAAGCCTGTTTTAAAGCCCATTAATGCCCATTAATTCCCATTAATGTCATTTAATTAAATTATTGGTGAGGTACCCTGGTGTGCATCAGTTTAAACCTCCCCGAATGGCAGGGACTCTTTAATGACGTGTGGGGTGTCCCAGCCGCATGGTCAACCCATGATCCCTCTCCTTACACAGTTTCGAGTTTTTTTCTCTCCATATCTTAACCATTCGGGGCGTGCTGTATCTCATCCCTTATCAGCCCTTATAACCTAAAGGCTTCTCCCTACATTTCTTTTTCTCGATCACCCTGCCATCGGAGTACCCTTCCTCCCGACGAGTTGTAACCTGGAGAAGTTTTCCTTGATCGTGTTCCGTGGAGCTCCTGCTACTCACGCGGGGACTTAACGTCGATCCTTGATCAGTCAGGTGGGGGTTTCACCTTCGTCTCTCCTTTCTGTATATCTTGCGGGGTGGGTACTCTAATGTTTCTGTAGAATTGGATGAACCAAACTTTAATGAAGATAATAAAAGGATTCTAAAGAATGAAGGGGAGGGGTTTGATCGATGATGCTGCTCTATTTTTCTCCTCTTTCATGATTAATGATTTATGAATTGTGTGGGCTTACGCCTAATGAAAATAATGGTCGTTGGTGGTCTTTCTCTGTGCACTAATAAAACCTTACCCCTTGTGATGTTTAAATGGATTGTATTTTTTGTTGTGAACCTTTTTTCTGTGTAAAGGAAATTGGTTAATTACGTATATTCGGCTAAATAAATTGGAAGCACCAGGATCAAATCCTTTTCTATGATAACCCTAGTTTAAGCCCAGTGGAATTGAAATCAGGGAGTGTGTTAAATCTTTTAAATCTGAAAATACATGTTGAGTCTACCTTGTGTTGGTAGTATTGGTTTGGTTGTTTCCTCCACGGGCCGAGTACGGGTGACCTTATGGTTTTCTTGGATATGGACTTAGATTGCTGGAGTGATGTGGGTGAGGATGGGATCCTCTGTTTGTATCACCAATTGGGGTGGGATCCTCTTCTATTGTGAAACCTTCTTATTCATAGTTCTGGTAACTTGGGACTATATCTCACTTTGGCTTGCTTTGGTTCCAATACTTGGAGGGGTCTCACTTGATGTGCTTTTACAAGAGAATCGGGTGTGGATGTTTAAATTATTGTTGGGTGTACACTTTCCTTGGCTTGTGCTTATGCTTACTAGTTGCCCAAGTAGGTGCAGAAACTTATTTAAACATTATTACTGAACATGGAAACAAGGATGGGACAAATGGGGATTTGGTTTGGTGTGAGTTGTGACTTGGGCATGGGTGTTGTTCTCTTCTCTTATGAATGAATAGTAAGGATAGTGTTATTTAGGCTGGCTGAAGAAAAACCTAGATTGGGTGAGTGCTTGTTACCTATACATATACTTTTAGTTTTTGTGTTTCTTATTCTCACCCTACCCAAGTTGATCACTTAGTGACGAACACCCGCATTTCATGGGGGAGGGTGTTTTTTCCCAACACTCTTATGAGTGGCTGGTTATTAGATCCTTTTCTTCTCCCTTTCCCGAATAGACCAAGACTCTACGAGCAGGTTGTGATGGCCTGAAGTCCATTATTAGCCCAAGAATCTTCGGGCAGGGTAGTGTGGTGGTTGGCCCAGGTGTGTGCGGGCTGGTGGTTTCCCAAGTATCTTCGGGATGAGGCCCAGGTGTCTTCGTGAATGGCATTAGTTCTTCTAGCCCAGGTGTCTTCGGGCATGGAAGTGGTTGTTCTGGCCTAGATGTTTGTAGGTGTGGTTACGTGTGACAGTTGTGGCCCAAGTGTCTGCGGGGGGTTAGTGGTTGTGGCCCAGGTGTTTGTGGGCGGGATGTGTGGTTGTGGCCCAGGTGTGTACGGGCGGGGTATGGCAGTGGGACTGGGATGAGAATGGCGGGATTGGTCTGATGTGTAGGATATCTTCAATAACCTATGGGAAAGTGGCATGGGGTACCCAAACATCGATGTGTTATTACTATACATTACTTGACTTGCGTTATTTGGGGAGTGTTCCATGGTGAGGCTTGGGTGGTTAGTTCCCTTTCTAGGTTCTTGGTTATCTCTTTTCTCACAGTACATTAGTATGCCTCCCCACTTGTGCACGAGAGTCTTTGGTTTTCCCTACTGGGTATACTTGTATACTCACCCTACGTATATAAAACTGTTTTCAGGTTGTCAGGAGGACTTTGGGGATCGTGTTGGGCCGTACTGGCTCAGAACTTGTGACAGATCATTGCAGTTGATGTTGTTCTTTCTTTTGGTACTTTTCCTTGTAGTCTCCTTATACATTGTGGATTTTACTTTTGTAACATGCATTGGGAATGGTTCTTGTCTTTACTTTTACTTTTAGTTTTGGTGTTGTGGGATTCACTATCTTATCTCCCGATCCTATTAAAAGAAAAAGGGTAATGCCTTGCATTTAGTGTGTGATTTCATGCCCTTGGTACTGGTCTCCACTCCGGGACCTATTGAAGGCGGGTTTTGGGGGTCATTATATCTCCTTCAACTTAAAGAAGGAAGGGCATGTCAATCTGTTGATCCTTCCCTCCTTTTGGTGAAGGCGGTTCATGAAATAATGGTATCATAGGAGGGTTGAGAGATAGGATTGATTCTGGAGTTAGGCATAGTGATGATTGCATGGGATGGTAGGGAAAAAGTGTTGGGTGACCTTGGTGCATGAATTAGGCCAGGGAATACTGGCTAGGACACGGTATTTTAGGGCTCCCCGTGATCCGATGCAAGGAATCTGGACCTACCGAACGACCAAGTGAGGCCACGCTGATTGCAGGGTAGAGACCTTAGGAAAGGTACATGCATCATAATGACTTGTGTTCTTGTTTTTCTGGGTTGTTTGGGTAATTTGAAATAAATAATAAGTTTAAGAAGTTTTAAGAACAATATTCTGCACTACTTGGTCTTAGGCATTCTTTGTTTACCTTGCAGCTATGGAACCCGGGAGACGACCACGAGTTGTATGGGCGATCGAGGCCCAGGAGGTTGACTTGGCCGATCAGCAGAGGGATGATCGAGAGGAGGAGGATGACCAGTGGAAAAAGACGCTTCGAGCCTTCCAGCGATAGACCCTCAAGAAGTATGAGGGAAGCACCTCTGATATGAAGATGGAGGGCTGGCTAGAGGAGCTGGTGATAGCCTTCGGCCTGATCCAGGATCCAACCAAGTACTGGATTCCTCTGTCCATTAGCCAGATGTAGGGAGCAGTGCGTTAGTGGTGGATGCTCTACCTGGGGGAGAGGAGAGAGGCTGAGGTGGCATGGGCTGATTTCGAGAAGGAGTTCCGGGCGGAATTCCTCTCTTCTATAATGAAGGCAGAGAAGAGGCAAGAGATACTCTCCCTATAGCAGGGGAGTATGTCAGTAAGGGAGTTGGGAATCAAGTTCAAGGACCTCCTCCATTTTTCTCCGGACCTCTTTCTAGATGAGAAGTCTCGGGCGAGACGTTTAGAGGAGGTGCTCCAACCCTCCCTCCAATACGTTGTTACCCCCTTCACCTTTCTGACATACTTGGAGGTCCAGAAGAAGGCTGAAGTGGTGGATAGGATGCACGTGCTAGGATGTGTGTCACGATAGGGGATTAAGATAGGCCCTTCAAAGGGAAAGTCTGTCAGCACCAGACCTCCAGCATCGGGACCCTCTAGGTTCCGACTAGCAGGGAGCAGGCCGTAGCAGTTCCGGTCCCATGGTCCTCGCCCTTTCCCTTCGGGCCCAGAACCGAGGTGATTCGTCTGTGGGATCCATGAACATCTCCGGAATTAGTGCCCGGAACGAGTACAGTACAGCAGTGGTGGACAGGCCCAGCACCCGCCTCAGCAGCAGCTTCTAGATAGACCCTTTCAGCAGCAGCAGCAAGGGCAGCGAGCTCCCGCTCCTCCGAGGGAAGACGTTGCAGGGGGAGGCCGACCTCAGGGCTCTCCTCAGGTACCTCGACCAGGGCGTGGTTGGGGAGGTGGCTGATAGACGAGGAGAAGAGGAGTTGGGCATGGATAGTTGCATGTCGCGAAGGCAGCAGTTCCAGCGGGACTGAAGGTTGTTCGAGGTACAATCAGTTTGTTCAGTACCATTGCTTACGCCTTGTTCGATACCGAAGCTTTGTACTCCTTTGTTGAACCCGGTCTGGCCCGTGATCTGAGTCTAGATGCCGAGAGAATTCCATTGCCCCTGGTGCTGAGCACACCATTCGGAGGTCAGACCGACTTGTTATATGTTTGTAGAGGATGCAGACTGATGATAGGTCCACATCAGTTGGTCAGGGATCTACTAATTCTACAGATACAACCATACGATGTCATCCTAGGAATCGACTGACTATTCTCTATGTGTTCCATCATCTACAACTTCTGAGGAAGGGTTGTGTTCTCAGACTTGGGTGGCCGACGTGTTACTTTCACCGATGAGCGGAGTGGCCAGAAGGGCAGCAGGCGAGAGGAACCCCTCCTCTCCTTGTTAGCCGAGCTGTCAGTCGAGTCAGTGGATGCTAAGATGGTGGAAGTACCAGGGATCTTCAGTGATTTTATGGACATCTTCCCTGAGGAGGTGACGACTCTACCCCCTCGACGTGATAACGAGTTTGGGATAGACTTGCATCCTGGTGCTCGTCCGATTTTGATGGCTCCCTACTGGATGGCGCCTTCGGAGCTACGGGAGTTACGGATTCAGATTGACGATCTGATGAAGAAGTGTTTTTTTTTTACCGAGTGCGTCAACATGGGGTGCTCCAGTCTTGTTCGCAAAGAAGGAAGATGGTGGTCTCAGATTGTGCATAGACTATAGGAGGCTGAATCGGGTAACAATTAAGAATCGCTACCCTCTTCTGAGGATAGACGATCTCTTTGACCAGCTTAAAGGGGAAGGATGGTTCTCAAAGATCGACCTACGGTCTAGATATCACTAGTTGAGGGTGAAGGAGGGCGACATCTCGAAGACGGGCTTCAGGTGAAGATATGGGCACTTCGAGTTTGTGGTCATGTCGTTTAGCGTTATGAACGCTCCATCTATTTTCATGGGGTTTATGAACTCCGTATTCCGGGAGTATCTGGATCGGTTCGTAATCGTGTTCATTGAAGACATTCTGATCTACTCAAGATCAGAGGAGGACCACACTGAGCACCTGAGGATGGTTTTGGAGGTCCTTCGATAGCACCAACTCTATGGAAATTTTTCAAAATGAAAGTTCTGGACGCGAGAAGTGAACTTCCTTGGGCACGTAGTGTCCGAGAAAGGGGTAGCAGTGGACCCATCCAAGTTTGAGGCGGTTTTTTCTTGGGCATCACCCAAGAACATGGAAGAGGTTTATAGTTTCCTCGGGCTGGCAGGTTAATACCAGATGTTCATACCCAACTTCTCTCGAGTTGTGGCACCTTTTATGGCCTTGACCAAGGACCAGGTTTTCGTGTGGAGTGAGAAGTGTGAGGCAGCCTTCAGCTATCAGAAAGAGAATTTGGTTAGTGCCCTAGTGCTGAGACTACCAGAAGAAGGGGTAGCATATGAGGTGTTTTTTGATTCTTCAGGGCAAGGTCTCAGATGTTTGTTGATGCAGCGACAAGGGGTGATCTCTTATGGGTCTAGGAAGCTACGCCCTCATGAGCTTAATTATGCCACCCACAATCTGGAGCTTGCAGCGGTCGTTTTCACACTGAAGTTGTGGCGGAATTACCTCATCGGAGAACACTTTGTGGTCTTCACAGATCACAAAAGCTTGAGGTATATCTTCTCCCAGTGGGACCAAAACTTTCAGAAGTGAAGGTGGATATAGTTCCTCCAAGATTACGACTTCTAGATTTACTACACTTCAGGAAAAGGGAATGTAGTGGCCGATTCTTTGATCAGGAGGTCGCAGAAGGATGCGGTCCAAGAGTCGGCAAACGCTTGGAAGGAGATGGAGGAGTTGGCTGCCTTGCACCTGGATGTGAGGATGGATAGTGGTAGAGGTTGCCTGTATCAGATGATAGTGCAGTATTCTCTGTTGCGGCAAGTGGAGGAGTCTCAGTGGGGAGACCCAAAGTGCGAAGTTATGCGTGACTGAGTTGACCAGGGCAATGCTCCAGAAGGATGGACGGAAGATGGTCAAAATCGGATGCTCTTCCGGGGGAAGATGTTTGTTCCAGAGGCGATGCATGGCAAGGTTCTTAGTGAGTTCCACAACTCACCCCTAGCAGTACACCCAGAAGTTTCCAAGATGTACCATGGTATGAGGAGACAGCTTTGGTGGCCTGGAGTAAAGAGAGCAGTGGTAGAGTTTGTGGCCAAGTGCCTGGTGTGTCAGCAGGTAAAGGTTTAACACCGTGTTCTAGGCAGGTTGTTGCAACCTTTAGATATCCCCAAGTGGAATTGGGATGACATCTCAATGGATTTAGTCACGGGACTACCCAATGTGCAAGGGGCTGCGATGCCATCTGGGTAGTATTGGACCTCTTGACGAAGTCGGCTCACTTTCTGGAGATTAAGGAGATGAGTGTAGTGGACGCTCTAGCACGGAAGTATGTGGAAGAGGTAGTGTGGTTGCATGGAGTTCTGAGTTCCATAGTCTCGGACAAGGATGCACGTTTTACCTCATGAGTCTGGAGGGGTTTGCAGCATGCTTTTGGCACCCAACTGTGCCTTAGAACTGCTTTCCACCCCCAGACAGATGGGCAGACAGAGCGCACCATCCAGACCTTGGAGGATATGCTACCAGCATGCATCCTGGACTTCGGAGGATCATGCGTGCGACACTTTCCTCTGGTAGAGTTCTCCTAAAACAATAGATACCACTCTATCATTAGAATGGATCCATTCGAATCCATATATGGAAGTCTGTGTCGCTCACCCGTGTGTTGGACTGAGGTTGGGGAAGCAGGTGTCCTTTGCCCGGAAGTGGTGCAGAGCACAACAGAGAAGGTTTAGCTTATACAAGAAAGGATGAAGGCAGCCCATGAATGACAAAAGTCGTATGCCGATAGCAGGAGAAGGCCCTTGGAGTTTGAGGTAGGAGACCATGTGTTTTTGAAGGTCTCTTCTCGGCGTGGACAACGGAGGTTCAGCAAGGTAAGTAAGCTTTCCCCCAGGTTTATCGGACCCTTCGAAGTGTTGCGGCAGGTTGGAGAAGTGGCTAATTAGCTAGCGTTACCACCACCGCTGCTGAGGATAAATGACGTCTTCCATGTGCCCCAGCTCCGTCGGTATCTGCACGACGATTCACACATCCTCGGTTGGGGAGATCTAGACATCGAGGACGATGTGACCTTTGTGGAAAGACCAGTGAGGATCGAGGGTCATGAGGAGAAGGTGCTTCATGGGTGAACCATTCCATTGGTTAGTGTGTTATGGAGACATGGTGGGCTTGAGGAGAGTATCTGGGAGAGGGAAGCACAGAAGTGTGCCCAGTACCCAGGGTTGTTTTGAGTTTTGTGTTGTTCTGTTTATACTTGTTGTGATGGAGCATTTTACCTTGTTGGCTATGAAATATGTGGTTTTTCTTTTCTCTGAATGTTTATGAAAAGTCCCGGCTATAGGGAGAGGAGGACTCGGCCCCTAATCAATACGCATTAAGGTGGATGCGATTAAACCCGTGCGGGTGAGTCAGTGCCGCCCAAAGTGGATAGTATCTTGACATGGGGGAAGATACTCCCCAACCCATATGACTGGGCAGTTTGACCCTAGTATGTTGCTTGGTTCTTGAGAGGGAGGTGTTTTTAGATAACGATGAGGTTCACTCCTAAGAGGTATCTTTCGAGGTGGTTGTTCGGACCCTCTCTTTACTTCTGGGTTGTTTTGATTCTCGAGGGCGAGAATAGTTTGAAAGGTATCTGATATAATGGCCCGGGTTTTTGGGGGATCCATTACTTGGTAAAAATATGATGTTTGAGGTATTCTGGGTGGTCTTGAAGGCTATCCCAGCTTCTCAATGACTCCTAGAGGTAGCCTGGGCCTACCGGTAGCCTCGGCCTACCAGTAGACTTAGCCTACCGGTGACCTTGGGGTATCGGTAGCTCTCGGATACCGGTAGCTCTTGGCTGCCGGTAGCTCTCGGCTACTGGCAGTTGTCGCCAACCGGTAGCTCTCGGCTACAGGCAGCTATCGCCAACCGGTAGCTCTCGGCTACTGGTAGCTCTCGCCTACGCCCCACGGGTTTTTCAAAAGCGCTTCCTTTTTGCGAGAATTGGGTTTTAAACCTTTTTTTGACCCCTTTAAGCCTGTTTTAAAGCCCATTAATTCCCATTAATGTTGTTTAATTAAATGATTGGTGAGGTACCCTAGTGTGAATCGGTTTAAACCTCCCCGAATGGCGGGGACTCTTTAATGACGTGTGGGGTGTCCCAGCCACGTGGTCAACCCACGATCCCGATCCTTATGCGGTTTCGAGTTTTTTCTATCTGTATCTTAACCATCCGGGGCATGATGTATCTCAGCCCTTATCAGCCTTTATAACCTAAAAGCTTCTCCCTACATTTATTTTTCTTGATCACTCTGCCGTTGGAGTACCCTTCCTCCCGACAAGTTGTAACTTGGTGAAGTTTTCCTTGATCGTGTTCCGTGGAGCTCATGTTACTCACGCGAGGACTTAACGTCAATCCTTGATCAATCAGGTAGGGGTTTCACCTTCATCTCTCCTTTTTGTGTATATTTCGGGGTGGTTATGCTACTGATTCTGTATAATTGGATGAACCAAACTTTAATGAAGATAATAAACGGATTCTAAAGAATGAAGGGGAGGGGTGTGATTGATGTTGCTGCTCTGTTTTTCTCCTCCTTCATGATTAATGATTTCTAAATTGTGTGGGCTTACACCTATTGAAAATCATGGTCGTTGGTGGTCTTTCTTTCTGCACTAATAAACCCTTACCCCTTGTGATGTTTAAATGGCTTGTAATTTGGTTGTGAACCTTTTTCTGTTTAAAGGAAATTGGTTAATTACGTATATTCGGCTAAATAAATTAGAAGCACCAGGATCAACTCCTTTTCTATGATAACCCCGGTTTAATCCCAGTGGAATTAAAATCATGGAGTGTGTTAAATCTTTTAAATCTGAAAATACCTGTTGAGTCTGCCTTGTGTTGGTAGTATTGGTTTGGTTGTTTCTTCCACGGGCTGAGTACGGGTGACCTTATGGTTTTATTGGATAGGGACTTAGATTGCTGGGGTGATGTGGGTGAGTATGGGATCCTCTGTTTGTATCACCAATTGGGGTGGGATCCTCTTCTGTTGTGAAACCTTCTTATTCATAGTTCTGGGAACTTGGAAATGTATCTCACTTTGGCCTACTTTGGTTCCAATACTTGGAGGGGTCTCACTTGATGTGCTTTTACAAGAGAACCGGGTGTGAATGTTTAAATTTTTGTTGGGTGTACTCTTTCCTTGGCTTGTTCTTATACTTACTAGTTGCCCAAGTAGGTGCATAAACTTATTTAAACATTATTACTGAACATGGAAACAAGGATGGGACAAATGGGGATTTGGTTTGGTGTGAGTTGTGACTTGGTCATGGGTGTTGTTCTCTTATCTTATGAATGAATAGTAATGATAGTGTTATTTAGGCTGGCTGAAGAAAAACCTAGATTGGGTGAGTGCTTGTTACCTATACATATACTTGTATTTTTTGTGTTTCTTATTCGCGTCTCACCCAAGTTGAGCACTTAGTGCTGAACACCCCCATTTCATGGGGGGTGTTTTTTCCCAACACTCCTATGAGTGGCTGGTTATTAGCTCCTTTTCTACTCCCTTTCCCGAATAGCCCAAGACTCTACGGGCAAGATGTGATGGCCTGAAGTCCATTATTATCCCAAGAATCTTCGGGTTGGGTAGTGTGGTGGTTGGCCCAGGTGTGTGCGGTCAGGTGGTTTCCCAAGTATCTTCGGGATGAGGCCAAGGTGTCTTCGGGTGTGGCAGTAGTTCTTCTATCCCAGGTGTCTTCGGGCGTGGAAGTGGTTGTTCTGGCCTAGGTGTTTGCAGGCATGGTTACATGTGACAGTTGTGGCCCAGGTGTCTGTGGGCGGGTTAGTGGTTTTGGCCCAGGTGTTTGCGGGTGGGATGTGTGGTTGTGGCCCAGGTGTGTGCGGGCGGGGTATGGCAGTGGGACTGCGATGAGAATGGCGGGATTGGTCCAATGCGTAGGATGTCTTCAATAACCAGTGGGAAAGTAGCGAGGGGTACCCAAACATCGATGTGCTATTACTATACATTATTTGACTTGCGTTATTTGGGGAGTGTTCCCTGGTGAGGCTTGGGTGGTTAGTTCCCTTGCTAGGTGCTCGGTTATCTCTTTTCTCACAGGGCATTAGTATGTCTCCCCACTTGTGCACGAGTCTTTGGTTTTCCCTACTGGGTATACTTTTATACTCACCCTACGTATATAAAACTGTTTTCAGGTTTCCAGGAGGACTTTGGGGATCGTTCTGGGCCGTACTAGATCAGACCTTGTGATAGATCATTGCAGTTGTTGTTGTTCTTTCTTTTGGTACTTTTCCTTGTAGTCTCCTTATACATTGTGGATTTTACTTTTGTAACATGCATTGGGAATGGTTATTGGATTTACTTTTACTTTCAGTTTTGGTGTTGTGGTATTCACTATCTTATCTCCCGATCCTATTAAAATAAAAAAGGGTAATACCTTCCATTTAGTGTGTGATTTCATGCCCTTGGTGCTGGTCACCACTCCGGGACCTATTGAAGGAAGGTTTCGGGGGTCATTATATCTCCTTCAACTTAAAGAAGGAAGGGCCTGGCAATCTGATAACCCTTTCCTCTTTTTGGTGAAGGCAGGTCGTGAAAGGGGCTCTAACCACAACTACTCCAAGCCCTCCTCTATAGGTCAGGGATTGGAGACAATCACTGAATGGTATAACTAATATGGTAGTCCTTTTCCTAGTGTACCTATACACACACTCGGCCATATCCATGAAAAGGTGAAAAGGAATAATAAAAAAATATGTAACATCTAGAGAATAAACCATACATGTAAAATCTTGAAAGAAATTACAAGAGTACGACAGCATAAATTGAAAAATAAAGGGGAAAATACACGCCCAACCAGAAAGTTGTTTCAACCTGAAAAAAAACTGAAAAAGTAATTACTAAGATAGCCTGACTCCATATCTCTAAGCCCCCAACCACCGTATGTGTTATAATGAACCAGGTTATCCCTATGCTCCACTATAATCATTATAGACCTTTCTATCATCTGCATAAGACACAACATGTGTAGGTAAATCTCATGTAGGGGTGATTATATACATACCTAGTAGGACACCCCAAGAGATGAAAGGGGAGTAGTAAGAGACATGATAGGAATAGACAACTCAACTCAAATAAAGAGAGTAAAAAAATCCAACAACAAGGATATAAATATATATATATACTCATAAAAGAAACCCAAATTAGAGAGAAAGGGGATCTCCATCTCGTAGCCTAGTCCAGGAAAAGAGTTTTCCATCAATTCCAAGGGGTTCATCAATGATGCCTAGTATCTCATGCATCTACTAAAGAAACATCCATGTCAAGACACACGTTGATACTATGTCTCATAGTTGAGGGGCACAATATCTAGGTAGAGGACCCATGCCCTGGTACAACAGGAGGTTTCCACTCATATGGTTGATAGAGGACTCAAGACCTAACACCAACAGGAGGTTGTCACTCAGTAGATTTCTATGGGACTCATTATCTGTCTTGGTAGGAGGGTGTTACTCTAATGGTTTAGGACCCATTCCCTAACTCTATAGGTGTGTGTCACTCAATAGATAGATAGAGGACTCGTATCTTTTCCTAGAAGAATGGTGCCACTATGATGGATAGATAGAGGACCCATGACCTATCCTCAAATGAGTGTGTCACTCTAGTGGTTGAGGATGCATGCAATGTCCTAGTAGTGGGGTGCCACTCACGTAGTCAATAGAGGACTCATGCCCTATTCCAGCAAGAGGGTGCCACTCTAGTGGATAGATAGAGGACTCATTCTCTATCCTTGTAGGAGGGTGCCACTCTAGTGTCTATGATGATCCTTCCTAATCATTGTCATCATTGAGAATCACTTAAAGAATCATCACACTCGAAACATATCACATCATATCTAAAAATCCACCAAGAAGTTTGTCATCATGTTCTACGTGGAAAACACTCAGGATAGGCTACTCACGGGCTAAAATCTGAGTCCAAATGCATGAGATATGAGGTAGAATATTTCCTCAAAAAGGAGGGTACACGTTGGGTAAGGGGACCCACATGATGTGTGGTCCCACTCTACTTCTTGGTTGTGTCTTTCTCTAATACATGGATCATTTATCATGTAGCCTTACATGGCATGTCTTAGCGACCTGGGGTCCTACTTGTGCTCCTAGACATGTCTGTGTACCTTGGCTGTGTCTGTGTACACTGGTCATTTTTCTGGTCATGCCCATATTCGTGTACTCCCAGAGTACATGCTGAGTCACCAGCACCAGTTCATATGGTGTGTGGGTGTAAGAACTCGGATCTTAATTTCAGTTCTGGATCTTATTTTGGGTTTTTTTAGGAAAAAGGGATAATTTTGAAATTTCCTAAGTACATACCATGTGCTCTTGATTGTACGCCGTGTACTCAGTTTTCGCGTGTAGCCATGAAGTGTCCATATAACGACCGAGTACATGGCCATGTGGGGTGACCTGGAAGACCTCCTAACGTAGGGGTTGGTTGGGGCATGTACATGGCATGTACATTAAATGAAAACGTTGTTTACTTTTATTTTTATTTGATTAATCGGATCGGGGTCACGTCTAATCTTCAGAAGCATCTTCTTTTTCACATGTCTCGTACAGGAGAGAAACATGCAGCCGAGAATCTTCAATATCCTCATGTTCTTCAATCCGAGCACCGATTGACACACCATTGGATGCGTTGGATTCCCAACGGTGAGTTCTCTCTTTCCCTAGAGCCTCTCTTCCTAATTTCTCCTCTCTCGTGAGTTATTCAAGGTTGAACGATTTTGACCTTTTTGTAGATCTACGACATTCTAGGATAATTCAAGGGTTTGCGTTCTAGATTTTTCATCGTACAACATCAAGGTAATTGGTTTGTTCCTTTATTTAGTTTTCTTTGGATTATATATTCTAAAAGTTCTGAATACCCTTGTTTAGGGCATTGTGTGTTTTGGAATTTAACCATGTTTAATTCTTGATATGGTTTGTTTGATTGAGAAAGGGTTATTGATTATGAATAAGGTTTATTACCTTGATTATGGATGTGTTTCCTATGTTTATTTGGTTATGACCATTAGGTCTAGAAAGTATGATAGGCTTCTTGTTTTCCATTCCTAGTGTTGTTAGGATAGAGTTATTGTTTATTTGAGATGCATGTGATTCGCAATGTGAAAGTTTGGATAAAGTGAATTAATTGTGAGAGATTCCTGAGGTAGGGTACTTTATGTATATTATTATTATGTTGACCCATAGGGAATTGACCATGAGAGCTATCGGGTGGTCATAAACCAGAGGGGTTAGACTGTGAGTACTACCCAGAGGGTCATTATTAAATGAGCATTGGACCATAGGGAATTGACTGTGAGAGATTCTAGAGGGTCATTATTAAATGAACGTTGGACCATAGGGAATTTACTATGAGAGCTTCCAGAGGTTCATTATAATTATATTATTACTATGTAGACCAAGGGGGTATTGACCGTGAGAGCTACCTAGGAGGTCATTTGTATTTGATTAGTGTTATGTGGAACCAAAGGGGTTAGACTATGTGAGATTTTCTAGAGGGTATTTGTTTATTGATTTAATGATATGTTGAAGCAGAGGGGTTAGACTATGATAACTTTCCTAGAGGGTTTATTTTGAACGTTTGAATGATTTTGATGAGTCTACCAAGCCAAATCACAAGCTTGGACTCAGTCTTACTTGTTTTTTAGATGATCTTTTGAGACGTCTGTTTTGCTATTACACAGGGGGTATAGATATTAGGCTAGATCCCATGATTACATTATTCAATGGTTTGAATAATTAATAAATATAATGAATGTAATTGGAAACTTTAGGATTGTTTACTTTTGAGTACTTCCTAGTTTATTGCTTTATTATTCTTATTACCTGCTATATACATTCACTGACAGTTAGGAATAGATATTTTGGTGGTTTCCTACTAGGATTCATCTCAAACCCTCTTTGGGTCATGATTTTGGGCCCAAACAGATTATATGTTTGCAGGTATAGAAAATGGCAAGCACCCTTCTTCATTAGGTACTTGATTATTGTGAAGCTGGAGAGCATGGGACCAAGCTGAGGCTTGTGATGCTGGTGGAGTTTACTATTTTCTATAATTTGGTTTTAGTATTGTATTTACAGCATTGTGAATTGTTTTTCTACATTCCTAGATACATTTTACATGCATCATTTATTTTTATATATGTTTTATTTTTTTATACTATCAGTCTTCCGTTGTTTACTTCTGTTGTATGGTATTACTGCTCCCATTATTGTTTGATATTTTTTTCCATTGTTTTACTCTACCTATAAGGGAATATTTTCCCCACTATCTATAAGGCCCCAGCCTTAAACATTACATAATATTGAGTTAAGTCAAGAATTAAAATAGAGTATCTTTTCAGATTTAGAGTTTTAGAGAATTAGGTCATAAATATTACATTACATTTCAAAAATTACAAAGTAGACACTTCTACTCAGTTTCCATTTTTTTCATAAAATAAAAACTATTAAAAAATAAACATGTCTAGTTCCATGTTTTAGACAGCATGACTTTTCCTTGATCCAATCATTAATTCTATTCATCTTTAAGTCCTGTGAAAAACATTTCAAAACTTGGGATGAGCATAAAAAACTCAGTAAGGGTTATAAAACAAGGAAAGAAAACATTAGTCCATAAATACATAAAAATAAATGAAATCATACTTTTCAATCTTTAACATACCACAAAAACTCATAGGTTTCATAAATAACACATGAAAATCATAAATCATAAAGGTAAATTGTGGCATCCATAACATACTTACATTGTAGCTTTCACAGCTACGTAGAGAATTACATTTGGAATACCCATCATAGTATATTCCCTAAATCTATTTAGAGAAACATTAATGTTTACCTTTGTTATGTTACCCGATGAAATAGAGATCTATCTCAGTCTCACCCACCCTAGGTTTATCATGGAACCACCCGTATGCGTAAACAATACCAAAGAACCATAACATAATCATAACACATGAACATGCATAAAGAAAAGATAAAATTTCCACATTGCTATCATAATATAACATTTCAAACATATTGAAATAATCAATCCATTCTTAAAACCATTTTCAATACCAAAATACATAAAAAGAGTATATGTCATTTATTTTCCTTTTAAAAACATTACGGCTTGTTTAAGGAATCCAAATATCAAATAATGCTCGCAGTGGCAGAAAGGTCGTTGTCACTACATACATTAAAAAGAAACATTCCATTTTTCATTTAGTAAAACGCTACATAGAAAAATATTCCTTTTGAATGAAATGAAAAGTTAAAGGGGTTTATACAACGTATAAAAGAAAGTCGTGTATAAATCAAAATTTTCCTCAATGAAAGGAGATTGAGACAAAGTCTCTTACAAAGATTGTACCATTATATTAAGGATAAATCAATGAAATAATTATGTGTGAAAAATACAAATACACCCAATATAATTGGATATTAAGTGTAAAAAAATCATAGGTCATTCACACATATTCATAGCATGGCATAATCAAGAAGTATAAGTTTAACCCAAAGAATAGAAATTGGGTTAAGAAGTTCTCTTACCTCCTGTCCAACTTGACTCATTTGTTCCTTGTTCTTTATGAATAATAAACTAAAGTTAATTTCTACTTGATTAATAAATTTTTTCAAGTTTATTATTCCTTTTATATCACTTATTACTACATTATAAACATTACAAAATCATTTAAGTTAATAACGGTTGTTTTGTTGATATTTGGTACTTGAGTCAAAAATGAACTTCTTATAATTACAAGTTGTCTATGTGGTCAAAATTAAATTATCTCCAGAATGATATTAATGATTTAGATATCATATATATCATATATATCTAGTATATATATTTATTTATAATAGTACATAACATTTGAAGATAAGAAATGAAATGCACCGTTCATGGAGACGGTAAGTCGTACGTATGCATAAATGCTATTTTCATTTATATTTTGTATTTAATTGAATGAAAACTTAATTATACATAAGTATATTATAATTACATTATAATATAATATATAATTTCATTAACTCTATCCTTTATAAATTCCATGTATGGAATGAATGAGTCATATCACTTTGAGGGGGTGGTAGTCCGCACTTCATCAAATGAAATTATCGTATTTACCCATTATGGAAACCATAAAGTTATGCTATAAATGAAAAATATATATTCATAGAGACAATATAAATATAATATATATCACATATAAATACATTTCTATCATAATGTCCACCATGAGAGGCGATAGGAGATAATTGAACAATCATCGTTTCGTGAGGCAGTAGTTTGTCATCCATAGAAAAAATATGTTCATATTCATTAGATGGAGGTGTGTGGATTTGTAGTTCAAATACTTCTCATAAAAACAACCTAGTATATTGATTATACTGGTTTTTTTATGTAAAAAAATAATAATAATATCATAGGGAGTGAAGAAGTAAAATAAAATAAAAGAACTTGAGGGAAGACATTACCTTTAAATCGGGTAACTCCCTTTGGTTTGAACCAAAAGGATTCCTTTAAGTGCCTTCTACCTAAGGTAAGGCTTCTAGTAAGACTATAGTGATCTTGGGAGATTATTTGGGTATATTTTTTAGGATACAAGGGGCTTGATAGGTGTGTTTAATGGGTTAGAGGTGATGTCTTTTTATAAGGGGAGGAGGGGCTCTTTATAAAAGTTTGAAAGTAGTATTTTATTATAAAATGATTTTCAGTTTCAAAAAGGTACAAACGTATTTAATTTGAAGATAAGGTGCATATAGGTCGAAATAAAATCATCTAATAATAATTGTACTGGGTTTGGATATTTTTTAATCCTTATCTTTTTTTTATTTAACCCTTTGTTAACTTATTTAACTTTTACAATGTCCTCTTATATATTCATACTATATGGTTAATATATTTACTATAAATTTCCAAGTGACCCAAAATGGATCATTTATGAAATTTTTAACATTATTTAAGTCATTTGGCCAAATATAAGATTTTTAGGATTATTTTATCATTTAATAAAATATTAATTATTTTTAAAAACTCATTTATGTCAATTTCTAAATTATTCATATCAAGACTTTTAAAAAATCTATAAAAACTTGATTATTTCAAAAAAAAAACCCTTCATTAATTTAAATATTAAAAGTAATTATTATCTATAAAATTCGTTTATGGTATAAAAATCTTCAAAATAAATTTATTTTAATATTTATAATATCATTTATTTGAATCCTTTATTAATGAAGCAATTAATACATCACCATTGTGTCATAATTAAATTTATTTATTTAATATATAAAAATTATAAATAAAATACCATGATATAGGAAATCCTTTTATATTTCAAATTAATTTTTATAGTTGAAGATATCACTTATATAACCCCATATAAAAATTGTTTTACTAAAAGATATATGTTTATGTTACTTTTATCTTTACTTTAAATTAATTAATATAAAGTGTCATTATCACTCCCAAGTGGATCCATGGGGTCCCAAAATCAACCCAAGGATTCCCATAGTCATAAATATATCATCCAATAGGATTAGGACAATTATAAGTGTAATTTAATATTATTATAATATTATTTTTCACCCTTATTTACCATATTTACCCTTTAACCATAGTAAATAAAATATTTACTGATGTAAATATTTATAATGTCTAAAAATAAAAGTTTCCTATTTACACAATTTAGACCTCCTGATTCCAAATATGGAATCCATTTTTCCAAATTTAAAACACAGAATTGGTAGAAATTAATTTAAAATTGATTCTCGTTGTCAAAATAAAAAGCGTGTTTTTACGAAATAATAACTATCAAAAGATTTACCATTGTTTATGTCCAATTTAAGAGTGAAATTAATTCCAATGACCAAAATTGGATTAAATGGTAAAAATATAATCCAATTAAACTTTAAAACCAATTAAAATAATAATATAACTATATAAATAGATTATATTAAAAGGCGTTTTTGAATTAAAATGCAGTATTTTTCGCTATTCATTAAAAATGAACATTATCAGAAAAATAAAAAAATTTAATACAAAGTAAATTTTGATATCCCGATTCTAAATAATAATATAATTTTTTCAAATAGAACATATAAAAGTTAAAAAACTATATTTAAAAATGGTTCGTCGTCAAAAAGCGGTAAATCGACCTTTTAAAGAATATTAGAGTATTTATGCTTAAAATTGGATTCATCCTCATTTTAAGCCTATAAAATTTATTAGATAGATGTAAAGACATTTAAGAAACATGTATAATCATATTTTAGTTAGTTATGTTCAATCCTGCTAATACAACGGCTGGGCATTAATAACCATTTAAAATAATATTATATTATTATTTTTCTGTATGACTCAACCTTATGTGCAACATGAGATTTTTGGAGAAATCCATTGTTGTGTGTCAGGTACGTCGTCGAACATAGAATCCCCTTTAAAGTAAAATTAATATTTAATTAAAAAATATTAATAAATATGAAAATTTTATATTCTTTATTTACCTGGGATGTTACATCCTTCCCCCGTTTTGGGAATTGCGTCCTCGCAGTTTTAAAATTAGGCTCGGAAAAATTGTTAAATGTCCCACATAGGAAAAAGAGTAAATAAAACTATCACTTTAAAAGTAATAAATAGAAGTACAAAGGTCACCTGAGATAACCCATACTAGGATTCCATGAAAACATGGATATGAAAGAGAAACTAACCATCATGTTCTGATAGAGAGTGATAGAAAAAATGATTAGGAGAAAGTTAACCACCAGAAAATCACAAACTTGTGATGGGTTAAATGGTATTTGATTCACCAATAGTAAAATTTAACGGACAATGTTTTTGTTTTAAGTTAATTTTCATAAATTTGAGGAATTTATTTATGAGCTTAACTAAAAACAGAAACATACTTACTTGTCATGTGGACTTTCATTCTTTACTAAATTCCTACCACAAACTCATATTTTCTCCAAATGATGAGTATTCAAACTGACTTGGTCACATAAAAAGAGATAGAATCAACTTATAGAGTATCACGTAATCCAAAAAATATGAACTATATATTTCCCTTGTCTTTAGACATCAACCAAAACCAAAATGGTTAGTACGAGATCAGATAATCCCCAAAAAGGATAATCCTTTATAAAAATAAATACTACTCTTAATCTCCAAAATTCAACAAACAGTACCCAAAGTTCAACAAAGACCATTCAATACACAATTTTCCTTAAAATTATTCAATAAAATTTAAACTAATATTGAAACCCAAAATTCAGAAGAATTTGATCACATAGTCTTCCATAGTAAATCTTAACATTTATATCCAAATAACATTGGCTACTCTTAAAGTCTCATATTGAAAAGTAATTAACCTAATAACATATTCTTTATGATAGGTTAATCATTTCCATAAATAACCCAAATTTCTATATGTACACAATAAAAACATAGATTCTTCCAAAATAAAATTTCAACCACTACTCTACAAATTAGATCCCATAATGTTCCATTTTCCTTAAGCATATAGTGTTCCAAAAAGAGAGAACGTATTTCAAAATAACCTTTATAACTTAATTAAAAAATCATTTTCCTATACTAAGTATATCCATTTGATAAAACATAAGTTCCCAAAATCAACTTATTCTTGATCCATAAAATTATTTCACTAAAAAAAGAATTCATACTAACCAGGGACTTCATGTAGGAAAGTGGTAGGTGATAAATCTCGATCACACTTTGGTTGTGGGTTTGATTCCTATAGCTTTGTCTGACACGACGGGTTGTCACATGGTCTGTGTGTTGTCCTTTTTCAAAAACTATATAATTTTATAACATTCCCAAAAATGAGATAAATTCCTCAAAATAACCATAACATATTTTATCCTTAAAGGTTATCTAATACCTTTCATTTTTCATCCCAAAATGTAAGAACCATTTATAACCTATAAAATAACTATGACTCTTTCTAATATGATAGTCGTTATGGTTATGTCACTTATGCTTAAATAACACCCTAACCTCTAAATTTATTTAAACCGACCTTTGATACCAACTATAAGGCCCCAGCCTTAAACATTATATAATCTTGAGTTAATTCAAGAATTCACATAGAGGATATTTTCAGGTTCAGAGTTTTAGAAAATTAGGCCATAACTATTACATTACATTTCAAAAATTACAAAGTAGAAACTTCTACTCAGTTTCCATTTTTTCATAAAATAAAAAATCTTAAAAAAGAAACATGTCTAGTTCCATGATTTAGACAACATGACTTTTCCTTGATCTCATCCTTGACCCTATTCATTTTAAGTCCTGTGAAAAACATTTCAAAACTTGGGATGAGCATAAAAATCTCAGTAAGAGTTATAAAACAAGGAAAGAAAACATTATTACATCAATACATACAAATAAATGAAATCATTCTTTTCAATCTTTAACATACCACACAAAATAATAGGTTTTATGAATAACACATGGAAATCATAAATCATAAAGGTAACATGTGGCATCCATAACATACTTGTGTTGTAACTTTCACAACTACGTAGGGAATTACATTTGGAATACCCATCACAGTATATTACCTAAATATATTAGGAGAAACATTAATGTTTACCTCCATCACATTACCCAATGCATTGGAGATCTATCTCAAGCTCACTCATCCTAGGTTTATCACAGAACCACCTGTATGTGTAAACAATGCCCAAGAACCATAACATAATCATAACACATGAACAATCATAAAGGAAATATAACATTTCCACATTGAAATCACAATATAAAATTTTGAATATATTGATATAATCAATCCATTCTTAAAACCATTTTCAATATGAAAATACATAAAAAGAGTATATGACATTTATTTTCCTTTTAAAAACATTATGGCTTGTTTAAGGAATCCAAATATCAAATAATTCTCATGATGGTGGAAAGGTCGTTGTCACCACATAAGTTAAAAAGAAATATTCCCTTTTTCATTTTGTAAAACTCTATGTAGATTAATATTCCATTTTAATGAAATAAAAAGTTAAAGGGGTTTATACACCGTATAAAAGAAATTCGTGTATAAATCAAAATATGCCTCAATGAAAGGATATTGAGACGAAGTCCCTTACAAAGATTGTACCATTAGATTAAGGATAAATAAATGACATAAATATGTGTGAAAAATATAAATACACCCAAGATAAGTGAATATTAAGTGTAAAATAATCATAGGTCATTCACACATATTCATAGCACGACATAATCAAGAAGTGGAAGTTTAACCCAAAGAATGGAAATTGGGTTAAGAATTTCCCTTACCTCGTGTCCAACTTGACTCGTTTGTTCCTTGTTATTCCTGAATAATAAAATAAAGTTAATTTATACTTTCTTAAGAACCTTTTTCAAGTTTATTATTCCTTTTATATCACTTATTACTACGTTATAAACATTACAAAATCATTTAAGTTAATAACAGTTGTTTTGTCGATATTTGGTACTTGAGTCAAAAATGAACTTCTTATAATTACAAGTTGTCTATATGGTCAAAGGTAAATTATCTCCATAATGATATTAATGATTTATATATCATATATTTCATATATATTTAGTATATATATGTATTTATAACATTACATAACATTTGGAGATAAGAAATGAAATGCACTGTTCATGGAGACGGTAAGTCGTACGTACGCATGAACGCTACTATCATTTCTATTTAATATTGGAATGAAAAATTAACTATAAATAGGTATATTATAATTCCAGTATAATATCATATATAATTTTATTAACGCCATTCTTTATACATTCCATGTATGGCATGAACGAGTCATATCACTTTGAGGTAGCGGTAGTCCGCACTTCCTCAAATGAAATTATCGTATTTACCCATTATGGAAACCATAAAGGTATGATATAAATGAAAAATAAATAAGCATATAGAAAATATAAATATAATATATATCACATATAAATACAGTTCTATCATAATTTCCATCATGAGAGGCGGTAAGAGATAATTGAACAATCATCGTTTCATGAGGTAGTAGTTCGCATCCACAGAAACAATATGTTTGTATCCATTAGATGGAGTTGTGTGGATGTGTAGTTCGAATAATTCTCATAAAAACAACCTATTATATTGAGGATACTAGTTTTTTTATGTAAACTAATAATAATAAGATCATAGGGAGTGAATAAGTAAAATAAAAGAAAAGAACTTGAGGGAAGACATTACCTTTAAATCAGATAACTCTCTTTGGTTTGAACCCAAAGTCTTCCTTGAAGTACCTTATTCCTAAGTTAAGGATTCTAGGAGGAATATAGGGATATTGGGAGATTATTTTCCCAGAGTTTGGATGATACAAGGGGCTTGAGAGGTGTGTTTAATGGGTTAGAGGTGATGTCTTTTTATAAGGGGGAGGAGGGGCTCTTTAGGAAAGTTTAAAAGTATTATTTTATTATAAAATAATTTTTGGTTTAAAATGGTCCAAAAATTATTTAATTTGAATATAAGGTTTATATAAGTCTAAATAAAATCATCCAATAATAATTTTATAGGTTTTGGATATTTTTTAATCCTTATCTTTTTTTTATTTAACCCTTTGTTAACTTATTTAACTTTTACCATGTCCTCTTATATATTCATACTATATGGTTAATATATTTAATATAAAATTACAAGAGACCCAAAATGGATCATTTATGAAATTTTTAACATTATTTAAGTCATTTGGATGAATATTATATTTTTAGAATTATTTTATCATTTAATAAAATATTAATTTTTTTAAAAAAACTCATTTATGTCAATTTCTAAATTATTCATATCAAGACTTTTAAAAATCTATAACAAATTTATTATTTCAAAAAACCTTTATTAATTAAAATATAACAAGTCATTATTATCCCTAAAAAAATTTATGTCATAAAAAGTTTAAAAAATAAATTTATTTTAATATTTATAATATCATTAATTTGAATCCTTTATTAATGAACCAATTACTGCATCACCATTGTGTCATAATAAAATTTATTTATTTAATGTCTAAAAATTATAAATAAAATACCATGATGTAGGAAATAATTTTAGCTTTCAAATTAATTTTTATATTTGAATAGATCACTTATATAACCCCATATAAAAGTTATTTTACTAAAAGATATATGTTTATGTTACTTTTGTCTTTACTTTAAATTAATTAATATAAAGTGTCATTGTCACTCCCAAGTGGCTACATGGGGTCCCAAAATAGACCCAAGGATTCCCATGGTCAGACATATCTCATACAATAGTTTTATGGCAAGTGTAAGGGTAATTTAATATTATTATAATATTATTTTTCACCCTTATTTATCATATTTACCCTTTAACCATGGTAAATAAAATATTTACTGAAGTAAATATTTATAATGTCTAAAAAAAGTTACCTATTTACACAATTTGGACCTCCTGATTCAAAATATGGAATCCATTATTCCAAATTCAAAACACATAAGTGTCAGAAATTAATTTAAAATTAATTCTCGTTGTCAAAACAAAAAAGCGTGTTTTTATGAAATAATAACTGTCAAAATATTTACCTTTGTTTATGTCCAATTTAAGAGTGAAATTACTTTCAATGACCAAAATTGGATTAAATGGTAAAAATATAATCCAATTACACTTTAAAACCAATTAAAATAACAATTTAACTATATAAATAAATTAGATTAAAAGGTAGTTTTGAATTAAAATGCAGTATTTTTCACTATTCATTAAAAAATGAACATTATGAGAAAAATACCAAAATTTCATCCAACGTAAATTTTGATATCCCAATTCTAAAGAATAATATTATTTTTTCAAATATAATATATAAAAGTGACAAAAACTATATTTAAAAAGAATTCTCCGTCAAATGGCGGTAAATCGACATTTTAAAGAATATTGAAGTATTTATGGTTAAAATTAGATTCATCCTCATTTTAAGCCTCTAAAATTTATTGAATAAATATAAAGACATTTAACAAACATGTATAATCATATTTTAGTTAGTTTTTTTCATTCCCTCCAATACAACGGCTAAGCGTTAACTACCATTTAAAATAATATTATATTATTATTTTTCAGTATGACTCAGCCTTATGTGAAACATGAGATTTTCAAAGAAACTCATTGTTTCATGTTAGGTACGCCATCGAACATAACATCTTCTTTAGAGTAAAATTAATATTTAATTCAAAAATATTAATAAATATGAAAATTTCATATTCTTTATTTACCTGGGATGTTACACTATCATACCCAAGGCCCTCATTGTTAGTTGGAAACATTTGGCTTTCGAGGAAATGCACTTGAGGCCATGTGACCAACTGGGTATGGGGCACCTTTGGGTGGCACCCAAAACTGGGACATTACAAAGTTGTATCAGATGAGTTTTTTTCTGCTTCGTCTTACTATTTTGAGCCTATATATAGGGATAATAATGAATAGGTATTTGGTAATAAGTTGTACCTTGGAGTAGCTAACTCATATATAGGGGAAAGCTAAGTTACCTCGAATATTGCAATTTTTCTAGTTTTTCAATTGTTACAGTTGATTTGATTTCACAGTTGGGTGATTCACTTATTTTGTGTTGTTATCATTGATATTATTGAGGTTTTATTTCTGTTGCAACCCGATGAGATGAGGGTATGTCATCTCATGCATCATATAGCCACCTGCTAGGGATCACATGTCATACATTCTTGTCATTCCATTTAGGGTGCATTACTGATTGCATGCAGTTGTTATAGATGTTGTTCTAGATATGCAGGTTGTTGTGATAGATGTCGTGATAGAATGCCTTCTATTTTGATAGGTTAGGAATATATAAAGTTTCATTTGGATAGACGCCAAGATTTGGTCCATGAGGTGTTATGGGCCCTCTTGGATCAGAATTTGGTGGATCATATTAAACTTTAATTTAATTTTTCAAGTTATGATGTGAATAAGGATGCTAAACTTTGATTCGTGTGAGTATCGGCTCTCACGGGTCATAATTTTTCATTCCTTGGACAAAATTCTAAGTTTTAAATGGTTTCAGAGAAGTTTTAGATGATTACTGTCTAGAAACCCATAGAACATGGAGTGTGGTGTCATGAACACATGCCATGTGTTCTTCTATTCTGGAAGAAACAACTTTTCTTAAGTACACATCGTGTACTGTATATACACATTGTATAGTCTTTAACCATGTGACTGACTGTGTGAGCAGAGACACGGGGTTGGGAAACTTTGGTAGAACATGTTGTGTATAGGGAGTACACGTCGTGTAGTAAGGACAGTGTGTCCAGCCGTGTGACTAACAAAATGGGTGGATAAAACTTAGTTTGTACATGTCATGTTTTGTTCTTGCATTCCATGTAGAGTCGACTATGTCACTGACCGTGTTACTAATGGCACGAGTGGTTAGAACTTAAGTGTTGCATGCCGTGTGTAGGGTGAACATGTCATGTAGTGTTACCTAGGAGAGAATTGTGTGGTTTAGCTGTGTAGAAGTACTTGGGAAGGAGATAAAAATCAAGTATATGATGTGTCATAGGAGGAACACGTTGTGTGTAGGGGTGTTACATGATCAGGTTTGGAAGAGGTACACCCCCATATTAAAGCATAAGGAAACACACCGAGTAGTGGTTATACACACCATGTAACACTGTTTTGTAAAACTTGAATGTTTTTATTCTCCTATTCCTTTCTTTCACTTATATGTTTCTATCCTTGATAAACTTGAACTGAGGTGTGTTCTTGACCTTGCAGATTCATGCCACCAAGACATACTCTGGTTGTACGCTAGGTACAAGGCGGTGATCAGACACCGAAAATGGTAAATCAAGGACTACCAGCAGATCCTCCCATCGTGCCTATCTTGGAACCAACTGTTATACCAGATGCAGGTGTTGATACATAGTTTTGTGAAGGCTTTATGAGGATGATGCAGACTTTTAGGGAGCACTGCATCCTACCCCATCTATGGCAGAGCTGACGCGGGTGTTCCGGTAGTAGTATCCTCCCACTTTTTCTGGGTATGGAGGAACACAGGATAAAAATTCATGGTTTAAGGTCATTCTTGTTATATTTGATCATCTGGAGACACCTCTAGAGAGGAGGGTGAAGCTTGCTGCATACATGCTATGTGATTCTGCCAAGAGATGGTGGGATGTTATCTCACAGGCGAAAGGTCATCAGGATATGGTTTAGGAAGAGTTCTAGAGGATATTATATGGTTACTTCTACCCTAAGACGTTAACGGCCGATTGAGCCTGAGAGTTTATGCATTTGGAATAGGGTGCTCTTTCAGTGATGTATTACTCATCTTGTTTTACTAAGCTTCATCACTTAGCACCTGTTCTGGGAGGTGATGAGTTATCTTTGGCTAGGAATTTTGAGGATGGTCTTAGGTATGGAATCCAGTCATAGGTGAATGTCTTCAGGATGACTTCGGTGACAGTTATACTGAACCAGGTGCTGATTACCGAGCGTAATCTGAGGGAGTTGGGAGCTATGAGCTAGGGCGGTTCAGTATCCATGGCCAGTACTCCTTCGACAGATAATAGTAAGTTCTGTAGGGAGCCTTCATGTGATGTTTCTTTAGGTATCCATGTGGTATGATACCAGTGCAGGAAGAGCAGGCATACAAGACCACATTTCCCGAAGGATCTATTTGAGTGCTGATCTTGCAGCAATATGGGTCATATCCAGCGTTTTTGCCAGGTTTTTTCACCAGAATATAGTGATAGGGGTTCTTCTATGACTCCACATTCAGGAGAAAGACCATAAGTTTCCCATCAGTCAGGGAACTATAGTTTTTCAGGTCGTTCAGGCTGAGTAGGTGGTCATGGCCATGGTAGTTAGTCGACAGGTTTTTAGCAACAGTAGGGTGGATCAACTCAGGGTAGTTAGGTAGGATTGTAGGGCCACGGTATAGCTCAGATCTTTACAGTGGAGCAAACCCAACATGAGAAAGATCTTGGACCCTCTGTTGTTATAGGTACGATTCTAGTTGCATCAATTTTATCTTCTTCTCTTTTTGATACATGGGATTCCCATAGTTTTATATTTTTTACTATTGTGGAGAGCCTTGGGCTCTGTATCTTTACTTATGAGGATGTTATGATTCTAGACACTCCGTTGGGGATTATGACGGCTAGTTTACGTAAGTGAAAGGAGTGACCTCTTGAGTTTGGTGGGTGTCACCTCTTATGGTACCTCTATGTCTTAGAGATGACAGGCTTCAATGTCATTCTTGAAATGGAGTGGTTAGTCTCTTTCTAGGACTTTGTTGACTTCTATCTCCGTAGGGTGAGTTTCATGTCACCATAGGGATGGTCTTTTCTATACAAGGGCGAATGGAATGTCCAAGCAAGCAGAGTTGGACTCGAGCATCATGGGTTGGGAGGAATTACAGCCCAAATTTCTAGTTTATATCTGGATGACTAGGGGACTTCATAGATGGACTTTCCTCCAGTGGTGGATCATTTCAGAGATGTCTTTCCAGGTGACTTTTTAGGTTTACCTCCATATCAAGAGGTATATTTCTCTATTTAGCTTGTTCCAGGAGCAGCACTGGTGTCCATTCCTCCTTGTAGGATGACTACACCAGAGTTTCAGAAGCTCAAGAAGCAGTTGGAGGAGTTGTAGGAAAAGGGTTTCATATGACCCAGTACTTCTCCTTGGGGTTCACCTATCCATTTTTCAAATAAGGTGGACGGTACCTTTAGTCTTTGTGTGGATTATTAGAAGATGAACCAGTTGATGGTCAAGAACCAATATCCCTTGCCAAAAATTGATGATCTCTTTGATCAGCTTCGAGGAGATCGGGTGTTTTTGAAGATTTACTTGAGATTCGGTTATCATCAGTTGCACGTTAGACCATCAGATGTACCTCTGACAGCCTTTCGGAGTAGGTATGGTCTATACGAGTATGTGGTTATTCCATTCAGTCTCATGAACATGCTAGTAGTTTTCATGGAACTGATGGACTAAGTATTCCATCCTTACCTGGATTATTTTCTGTTAGTTTTCATGGACGATATCTTGGTGTACTCTCACACTCGACACGACCATGCCACCCATCTTGATATCGTTTTGAGTACACTGAGAGAGCATTATTTATATGATGAGCTCTCAAAATTCCACTTTTGGATGGACCAGATTCACTTCTTGGGTCATGTTATCTCAATGACAGGAGTATCATTAGACCCATATAAAGTGAGAGAAGTAGTTTCCTGGGAGCATCTGAAGAACGTCTTTGAGGTATGAAGTTTTATGGGGATATATGGTTACTACAGGCACTTTATACAGGACTTTTCATGCTTAGAAGGACCATTGACGGGCCTGAATAAGAAGGGTGAAAAGTACTTGTGGTCATATTCTTATGATTAAACCTCTCAATAGATGAAAGGGAGGTTGACTTCAGCACCGATACTGATTTTTTTAGAGCCAAGAAAGAGTTAAATCATATATTGTGATGTATTAGGTATCGGGATAGAAGTGGTGCTTATGTATGGGGAAGGAGTCATTGCGTACGGGTCTCGGCAGTTGAGGGCACATGAGAGGAACTACCCGATGCATGATATCGAGTTGGTTGCAGTTGTGAAAGCTTTACACTGTTGGAGACATTATCTTTTGGGAGAGAATTTTGTGGTATACACTGATGAAAAAAGTCTCAAGTATATCTTTACTCAGTGTGATATGAATTTGAGACAGTGAAGGTGGGTTGAGTACCTTCAGTATTTTGACTTTGAGCTTGCCTATATGCCTGGGAAAAGCAACGCAGTAGCTGATGCGTTGAGCAGGAGGACTTAGATACAGGCAGTTCAAGAGGCTAGCTGTGAGTGGCAGCTTATGGATCTGTTCTCTAAGATGCATTTAGAGGTGCACGATAGACTGGGGAAGACTTTTATTTCTTCTATATATGTTACCTCTACTCTACTGTATCGATTTCGAATGAGGAAGCTATCATATTTTAAAGGCCTAGTCCTATGAGAGAGTGTGTCAAGTGAGGACCTTACTCCTGTATGGACTATAGATGACGATGATATCTTTAATTTTCATGGACGTGTATGGGTGTCAGCATACATACGTGAGGATTTGATGTGAGATTTTCATTCCTCAGTTTGGGCAGTTCATCTTGGTGTCACCAAGATGTATCAAGATCTACACCATCAGTATTGGTGGCCAGGTATGAAGAGGGATGTTGCTGGTTTTGTTATGAGATGTTCCACCTATCAGTAGATGAAGGTGGAGAATCAGCAACCAGCAGGGATTTTATAGTAGCTACCCATTCCCAAGTGGAAATGGAATGATGTCATGATGGATTCCATGATGGGTTTACCGAGGTCGCCTCAAGGGAATGATGTAGTTTTGTTTTTTATTGACAGGCTCACAAAGGTTGCACACTTCCTTCTGATTAAGGATACCTTCAGTGTTGATGATCTTAGAAGGTTGTACATATGTGAGATTGTACGTTTCCATGGGGTTTCACACTCTATCATTTTAGACAGGGATTCCCATTTTACTTATGATGTTTGGTAGAGACTATAGATGGATTTGGGTACATAGGTACTTCTAAGTACATCTTACCATCCCCAGAGAGATGGATAGTCTGAGTGCACGATTCAGGTTTTGGAGGAAATGCTATGAGCATGCATCCTGGATTTAAGAGGTTCTTCGGAGAGACACATACCCCTAGTGGAGTTTTCCTATAACAATAGTTTTCAGAAAATGATTCATATGGAACCTTATGAGGCTTTATATGATAGGACATGCTGATCACCCCTATGTTGGCTAGAGGCAGGAGAGGAAGTTATGTTGGGACCTCATCTTTTCCAGGAGACCATTGAGCAAGTGGAGTTGATTTGGAAGAGGATGGATACTGCACAGTTTCGACAGAAATCTTATGATGATAGACAGAGATGACCTCTGTAGTTTGAGGTTGGAGATCGAGTTTTCTTACGTATCACACCGAGGTTGAGATACAGAAGGATTAGGAGATAGGGAAAGCTTTCACCGAGATGCTTCAGGCCATTTGAGGTTTTAGTGAGAGTTGGGTTCATTGCCTACCGGTTGTAGTTACCTCAGAGGTATCGGACTATGTATGAAGTCTTCCATGTTTCTCAGCTACAAAATTACTTTTCAGACCTGTGTCATGTTTTCCAACCCAAGGAGGTTGAGTTAGAGGTGGATGCATCCTTCAGGGAGCACCCTATTCAGACTGTGGATCGAAACATGAAGGTTCTCTATGTCCGTTATGTTCCTCTAGTATGGGTTCTATGGTAGCATGAGTGGGTACATGACAAGACTTAGGAAAGGGAGATCAACGTACGATCACAGTGGCCAGAGTTGTTTGAAGTTTCTTCTTCACCACCCTTGGAAGGGAAATTTGGGGATGAATTTATTTAAGGAGGGAAGTTTTTAAGAACCTGGATCTTTATTTAAGGTATGGATCTTATTTTAGGTTGTTTTTTAGGGAAAAGGGAGAATTTGGAAATTTTCTAAGTACACACCATGTACTCTTGAGTACACTCCGTGTACTTAGTTTCCATGTGTATCTGTGTACTGGGTGTGTAACATCCAAGTACATGGCCGTGTGAGGTGACCTAGAAAACCACCTAAAGTGGGGGATGGTTGGGGCATGTACATGGTGTGTACATTAAATGAACACGTTGTGTACTTTTTTTATTTGATTAATCAGACCGGGGTTGCGTCTAATATCTAGAAGCATCTTCTTCTTCCTGTGTCTCGTACAGGAGAGAGACGTATGTCCAAGAATCTTCAAGATCCTCCCATTCCTCTATCCAAGCTCCGATTGAGACACCACTGGGTGCATTGGATTCAAACCGGTGAGGTCTCTCTTTCCCTAGAGCCTCTCTTCTTGATTTATCCTCTCTCGTGAGTTATTCAAGGCTGAATGATTTTGACTTTTTTGTCGATATACTATGTTCTAGGGCAATTCAAGGGCTGGCATTCTAGAGTGTTCATCATACAACATCAAGGTAGGTGTTTTATGCCTTTATTTAGTTTCCTTTGGATTATATATGCTAAAAGTGTTGAATACCCTTGATTAGGGTATTGTGTGTTTTGGAATTTAACCCTATTTAATGCCTGGTATGGTTTGTTTGATTGATAAAGGGTTATTGATTATGAATAAGGTTTATTACCTTGATTATGGATGTGTTTCCCATGTTTTTTGGTTATGAATGTTGGGTATAGAAAGCATGTTAGGCTTCTTGTTTTCTATTCCTAGTGTTGTTAGGATGGAGTTATTGTTTATTTGAGATGCATGTGATTCGCATTGTGAGGCCAAAGGGAATTTACTATGAGAGCTTCCCGAGGTAAGGTCCTTTATGTGTATTTTTGTTATGTTGACCCATAGGGAATTGACCATGAGAGCAGTCGGGTGGTCATAAACTAGAGGAGTTAGACCGTGAGAGCTACCCATAGGGTCATTATTAAACGAACATTAGACCATAGGGAATTGACTGTGAGAGCTGCCAGAGGGTCATTATTAAATGAATGTTAGACCATAGGGCATTGACTATGAGAGTTCCCATAGGGTCATTATAATTATATTATTTCTTTTCAAACCAAGGGGGTATTGACTATGAGAGATACTGTAATGACCCGCCAATTCTCATTGGATTGAGAGCGCAATGAGTCATTACTAGGCCTTAAGCGACATCCCCAAGACGCCAAAGGCTGGCAATAAATGCCGAAGGGTTTCAAATACAAGTTGGGGGACGATTTACCCTTTAGAAAAAAAAACCCATAAACCAACCAAGCATAACCAAAAATTCACTATATGATGCATAAACAAATAAAAGACCAAAAAAATGCTTCATTTATACCAAACAACATCAAAGTACACAACAGCGGAAGACCAAACTAAGCATCAAAGTACACAGTGAATGAACAGCTCAAGACTCTCAAAAGACACCACAACTCCACGCTCCACCAGCTCCAAGCTCCACAACATCTCCCAAGCATCACCACAATACTCTAGCAGTAAGATGCCTTACCTTTACCTGTGTCCTGGAATACGACATATGCAAAAGCACCAACGTGCCAAAGCAGGGGTGAGTATAAAACTTAGTAGGATTTCCCCAATGACTTCCCTACTCATGCCACTAGGATAGAAGAGTTAGAAACCTTTATATAAAAACAGTTTATATAAAACATTTTCTCAAAAGCAGTTTATAACTAAATATAAACAAGTTTCCAAAACCATTCATAACCAAAGGCATTCCAAGAGCAATTGAAACCAATTTTCCATAAAGTTATTTTTCTAGAAAAATAACCAAACAAGCTTAAAAACCATTTTACAAACATTTCTTTTTGGCATACCCAACCATTTCCACAAACCCGTGCAACCAACCATGCATGCTGCCTAGAAGAGGGGATAAGCCCTAACACTTATCCATCCCAGAATGATGGGGGAGACTTCCTACCCTTATCCTACCCAAATGCACATGAATGCTTGATAGGGGAGATCCCTAACCCTTATGCATCCCAGAATGATGGGGGAGACCCTTGACCCTTATCCGTACCGAATGCAATATGAATGTTTGAAGGGGGATATCCCTAACCCTTATCCATCCCAGAATTATGGGGGAGACCCCTGACCCTTATCCATCCTTAATGAAATATGAATGTTTGATGGGGGAGAGCCCTAACCCTTATCCATCCCAAAATGATGGGGGAGACCCCTGACCCTTATCCGTCCCGAATGCAATATGAACACACACCAAACATTCCCAACAATATTTCCAAAACACCGTTTCAATAAAACACCTTTTATTGAAAACAATTTCCATCAAAACCAAGTGTGTTCAACCAATTCAAACCATTTCAATAAAATTGTACTTTTATTAAAAACCAAAGAATAAACCAATTTCATCAAAGCCATTTCAATACAAAAACATTTCAATAAAACACCATTTTTATTGAAAACCCATTTTTCATCAAACCATTTACAATTTCAGAAAATCCATAATTTAAAATCAACATTTTAAATTCAAGAAGCCAAATCACTTTGCACAAAAATTCACCAAGATTTCATAATTTCATCAAAACCATAAATCATCACTAAAGAATATTTATTCCATGATTTTCACAATCAAATCCATTAAAATAAAACAATTTGAATCTAATCCAATCAATTATAATAAGAGGATTCGAGAGTGACGCCACCTACCTCAACAAATAGGTGAAACCAAGCAATGGATGAAGAACACCCAAGAACACCGGGTCGATTCTCCAAAAACCCTCCTTAGATCTCTTCTCCTAGAACAACCAAGAACAAATCTCATTATATTTGGCATCCAAACACTTATATCTACTCATAACGGGCATAGATCTAGGAAACCTAGGGAAAAGGAGAAGTAGATCTAAGTAGATCTAAGAAAACGATCAAGAACGAAGGAGAACGATCACATACCTCCAGAATCTGGCTTCGATTCACCAAGAGAAGCCTTCGGATCACCTACAGAATGCTTAGGAGAAGTTATCCAACCTTCAAGGAGAGTAATACCAAGTTATGGCCACTTATGAGCTTTAATGAGGCAATTAGAGGCTAAACGAGTTAGATCCACAATTTAAGGATCTAATTTAAGTGCCTGCACAGTTAGTCCGCACGGTTTGAAAAACCGTGTGCTAACCGTACGTTAGGTACTACCTCATCCATCCTTCTCGCACGGCCTCATCGCATAGTTTCCCTTAACTGTGCTCCGACTGTATGGAAGCCACTGCCTCCCTATTCAGCCACGCACGGTTTGGTCGCACGGTTTAGACAAACCGTGCGCCTCCCGTGCACATTCCCCTTTGCCTCAAACTTCAATCCAGGATCTCCCGACTCTCCCATACGTCACCCTTAAATTTATAACCATTAAAATCATCAATAAAGGGTTAAATACCAGAAACTGGGGGTACTATATTCTCCCCACCATTGGCCTTTCCGTCCCCGGAAAGTAGAAAACAATCGCTTTCCTGAAAGAGTTCTGGCCACTGCTCTTTCATTTCTTCCTCGCGTTCCCAAGTCTCTTCCTGAATCTGACCATGCTGCCATAAAACCTTCACTAGACCGATGATTTTTTCACGCAAGGCTTTATCTTTCCTATCCACAATATGTATCGTGATATGTATCAATGAAGAATCTGGATCTCGGTCAACGTGATCTCATATGATCACATGGTCAGGATCAGGCTGATACTTTTTCAACTGAGATACATGGAACACATTATGCACCAAACTGAATTGTGGTGTTAATTCCAATGGATATGCCACCTCTCCAACCCATTCCAGTATCTCAAAAGGGCCAATGTATCTAGGAGATAACTTGCCCTGCTTCCCAAAATGATGATGTCCAAGTCTTGGATAGATCCTCAAGAAGACATGATCACCTAGAACGAACGATAACGGTCTACGAAGGTGATCTGCATAAGATTTTTGATGACTTGGGGCCGTCTCCATCCTCTTTTTAATCAACTGGATCTTCACTATGTCTCTTGGACAAGGCTTGGCCTGACTAGTGAAGTTTCACCCATTTCCACCCAGCATAGTAGAGAACGACAAGGACACTCATGTAGTTCTTTAAACAGAGCCATGTGTATCGAGGCTTGATAGATATTATTTTATGAGAACTCTAATAAGGTTATATGCTCATCCCATGAGCCACCAAAATCCATTACACAAGACCACAACATGTCTTACAATGTCTGTATCTTCCTTTCGAATTTTCCATCCGTCTGAGGATGATACGCCATACTCATATTCAAATGAGTTCCCATGGATTTATATAAGGATTGACAGAAATGAGATGTGAACCTTGGATCTCTATCTAACACGATTGAAACTGGTATTCCATGTCTCTTTACCACTTCTCGGATATAGATTTTGGACAAATCTCCCACCATATTAGATTCATGAATAGGGATGAAATGGGCCAACTTGGTAAGACGATACACTATCACCCATATGGCATCGTGCTTCAGAACCATTCTTGGGAGACCTGTAACAAAATCCATAGCTATTTGCTCCCATTTCCATACTAGAATTGGTAGAGACTACATACCTATTGTCCGCTGATGTTCTGCTTTAACTTGCTGACAAGTTAAGCACCGTGAGATGAACTCGGCCACCTTCCTTTTCATGCTGCTCCACCAAAATTGTGCCTTCAACGCCTTATACATATTTTGTGTACCCGGATGTACAGCCCATCTGGAATGGCGGTAAGCATGAAGGAGTTGTTCCTGACAAACCATAAGTACAACCATCCGATTTCTGAAACACAAAATTGAACCCCCATCAAGTTTCCATCCATCAATGGTCTCCCCACCATTGAGTTTTGAACTTACAACCAAACATTTTTCATCAGATGTTTGTGATTCTTTGATCATCTTTACCAAATCAGGAACAAGCATAGATGAAAAGAAAACCACAACATCACCTCAGTCTTCACATTCTACATGCATATCGGTTAAGACCGACATTAACTTCCATTCATCTGAAGAAAATACATAAATACCGTTGGTGCATTCGTTAGGACGAAAGGCATGACCACATATCTGTAGTGGCCATATCTGCTTCTGAAAACTGTCTTTAGAATATCCTTCTTCTGAACTCGCAATTGGTGATATACTGATCGCAAGTCAATCTTGGAGAACCACTGAGGTCCCTTTAATTGATCGAACAGATCATAAATGCATGGAAATGGATATCTATTCTTTATCGTAACTTGGTTAAGCTTACGATAATCAACACACAGCCGAAGAGTTCCATCTGACTTCTCCACAACAACACTGGTGCTTCCCATGGAGAAGTACTTAGTCGAATGAAACCTTTTCTTTCCAACTCCTCTAACTACACTTTCAATTCCCGTAACTCTGTTGGTGACATCCTATAATATGGAAGGGAAATAGGACTGGTCCCTGGAAGGAGATCAATCATAAACTCTACTTCCCTTAGAGGTGGTAACCCTAAGAAGTTATTGGGAAAGACATCTGGAAATTGATCCACCACAGTTGGAAAACTATTTTCCTCAATTTATTCCATTGATACCAGAATTAACGCTGCTAGTTTATAAGAGATAGTTCCCACCATTGGTTCCAACAAGATCTTTGCACCTTTGTTTACCATTCTCTCTCCCCTGAAGAGATAGTTGATGTCATCCTCAGTTGTGAAACTAACCGTTCTCCTATAAAATTCGATGTGATCCTTAAACACTATCAACCAATCCATACCTAGGATTACGTCATAGACATCCATGTCCAACATTGAGAGGTCCCATTTTAACTCAGCTCCATTAACAGTTATATCACATGCTCTACACACAAAGGCTTGATGTTATCTTTCACCAAGAGGAGTTTTTAGTTTCAAAACAGAAGACATCATTTCTAGATTTTAAACATATCAAGTCAACAATAAGAGAAGAAATGAAGGAATGTGATGCACCAGTATCAAACCACACTTGAAGACAATAGAATTCAAAATAATCGTACCTCACACTGTAGATGGTCCAGCCTGATCATCGACAACCATCTTCTCAACTCCATACAATTGCTTTGTTGTTGCACTTTGATCCTTGTTTATGTATTTCACTTGTTTCATCAAAGCACATGGTGTTTGTGACACCAGAGAAGTGTCACTAACACCCGAACTTGGAGCAATGAGACAAAATCGCTTAAGGTGTCTCATCTTGTTGCAATTATGGCATGCTCTCAGTTGTGCCTTACAGTCCCGCTTGATGTGGCTCATAGAGCCACACTGAAAACATCCAAGCTTTCTCTTGGGTCTCAGAGAAAGGTTAATTTCTCCTGTGGTCCGATTACGATGTGTTCTTCCTTCTTAAGAAAAGGTGTCTGATTTCCTCTTGCTCTTATTGTTAGAGTTCTCAGCTCCTCTAGTGAAGATAATTGTACTTCCTCCACTTGGATTTTCAGTAGTGACAGATATCGTAAACAAAGTATCTGGTTGCAGTCCCAACTCAAATTTTTTAAAAGCCTGATCGATGTTGTGGATCAACTGTTGGTTCACCTGTGGTTCAGGTGAAACCACATTCTCACTGCCCTCTTCTGACTGGTCTCTATGATGCCTACCAGGTGCCATTTCCTAAACTAACAACAAACTATGTCAATCTAACTCTCTAGAAACTGATGGATTAACATTTCAAATTTTAACATATCATCTATCACAACATTGTTTTCAAAACAACCTTTTCCCATGTTCAGACATTTTTGAACACATTCAACATGCTTTTTGAAAATCAACCCATTTTCAAAATACACCAAATACCTTGTTTTCAAAATCTTTCACTTGAAAATAATTTCTTCATTTTTCAAAAATTCACACCTTGTGCAAAATCCTTACTCATTCCACATAATGAGATGTGAAATCCTTGTGGGAAGTCATTCATATACAATGCATGTCATGCTCATCTCATTGGATAAACCCATGACAATGAGATTTCTAGCATTCTAGAAGTTTATCCAAAACACTTATGTACCCAACACCCTGGTAACTTGAATTTCAGCATAAACGGGTTAGCTACGTCCTTTTATGCTATACATTTCAAGTTCCAACAATCCTACTCCTATCTAATATTTCGACCCAAGGAATAGACAAGAATGAATTTCAACTCCAAGACCAAGAACACTGATGACTACTTGTTAGGCAGGGACCGAACAAGCTGATACCATTTGTAATGACCCGCCAATTCTCATTGGCTTGAGAGCTCAACAAGTCATTACTAAGCCTTAAGAGAAATCCCCAAGACACCAAAGGCTGGTAATAAATGCTGAAGGGTTTCAAATACAAGTTGGGGGATGATTTACCATTTAGGAAAAAACCCCATAAACCAACCAAGCATAACCAAACATTCACTATATGATGCATGAACAAATGAAAGACCAAAAAAATGCTTCATTTATACTAAACAACATCAAAGTACACAACAGCGGAAGACCAAACTAAGCATCAAAGTACACAGTGGATGAACAGCTCAAGACTCTAAAAAGACACTACAACTCCACACTCCACCAACTCCAAGCTCCACAACACCTCCCAAGCATAACCAAAAGCCTCTAGTAGTAAGATGCCTTACCTTTACTTGTGTCCCGGAATACGATATCTACAAAATCACCAATGTTCCAAAGTAGGGGTGAGTATAAAACTCAGTAGGTTTTCCCCAATGACTTCCCTACTCACGCCACTAGGATATAAGAGTTAGAAACCTTTATATAAAAACAGTTTATATAAAACATTTTCTAAAAAGCAGTTTATAACTAAATATAAAAAATTTTCCAAAATCATTCATAACCAAAGGCATTCCAAGAGTAATTGAAACCAATTTTCCAGCAAGTTATTTTTCCAGAAAAATAACCAAACAAGCTTAAAAACCATTTCACAGACATTTCTTTTTGGCATACCCAACCATTTCCACAAACCCATGCAACCAACCATGCATGATACCTGGAAGAGGGGAGAATCCCTAACCCTTATCCATCACAGAATGATGGGGGAGACTTCCTACCCTTATCCTACCCAAATGCACATGAATGCTTGACGGGGGAGATCCCTAACCCTTATCCATCCTAGAATGATGGGGGAGACCCCTAACCCTTATCTGTCTCGAATGAAATATGAATGTTTGTTGGGGTAGATCCCTAACCCTTATCCATCCCATAATGATGGGGGAGACCCCTAACCCTTATCCGTATCGAATGCAATATGAATGTTTGATGGGGGAGAGCCCTAACCGTTATTCATCCCAGAATGTTGGGGGAGACCCCTGACCCTTATCCGTCCTGAATGCAATATGAACACACACCACACATTCCCAACAATCTTTCCAAACCACCATTTCAATAAAACACCTTTTATTGAAAACCATTTCCATCAAAACCAAGTTTGTTCAACCAATTCAAACCATTTCAATAAAACTGTACTTTTATTGAAAACCAAAGAATAAACCAATTTCATCAAAGCCATTTCTATACCAAAACATTTCAATAAAACACCCTTTTTATTGAAAACCCATTTTTCATCAAACCATTTACAATTTCACAAAATCCATAATTTAAAATCAACATTTTAAATTCAAGAAGCCAAATCACTTTTCACAACAATTCACCAAGATTTTACAATTTCATCAAAACCATAAATCATTACTAAAGAATATTTATTCCATGATTTTCACAATAAAATCCATTCAAATAAACCAATTTGAATCTAAGACAATCAATTCTAACAAGAGTAGTTGAGAGTGAAGCCACCTACCTCAACAAATAGGCGAAACCAAGCAACGGATGAAGAACGCTCAAGAACACCAGGTCGATTCTCCAAAAACCCTCCTTAGATCTCTTCTCCTAGCACAACCAAGACCAAATCTCATCATATTTGGCATCCACACACTTAGATATACCCATAACAGGCATAGATCTAGTAAACCTAGGGAAGAGGAGAAGTGGATCTAAGTAGATCTAAGAAAACGATCAAGAACGAAGGAGAACGATCACATACCTCTAGAATCCGGCTTCAATTCGCCAAGAGAAGCCTTCGAATCACCTTCGGAATGCTTGGGAGAAGTTTTCCAACCTTCAAGGTAGAGTAATCCCGAGTTATGGACACTTAGAAGCTTTAATGAGGCAATTAGAGGAAAAATGAGTTTGATCCACAATTTAAGGATCTAATTTAAGTGCAAGCACGGTTAGTCCGCACGGTTTGACAAACCGTGCACTAACTGTGTGTTAGGTACTACCTCGTACATCCTGCTCGCATGGCCTCATCACATGGTTTCCCTTAACCATACACTGACCATGTAGAAGCTACTGCCTCCTCAGTCAGCCACGCACGATTTGGTCGCACGGTTTAGAAAAAATGTGCGCCTTCTATGAACCTTCTCCTTTGCCTCAAACTTCAATCCAGGATATCCTGACTCTCCCATACATCACCCTTAACTTTATAACCATTAAAAGCATCAAGAAAGGGTTACATACCAGAAGCTGGGGGTACTAAAGCTACCTATGAGGTCATTTGTATTTGATTAGTGCTAGGTGGAACCAAAGGGGTTAGACTGTGTGATCTTTCCCAGAGGGTCTTTGTTTATTGATTTGATGATATGTTGAACCAGAGGGGTTAGACTATGAGAACTTTCCTAGAGGGTTGATTTTGAATTTTTGAATTATTTTGACAAGTCTTCTAAGCCAAAGCACAAGCTTGGACTCAGTCTTACTTGTTTGTTATATGGTCTTTTGATACATCTGTTTTGCTATTACATAGGGGGTACATAGCTTAGGCTAGATCCCATTATTACATTATTCAATGGTTTGAATAATTAATAAATGTAATGAATGTAATTGGAAATTGTGAGATTGTTTACTTTTGAGTACTTCCTAGTTTATTGATTTATTATTCTTATTACCTACTATATATATTCACTAATAGTTAGGAATAGATCTTTTGGTGATTTCCTACTAGGATTTGTCTCACGCCATGTTTGGGTCATGCTTTTGGGCCCAAACAGATTATATGGTTGCGACTATAGAAAAGGGCAACCTCCTTTCTTCATCAGGTACTTGATTATTGTGGGGCTGGAGAGCATGGCACCAAGCTAAGTCTTGTGATGCTGGTGGAGTTTACTATTTTCTATACTTTGGTTTCATTATTGTATTTCCAGTATTGTGACTTGTTTATCTACTTTCCTAGATACATGTGAAATGCATTATTTATTTGTATATATGTTAAAGATTTTTATACTATCAGTCTTCTAATGTTTACTTATGTTGTATGGTATTACTGCTTATGTTACTATTTTCTATTTTTTTCCACTGGTTACTCTGCCTATGAGGGCATAGTTTTCCCAATATCATACCCAAGGCCCTCACTGTTAGTAGGTAGCCTCTGACATTCGGGGAAATGCGCTTGAGGCCATGTAACCAACCGGGTACAGGGCACCTTTGGGAGGCACCTGGAAGTGGGATGTTATAGTAGGGGGTCTCACACAATGTGTGATATTTATAATATCCTAGAAACCCTAGTGTTGTGGATTTCCAAAGAACATGTCATGTGTTCTTCCACACTACATGGCGTGTAGTCATGTTTTTTCACAGAATCCTAGATCTGCTAAGTGTTCCTCAAGATCCCCCTCTACCACTTCGAATCACACCTCTAGATCACCCAAAATCTAATTAAATAGCCTCCTTTTGTAATTTTAAGCCATATGTTGGCCTAAAAATGGATCTTGATCCTCCAGCATGAAGATCGTGTGCTACCGTTGCTCCTACCATGTCATGCTAATTGTTCCTAGATCCCATATCCATGGGTATCATCACCTGTATCCCTCAAATCATCCCAATACATCCTATGATCATTTATCTATATATTTTTCATGAATATATCATGAATTCGGGGGTCCGATCATGATCAATCCTACCTGGTAATGTTGGACTGAGACCCCATAATCCAATCGAAAAAGATTGTGAAGAACAATGGGTGAAATTGCATAAACCAAAGGTGAAACAATCATTTTCCAAGTGTTCTTGGCCAATGAATTATATTGGGGATAATTGGGGTGAGAAAACATGGTACAACAGGGTAAATATGTAACATCCTGACCCAGATGCCACTAAACGGTGCCCCAAGATGGTGAGTCACATAGCCTCAAGCGCACCTCCCCAAAATCCAGAGTCTACTAACTAGAAGTGATGGTCTATGGTGTGTTTTTTGGGAGACTATTCCCTAATTTCATAGTTTATCATAGTGGTAGTAAACATATCAATCAATAACATAAGCAGTAAATCAACCCGACAGAAGAATAATAACCAAGACAGGAATATATAAACAATGTCCAAAGTAATCTCATATACAAATGATGTGTCATGTCATGTCTCTACAAATCAAGAAAACAAGTACACCATCATCAGTACAATATATGCATTAAAATACCAAAAATACCAAAAAGGAACTGTCCCAGCTAGCATCACGAACATAGCTTGGTTCTATGCTCCCCTACTCTTAAGAAATGAGAAAATTGAGTATTATACAATGGGATCTTACCCTGATCCCTACCTGCATCCAAGAAATTTGTTTGGGTACCCAATGTTGGCCCGAATAAGGTGTGATATAACACTCAGTAGACCACCGCCAACGGTGTCTATAAAAAATCCAGCCTATGTATAACAAGTCAAGCAGTGTGAAATGTATATCACAGGTATAACAATTATAAAAGTAAAGAGAAGAAAGTCATGTGGTACAATCATCCTACCAAGTCTCCCTACAAATAATATTCATGATCCCATAAACACGGGAATCTATAAATAGAAATAATCAAGTGTAATGACTATCCAGTCTAACAACTATAAGTTGATACCCGTACTAGGGCTATCAGTATAGCATAGAAAAAGTCTATAATGGCCTCACCATGTAATCACATGAAAAAAATTCATCACAGACATGTTATACAATCCAATGTGTAACATTTACCATGGTCATGACATATATTCAAGTCATCCACAACAGTCTCACCATGAAATCAAAAGTTTTAGACCACAAAGGGCCAGATCCAAGGTATAAAAGACTAATGCATCATCATTGATCCCCAGGAGCATCTCGATGAAAACTCAGTAACAACATTGTTAGATTCTAAGGAGCATGTCAATAAACCATGTCCATTATGATTCTAAGAAATATGGATCCACAAGATAGCAAGACCTGAGACATCCTATGGAATCAAGACCCAAAGAGGAAATAAGTCCAAGGCATCCACTATTGTAAATAAGATCCATAGTAGAAACATCCATCCAATCCTATGGAATCAGGATCCAAGGTATACCAACCAATGAACCCACTTCCATTTTCATCTCATCATCACATTTCATTCATAAGTAATTTCATAATTTCAAACATGCTATGAGTTCATCAACCCATTCAAAAATTCCCATTTAAACCATTTAATTAAATAAACAACATGTCATCACATGGAAAAGAGGCATAAAATCTCTCATAATCAACTAAATTTAGTTTAATTCAATTTAATAAAGGATCCCTATAATAAGATGAGAACTCACACACCCAGTTAATTAGTATAAAGCATGGTAGATATAAATTCATACCCTACAGGTGTCCTAGGTTGGGGAAATAGCCTCCAATAATCTCAAAGGAACTAGTGGGAATCCCTAACAGGATTCAATTCATCCAATTCAACTATTCAATTAATTAAAGTGGTGTCTTTGGGAATTATGATGTTCAGCACAACAACAACTATGCTTATAAAACACCAAACCCTAAGGTAAAGGTCTAGAACACCTACTGTAGATACATAGTAGAGCACTCATCTAGTATCGATCTCTAATTTGGTCCAGATCGAGAGAAAATGAAGATAAGATGAAGAACTTGGAAATAGGGCATATTAGCTTGCACCTAAATAACTTCTTTGATACCAAGATAAACAAATAATGACACAATATGAAAGAATAACTCATTTATGTGAATCCAACAAGACTGACGGTGCTTGAATCTGAGTTCGGATGATGAAACGAGATCCAAACCTAGAATTTTGATTTCAAAGAATCTCTCAAGCCTCAAAATTGTGTCCAATAGATTAGGAAAGAAAATAATTTATTTTTTAATATATTTTAAGGGTAAAATGTTCATTTCACCTCAAATTCCTGAGTTTTGTGGTTTGGCCACAGGATTGGCGAAACTGTGTGCTTGTTCACCCTTCACTTCTTCTATGGGGCCTCGCATGGTTCATGTGCATGGTTTGACTAACCATGCGCAAACCATGAAAATTGGATCTGCTAAAAATTTCAGACATCCCACATGTTCATGCGGCCAAATCTATATGGTTTCCTCAAACCTTTTTTCCTCCTACTGCTCATTGTCTAACCTTACATGTTTACCCATAAATGTGTGGCTTGGGTTGCGCGGTTTCTCCTAACCATGTGGCCCATATTTGTTTCCTCTAAATGTTGGGTTCCATGCTCCAAACAAGCCCTAAACACCCACAAAACTCATGTGATCTCAATAGACACTCACATTAGTCCAAAAAAAGGATTCTAACTAAAAACAAAAAAAATCATACCTCATAGAAAAACTCGAGATCTTACAATCTTCCCCACTTAAAGAAATTCATCCCTGAATTTCCCTATCAAGTGTAGTCATGAATCAACTAAAGCATTTACATCATCCTCCCACTCTTAAGTATTATCTTGTAAACGGTCGTGCTTCCATAGCACCCATACTAGAGGAACTGAATAAAATTAGGGAACCTTCATACTCCTGTCAATGATAAAAATAAGATAATCCTAAAAGGATGCATCAACGTGTAACTCTGCCTCATCTGGATATAGAGTGTGAGATGGGTGTAAGTGATAACGGTGCAACTAAGATACATGGAAGACATCGTGCATGGCTCGGTACCTCTGAGGTAACTGCAACTGATAGGCTACCATCCTGAATCTCTCTAGAATCTCAAATGGATTAACATGTCATAGTTAAAGATTAACCTATCTCTTAATCTCTATGTGTCCCAACCTCAGTGAGATATATAAAAAGAATTTATCCCTGAACTCTAATTCTAGAAGTCATCAACAAAAATTGGCATACTATTTATGTTGAGATTATGTAGTATCTATCATTTTTTGAATCAACTAGGCCTGCTCTGAAGTCTCTTTAATGAGATGAGATCCCGGTAAAGCTTCCTTACTTGCCTTTATCCAACACAGGGGTAATTGGCATGACCTACTGTACAAATCCTCATAGATTTACATATTTATAGTCACCTAATGACTATTATTGTAGGATAAATCAACTAAGGGTATATGCCTCTCCCAAGAACACCCAAAATCTAGGATGCATGATCTTAGCATGTCCTCAAGCACCTAAAATGTGTGCTCTAACTAGCCATTAGTCTTAGGGTGGTATGTCATGCTCAAGATCACTTGTGTAACCAATTCCCTCTACAGACTCTTCCAAAAATGAGAAATAAACCGGGAATCCCTATCGGATACCACATTATGAGGAACCCCATGAAGTCATACAATCTCACAGATATACAACCTCCCAAGATTATCTACTAATAAGGTATCTCATATTAGAAAGAAATGAGAAACCTTTATGAGCCAGTCCATAACAACCCACACAGCATCGCAACCTCGAGGTGAACTTAGAAAACTGGTCATGAAATCCATCACAACATCATCCCATTTTCACTAAGTAATAGGTAACTGCTATAAATTCCCAGCTGGTCGCTAATTTTTTTCCTTCACCTGATGACAGGTGTAACACCTTGTGACAAAACCATCCACCTCACGTTTCATCCACATCCACCAATACTGACGATATAAATCATAATACATCTTGGTAATGTTGGGATGTACTTCCCAAAATTAGGCATGAAACTCTCACAGAATCTCCTCATGTATGTTTTTTGGAACCCATACGTGACCATGTATATGCAAAATTTCATCCTCACCCACAGTCTGACTAGGAGGCGGGTCCTCACCTACCACACTCTCCCATAGGACTAGGCCCTATGCATCAGAAAGGTGTCTAGTCCTCACTCTATCTATAAGAGTATATATCATAGCTAATAATAGAAGAAAAGTTTATACCAAATCATATTTCACCTCCAATTTCATCTCTTAAAGAAAGGTCATAAGCTACCACTCACTACTGGCCTCCTGAACAGCATGTATCTGAATCCTCCTGCTTAGTGCATCGGCAACTGCATTGTCATTTCTAGGAATATAGGAAAGATCAAAATTAAAATACTATAGGTATTCAACCCATCTTCACTGCCTCAAATTATGATCATGTTGAGTAAATATGTACTTGAGTCTTTTTTGGTCTGTGTATAACACAAAACACTCTCCCAGTAAGTAATATCTCTAATAGCACAAATCATAAACAACTGCATCTAACTCGAGATCATGCATTGGGTAATTCCTCTTTTGTTTCCTCAACTGATGAGACTTATATTCTACGACTCTATATCCCTACATAAGAACCATTCATATCTTAATACTTGCTACATCACAATACACATTGTAGCTCATGTCCGACTCTAGTAGAATCAAGACCGATGCTAAAGTCAGTCTCCCTTTCAGCTCTTAAAAGGATGTATCTTTGGTATCTGACCATAAAAACTTCACACCCTTCTTATTCAAGTCCATAAAATGTGTTTCTAAGTTTGATAAGTAGTGTATAAAATGTCAGTAATATCCATATATCCCTAAGAAACTCTCTATGTTAAATATGATATTAGGATGCTCCCAAGAAACTAAAACTCTCACCTTATCTGGGTCAACTGATACTCTTATCTCTGATATAATGTGACCTGGTAAGTGAATATGATCCATCTATAAGTGGAACTTTGTGAGATTAACATATAATTGATGCTCTCTCAGTGTATCCAAAATTATATCAAGATGTTTGGCATGGTCGTATCGATTGTGAGAATACACCAAGATATCATCCATGAATACCAGCACAAAAAAATCCAGATAAGGATGGAAAATCTAGTTTATCAGCATCGTAAAATTTTTTGGTGCATTCGTAAGACTGAACTACATAACCAAATACTCATATAGATCATACCTACTATCAAAAGTTGTAGGAGGCATGTCTGGAGGTCGAACATGCGTTTAGTGATAACCTAACCTCAAATAAATTTTCAAGGACACTCAAGATCTTCATAGCTAATCAAAAAGGTCATATATCTGTAGAAAGGGATACCATTTCTTAACCATAAACTAGTTCAATTTCTAATAATCCACACGTATCATGGGGGTGTTACCTTCCTTTTTCACAAAAAGGACTAACAAACCCCATAGAGAAGTACTGGTTCATATAAACCCCTTTTCCTCTAAGTCCTCCATATGCCTCTTGAGCTCATGAAACTCAGTAGTAGTCATCCTATAAGGATACATGGATATTGGTGCAGTTCCTGGCACTAGCTAAATGGAGAAATCCACCTCTCTCTCAGGAGGTAAACTAGAAAATTCATCAAAGAAAATGTCCTTGAAATGATCAACCATTGGAGGGAAATCTACCCAACGTGATATCTGATCATCGAGATATAAACTAGCAATATAAGTTTTCATCCTACCTAACCCATGATGCTCAAGTATATCTCTACCTACCTGGACATCCCATTCACCTATATGAATAAAAACTATTCCCTACAGTGATGTGAAGGCCACCCTTCGATGATAGCAATCAAAATAGTCTTAATAAACAACTATCCATTTCATCCTGAGTATGATGTCAAATCCTACACTACTGGAATGTGGGTTTTTCCCCACACTTCCATACTAATGGTTTTATAAAACCGTTGGTAAAGGATGGTTTAGGGGAGCTTTTACCAAAGGTTCTTTAGAACCGTTGGTATAGGTGTGTTTATGGGAGGTTTTCCCAACGAATCTAATGAACCGTTGGTATAGATGTGGTTAGGGGGATTTTTTATCAACAGTTCAATGAGAACCGTTGGTATAGGTGTGGTTTAGGGGAGGTTTTACCAATGGTTCAAAGGAACCGTTGGTATAGGTGTGGTTTAGGGGAGGTTTTACCAATGGTTCAAATGAACCGTTGGTATAGGTGTGGCCTGAAAATATATACCAACGGTTTTTAAAACCCGTTGGTAAAACTTTCTCCCAAATTCATAGCGGCTCGTCCTCTCCCCCATTCGCGATACAGAACCCTAAACGGGAGAAATTTGGCAATCTTGGAGCTCTGTCGGCTTTCTCTTCCTCCATCCCATTCAAGCTGCTAATCTCCTACTAAATCTTATCAGACCCATCCTAAATTAGGTATTTTATTAACTGGTATCTTATTTTTATTGAAATTTATCTAATATTTTAGTTTTTAGTTTTGATTTTTATGTGTATATGTTTTTGTTTCTGTTTTGATTTAACCTATATGGGATGAGCTTGTATTGTCATTAAGATGTGCAATGATGTGGGTTAACTTTGGTTTCCCCAATTTCTAGAAGCTGCGGCACCCAGGTGAACCGTAACCCGAGTTCTGTTATCTGATCGCCTGCAACTCCTCCATCCAGGTTAGACTCTTTAAACCTCTTCATACACATAAAATATGTAATTTCTACCTTTTTTATTTTTATTCATCTCATATTTTAGTCTTAAGTTTTTATTTTGATGTGTATATCATTTTTTTGTGTTTTGATTTAATCTAGACTTTATCCATTCCAATCCATTTAATTAATTAAATACTTAACCCTCCATCGAAGAATAAGCATCTCAAATTCATTGTTGTTGGATTCTAGATTTTCTAAGTATGTATTTTTATGCTTTTTTCATCTTGTAATTAATTATTACTTGGAAATATATTTATATGTTTTAATAATTTTTAGCAAAGCTTTTATGAATTTTTTCCTTAAAATTCCTTGAGTAAAGTGTTTTATTAAAATGAAATTTTTTTTAATAAGGATTGTGTAATGTAATTTGTTATAGTACACTATGTGACTATGTTTGGTATTTAGTAACACAGGAGATAACTGGTGTGTGAGAATGTGTTGTGAAAGAGATTCCATGGTTGGTTCAAGATTATATTTACGTTTTGAGCCTATTAATGAGTTGTTTTAAAGATATTTTGAGATATTTACCTTATGTTTATTGGTGAAAACAGGGAGCTATAGAGGTGGTTCATGATTAATACATATAATTACTGCTAAACATGTGGATAAACCTTGCATAGTAGTGAATTCTTGAAATGTTTGAAGTTTTTAGTCCTTTTTTATTTGGAGTTTCTTTTGATGGTGATGTTTCTTATTGTTACCTATGATGGGAATTTATTTTAGTTTCTAAATCGGCTGAGACTCCCCCACCATGCACAGTGTATGCAACCTCTACCCTTATTTAATCATTCTGTTTACACATCCTATGAAACCTCTACCCTCATTTAATCAGTGAACTCAAGTCATTAATTCAATCCTTCATTATCACTAGCATGTAAGAAATTGAATGATGTAAACCCATCCTCACATGATTTCTTACCTTAGATAGTGTCCAACATATGGAATACAAGCTTTTGAATTCATCAGTTAACCAGGATCATATATTCCATTTCCCCCAAGATGACTGTACTAATATAACTTTAGGGTCAATTAAATATGGTTCTCATTGTACATTGTATATTAGGTGTCCTTCTTGGCCAATACTCACTTTTATGAGGGTGGGGTGCTTTTCACTACCCATTCTGGCATGTGTAGATATCCATAAAAATGTTAGATAAGTCACAAGTTTAATTCAGTAATGTTGTTATCATTGAAATACTTTATTATTAATCTCAAATTTAAAAATAAATGTTTTTGTCTATACTTAATGAAATTAAATCTTTTTACAAGTCATGAACAACCTATTAGTGTAAAAGCCTAAAATTTATTCACCCATGGGGTGCGCTTGACTTAGGAAAGTAATTGGGTAATGAAATAGAGGTGACAATAATGAGTTATTGAACATGAGTGAATGATTTAGGATTCCTATAACACATTATGGGACCTGAGGCATGTGCCTCTTATAGACCTAATGAAAATGAATATAAATAAATTTTAATTTAATTTATGAGTACTTGTTCTTTACATTATTTTAATAGTTCACTACATCAACTAGAAACTTCTTCCTTTATCATTTACTTAAATGTATTTTCTATTAAAGTTCAATCCTATTGAATTGTTTACGACAAAATGACTTATATAAATTCTTTTTACAGAATGGACAAAAGTTGGATGTATGAAACTGATCATATCTCAAGCGATTTTCAAAACAATTTGGAGAGTTTTATAGATTTTTCATTTCACAATGCTTCAGATAGTGGTCGCATACACTGCCCATGTTCCAATTGTGTTGGTAGACCTTGGTTGAGCTGTGAAGAAGTCAGCTACCACATAACCAAAAATGGTTTTCAAGAAAACTACTTTGTGTGGTATCACAATGGGGAGAAAATGAAATCTCAAATTGGTGATGATCGAAATGAAAATACTGGAATGGAGAATTTGTTAGATGATCGGTTTTCGTTTATTTTTCATCATGAAAAAGAAAGGATTTCGACTCAAGAAGACTTTGATATGAGGACAGTTGATGCATCTAGTGAAAATGATGATATTGATAGGGTGAAAAAATTGAATGATGCTTCCACAACTCCAGTATATCGACAATGTGATAAAATGAAAAGGCTGGAATTTTTAATCTGATTGTTTTATGGGAAAACTATGTATGGAATTTCTAATGCAGCAATCGATTACATTCTTACCCTCTTGAAGGATTTACTTCCAGATGATGCAGATATTCCCTCAAACCACTATATGGCATGGAAGTTAGTTGAGGAACTTGGATTCTCAAGAAACAAAATTCATGCTTGCCCGAAAGATTGCAGTTTATTCTGGGAGGAAACCGCTGAACGAAATGATTGTATAAAATGTGGCACATCCCGCTGGAAGTCAAAATATGATGGAACACCATCCTGCGTTCCACAGAAAGTAATGTGGCACTTTCCATTGATCCCCAGACTCCATAATCTTTTTATGTCTGATGACATATCAATAAAAATGAGATAGCATGATACCGAGAGAAAGAAGACTAATGATGAGTTGGTTCATCCTGTAGATGGATTTTCATGGCAGAGATTTGATGCTCGACATCCTGATTTTGCAGCTGACATGCGTAATGTGAGGCTGGGTCTTTCATGCGACGGTTTTAATCTGTTTGGCCAGATGCTTACTTCGCACAGCACATGGCCAGTTTTTATATACATTTATAATCTTCCCCCATGGTTGTGTATGAAAAAACATTTCACTTTCATGAGTATACTCATATATGTTCTTTCTGATCCCAGCATTGATATTGATGTCTACATTCAACCTTTAATAAAAGATTTGAAACTTCTTTGGGATGTGGGTGTTCGCACATACGATGCATGTTCGAAAGACATATTTCAGATGTGTGTTGCGCTTATGTGGACGATCAATGATTTTTCGGCTTATGCAATGATGTTGGATAGAGCACGAAGGGAAAATTGTCATGTCCAATTTGTATGAAGAATATACGATCCAGAAGACTGAAACATCGTTGTAGTTTCAGTTTTATGGTACATCGACGATTCTTGCCAAAGGATCATCCATATAGAATGAATCGTCGAAAATTTGATAATACCATAGAGACCGATGATCCACCTCAGCATATGTCTGGAACTGACGTGCTTAATGAATTTAAAGATTTCAGTTTTTCGTTCGGGAAGGGTCAAATGAAATTTGGAAAGAGAAAGAATGTTTCCACTGAAACCTGTTACAATTGGAGGAAGAGGAGTATCTTTTTTGATTTTCCTTATTGGTCAACCAATTTGTTATTTCATTTCTTAGACGTAATGTATATTGAAAAGAATATATACGAAATTTTGCTTTCGGTTCTTCTAAATTTCAAGGGGAAGACAAAAGATGATTTACGATCTCGGCATGACTTGGTGGATTGGGGCATCAGACCAGAATTACATCTTGTGTGTATTAGTGAAAATAAATGGCAACTTCCATGTGCTTATTATGTGATGAAACCTATATAAAAAAAACAATTTCTGTAAGTATTATAGACTATTAGAGTTCCTGATGGCTATTCAAGAAACATATCTAAACGGGTCAACAGAAGAGAGTTGAAGCTAAAATCTTTGAAGACTCGTGATTATCACGTTCTACTGCATGAGTTGCTTCTAATAGAAATCCGTCATATTTTGTCCAATAATGTAAGGGTAGATGTTATTCGGTTGTGCCATTTGTTTATAGATCTTTGTGCTAAGAAGTTGTCCAAGTATTTCTTGAAAAAAATGTTGACAGATGCCCCATTAATTTTGTGTGAGTTGGAGAAAATATTTCCTCCATCATTTTTCACATGCATGACGCATCTGACTGTCCATATTCCCACTAAAACACTTCTCATAGGACCTGTTTCTTTTTGTTGGATGTATCCAACTGAAAGAAATATGTTCACATTAAAGTCTTATGTCTGAAACAGAAATAATCCCGAAGGTTCTATCGTGAACAGTTACTTGGCTCAAGAATGTATGGATTTATGCTCGATGTATTTTTCTAATCTTACTACAAGATTAAATAGAACAATGAAAAATGAAGAAGAACAATATGAGAAAATTGAACCCAGTTTTCCATCACTTCCTCAAACAAGAGGAATTCCTGGATCATATACATTGAAGGGATTAAGCCATGAAGAGCAGGAGATGTCACATCGCACAGTTTTGTTCAAATATGATTTGTTCGATGACTATATCAGGTAACTAAATTGAATATGTATATATTACATATATATCTGTTAAACTATTCATATTTTTTATCTACAGGGAACATAAAACAATGATAAATAGGAATCATCATTCTTTATCTTTGAGAAGGAGAGAGACTTTGCATAGCAAAGAGTTTTCTGCTTGGTTAAAATTGAAGGTAAAAAAATTAATGTTTAAAATAATTATATCAATATTTAATTAAGTTTAATAGTCATTTATATTATAGGTATTGAGTTTGTCTGCTGACTCTGTCTCTGAGGAAATAAGAGCTTTGGCTTTTGGTCCTAATATCGTGGTTCGTGACTGTAAATCAATTGTTACCTATGGGTATAAATTTATTGTCATGGAACGATAAAAGAACATGAGAACACAACATGATGGTGTTATGGTTACTGCCACAACAGATTGTTATGCCAGTGCATCAGATAGTATAACGCGATTTGAAAATGTGGGTTATTATGGAGTTGTTGAAAAAATAATAATATTGGATTATTACTCTCATGGACGAGTCACAATGATGAAATGCCATTGGTTTGATTCAATGACGAGACATGGCACATTTATTGATGATTATGGATTTTGAGTAATTAATATGACTCGCACTCTTGCTACCGAAGAACCATATGTGTTGGCATCAATGGCTAAACAAGTTTTTTATGTCAAAGACCAACTTCGACCTGAATTTGGTGTCATAATTGAAGTAATTCCAAGAAATATTTTTTATGATGGTGATGATGGAATTGACATTGTCCCTAGTGCCATTGGAATCAATCCATTTATTTCTTTTGATGACTCCAATAGCTCAATTGTCAGAGTTGATTGTGAACCTGAAGTTGTGGTTAAAAATATATAGAATCATTCATACATGTTCTCAATTCTTTTGGTTTACCTCGAGTTGGGTTGTTAAGGTTGGTAATATTCAAATTGATTTAGTATTGATCACAAATATGTTTTAGTTGACTTGACTGTTATGTGAATTTTCAATGTTTATTGGTAGCAGTTTTATTTGAATTGCATTTTCTAATTTGGAGTTGAACTGTATTCAAACATAGTCAAACAATATTTCTAACTTGGTGAACATTATAACTTGTATGATTTATTAAATCCATTCAAGCTCTTCTGAAACAATTGATAGCTGACTTGACCGTTATGTGAATTTTCAATGTTTATTGGTTGCAGTTTTATTTGAATTGAATTTTCTAATTTATAATTGAACTGTATTCAAACAAAGTCAAACAATATTTCTAACTTGGTTAACATTACAACTTTTATGATTTATTAAATACATTCAAGCTCTTCTAAAACAATTGATAGATGACTTAACCATTATGTGAATTTTCAATGTTTATTGGTTGCAGTTTTATTTGAATTGCATTTTATAATTTGGAATTGAACTGTATTCAAACATAGTCAAACAATATTTCTAACTTGGTGAACATTACAACTTGTATGATTTATTAAATCCATTCAAGCTCTTCTAAAACAATTGATAGCTAAATTACCAATGAATCCCCCTATTACCTCATATATTTAGTTTTTTGGGTTACACATTAGTTTCCTTTTTCTAATTAATTACATATTTGTTTTCAAAAGAAGGAAATGAAGTTAATTGAAGAGAGACGAAGGAAAAAAATGATGGAGAACAATCGTCGAATGACAGAGTTGGGAATTCCATCATTAGTTCATATAGTGAGTACTTTATTTCAAATTGATATAATTAAAGAATATATAATGTCATGTGATTAATTTTTTTGTAAACACTTTTGTAGGATCCACCTATACGTCGACAATTATTTGACGAGGAGCCTAGTACTGGTCCTAGTACTCAGGTCGGTGGTATGAGGAGGGTTCATACCAGAGGTAGACGAGCAGCTGTGAGTACCCGACTAGACCTTGCCCCTCCCACTAACATGTCATCCTTCCCACATTCTGATCCCGGTGTGTCGTTAGGGACACACGAGATATTTAGGCCTCCCATGTTTTCGCTACCTTTTGCATCTTCTGGCCCATCATTTTCGCATCCCATGATGATTCCCACTCCCCAATCAGCATCCGGTCAGACAGTTGTCCCATCTTCTTTTCCTTCTACTTCTGTCTCTCTGAGCTTCTATATTCCATCGTCTTCGACTCCTGTTCCACCACAGGGTGTTCCATCAGTTTCTGTGGATCCAGTGGTGCTCAGAGATTATACCGGCACAGGTATATTTATAGAACCCTAACAAATTTTTATAGCAATATTTATTTTCATTATAACATGTTTTGATAAAATATTTGTTTTTCTTTCATGACAGATACATCTACTGACAGGAGATGTGGGCGGGGGCATACACGCATGCGTTCGGTGTGGAACCACCGCACACAGGTTATGGTGTATTATAATGAAGACAACCAAATGGTTGAGAAAACAGGGCAGTAATGTCAGAGTTTTTTGGCGACGCTTGCCAAATACTCCGACATCATTCCCGTAAGCCCGCTATCGTGGAGGCATTTTTCACATGAGGTCAAGGATAGAGCTTGGGAAGAGATATGGGTAAAAAAATCTGTTCTATTTAATGACATGAATTATTTTTTTATTTATATGAATTAATATTTTGATTTCATCTTCGATTTAATTTTCCTGATGGTGAGGGTGCATGACCGGAACGTCTAAAGGATTTAGGCGAGCTTTGGAGAGCCTAAAAGCATGAGTTGTATATTGGATGGGTTGCTAGAGTTGGCACTGAGTTAGATGCGGTACCAGTGGTGGATGATTATCCTATAGAGCAGTATCGTCAGATGATTACTCATTGGATGAGTACCCAGTTTAAGGTATTAATAACATTTGAGGTATTTAAATAATAACTTTCATGTTTTTCATTAATAAAATCTGTTGCATTTTCGAATTTTATTTAGGAATAATCTGGAAAAAATAAAAAGAACATTGATGCAAAAAAATACCTCCACACACTGGGACGCACTACGATGTCTGATCATGAGAGGAAGCAGGTATGAAAATTGTTTATAAGTTTTCTTTACGACTTACACTTTCTTTTGTTTCCTCAATGATTTAATAGTTTTCTAAAGTTTTCATATAACTTTAGTTTTCAATGTCATTGTAGAGGAAAATACAAAATATTGAAGGACATGTGCCTTGAGAAAAGTTGTTTTGCTCGAGTAGATGGAAAAGGGATGGAAGTGTCGTCAACGAAGCGACTCAGCAGCAAATTGTAAGTTTTAATCTGTTGAATTTATATTTTAATATCTATTTTGTAACTTAATGATATATTTATATTTGTAACAGGATGCTTTAGAGGCCCTCGATTCCCAAGAACCAGACAATTTTGGGCCAACAGATCACTTACATCAGGTGTTGGGAGAGGAGCATTCTGGCAGAGTACGCTGTTGACCTAGGATAGCCCCGACGAGGTATTGGCCCTCCTCAGGTACGAGTTGTAGTGCCACCAAGCTACAGCAAGTTAGGGCACAGGCTGAACAGGCTGAGAAAAGGGCCACAGAGACGGAAGAGAAGTCTGATAGGGAAAACAGTGCGTTTATGAAATTTATTGAAGTTCTACGTCCAACAATTCCAGCAGAGGCCAGACCAGCTTTTGATGAATATATGTCATCGATACGTTCTATATATGGTGCACCAGGTGGTGGTTCTAGTGGTGGTCAGGATGATTTCCAGCTTGACGATAATGATGGCGAGGAGTCTGATGCGGAAGAGTAGGGAGAGGAGGAGGGCGAGGCGGGTGGCGAGGGCGAGGAGGAGGGCGAGGGCAAGGAGGAGGGCATTGAGGAGGGCGAAGAGGATGATGGGGACGAGGACGAGGGTGATGATGATGGTGATGGTGATGTGGGACAAATTGATCCATTACATTTTTTACTAATATTACAGAGATTTGATATTTAATCTATTCTAGTTGTTGGTTTTATCTAGACTCGTAGTATAGTATTGGAGTTGAGTTATTTTTATATATTATCTATTTTTATAGATGTTGTTGTCTTTTAGTGGTTGTGTGTTTGGGAACCCACTCCTTCCTGAACCCTGGACAACCCCCCCCCCCCCCCCCACCATCCTCCTTGGACCCCGGACACCCCCCCCCCCCCCCCGAACACCCCCCGGACAGCCCCCCACCCTCCTCCCTGGACCCCAAACAGCCCCCCGGACAGCCACCCAGACAGCCCCCCGGACAGCCCCTCCACCCTCTTCCTTGGACCTCGGACAACCCCCCTAACACCCCCCAGACAGCCCCCGGACAGCCCCCCGAACAGCCCCCCGTACAGCCCCCCCACCCTCCTCCATGGACCCCGGACTACCCCCCAGACAGCCCCCCCACCCTCTTCCTTGGACCCCGGACAACCCCCCGAACACCCCCCGTACAGCCCCCAGACAGCCCCCCGAACAGCACCCCGGACAGCCCCCCAACCCTCCTCCCTAGACCCCGGACAGCCCCCCCAGACAGCCCCCCACCCTCTTCTTTGGACCACGGACAACCCCCCGAACACCCCCGGACAGCCCCCGGACAGCCCCCCGAACAGCCCCCCGGATAGCCCCCCCACCCTCTTCCTTGGACCCTGGACAGCCCCCCAGACAGCCTCCCACCCTCCTCCTTGGACCCCCGACAACCCCCCAAACACCCCCCGGACAGCCCCCCGCACAGCCCCCCCACCCTCCTCCTTGGTCCCCGGACAGCCCCCCGGACACCCACCGGACAGCCCCCCGGACAGCCCCGCCAGATAGCCCCCCCACCCTCCTTGATTTCATTTAATACTAGAAAATCTATAATATATATTTTATTTATTTTCATCATGATAATCAATGTAAATCACATTTACACATCTAATCAATATCATAGATTCTTGGTATGTTATAAAAGAGATGTATTCATTGGGCATGACATTATTAGCTCCGAAATGTTTCATAGCATGATAAACTAAAATCTAATCCATACTAAGAATGATATAAAAATATTTTATATGAATTTCCACAATATTTTAAGTAAATACCATTCCACTAATAGACACATGAGGCACGGTGTGGCCGGAATCACTCTAAGTGGCTCTCTTTTGTTTAAAATGGACAACATTTTAAGTACATACAGAAAACCAACCAAACGCATTCGGTTTCTATTGAAACTTTAGGAGAATGATTCATGGGTCATATGTGACGTGTAGGAATCAACCCCGCCTCAATCTGAGACGCGGTGTAGCTGGCACCACTCAAAGTGTCTGCCTTTTTTTCAAAAGGATTCCATTTTAATTGAAAAACATCAACTGGCATACGGAAAACCGACCAAACGCATTAGGATTGTGTCTATACTTTATCAAAATGATTCATGGGTCATATGTGATGTGTACGAGTCAACCCCACCTCAATCCGAGGCGTGGTGTGGCTGCCACCACTCAAAGTGTCTGTCTTTTGTTTCAAAAGGACGTCATTTTAAGTGAAAAACATCAACTGGGATATGCAAAACTGATCAAATGCATTCGGATTGTGTCGATACTTTAGAAAAACTATTCATGGGTTATATGTGATGTGTAAGAGTCAACCCCAACTTAATCTAAGGCATGGTGTGGCCGGAATCACTCTAAGTGGCTCTCTTTTGTTTAAAATGGACAACATTTTAAGTACATACGGAAAACTGACCAAACGCATTTGGTTTCCATTGAAACTTTTGTAGAATGATTTATGGGTCATATGTAACGTGTATGAATCAACCCCTCCTCAATATAAGACGTGGTGTGACCGACACCACTCAAAGTTTCTACCTTTTCTTTCAAAAGGACGTCATTTTAATTGAAAAACATCAACTGGCATACGGAAAACCGACCAAACACATTCGGATTGTGTCGATACTTTAGAACAACAATTCATGGGTCATATGTGACGTATATGAGTCAACACCACCTTAATCTGAGGCACGGTGTGGCCGGAATCACTCTAAGTGGCTCTCTTTTGTTTAAAATGGACAACATTTTAAGTACATACGGAAAACCGACCAAACGCATTCGGTTTCCATTGAAACTTTAGGAGAACGATTCATGGGTCATATGTGACGTGTACGAATCAACCCCGCCTCAATCTAAGACGCGGTGTGGCTGGCACCACTCAAAGTGTCTGCCTTTTGTTTCAAAAGGACGTCATTTTAATTGAAAAACATCAACTGGCATAAGGAAAACTGACCAAACATATTCGGATTGTGTCGATATATAATTTATCAAAATGATTCATGGGTCATATGTGACGTGTACGAGTCAACCCTGCCTCAATCCGAGGCGCGGTGTGGCCGCCACCACTCAAAGTGTCTGTCTTTTGTTTCAAAAGGACGTCATTTTAAGTGAAAAACATCAACTGGCATACGGAAAACCGACCAAAATCATTTGGATTGTGTCTATACTTTAGAAAAATGATCCATGGGTCATATGTGACATGTACGAGTCAACCCCTCCTTAATCGGAGGCATGGTGTGTCCGAAATCACTCTAAGTGGCTCTCTTTTGTTTAAAATGGACAACATTTTAAGTACATACGGAAAACCGACCAAACGCATTTGGTTTCTGTTGAAACTTTAGGAGAACGATTCATGGGTCATATATGATGTGTACGAATCAACCTCGCCTCAATCTGAGATGCGGTGTGGCCAGAACCACTCAAAGTGTATGCCTTTTGTTTTAAAAGGACATCATTTTAATTGAAAAACATCAACTGGCATACGGAAAACTAACCAAACGCATTCAGATTGTGTTGATACTTTAGAAAAACAATCCATGGGTCATATGTGACGTGTACGAGTCAACCCCGCCTTAATCTGAGGCGTGGTGTGGCCACCGCCACTCAAAGTTTCTATCTTTTGTTTAAAATGGACAACATTTTAAGTACATACGGAAAACCTACCAAACGCATTCGGTTTTTGTTGAAACTTTAGGAGAATGATTCATGGGTCATATGTGACATGTATGAATCAACCCCGTCTCAATATGAGACGCAGTGTGGTTGGAACCACTCAAAGTTTCTGTCTTCTGTTTCAAAAGGATGTCATTTTAATTAAAAAACATCAACTGGCATACGGAAAACCGACCAAACGCATTCGGATTGTGTCGATACTTTAGCACAATGATCCATGGGTCATATGTGATGTGTACAAGTCAACCCTGCCTCAATCCAAGGCACATTGTGGCCGCCACCACTCAAAGTGTCTGCCTTTTGTTTCGAAAGGATGTCATTTTAATTGAAAAACATCAACTGGCTTAAGGAAAACTGACCAAACGCATTCGGATTGTGTCCATACTTTAGAAAAATGATCCATGGGTCATATGTGACATGTACGAGTCAACCCTGCCTCAATCCGAGGAATGGTGTGGCCGCCACCACTCAAAGTGTCTATCTTTTGTTTCAAAAGGACATCATTTTAAGTGAAAAACATTAACTGGCATACGTAAAACTGACCAAACACATTCTGATTGTGTCTATATTTTAGAACAATGATCCATGGGTCATATGTGACGTGTACAAGTCAACCTCGCCTTAATATGAGGAACGGTGTGGCCGGAATCACTCTAAGTGGCTCTCTTTTGTTTAAAATGGACAACATTTTAAGTACATAAGGAAAACCGACCAAACGCATTCGGTTTCCATTGAAACATTAGGAGAATGATTCATGGGTCATATGTGACATGTACGAATCAACCCCGCCTCAATCTGAGATGTGGTGTGGCCGGCACCACTCAAAGTGTCTGCCTTTTATTTCAAAAAGACGTCATTTTAATTGAAAAACATCAACTGGCATACGGAAAACCGACCAAACACTTTCATATTGTGTCGATACTTTTGCATAACGATTCATGGGTCATATGTGACATGTACGAGTCAACCCCACCTCAATCCGAAGCATGGTGTGGCCGCCACCACTCAAAGTGTCTGTCTTTTGTTTCAAAAGGACGTCATTTTTAGTGAAAAACATCAACTGGCATACGGAAAACCAAACAAACGCATTAAGATTGTGTAGATAATTTAGCACAATGATCCATGGGTCATATGTGATGTGTACGAGTTAACCCCGCCTTAATCTGGGGAACGGTGTGGCCGGAATCACTCTAAGTGGCTCTCTATTGTTTAAAATGGACAACATTTTAAGTACATACGGAAAACCGACCAAACGCATTTAGTTTCCGTTGAAACATTAGGAGAACGATTCATGGGTCATATGTGACGTGTACGAATCAACCCCGCCTCAATCTGAGACACGGTGTGGCCGACACCACTTAAAGTGTCTGCCTTTTGTTTCAAAAGGACGTCATTTTAATTGAAAAACATCAACTGGCATATGGAAAACCGACCAAACGCATTCAGATTGTGTCTATACTTTAGAACAATGATTCATGGGTCATATGTGACATGTACGAGTCAAATCCGCCTCAATCCGAGGTACGGTGTGGCCACCACCACTCAAAGTGTCTGTCTTTTGTTTCAAAAGGACGTCATTTTAATTGAAAAACATCAACTGGCATACGGAAAACCGACCAAACGCATTAGGATTGTGTCTATACTTTAGAAAAACAATTCATGGGTCATATGTGACGTGTACGAGTCAACCCCGCCTCAATCTGAGGCACGGTGTGGCCGCCACCACTCAAAGTGTCTGTCTTTTGTTTCAAAAGGACGTCATTTTAAGTGAAAAACATAAAATGGCATACAGAAAACCGACCAAACATATTAGGATTGCGTAGATACTTTATCACAATGATCCATGGGTCATTTGTGACATGTACAAGTCAATCCCTCCTTAATCGGAGGCACGGTGTGGCCGGAATCACTCTAAGTGGCTCTCTTTTCTTTAAAATAGACAACATTTTAAGTACATACGGAAAACCAACCAAACGCATTCGGTTTCCATTGAAACTTTTGGAGAACAATTCATGGTTCATATGTGACGTGTATGAATCAACCCCGCCTCAATCTGAGATGCGGTGTGGCCAGCACCACTCAAAGTGTCTGCCTTTTGTTTCAAAAGGACTTCATTTTAATTGAAAAACATCAACGGGCATACGGAAAACTGACCAAACGCATTCGGATTGTGTCGATACTTTAGCACAACGATTCCTGGGTCATATGTGACATATACGAGTCAACCCAACCTCAATCCGAGGCATAGTGTCGCCGCCACCACTCAAAGTGTCTATCTTTTGTTTCAAAAGGACGTCATTTTAAGTGAAAAACATCAACTGGCATACGAAAAACCGACCAAACACATTCGGATTGTGTAGGTACTTTAGCACAAATATCCATGGGTCATATGTGACATATAAGAGTCAACCCCGCCTTAATAGGAGGCATGGTGTGTCCGGAATCACTCTAAGTGGCTCTCTTTTGTTTAAAATGGACAACATTTTAAGTACATACGGAAAACCGACCAAACGCATTCGGTTTCCATTGAAACTTTAGAAAAACGATTCATGGGTCATATGTGACATGGAAGAATAAACCCCGCCTCAATATTAGACGCGGTGTGGCTGGCACCACTCAAAGTGTCTGGCTTTTGTTTCAAAGGACGTCATTTTAATTGAAAAACATCAATTGGCATACGGAAAATCGACCAAACGCATTCGGATTGTGTCGATACTTTAGGATAAAGATTCATGGGTCATATGTGATGTGTATGAGTCAACCCTTCCTTAATATGATTCATGGTGTGGCCGCCACCACTCGAAGTGTCTGTCTTTTGTTTCAAAAGGACGTCATTTTAAGTGAAAAACATCAACTGGCATACGGAAAACTGACCAAACGCATTCAGATTGTGTAGATACTTTAGCAAAAAGATCCATGGGTCATATGTGACGTGTAAAAGTCAACCCCTCCTTAATCGGAGGCACGTTGTGGCCATAATCACTCTAAGTGGCTCTCTTTTGTTTAAAATGGACAACGTTTTAAGTACATACGGAAAACTGACCAAACGCATTCGGTTTCCATTGAAACTTTAGGAGAACGATTCATGGGTCATATGTGATGTGTAAGAATCAATCCCGTCTCAATCTGAGATACGGTGTGGCCGGCACCACTCAAAGTGTCTTCCTTTTGTTTCAAAAGGACGTCATTTTAATTGAAAAACATCAACTAGCATACAGAAAACCGACCAAATGCATTCAGATTGTGTCGATACTTTAGAAAAACGATTCATGGGTCATATGTGAAATGTAAAAGTCAACCCCGCCTCAATCCGAGGTGCGGTGTGGCCACCACCACTCAAAGTGTCTGTCTTTTGTTTCAAAAGGATGTCATTTTAAGTGAAAAACATCAACTGGAATACAGAAAACCGACCAAACGCATTCAGATTGTGTCGATACTTTAGAAAAACGATCCATGGGTCATATGTGACGTGTAAGAGTAAACCCCGCCTTAATCGGAGACACGGTGTGGCCGGAATCACTCTAAGTGGCTCTCTTTTGTTTAAAATGGACAACATTTTAAGTACATATGGAAAACCAACCAAACGCATCCGTTTTCCATTTAAACTTTAGGATAACGATCCATGGGTCATATGTGACGTGTAAGAATAAACCATGCCTCAATATAAGATGCAGTGTGGCCGGAACCACTCAAAGTGTCTGCCTTTTGTTTAAAAAGGACGTCATTTTAATTGAAAAACATCAACTGGAATACAGAAAACTGACCAAACGCATTCGGATTGTGTCGATACTTCAGCACAACAATTCATGGGTCATATGTGATGTGTACGAGTCAACCCCGCCTCAATCCGAGGTGTGGTGTGGTCGGTATCAGTCCAGGTGTATGTATTTTGTTTAAAATGGACATCATTTCAGGTAAAAATATATATTGTATACAAAAAACCGATCAAATTATGAATTGACTTCCGAATTCCGCATATAATTGTAATATAAATTTTAAATTGAATTCTAAATGAATTATGTATGTTTATAATTACGTTATGAATTCTAATTTAATTATGGATGTGTATAGTTCCAGGATGCATTATATGTTAAATGTTTATAAATTTTTTCTCTATATGTATGTGTTAATTGGTTATTGCAGGTACAATAATTGTATATGTATGTGTTAGTTTATTGCAGGTACAATAATTGGATTGAAAATGGGAGGGAATGCACAAAATGAGGCATGCTATCTAAATTGCAGACCTACTGTGCAAATTGCAGGTTGCTTTGCAATTTGCACAACATAGGCTATGCCAACGGTTTCAAACCGTTGGCATAACATCTCTGATTATTTTTTTTACCAACGGTTCATTGAACCGTTGGTAAAAAACCTCTCCCAACAGTTTAGAAACCATTGGGAAAGATGAGAAACCTTGGGATTTCCCAATGGTTCATACCAAACCATTGGGAAAAACTATCCCAACGGTTTGGCAGAACCGTTGGGATAGGTTAGCCACTCTATACCAACGGTTCACAGTAAACCGTTGGGAAAAGCTTTTCCAACGGCTTACTTCCCTACGGTTTGCAGAACCGTTGGTATAACATATACCAATGGTTCTGCAGCCTTTCCCAATGGTTCTGAATCGTTGGGAAAGACTAAATTTCCAGTAGTGTTGTTATCTCTAGGACAAAAAAGATTTCATATAAAGTGACACATGTAACATCCTGGCCTGACTGACCACTAAATTGGTGGTCATACCAATCATTACATAGCCTCAAGCGTATATTCCCATATGTTATAGGCTACCGACTAGCAGCAATAGTGTAAGGTGGTGATGGCAGTGAGGTTATACCCTCATGATTAGAGTAGCATAGTAGAATATCAGAAACTAAAAAACAGAAAACAATGTAAGTAGTAAATGAATGAACAACAAAGTAATGGAAGAATAATATAATATTTGAATAAAAGTGGTCAACGCCAATTTACAAAAAATAATTTGTGACAGATGACACTACAAGTATAAGCAGTAAGAATAACAATAATTAATACAAGGTATTAAAATAATAACAGCCCGGTGACTATCTCCACGAGCATCTCGAGCACCAGTTTGGTCCTCTGCCCAAACCCCATCCTAGTAATGTGAATCAAACATTGGAAGTTGGCTACTTACCTTTATCAATACCTATAAACAAAAAGTCTACATAGGTACTAATGGTACCCAAGAAGGGTGTGAGATAAAATCACAGTAGTTCATCACTCATGGTGTCTATCCCAATCTAGTCCATGAATATAAATTAAAGTAGTGTTTAAGTATCAACAAAAGGATAAATAGAATTTAATAAATAAACAACAACCCACCCAAGTTTCTAAGGGACACCTGTAGGCTATACCCACTTCGGCTCAAAGCCATAATGAAAGTATAAATAGAAACTATATATATGGTAATAATGTATATAGTATAGTTATATATTAAATCCACCTATATGAATCATGTGTGTGTGGATGCCTAATTGCCATATACCTGGAATACCAGTGCTGTCTTGACTGGGACGTAACTCACTTGTCCATGATTAGTCTAACAAGCCTAAACTCTCATGTAATAGGGTGCATTCCCTATATCCCAATAGAGTGAGATACATCATGTTATAACACTCAGGATGTCGAGTGAGCCTCCATGCAATACTCTAATCATAGAACATAGTGCCTCAACTCAACGTCCATATAGTATCACTGGTGTGATATTTCGTACTCAACACCTGATGTAAGGGAATGTGATTTCCCTCCTGGATCATCACCCCTTACCATCATACACAGCCTCTATAAAGGAGTATTCATTTTTAGTATAAGGAATGAGGCATAACCTCTCATGCAATTTATTTATCAAGCCCTTATATTTATATAATCAAGGCATAATCATTTATAATATAATACATAAGGCATAACCTCTTATACATTCCATTATCCAGGTTTAATTCTATTATGACTTTATAGTTTATATAAGCATTTACAAAGCACAAGCAACAGGTGTTGAATTACCATCCTTATATACCATTTCAAGGGGTCCATTTCATTTAAACTAATTAATTTCATTTAAGATAAATCAAACCATCATGAATAAACCATTTAATTAATGACGTTCCATTTAATCTATCAAAACATGGAAATTCATTTAACAATTTCCAAAGAGGTACTTATAAGGAACCATGATCAAATGAGAATTTACCTAATTGGGAAAATCCATTTATAAGTCAAGCCAATCCCTTAAAAGGATCTTGTTTTAATGGTCATTTGTAATAAATAAGGGAAAATCCATTCAAATATAATAGGAGAGGCTATATACCAACATGCTTTATATCAAACAATGGCATTAAAGCATAAGGAAATTTCAATACATAAGGAAAATCATGCACTACTACAAAACTGGCCTTTAACAACACTAGAAATGACCTTCATCAGTGCTAGAAAAGTGCTGACTACATGAATAAGGTAAAAAACCATGGTCTTTTATCAGTGCTAAAAAGTGCTGATAAAGGGGTCATTTATCAGCTCTTTAATTTAGCGCTACTAAAGGAACTATTTATCAGCACTTATAAAAGCGTTGATAAAGGGTCTTTTATCAATGATTATAAAAGTGATGATAAATTATACTTTTATTCACGCTCATAAAAGCACTGATAAATGGTCATACTATAGTGTGTTGCAACAGCACACTATAGCACCACTGCAATGTGTTGTAAAAACACACCGCAGCACCATAAACACACTAGATTTCAATAGAAATAATTACCAATAAATGATTTAAATTAAATGAAAATTACAACACAAAAACAAGAAAAATCACTATATTATAAACATTTCAAACATTGGTCTATAAAATTACATAAATATAAATTATTACATGCATTCAAAAACATTAATGTTCCTTTATCTTTTAATCTTAACCGAACTCATGAAATTTACGAATAAAACACCCCTTCTCAAGAAAAAGGTCACACCCGTATAAGAAAATAATTCTTATGTTATTAATAATATAAAGAAATAAATTAACAAAAAGTGTTAATTTTACTAAAATTGATGTCAAATTTAAATAAAAATATACACTTGGAGTCATACCAGTCACACCATGTATCGAATTGAGGTGTAGATGATTCCAACACATCTCAAATGACTTTTGGATCATTTTTATAAAGTATTAAAACAATCTGAATTTGTTTTCTCGGGTTTGAGTATGTTAGTTGTCTTTTTTACTAAAATGTCATTTTAAACTAAAAATATACACTTTTGACTCATTTTGATCACATAATGTATCATTTTTATGTAAAACAGATTCCTACATGTCAAAAATGACTTATAAATTGTTTTCCTAAATTATCAAGAAAATCTAAGTGTGTTTAATCGATTTTCAGTGAGTAACACTTTTTGAACTAAAATGTTGATTTTAAACTGATAACTTAAACACTGAGTTATACCGGGCACATAATGTATCGAATTGAGGTGAGGATGATTCCTACATGTCTCAAATTAATTATGGATCATTTTTGTAAAGTATCAAAACAATATGAATGTGTTTTCTTGGTTTTGAGTAGTAAATTTTCCCATTTTACTAAAACTGATGACAATTTTAAATAAAAAGACACACATTGAGTCATACCGATCACACTGTAGGTCATATTGAGGTGTGTCTGATTCCTACATGTCTTAAATTAATTATGGATCATTTTACTAAAGTTTCAAAATAATCTGAATGTATTTTCTTGATTTTGAGTATGTCACTTGTCTTTTTTACTAAAATGTCATTTTAAAATTGAAACACACAATTTGACTCATATCGATCACATTGTTGTATCAAATTGAGGTGCGGATGATTCCTACACATCAAAAATGAATTATGAATCATTTTTCTAAATTATTTAAACAATTTGAAAGCATTTACTCGGTTTTAAGTAGGTTAGTTGGCCTTTTTACTAAAATTAATGAAAATTTTAAATAAAAAGATGCACTTTGAGTCATACCAGTCACACAATGCATCGAATTGATATAAAAATTATTTTTACATGTCCCAAATGACTTATATATCATTATCTTAAAGTTTAAAAAAAATATGAATGTGTTTTCTTGGTTTTGAGTACATCATTTGTCTTTTTTACTAAAATTTTATTTTAAAATTGAAACACGTACTTTGAATCATACCAATCACATTGTGTATCAGATTGAGGTTTGGTTGATTACTAAACATAAAAAATGACTTATGGATCATTTTATTAAAGTATTTAAACAATTTTAATGAATTTTTTCACAAACCAAGTTAGGATGACATCTGAACCGGCGTCTGGCCTGGTTTTTGGCATGACTTGAAGGGTGTTTTTGATCCCTATAGACTGGCACAAGTTCCTGGGTATCAAGAAAAAAAAGAGGGATCAATTTACCCAAACTAATCATATTGAAATAACCAAAAAAACCAAAAATACATATCTAAAAAATCTAAAAAAATACACCATTAAAAACTTCCAGATTTTAACTTTACAACTAAAATAAAAATAAAAAGGACTACAATACAAATGGAAACTAGAACATCACTCTAAACATCCATTAAAAAAGATGATAAACATCCTCAAGCCACCTACACCAAGATCCATAACAAGAGAAACTAGAAAACCAATTTTCCAACACTACACGTCTTTCCTTAACCTGAAACAAATAGACAATAGGATCTACATAGACCCAAAGTTGTATGTAAGGTGTGAGTCAAAGCCCAATAGGATACCACCCAGATAAAATATTTCATGCACTAAATATTAAATGAAAATTAAACCTGGAAGTTTTATAATAAAATAAATGATATAACAATTTTAATGAACATAACTTTGAAATAAAACAACTTTGAATAAATGAAACTTTAAATGGAAACCAGTTTTAAAGAAAATAACTTTAAATGGAAACACACTTGCTTTTAAAATTACCAACCCAACATATTGTATGTCGATGGTAAGTGCAATTTAATCATTGATCACTAGTCATGGGAAATACCCCTAGGCACTAGCTAACAGTGGGGCCCTGGGTACCTCATATCTCGATGGAATGTGGTATATAAACTATAACCAGTAGCTTTCTTGTGCACGAACCACTAGAGAAGAGCAACATCCAAAATTCTAGTGGTCTCAAATAATCATTCATATTTAGTTAGTGTTTCCATCGTGAATACTGCTAAGTGAAACCTGTAATGCCCCGACCCTAGAAGCCTGGATCTAGTGCATTATTTTAATACATTGGCATGATTATAAGGAATCAAATCTTGAAGGACCGATCAATTTAGCAATATTGGAAAATATATTACATACATAAACTTTACATTACAATTTCTAACATAAAACACAACATAGATAATCCTTTGAGAATTCCATTATTCCCCTATATTAACCCTACATGTCAATAATAAAACACTTCTTAGAATCCTAGGAAAATAAAACATAAGAAAGGGGTGAAATCGGATGCTTAGTAAGGATAAACAATATAGATGAAGCTATCAAAAATAAGCATAAACTGTTAATGCAAGGTAGAAAACTAAAACACAAGACTTTTGAAACATTATCTTCCGCATAATATGGAAAGAATAAATCAAATAATTCCATTTAAACATTCAAATAGATATTATACTAGTCGAATAATCACATGTAAAATCAATAACTAATCACATAACGAGGGAATACATAATGTCAGACATCTTAACCACTACGCCAAGGCCTCATGCTAAGACCATACACAAATATTTTTTTAAGTCCTTGTGCTAATACACTAGTTTGTATCATGTGACCTACCAATGCATCGAGAGGATATAGAGGGACCCTCTTGTCACTTACTAAGTCCAATATATTCCTCATATGAAAAGGGTGAAACATAACATAAATACTCATATTAAAACTAGCATATGAAATGTTAAAACTTTAAACATATACCATGAATGGTATTAAAATAGAACATCCACATTCAAACATATCATAAAACATTCAATAAAATATAGAAGATTGTATCACAATAAATCAATCTCAGTTAAGCATAAAATCCAACAAAGTATGTTGACATAGATGGAAATAATCATATAAAATCATTAAAACTCTTCCAGATAAGTATCCCTTTTTTACTTTGAAAACATTAAAAGTTACAAAATTTATAAAAGAATACATTTAAAATAAATTTTTGAATCAAATTTTACCATACCACTTTGAAACTTTTTAAATAAATTAAAATTTTAAAATATTTATGTTCATATAAATAAATCATTAAAACCATTTTGAAAACATGGACATTGATGAGAAAGGTTTAGAAGTATAAATCATTAAAACATTTATAATGATGGTTTAGTTAAAGAGTATATTACATAAAACCTTAAAAATATTAATTTTGAAAACATTTTTAAGAAACATGGATATGAATGATAAATATGTCCCAGTAAACACTTATGCATAAACAATCTCAGATAATAATGAGATTTCGAAATTCACCCTTACCTTAGGTTTGATATTCTCTATACGTGTCCAAAACTCCTGTATATTGATTTTAAACATATTATTAACTTATATAAGAATAAAAAATAATATTTATGAAATCATATATGATTATTTTATGACTTTATATTACCCTTTTATTAATATTTCCAAGTTAATGCAATATTTCAGGTAATAATCGCTTTGTTTCTCATATGTGTTTTAACTTGTTATTTTTTATCATATTACTTAAATCATGATTTACTTACTTCCATAATGTATAATATGATTTTTATATCATATATATTCATAATATAAATATATATAATAGATAGATATATAAATGGAATACACCGTTCATGGAGATGGTAGACCTTACATACGCATGAACGTTGTTTCCGTTTTCTTATCGTATTGAATAGAAGTAAGTGAATGAAATATATGTAAAAAAATTTATATATATATATATATATTATTAAAGTATCATTATTATGTCATATATTTCATAATTATTAATAATATATATTTTTTTATAATCATTCTTGGATGGTTAGCGTGGAAGATGAGTCTCATCACGTCATGAAGACGATAAGTTGTACATACGCACGAGCGGCGATATCATTTCCTTAATGTTTAAAAGGTATATAATTGGATAGAATATGAATTTTAAATAAATAATATCATATTGTATTTATTATTTAATTCATTTATATTCATCATTATACCCGTCGAAATAAATTATAGATGAAAAATAGTTTACACCACGGTGTGGAGACGGTAAGTTGTACGTACACACGCATGATGATATTGTTTTTCATAGGATGGTAAAAGGAGTAATGTGGTTGTACCATAATCATAAAAACATATCAGTATATATTATATTCTATTGTCATTATTTTAGTATGGTAACAACTTAGGAAGATGAAGTAAAAGAAGAAAAGAACTTTGAAAGAAGGGATAAAACGATTACCTCTTCTTCGGGTGTCTCTTTTTTATTTTCACAAAAGGAATCCTTAAATTAGTTTTCTGACAAAATTTTGGCCTCTAGGATGAATTTAGGGGAGTTGGGATGAGTTTTGGGTAGGTTTTGGCTGATCCAAATGGCTTTGGAGGTGTGAATAAAAGAGAATGATAAATTCCCTTTTATAGGAGAGGTGAGAGACACTTTAGGAAAGTATTGAAATATTAATTTATTATAAATTTATTTTAGGTTTATAATGAATAAAAAGTGATTTATTTATATTATAAGATGAGTATGGTTCGAAATAATCTCATACAATAGGTTTTAGACAAGTTTAGGTCATGAATTTAACCTTAAATTTTGGCATTAACCCTTAGTTAAATAAGTTAACTCTTACGATGTCTTCTTGTATTTGTATACTATATAGTTAATATAGTTACTATAAAATGCCAATAGAACTTAAATTGGGTCATTAATGAAATTTTTAACATTATATAATTAATTTGTCCGAATATTATATTTTTATGACTATTATATCATTTAATAAAATAGTGTTTGTTTTAAAAATTCATTTATGTCAATTTTGACACAATTTAGTAATTTATTTTTGTTAAAGTTATAACAACTTTATTCCTTCAAAAAATCAGTAATTAATCCCTAAAATGTCAATTTTATCCAAAAAAACCATGTATGGCATCAAAAATCTCAAATTACATTTATTCTAATAATTGTAATATCATTTATTTCAATCATTCATTAATAAGGTAATCATTGCATCATCATTGTGTCATAAATAAATTTATTTATTTAATGTATAAAAATTATAAATAAAATACCATGATGTAGGAAATATTTTTATGTTTATAATTACTATTTATATCCAAAGAGATAATTTATATAAACCAAATTAAAAAAAATAGTTAAGAGATACATGTTTATGTTAAATTTCCCTTTTCTTTAAATTAAACATTATAAAAGGTCATTATCACACCCAAGTGGATCAATGGGGTCCTAAAATAGACATAAGGATGTTCATTGTCGGATTTATATCATCCAATAGGATTAGTACACGTGTTAGGGTAGTTTTATATTATTATAATATTATTATTTTTACCCTTATTTACCTGATTTACCCTTTAACCATGGTAAATAAAAATAATTACTGAAGTTACTATTCATAATATCCAAAAATAAAAGATACCTATTTACACCATTTTAATATTATTATTCCAAATATATAATCCATTTTTATAAATTCAAAACAAAAAATTATTAGAAATAAATTTAAAATTAATTCTCGTTGTCAAAACCAAAAGGCGAGTTTTTAAGAAGTAAAAACTATCAAAAGATTGGCATGTGTTTGTGTCCAATTTCAATGTGAAATTACTTCCAATGAACAAAATTGTATTCAATGATAAAAAAAATAATCTAATAACACTTTAAAAACAATTAAAAGGACAATCTAACTATATATATAAATTAGATGAAAATGCAGTTTTGAATTAAAATACAGTATTTCCCACTATTTGTTAAAATATGGATTTTATCAGAAAAATACAAAAAAATATACAAACTAGATTTTTATATCCCACTTCTAAATAATAATTTTATTTTTTCAAATTGAATATATAAAAGTGTCAAATATTGGATTTAAAAAGGGTTCTCCATGAAAAGGCGAAAAAACTGTATTTTTTTTGAAAAATACTTCTTTTATCTAAAAAATTGAATTTGTCCTTATATTATGTCTAAGAAACACATAATATGAATGTTAAAATTATATGGTATATATATAAAATTTAAAATTTTGTTAATACTATTTATAACCGCTTTTTAAACGGCTAGTTTGATAGACCATGGTGTGTTCGATCTCGGTGTTGCATGTAAAGCAAGAAAAGACGGTGTTGTGTGTAGCGCAAACTTATCTTGGTGTAGCATACAACACAAGATATTAAATTTATTTAAAAAGAAACATATCGTGTAATCTTGGGGTGTTACAAAATCGGTACAAATCCACTTCTAAATCACTAGCATATTAATCCTAGTCTACCCACCTATATACTCGAGCTTCCCTTTTTGTGCTCAATCAAGTTTCACATGCCATGTATGACACCACTTCCACATTACATCAACCAAACTAAGAATCATATATCCCAAGACAACATTTCACACCAAAAATCCATTTTTGAAAACATACTCACACCAAAATATTTCCCAAATATTCTTTACACCTTTTAAATAATTTAATAAACAATTATAACAATTTATAAAAAAAAACTTCAATAAACACCCCAATGCTTTTACACAAAAAGTGCACCTGAAAACCTCTTTAAAAATCAACCACATGTCAATGTTATGTCAAAGAAAAATTTTTATCCCACACATAGTTTAATAAACCAATTGAATGCTTTACAAAATTACACCAAATGGCACATAAGGGTTTGCACGCGAAAAATACCCAATTTCACATAAAACTGCAACTTTAAAAATTAAATGCATACTCAATCATACCAAATACCACTTTATCACTACAAAAGTAACTTAATAAACCATTTAAACAATTTATAAAGCATTCACAAATGGTGAAACAAAATTTTACACCAAAAACACACCTGATTTCTTATAAAAACACCACTTTAAAACCAACTGCACATCACAACCATGACAAAACATGATTCTCCTCATTTATATAATTGAATAAATCAATTAAAAAATTTATAGAACACTTCCATTTAGCACATAAAACTTTACACACAAACTATACTCACTTTAACAAGGAAAAATCATTTTCAAACTAAATGCACATCAAAATTTTCCAAAAACCACTCCCTCACCTCACACATAAATTATAAAGCATAAAAAAATACAATCAAGCATTATTTATTTGTAAAAAATTGTTAATCATGGAATCACCTACCTCAAATCCATGACAGAATGATAACGCACACCCAAAATCACTCACTGAGGATTCCAAAATCTAAGATCTATCAATTGGAACCCTAGATGAAAAAAACCCCCAATTTTTCACCACCCTAGATACCCAAATCAGCCAAACATGGCCACTAGGGTTAGAGGAGGAAGGGAAAATGGAATAAAATCAATGGAGAAGGAGAGAGGAGCCCTAACCTTTCGATCTGGGTAAAGAATCATTAAGAAAACACATAAAATCACCTTGTAGGATCTTAGAGGAGCCAAAATTCTCCATGTGAGGCATCCAAGTTGGGGGATTTTGAGTGGGGTTTTCAAGGGAAAAAAGCCCACTTAAAAAAAAGAAAATCCCAAAATACCCTTTTCTGAGCAGGTTACATGGTTAGGTCACAAGGTTTAATAAATCATGAGAAAACCATTCAACCTGTCCCTGTTTAGTGTAGGTTGGGCTCCACACTTTGGATACATGGTTAGCTAAACCGTGCACAAGTCATGTGACCACCTGCACACTTACTGTATGGTTAAACAAACTATGCACCTTAACCATACAACCTAGAAAAAGTCCCCAAAATTACCATTTTCACCCTAAAACTCATCTAACTCAAGGGGGTAAACCACACAACAAACATACCCCATAAAAATGTTCCACTATGAGTGTTTCAAACTCATTTTTCAATACACCTCCTCCTCATTCCTTTCATGCTAACCAAGAATAGGTCTAAACAAAAGCACCCAAAACCTCAAAAACATAAAATTTAAATTTGGAACTCGAAAGAAAAACTAAGATTAAAATGATAATATGGTACAAAGGATGAAAAAATAATTTGGGTGTGACATGTTTACTTAGTTTTGAGAAGGTCAGTTGGCCTTTTCACTAAAATTGATGACAATTTTAAATAAAAAGTCACACTTTATTCATACTGATCACACCATGCATCGGATTGAGGTGAGACTGATTTCTACACATCCCAAATGACTTATAGATCGTTTTTCTAAAGTTTCAAAACAATATGAATATGTTTTCTTGGTTTTGAGTATGTCCCTTGTCTTTTTACTAAAATGTCAGTTTAAAATTGAAACATGTACTTTGACTCATACCGATCACATTGTATATCGTATTGAGGTGTGGTTAATTCCTACACATCACAAATGATTTATGGATAATTTTCCTAAAGTATTTAAATAATGTGAATGTGTTTTCTTGGTTTTGAATAGGTCAGTTTTTTTTACTAAAATTGATGTCAATTTTAAATAAAAACACGCACTTGGAGTCATACCAGTCACACCGTGTGTCGGATTGAGGTGTAGCTGATTCATTCACGTCTCAAATCACTTATGGATTATTTTCCTAAATTATCAAAACAATCTGAATGTGTTTTTTTGGTTTTGAGTAGGTCGGTTTGTTTTTTTACTAAAATTGATGTCAATTTTAAATAAAGATGCATTTAGAGTCATACCAATCACATTGTGCATCGGAATGAGGTGTGGTTGATTCCTAAACGTCCCAAATGAATTATTTATTGTTGGATTAAAGTATAAAAATAATCTGATTTTTTTTTGGGGTTTTTAGTACGTCACTTGTCTTTTTTATTAAAATTTCATTTTAAACTTGAAACACGTACTTTGACTCATACGGATCTCATCGTGTATCTATTTGACATGAGATCGATTCTTACACATAACAAATTATTTATGAATTGATTCCCTAAATTATAAAAAAATCTGAACTCATTTTCTCAGTTTTCAGTGAGTGAAACTTTTTAAAGTCAAATGTTGATTTTAAACTGATAACAGACACATTGAGTCATATTGAGCACATCGTGTATCATATTGAGGTTCAGTTGATTATTACACATCACAAATTACTTATGAATCATTTTCTTAAAATATCAAAACAATATGAATATGTTTGATCGGTTTTGAGTATGTCAGTTGTATTTTTTACTAAAATTAATGTCAATTTTAAATAGAAAGAAGTACTTAGAGTCATATCGGTCACATCGTATGTCGGATTGAGGTGAAGATGATTACTACATGTCCCAAAGTATCCTAAAAATCCTAACTATCAATTTTACCATGATTTCCATTAACTTTATTTGTTGAACTGCCAACACTGCATGAGCATCTTCAAATAAACCGCATCAACTCAAAAAAAAGAATCCATCTGTATAAGAAACTAATTATTATGAGTAATACTAAAAAGAAATAAATTAAACATAAATATGAAATAATATATTAATTATATGGACAATGATTTTAATATGAAAATATAAATATTGCATCTATGATTGAGCAGTGGAGGGAACTTGAATGAAAGTGATAAATGTCAACACTGTAGGGGTGAAAGGTTTTGAGGGAGAAGAAGTTTGTGGAAGTTTTTGTGCAAAAAGTCATGAAAGATGGACAGAGCACCCCAACTCAAATAAAAGAATTGAAATATATAAGAAAAAAATTATTATGTGAGTAATACTGAAAATAAATAAATTAAGCATAAATATGAAACAATACATTAATTCTATGTAAAATGATTTTACTATGAAAACATCAAGATTGCCTCTGTAATTGAGTAGACACACCATCATTTCTCTTCCTGCAAAGTCAGTGGAGGTAAGTTTAAATAAAGTGATAAATGCACTACTACAGGGGTTAAAAGGTTTTGAGGTAGGATAAGTATATGGAATTTTTTGTGCAAAAAGGCATGAAAGATGAACAAAGCACCCCAACTTGTACAAAATAATCCACCGATATAAGAAAACAATCATTATGTGAGTAATACTAAAAATAAATAAATTAAACATAAATATGAAACAATAAATTAATTCTATAGACAATGATTTTACTATAAAAACATCAATATTACCTATGTTATTGAGCAGAGACAGTGTTGTTGATCTTCTTGTAAAGGTAGTGGAGGTAACTTGAAAGAAAGTGATAAATGAACCAATGTAGGGGTGAAAAGGTTTTTAGGGATAAGAAGTCTATGGAAGTTTTGGTGTATAAAGGCATGAAAGATGGACATAGTACCCCAACTTGAACAAAATAATCCAGCTGTATAAGAAAATAGTTATTATGTGATTAATACTAAAAATAAATAAATTAAACATAAATATGAAACAATACATTAATTCTATGGACAATGATTTTACTGTTCAAACATCAACATTACCTCTGTGATTGAGTAGAGACAGAATTTTTTCTCTTCTTATAAAGGCATGACACAAGGAGATAAATCTTCTAAAATAAACGAACTCTTCAAGGAATAATGAAAATTAAATCAACGTTCCATTATATAATTTTTTGGTAAAATAGAGAAAGTATATCGTAACATTACCTTTGCATATTTTCAAAGGGTTTCCTTCATCATAGTTTGTTCTTCTGGGGGATTTGTATTATCATTATGTATAGAATACGTTGTTTTTATGAGTAGTCAAACATTTAATTTAGATTATGTTAATGCAGTAGAGAACATATAATATTATGAGCAAAAAACATTAAAAAACATTTACCTTCTCATTGAACCCTCTTTATTTTTTTAAAGGTTTTAAGGATTTGGTTCCTCTATTGAGAATCCAAATACCCTCTTTGTGGTCCCCTCTAATATACAATTCATTATCTATATTGGAACCGGCATGCACTGATTGTGATGTCCCAATGAAAGGGTCATCCTTAATTGAATTTTCATATGACTCAACATTTGTTTTAGTCACCAGTAGTACAATCGACAAATTATTATTTGTTAGATAAGATACATAAAATACTTTCACTGTTTGTGATTCCATTATGAACAACTCATATTTTTTCCCTTCCACACTTAAATTCACTTTCACAAAGATCATTTCATCAACTTTCACTCCATTGATATTGTCAACCCATTTTCAATGGTAAAGAGGCACTTGAAATGTTGTATAATCTAACTCGTATATCTATTCTATAATGCCAAAATATGAGATATTTTCATAAATTAGGTTTCTATATTTGGAACCAGAAATGTGAATCGCTTCATCCACAAGAATAACACCACTATTTTGCATCATACTGAATTCATCGTGTTCTTTTATATAGAATGTATAACCATTTATTACAAAACCAGTGTAAGATATAACATTTGCATTTGGTCCTCTGGCTAGACATTAAAGTCGTTCAGTAATTGAATTCAGATTTTCAGATAACTCATTATAAATTTGATCTCTGAACCATCCTATAAACTATGGATTATGTGTATTTTATATCCATCCTTTAGCTCTTGATGGATTTAAATCTCTAAGAATTTATTTATGGGATTCAATGTATGGATCAACATCTTCACTATTATGTAATATGTAAATATGTACTTGCTCCCGCTCTTTCAAGGTAATTATAACAACATATCTTCCATAAATATCTTCACCCATAAGGAATTTGTTGTGATGAGACTTTGGGAGACTTATTCTTTCAACATCTGATAGGTAATCATTACAGAATTCAATATCTTCTTCAAAAATATAATGTTCTTCAATACAACCTTCTAGATGACTTCGGTTCTTGACATGCCCTTTAAAAATATTCATATATCATTCAATTGGGTGCATCCATCTGTAATGGATAGGACCACATAGTCGAACCTCTCTGACCAAGTGAACCATCAAGTGAACCATTATATTATAGAATGATGGTGGGAAGAACATTTCTAATTCATATAATATGATTGTGATATCCTTATTCATGATGGGAAAATTCATCGGGTTTATAACTTTACTGCATATGGATTTGAAAAAGAAGCAGAGTATGGTTAATGTATGTCGTATATTTTGAGTCAGGATGCAATGAAAAGAAACATGCATTAAATCTTGCATCAAAACATGACGGTCGTGTGATTTTAGTCCTTGTAACTTCAAATTAGTCATTGACATGAAATTATTGATATTTGATAAATATCCATGTGGAACTATTACACTAGTAAGGAAAAGTCAAAATTACAATTTTTCTTGTCTAGATAGAGTGTAAGATACTGGAGGAAGAAAATTCACCTTTTACCCTTCATCGATGCCAACTCTTCCCTTATCCCCATTTCAATCAAGTCCAGCCTAGACTTGATTCCATTATTCATTTTGATAGGAACATTTAGTAACATGCCAATAACACTATCAAATACATTTTTTTCTACATACATGACATCAAGAAAATATATGACATACAAAAAATTCCAATACTGAAATTCAAAGAAAATTGATCACTTATTCTAACCCGATTTTGTAAGGTTTTTTTAAAATGGTTTATTGAAAATAATGTCAATTTTTTTTACTTTTTTTACAGTTGATCGCCTATTACTAGAGATGGTGTTGTACCTTTTTCGATATTACCATCGAATGTTGTCATCCAGGATTGGTATTTATGTCATCAAGGTAGAAATTTCTGATGTCCTAAAAACACAGTCTTCGAGAAATGTTTCAACCAAGCTGAGTATGTGCGTTTTTCACAAATGGGACACCCCAACATTCCCTTGATGCTATATCCTGATAAATTTTCATAAATGGGAAAGTCATTTATTATTTCATACAACATGACCCTTTATGTGAATTCTTCACTTCTATGAGCATCATACATTGTAACACTTGTATCCCATATCAATTTTAGATCTTCGATAAATAGATCCAAATAGACATCAATATCATTACCATTATTCTTTAGTTTAGATATAATCAGAGACAACATAATTTATTTGTTCTTCATGAATAACCATGGTTCAAAGTTATAATTTACCAACATGATGGGTCATGTACTGTGAGTACTACTCTATACAACAAAAAGATTTATTCCATCTATAGATAACACAAGATGAAAGTTTCTCATATTATCTCTAGATTCAAGAAACTCGTAATCAATTTTCTTCCACTGAGGAGAATCTTCTGGATGACATAGGTTACCATATTTAATTATTGTATATGCATGCCATGTTAATTTTCTCGTGGTTTCTTGACATCTATATAATATTCTAAACCATGGAATGATAGGAAAGTACCATACAGATTTCGAAGAACTTGATTCATTTTTCTTGTATCAATCTATTCCACACTTAGGGAATTTTATAAGTAATTCATGGTCCTTGAAAAACAATATGAAATCATTTAGACAAACATGTATTTTTTTAGAGATCATTGCCATTGAATGTAACATTCTTTTAGTGTCATATGTGAAGGTTCTGGGTGCAGTGGAAGCATGGTTGGGATGACACCCAACTTTGATTTTTACAATGATCAATAATTATTCTAGGATCAATACGATGATGAACGTCAGTCTCCACAGAATATAATCATAGATTTAGATAAAGAAGAAAGAGGCCTGAAACCTTTAGAGAGGATCTTGCACATTATGTTTATAATTAATTTAATTAATTTCATAAAGAAAAATAATACATGGATCTTTGGTATTTTTCTTCATTGATAATGTTGATCGCTCATAATGACCCTTCTGGATTATCTTGTTGCTCTTGTAAGGATCCAAACAAGAAACCCTCTAGCGATGATCCACACGTGCTCTGATGGCCTCCGATCGACACCGCTCATTCTTCGGGTGCTAGTGCGGCAAAGCGAGTGTCTTGTGTCCGTCGTTCTTGATCGTTTGTTCTTCAGCCTTGAAGAACGTCTCTCATTATTGATAGGGGAGAGAATAGGATTTGAGAAAGAAATTGTTTGGATCAACAATTCTCAATTCACCAGGCATGTGGTGTGGTGTATGGCACAATAGGCCTACTTGTCTATTTATATACATGGAATTTTAGTTACAATATTTAATTGCATAGTAAAAATTAAATGAATTCATGAACATAGAGAAAACTCATGCTCATAATAACAATACCACATCATTATTCATGGTGTGCCAACTTGTGCAAAATAGAATTATAAAATAAAATTTCACGTCACAGAATAATAGCAGCATTATTATTATTTTAACTTGTTCTAACTAGTTAAATAATTATTTACTATCTTAAAAATAATTATTTTACTACCAGACCGACCTTGGTCTACTCAAACTCCACTTATATTTATTTAACATTCGAATAAATAAAGAAATATTTTATTTACAAACTAGTAAATAAATATTTATTAAATGTTCAATAAAATAAATAAATAAATTTTATTTAATTTATGTGATCATTTTAACTTGAATAAAATTATTCCACAGTCTTGAGAATAATATTTATTTTATTAATTAAATTCAAATATAATTTAATCAAGACCACCAAAAACACTTAGTGTGTGACCCTCTAGGATTCTTTCTCGTTGTCATTAAGCATGCTTGCCTAAAGTTCAAGAGTACTGTCTAGCAACGGGTCGAGGCACCCAAGAGAAATAAATTAAAGTCACAACAATGACATCCACACACAAATGATCACTATGTAATATAATACCTTTGTCACAATATCTCATCAAGTAGATTTCATGATAGTGTCGTCAAATTTTATTCTTGATACATCGTTCTTTGACTACCTGAAAATAAACTCATCGTTACACCATGGCCATGGAATTTTGCACAAAGATTCTATTTCAATCAAAGGGCCAAGTTATCAACTTCCATAAATGGAAGGTAAAAATCCTTCCTTGACTTATCCATTAATAACATGCCACTCATGACGCACCCAACATACCCTACTTCCCGCCAACTACCTGCGTGACGGTTTTCATTAGTAAATCAAAGTGCGTGAGTCATGACATGTATTAATGATAATCTTAAAGTCTAAGGATCATTACACATGATCGAAGATAAAAATATCTGATGACACTAAAACATGCTTAATTCTTACTAGCAGGTCTGTTATCATAATCTTCTATCTTAGAGATTACCAAGTGTGAACTTTATGAGAGGAAGTCTCATCTACTTACGAGTACTCGCACCTGATGGTCTGCATGCTATGTGTCCCATCATAGTATGTCATCCAACCGCAGAACTATATTTAAGAAAATTATTATAGCATTTCAAGGTTCTCATCATAGCGGGGAACTACCATGACCTTATCAATGAAAAAAATAATCTAGGACATTATTGCATCATAGTCATGCAGAACAATGAACAATATGGAATAATACATTAAATATCCATGTAATCAAAGAAAACCCAGTTGGTTATAGGAAACCAACTCTTACAAACTCCCACTTAGACTAGAGTCAACTGCCTACGACTTTTAGTCTTCTAGACCTCACGTAATGATCATGTTTCTGCTGAGTCAAGGATTTAGTCAAGGGGTCCACCATGTTGTGTTCTGTGGAAACAGTACTCACTGCAACTTCACCTCTCTGAGAAAAATCCCTCAAGAGATGATACTTTTGAAGTATGTGCTTAATCCACTGATGTGACCTTGGCTATTTTGTGAGAGCCACCACTGCAGTATTATCACAGTACAGTGTGATGGGATCTTTACTGTTGGGTATAAAATCTAGCTCATGGATGAAGCTTCTCATCCAAACTGCTTCTTTAGATGCCTCAAAAGCTGTGATATACTTGGACTCTACTGTAGAATATACGACTACAATCTACTTTGATCTCTTCCAGCTCAATACACCTCCATTCAAAGTAAATATGTATCTTATTTGTGACTTCATGTCATCTTGATCAGTCTGGAAACTAGAATCTGCATATTCTCTGATGACTAGTTCCTAATATCCTCCACAAACTAGGAACATATCCTTAGTATGACTCAGATAATTTAGGATAGTCTTGAATTCCATCCAATGGCGGTCACCTGGGTCATCTTGATATATGCCTACTGCACTCAATGCGTAGGCGACATCTAGCCTAGTACGTAGCATGGTATACATGACTGGACCAATCACTAATGCGTATTGAGTCCTTTCTATTATCTTTCTTTCCTCATGTGTCTGAGGACACATTTTCTTGGAAAGATGAATGACATGTGATGCTCGTAACAATACCCTCTTGGATTTCTCCATACTGAATCTCTTTAGTATCTTATCAATGTATGTACTTTGACTTAGGACCAGCAATTTCTTGGATCCATCACAATGGATCTTGATCCCAAGAATATACACTGCCTCGCCCAAGTCCTTTATGGAGAAGCATTTATTCAACCATTCCTTAACAAACTATAAGACCGGTATCTCATTTCCAATAAGTAATATGTCATCAACATATACTATTAGAAAAATGGTTTCACTCCCACTAAACCGTTTATAGTCACAAGGCTCACATTAATTCTTGATAAAACCAAATTCTTTTATGGATTCATCAAAATTAATACTCCATGACCTAGATGCTTGCTTTAATACATAAATAGATTTTTGCAACTTGAATACCTTATTGGCATCCTTTGGAGTCACAAACCCTTCAGGTTGTGTCATGTAGACATCTTCCTGAAGATTACCATTAAATAATGTTGTTTTGACATCCATTTTCCAAATCTCATAGTCATAGTAAGCCAGAATGGAAAGTATAATTCTAATGGATTCCAGCATTGAAACGGGTGAGAAGGTTTCATAGTAGTCAATTCCTTAACATTGTTTAAACCCTTTTGAAACCATTCGTGCCTTATAGGTACTAACTTGTCCTTACATGTCCATTTTCTTCTTGAATACCCATTTTCAACCAATAGGATTTACATCAACTGGAGGATCTACCAAAATCTAGACTTTTCTTTGGTACATGGAATCCATTTCAGAATTCATGGCTACTTGCCACTTGGCAATGTTTGTGCCACTTACTGATTCCTTGTAGGTTAAAGGATCATTATTATCAACTAATATTGAGTCACCATTATAGCATCCTGCCTTTTTATCACATAATCTTTTATTACATTATACAAAACTGAGGATCTTTAAGGTTTAGTGTCTTGGAAACCAGGAACTTAATACATGAAACAAAAAAAACATTCTTCTTAAACACTTGAAAGGCTTCTCCTTATGTTCATCCTAGGTTCATTACTGCATCTCATAACCTAGGGACATACATCAAGAGAAAGGGTGAGCAGAAGGCCTAGTAAGGGAAACAAGAGAAACATTTTACATGTGAACTTGAGATACTTCAATAAGGTCATGAAAATTACCAAGGTTATTCACCAAGATATCGTGAAAATTGTAATCTCTAGTGGTTACATCATTACCCAATGCATTGGAGCGCTATCAGGGCGCACCCTTAAATTTTCCTTTATTATCATGTGAGCCACATATATCATCATAAATAATTTCATAAACAACCCATATAGCATAAAATAAATGGATTTCATTTCATAATCATAACGTTTTAAAAACTGCTTTAAAGACATGATCTTTATGTCACTTTAAAACCCACGGAAGGGGAGAGCGGGTCTCATGTATGTAAATCCAGGAATTTAAAATAGAACATTTTTATATATATGTGAATACCCCTGTAGAAATAAGAGCTTTGATTATTCACTTTATAACATAAAATAATTTTGAGAAAAGAGAGAGGCATTTTGAGACGAAAATTTTGCAGCATAACAGCTATGTTTTGGGGTTTTAGAGAACATTGAAAAGAGAGGGGACATGGGTCACCCACTCATAAATGATCCATAAAACAGTAGAGGGACAGAATATGAATGATATATGAACATGGTAATGAAATTTGAAAGATGTAACATATGAAATGAAGAACATGAAAGGAAGACAAAAATAAGATTTCTCTTATGAAAATTCAGCAGCCTAACGGCGTCACTTAAACTTCAAAAAATGAATTGACGAGATCAAATAGGGTCTATCATCATGTGAAAATAAAAGATAAGTATGATAGATATAGAGATAATACCCCAACATAATAAAATGTAACTTGAAAAACTTGACATGAAAGTAGAACTTCAAAACGAGAAGGGTGAAAGAACCACTTAAAAATTCGGTAGCCTAACGGCGCCACTTAAAACTTCAAAATACTGAATTGAAGAGATAAAATGGGGTCTCTCATCGTATGATCATAAAATATCAGTATTATAGATATAGATATCATAGCCCAACATAATAAAAAGGTAACTTGAAAGACTTGACAAGAAAATAGAACTTGAAAATGAGAAGGGTGAAAGAATCTGTTACAAAAATTTCGGCAGCCTAACAGCGCCACTTAAACTTTCATAAAATGAAATGATGAGAGTAAGAGGGGGTCTCTCGTCATGTGAACATAAAAAGGACAGTATAATGAATATAAAATAACATCCTCCAACATAAGAACATGGAGCATAAAAGGAATGACATAAAAGAGATTACTTGAATAGAAAGAAAGAGGTCGGATCCCTTACCTTAAAATGTAACTCTTAAAACTAAAAGGTTTGGACCTTGAGGGCTTGGGGCACCTTGGGAGGACTCCTTGGGAGGTAAGGAGACCAGAACTTTGTTGAGGATGGTTTTGGAGTCGAATGGATGAGAGGAGGGCTTGGTATTTATAGGGAAAGTGAGGGGACAAGGAATTAATGGCCAAGGGACACCTCACAATTGCTTTTCTCAAAACCATGTGCTCTCCCATGGAATTTACCATGGAGTTAGGCCACATGGGTCCCCCAATACAATAATTCATCACCTTTGGTCGGCAAACCCTTAAAATATCTCATGAAATCATCATGACATAGTTATGATGTCATTAAACATACCGAACCCCTAAAACTGTATTTTTACTATTCACTAAAAATTCAACTTTCTCATAAAAATCCCAAAATTTCACCTTAACCAAATATCGATGCTCTGATTACAAAAATGAACTCCATTTTATAAAAATAAATTTCTAAATATTTTTAATTTAATTTTTTAATAAATACACTATTCACCAAAAATTCATTTTTTCAGAAAAAATCCCCAAAAATTACCATAACATAATATCGACGCTCTGAGTTCAAAAATGAAATCCATTTTATAAAAATAATTTTCTAAATATTTTTAATTAAATTTTTAATTAAAAAACATTATTCACCCGAAAAAAACTAATACTTGAATAATAATATATGAAACCGTTATTTAACCATTTTATTGAATCATATTACTTAATCAAGGTGCCTAGATTATATTAATACTTTCTTTAAGTGAGATTACTAATCCATTTGGTCACATTACTAATCCTAAGCATAAAATCACTATTCATAATTTACTATTCATCAAAAATTAAGTTGATCTTATTAGACTCTAAATTTCATACTGAACATAATTGTAGAAGACTATTTTTTGAAAATCATTACACATTTTTAATTATTTAAGGTTTACATAAACATTTTTAAAATATCCTTTTTCTAAAATTCATCAAAAATATGCATACTATATTTATCCGGTCATTTTAAAATTCATAAACTTCATCATAAGAATAAATCGAAATTTTTATTTAAAACAAAGGATTACACAAGGCAGTTACGGTATCCTTACATAGCCCCTTATCACACCAGCATAGGACATAAGTGTAAGGTGTGCTAAGGTGAGAGAATCCGAGGGAGGCTCGGCCAACATCGCACGAGTAGTAATTTCTATCAGTTTGAACTTCTCGCGAAGGCGATTCTGTTCTAACTTCACACGATGATGTTCGGCTTGGGTTTGGTCCAGAGCAAAGCCAAGTGGTGATACCTCCTTCCCAAGTTCTGTTAGATGGGTTTCTATTGGTCCAAGACTACTAGGTGAGGCCATCGAATCTTCTTTCTATATTAATTAACCAAGATTACTTGTATTTATAGACAATAATCAAAACGTTTAGTTTCCAGCGGTCATATTGACCAATGGTCATATAACAGTCAAAAACCCAATGGTCTCATTTTAATTATACTCATGTTATCAAATGAAACATTTTTCTTGAGTATAAAAAAAATAAAATAACACACAAAATTATGAAACAAGATTTATTCAAAATTTCGGGTCGTTACAATCTTCCCCCCTTAAGAAATTGCGTCCTCGCAATTTTTTAAATTTGGGTTTTGAAATTTCATTGAAAGTCTCACATTGGAAAAAGAGTCAGTAACACTATTACTTTAAAAGATAGAAAAGGAAGTACAAAGATCACCCGAATTAACCCATACTAGGGTTCCATGTAGGAAAACATGGATATGGAAGAAAAAACAAAGGGTCAAGTTCTGAGGGAGAGTGATAGAGAACATGATAAGGAGAAAGTTAACAACAAGGAAATCACAAACTTATGATGTGTGTAAACGGTCTTTTATTACCCAGTAGGAAACGTTAACTGAAAAAGTTTTTGTTTTACGTTCCTTTTCATAGTTTTGAGGAATTCATTTACTACATAGAATAAAAACACAAGGAAATATACCTACCTTCAAGTAGAGTTTCATCCTTTAAAAAATATCTACCAAAACTAATCTTTTCTCCAAATGATGAGCATTCAAAACTACTTGGCCTCATCAAAGCACAAGAATCATCCTATAGAGAATCACATAATCCACCAAAGATTAACTATCTATTTCTTCTATCTTTAAACATTATCCCAAAAATATAAAGGGTAAGGTAAAACAACTCTTCAAAAAGAAATAATCCCATAGGAATGGAAACTACTTTAAATCTTCAAAGTTCCACGGTACTACCCAAAGTTCATCATAGACCATTCCATAAATAACGGTCCTTAAAATTCCTCAAAATAAACCAAACTAAGATTGAAACCCAAATACAAGAAGGATTTGATAACATAGTCTCCCAAGGTAAACTTTATCATTCATCTCCAAACAACATCAACCACTCCTAACATCTTATAAAAAAAGTAACTAACCTAAACATATTGACCCCAAGATAGGTTAATCATTTCCATAAGTAACCTAAATTACTATAAGTCCACCTTAAATTCATCGATTCTTAAAAATATAAGTCAACCTTAACTCCTCAAATAAAATACCGTAGTAATCTATTTACCTTGATCAAATAGGGTTCCCAAAATAGTTAACGTCTTCCAAAATAATAATCATCTTTTAGTACCCTAATCACCCTTTTTTAGAACATATTTACTACATCAACATGTGGTACATAACAATAGATGTTTTCCTTAATGATATAAAATCATCTTAGGTAGTGACTCATTGATCTTAGAAAACATAAAAGATATGTTCATAGAGCACGAACTAAAATACAACATGACATAGACAATTATTGCGAAGATGTTACATGTACTTCAGTAATCATGATCCATCTCAGCATAGGACTTGAATTTTTCACTTGTCCTCGAAGATTATTGATGCTAATCATGCTTCCCACCCATTCCAAGAGATTATTTCCTTGGATAATTTCTAACTTCTCCACATTTACGCCATCGAAATGTATAAGGCACATTAGATCAAACCTTATCTCCATTCATCACATTATCCATTTTTTTAAAGCTATTGGCTACTTTATGCCCTATCTTCCCACACTTAAAACATCTCCCGGTTCCTTTGTGACATTCTCCTTGGTGCCCCTTTCCACAGTTTTTGCACAAAGGAAATTGGGTCCTCTTTCCCTTATCAACTTTATCATATGAACATCCTTGAGACTTTGTCATGTTCTTCCTCGATGAATTTGGGCATTCAACTAGGTACCAATTATTAATTGTGATTTTTGATAGCTGGTTTTGCATAATCACAATATGTTCATCCTGATCTTTTGTCATCTCTGTCACATCAATAGGGAAATCATCACATTTCCTATCACATTGGTTTTTGGGACATGTTCTTCTATTTCCCGCCATTAACTAAGAAAAGAAAGTATAATTAGGGTCTTGAATACTTAGCCAATAATCATTAAAAGGAAACTTTAAGCATAAAAGGATAAACTTGTAGAAGGAAAGTATACCCTAACTTGTGATCTCCTAGGTTCTAATCTAGGTTATCCATGATCATATATTCTTATATGAATCTTTATTTTATTTTATCTTTGTTCCTTTAATAATGGTTCATACTAAGATTATGAATTTACCAAAGCTTATCCCCCAATAGTGTCGTAACCAAGAGTGCAGCAAGGCCCGTTGTCGTGTACCAGTTCCCGTTCGAGTCTAGCTCAAAGCGGTGTTTTCGGGTTTTACCCCTATGTACATTTGTGCCAGAGCCGCCTCTACCTGCTCGTATCCAGACAGGGATGTATTTTCTTGGCAACCCCTTACTCAATACTCAACAAAATACAGGAAGGTTTCCTATATTTAAACTTTTCAATAGGGTTCTTCCTAAAGTTTTCATATCCTAATTTCCATAAATAACTAAACCATCCTTTGATACCAACTATAGCATCCCGCCTTTTTATCACATAATCTTTCATTACATTATACAAAACTGAGGATCTTTAAGGTTTAGTGTCTTGAAAACCAGGAACTTAATACATGAAACAAAAAAAAAATCTTCTTAAACACTTGAAAGGATTCTCCTTATGTTCATCCTAGGTTCATTACTGCATCTCATAACCTGGGGACATACATCAAGAGAAAGGGTGAGCAGAAGGCCCAGTAAGGGAAACAAGAGAAACATTTTACATGTGAACTTGAGATACTTCAATAAGGTCATGAAAAGAATTTTAAGGCATGAGAAAGAAATCATGAGATATATCATAATAAAAATAACATTTTTCATAACTTGAATATGTGGCTACATCATTTAACATAAAAAATCATGAACATATCACCAAGGTCCATCCCCAAGGTGTCATTTGAAAATTACCAAGGTTATTCACCAAGATATCGTGAAAATTGTAATCTCTAGTGGTTACATCATTACCCAATGCATTGAAGCGCTATCAGGGCGCACCCTTAAATTTGCCTTTATTATCATGTGAGACACATATATAATCATAAATCATTTCATAAACAACCCATATAGCATAAAATAAATGGGTTTCATTTCATAATAATAACGTTTTAAAAAACTGCTTTAAAGACATGATCTTTATGTCACTTTAAAACCCACGGAAGGGGATAGCGGGTCTCATGTATGTAAATCCCAGAATTTAAAATAGAACATTTTGATATATATGTGAATACCCCTGTAGAAATAAGAGATTTCAGTATTCACTTTATAACATAAAATAATTTTGAGAAAAGAGAGGGGCATTTTGAGACGAAAATTTTGCAGCATAACAGTTATGTTTCGGGGTTTTAGAGAACATTGAAAAGAGAGGGGACATGGGTCACCCACTCATAAATAATCCATAAAACAGTATAGGGACAGAATATGAATGATATGTGAACATGGTAATGAAATTTGAAAGATGTACCATATGAAATGAAGAACATGAAAGGAAGACAAAAAAAGATTTCTCTTATGAAAATTCAGCAGCCTAACGGCGTCACTTAAACTTCAAAAAATTAATTGACGAGATCAAATAGGGTCTCTCATCATGTGAAAATAAAATATCAGTATGATATATATAGATATAATACCCCAACATAATAAAATGAAACTTGAAAAACTTGACATGAAAGTAGAACTTCAAAACGAGAAGGGTGAAAGAACCACTTAAAAATTCGGCAGCCTAACGGCGCCACTTAAAACTTCAAAATACTGAATTGAAGAGATGAAATGAGGTCTCTCATCATATGATCATAAAATATAAGTATGATAGATATAGAGATCATACCCCAACATAATAAAAAGGTAACTTGAAATACTTGACAAGAAAATAGAACTTGAAAATGAGAAGGGTGAAAGAATCTGTTACAAAAATTTCGGCAGCCTAACGGCGCCACTTAAACTTTCATAAAATGAAATGATGAGAGTAAGAGGGGGTCTCTCATCATGTGAACATAAAAAGGACAGTATAATGAATATAAAATAACATCCTCCAACATAAGAACATGGAGCATAAAAGGAATGACATAAAAGAGATTACTTGAAAAGAAATAGAGAGGTCGGATCCCTTCCCTTAAAATGTAACTCTTAAAACTCAAAGGTTTGGACCTTGAGGGCTTGGGGCACCTTGGGAGGACTCCTTGGGAGTTAAGGAGACCATAACTTTGTTGAGGAAGGTTTTGGAGTCGAATGGATGAGAGGAGGGCTTGGTATTTATAGGGAAAGTGAGGGGACAAGGCATTAATGGCCAAGGGACACCTCACAAATGCTTTTCTCAAAACCATGTGCTCTCCCATGGCATTTACCATGGAGTTAGGACACATGGGGCCCCCAATACAATAATTCATCACCTTCGGTCCGCAAACCCTTAAAATATCTCATGACATCATCATGACATAGTTATGATGTCATTAAACATACCGAAACCCTAAAACTGTATTTTTACTATTCACTAAAAATTCAACTTTCTCATAAAAATCCCAAAATTTCACCTTAACCAAATATCGATGCTCTGATTACAAAAATGAACTCCATTTTATAAAAATAAATTTCTAAATATTTTTAATTTAATTTTTTAATAAATACACTATTCACCGAAAATTCATTTTTTCAGAAAAAATCCCCAAAAATTACCATAACATAATATCGACGCTCTGAGTTCAAAAATGAAATCCAGTTTATAAAAATAATTTTCTAAATATTTTTAATTAAATTTTTAATTAAAAAACACTATTCACCCGAAAAAAAAACTAATACTTGAATAATAATATATGAAACCGTTATTTAACCATTTTATTGAATCATATTACTTAATCAAGGTGCCTAGATTATATTAATACTTTCTTTAAGTGAGATTACTAATCCATTTGGTCACATTACTAATCCTAAGCATAAAATCACTATTCATAATTTACTATTCATCAAAAATTAAGTTGATCTTATTAGACTCTAAATTTCGTACTGAACATAATTGTAGAAGACCATTTTTTGAAAATCATTACACATTTTTAATTATTTAAGGTTTACATAAACATTTTTAAAATATCCTTTTTCTAAAATTCATCAAAAATATGCATACTATATTTATCCGGTCATTTGAAAATTCATAAACTTCATCATAAGAAGAAATCGAAATTTTTATTTAAAACAAAGGATTACACAAGGCAGTTACGGTATCCTTACATAGCCCCTTATCACACCAGCATAGGACCTAAGTGTAAGGTGTGCTAAGGTGAGAGAATCTGAGGGAGGCTCGGCTAACATCACACGAGTAGTAATTTCTATCAGTTTGAACTTCTCGCGAAGGCGATTCCGTTCTAACTTCACACGATGATGTTCGGCTTGGGTTTGGTCCAGAGAAAAGCCAAGTGGTGCTACCTCCTTCCCAAGTTCTGTTAGATGGGCTTCTATTGGTCCAAGACTACTGGGTGAGGCCATCGAATCTTCTTTCTATATTAATTAACCAAGATTACTTGTATTTAGAGACAATAATCAAAACGTTTAGTTTCCAGTGGTCATATTGACCAATGGTCATATAACAGTCAAAAACCCAACTGTCTCATTTTAATTATACTCATGTTATCAAATGAAACATTTTTCTTGAGTATAAAAAAAATAACACACAAAATTAGGAAACAAGATTTATTCAAAATTTCGGGTCATTACAACCATCCTCGGTAACTAGAAAACTGTACTGTTCCGATTCTCTAACCTCTCTTGTACTCCTACATAGTACTTGTGTCTCTGGAATAAATTCTTCTTCCATGGGGCTTTATGGAATCTGTTCATGTACCCACTCTTATGTAACTTGAGCCTCGACTTCATTGAAGTCTATATTTCTCCCACTATCACTTTTGGAGATATTCTCCCTCTCAAGGAATATGACATGTCTTGCCACTATAACCTTTTTTTTCTGAAGGGTTGTATAGGTAATATCCCCTTGTTTCCTTGGGGTATCCTATAAAGGTACAATTGGTGCCTCAGGGTGCGAGTTTTCTACCTGAAGAGGCCTTAACAAATGCTTCGCTACCCCACACATGTAAATTAGATAACATGGCTTTTCTTCCACTCCAGAACTCATATGGAATACCATTTATCGATTTAGTTGGTACTTGGTTTAGTATGTGTGTCGTTTTTTGTAATTCATACCTCCAAAAGGATAATGGAAGACTTTCATGACTCATCATTTATCTCACCATGTCCAACAAAGTGTGGTTCCTCCTTTCGCTTACACCATTACATTGAGGTCTGTAAGGAGTGAGTTGGGATAGGATCCCGAACTCTCGTAAATAATCAATGAAGTCCTGATTAATATATTCCCCACCTCAGTCTGAGAAAAGTTTCTTAATCTTATTACCAAGATGGTTTTCAACTTCATTATTGTATTCCTTGAACTTATCAAAGGAATCTGACTTATACCTCATTAAGTAGATATATCCATATCTACTAAAATCATCAGTAAAAGTTATGAAGTATGAGTACCTACCAATTGCTTCAACTGGAAATGGACCACATACATCAGTATGAACCAATTCAAGAATCTATTTATCCCTTTCACCTTTCCCACCAAATGGTGATTTGTTCATTTTTCCTTGTAAACATGCATGACATATGCCAAGTGGTTTTAGTTCAAAAGAATCTTAATATCCATCTTAATGTAACTTTTTCAAGTGTTTCCCGTTTAGGTGATGCCAAAGTTGGGTGTGGTATGAGTCATGTGAAGTATATTTGTCATCTATTTCCATTACACAGATTGTGTAATCTAACACATAAATACCGTTGTATAAATGTGCCCTACCAAAACAAATGTTGTCTTTATAAAAGAAGCAACATTCATTTCCAAACTTGAAAACAAATCCATCTATATCTAGTCTGGATACAGAAATTGTAACATTCCAAGTAAGTAATGAATAATAGATATTTTTATCTATGTCTACTAATGAATTAGATAGTGTTTTAGAGGCTTAAAATGAGAATAAATCCAATCTTAAGTATGGAATAAACTAATATTTTTAAAAGATTGTTTTACTGCCTTTTTTATGGAAAACCATTTTTAAATCTATATTTTGACAATTTTATAAGATATTTTTTTCAAAATAAACTTATTCTTTATGATTGGGACATCAAAATTTACTTTGTGTGAATTTTTGGTATTTTTCCGACAATGTTCATTTTTTAATGAATAGTGAAAAATACTGCATTTTACATCAAAACTGCTTTTTAATATAATTTAATTATATGGTTAGATTATATTTTTTATTGGTTTCAAAGTGTACATAGAATATATTTTTACCATTTAATCCAATAGTGGTCTTTGGAATTAATTTCACTTTGAAATTGGATTTAAACTAGTGTCAAACTTTTGATACTTATTGTTTCATAAAAACACGCTATTTGTCATGACAACGGGAATTAATTATTAAATTAATTAATTTAACTTATATTATTTGAATTTTTTAAAATAGACTTCATTTTTTAATTTGGAATATCAAATATATCTTTGGGTGAAGTTTTGGTATTTTTCTGAAAAACTTCAATTTTTGATGAATAGTGAAACCACTAAGTGGTAGTTAAAGAAACTGATTTTTCATTTAAATGAAACTTTGCCACTTCTGTGATTTTATTTTAAAAAATCCTATATACATGGTTGTCATTAATAAGTAAAATTTGGTTCAATGAGATTAAAATAATTTTTTGGTGAATAGTAACTTTTAAGTTCTTAATCGCGATTAGAGGTAATTAGTGTAATTTAAGGTAAGAATAATGTTTTAATAATATAAAATGACCTAGACACATGTTCTACCCTTATTGTATGTGTCATGTCCGAAAAATAAAATCCATGGGTCAACTTGGAGACCCCATGGAGCCACTTTGGAAGGAAAATTACATTAATATCTTTTAATTTAATGTTAAAGTAAAAATGTAACAAACATAAGTTATTTTACTAAAACAATTTTTACATGGGGTTATACAAGTCAGATTTTTTACTATAAATATTCATTGGAAAGATAAAAAGATTTCCTACATCATAGTATTTTTTTATAATTTTTAGACATTAAATAAATTAAATTATTTATGAAATAATGATGATTCATCGATTACCTCATTATTTAACGATTTAAATAAAATGAAAAGATAATGTAAAATCTAAGACCCACACTTGTCAAAAACCTATTGTATGAGTATATTTAGAACCCTTATCACCTTATCCTCAAAATACATCAATGTGGGACCTTTAAAATCCGAAACTCATTTGAAAATAAAGTAACCTTTTATACCTTTCCAAGAGTGCCCCTCCTCTCCTCTTATAAAAGGCCACCACCTCTAGCTCCTTACCCACACTTACAAAGACTTTGGATCAGACAACCCCTGACCATTTTGTCTCTCCATATCCCTATATAACTCTTAGAAGTCTCACTTTGGGCAGAAGTCTTCCCAAGTAAGCCTTTGAGCTCAAATCAAAAAGAGTTACCCGATTTAAAGGTAGTGTCTTCTATTGTGTTCTTATGTTTTATTTTGCTTCTCCAACCCCCTAAACTCTCTTTATTCATTTCTTTTGTAACAACACCAGTATCTTACATATACTAGGATGTTTTTTATAAGAATCATTCGAGCTACACTTACACACACCTACATCTAATGGCTAAAGAACATACTGTTTCAGTGGATGGCGAATTTCTGCCTCACAAAATGATGATTGTTCAACACTCATATAACACCTCCAAAGGTGGCCATTAAGATGTAACTATATTTATATATGATATATAATATGTTTATGTTTTACTTAATCTTCTGTATTTTTCATTTATGGCATACCTTTATGGTTTCCATTATGGGTAAACGCGATATCTTCATTTTAGGAAGTGCGGACTACCGCCCCCTCAAAGTGATTTGATTCGTTAATGCCATATGTGGGACATATAAAGGATGTAATTAATGATTTTATATATGATATTATACTGGAATTATAATATACCATTATATCATTATGATTCCATTTCATAAAATACGAAATAGAAATGAAAGTAGCGTTCATGCGTACGTACGGCTTACCGTCTCCATGAACGGTGCATTTCATTTCTTACCTCTAATCATTATGTAATATTATAAATGCATGTATATACTGGATATATATGATATATATGATATCTATATCATTATTATAACTCTGTATATAATGGATACATGAACAACTTGTAATTATAAAGATTTTATTTTTGACTCAAGTACCAATGATCGTTAAAACGACCATTAATAACTTAAATAATTACATAGTGTTCATGAAATGGTAATAAGTGATATAAAAGGAATAATGAACTTGAAAAGGGTTCTTAATCAAGTATAAATTAACTCAAGTTTATTATTTAGGAGGTTAAAGAACGATCGAGTCAAGTTGGACCCGAGGTATGGGACTTCGTCTCAATCTCCTTTCATTGAGGCATATTTTGTTTTATACACAACCTTATTTTATACGGTGTATAAACCCCTTTGAATTTTATGTTTATTCAAAAGGAATATTTTTTATACGAAGCCTTTACTAAATGACAAAAGGTAATGTTTTTGTCCTACGTATGCGGTGACAATGACTTCTCCGCCGCCGTGACAATTATTTAAGTTTCGGCTTCCTCTACAAGTCATACCTCCTTTTTAAAAGAAAATTAAATACCATGTTTTACTTTTCTTTTATTTTGGTATTGAAAATGGTTTTCATAATGTTTTTATATCAATGTGTTGTATAGATATCTTGTGATTGAAAGGTGGAAATTTTATGTTTCCTTTATGCATGTTTTATGTGATACGATTATATTGTGGTTCTTGGGAATTATTATGAAGACGGGTGGTTCCGTGATAAACTAAGGGCGGGTGAGCCCGATATAGATCTCCAATGCATTGGGTAACGCGAAGGAGTTAAACCTTAAGGTTTCTCCGAAGAGATTTATGGAATATATTGTGATAGGTATTCCAAACGTAACCAAGAGGGTTACTCCCTATGTAAGAATGTTATGAATGCCTCAAGTTACCTTTATGTCATATGATTTCTATGATTTATTCATGATTTGATGAGTTATGTTAAAGTTCTTATGTTTTATGAGTAGATTTTTATTTCATTGATTCTTATGTATACATGTACTCATGTTTCCTTTCCATATTTTTATATCCCTTACTAAGCTTTTTATGCTCATCCCAAGTTTTTGAAATGTTTTTCATAGGTCAAGGGAAAGGTACATGATATGATGATAGTGTCAAGGAAGTGTCAAGAAAGAATCCATGTTTTATTTTAAATATGTTTTCATTGATGGGAAAAATGAATACTATCTTTATGTAACCACTTTGTTTAAATGTGGAATGCAATGCAAGTTTTATGATCTAATTCTCTAAAACTCTAAACCTGAAAAGATCCTCAATGTGTAATCTTGTAATAACTCAAGATTAAGTAAAGTTTAAGGCTGGGGTCTTATAGTTGGTATCAAAGGTCGGTTTAGATAACTTTAGGAGTTAGAATTCTATTAAATGATTATCCAAAAAAATTATGGTCAAATTGAAATGATATAGCATTTGAAGATTACCATGTTTCTTCATCTAAGACATGTTTGTTTAGAATGGTTTTCCGCATAGGAAATAGGGAATTAGTGCTAGGAAGGCATACAGAAGGAAATAACCTTCCGAATCAGCATCCTGAGATGGTCGGAATTGGAACTGAACAGTTTGTTGTAGTAATGGCGCAGTTGACTCAAGTGATAAATGGTGGTGGTATCCATGCACGAGATTAGCCAGATCAACCAGAGAGGAATATGTCAGTGGTGGAACATTTCATGAGGCAACATCCCCCATCATTCAGAGGATCATCTGACCCTGTGCTAGCTGAACGGTGGATTAAAGTACTGGATAAGATTTTCGATGTCATGGGGTGTTCAGACAATCAAAAGGTCAGTATTTCTATTTACCATTTGGAGGGTGAAGCAGATCAGTGGTGGTCGATGGTTAAAAATATCAGGGACGCTGATGAGATTGATGCTCTCGACTGGGATGAATTTAAAGGTATGTTTCTTGAGAAGTATTTTCCTAAGGCTGTTTAACTTAGGATGGAAAAGCAATTCTTGGAATTGAGGCAAGAGGTAGACTCAGTGGCTGCCTATGAAGAAAGGTTCACTCGATTGGCAAGGTATGCTCCAAATTTTATCTGAGACCTTGATAGTAAAATCAATCGTTTTTACTCAGGATTAAAGCCAAAATATCGAAGGGATTTAGCTTCTCGTGATTTAAAAAGTTATGAAAAGCTTTTTCGATGTGCTGAGAAGGTGGAAATGGAGTTTTTCGATGATCAAGTGTTCTATAACAACCAACAGAAGAGGAGACCGAGGTGGCAGGAGAAAGGAAAGAATTCTTCAAAAAAGTCTGATGGTAAGAAAACTAAGTTTTCAGTTTGTGATAAATGTGGTAAAAGGCATGCTGGGGAATGTCTTCTGAATTCTGGAAAGTGCTACTGATGTGGTAAGAAGGGACATAAGGCTCGTGATTGTACTGAAAAATATCAAGGTGAAGGTAAGACCAAATTTGATTTACAGTTAGTGAAATGTTTTAAGTGCAATGAGATGGGTCACTATGCAAATGAGTGTCTGACAAAGAGCTCGAGTGATGGGAAGCAGTTAGACTACAAGCAGAAAGGGGTGGTGAAATCCTTTGCAACTACTTCAGCAGATTTCGGGCCATCAAATGAAGTTGTATCAGGTACTTTTTTTGTTTTTTCAGATTATTCTAGTGTGTTGTTTGATTCGGGGTCTACACATTCTTTCATCTCTGAAAACTTTTCTAGTAAAATGGGAATACCATCTCAAGAAATGACTCCTGAACTTGTGGTAAAAACACCTGGGGGAAATTTTGAGGAAAAAATAATTTATAAGAATCTTCCTATCCTTATCTGTGGAAAGAACCTACTTGAAAACCTTATTGTTTTACCTCTAGTGGAGTTTGATGTTATCCTGGGTATAGATTGGCTCTCTATTTACCATGCTAAGATTGACTGTAGAGCTAAAGAAGTTTATTTTCAGAAATACTTTCAGTTTGTGTACAAGAATGAACCCTTACTGTTGATAACTTATCAAGAGGCTGAGAAACTTGTAAAAGATGGAAATTAATGTTACCTTGCACACATCGTTGAAAACAATGGAACTATTCAAATTAATGATGTGCTAGTGGTAAATGAGTATCCTGATGTTTTTCCTGATGAGTTGCCTGGAATAATACCAGATCGGAAAGTTGAGTTTACTGTTGACTTAATTCCTGATTCTAAGACAATTTCAAAACCCCCTTATCGAATGGCTCAAATTGAACTTTTAGAGTTGAAGGAGCAATTGCAAGATTTATTAGAGAAAGTTTTCATTCGACCTAGAACATCATCATGGGGTGCTCCTGTTTTATTTGTTAAAAAGAAATATGGTTCAATGAGACTTTGCATTGATTATAGATCCTTGAATAACATCACCGTTAAGAAAAAATATACTTTGCCTCATATCTATGATTTGTTTGATCAGCTGGAGGGAGCTCAGTATTTTTCAAATATTGACTTGAGATCGGGATACCATCAGCTGAAGATAAAGGAAGAAGACGTTCTGAAGACTATGTTTCTTACAAGATATGGCCATCATGAATTTGTTGTAATGGCTTTTGGGATAACCAATTCACCTGCTGTATTCATGGACTTAATGAATAGAATTTTCCATGAGTTCTTGGATAAGTTTGTGGTGGTTTTAATTGATGATATTTTTGTGTTTTCTAAAAGTAAAGAGGAGCATGAAAGACATTTAAGGGTTATTTTTCAAACCTTAAAAGAAAAGAAATTGTATGGGAAATTCAGCAAGTGTGAGTTTTGGTTGCAACAAATTTCTTTCCTTGGTCACATTGTTTCTAAAGATGGGATAATTGTTGATCCTACAAAAACAAAGGTTGTTGAAGAATGGCCAAGACCCACAAATGTAACTGAGATTCGTAGCTTCCTTGGTTTGGCAGGCTATTACCGAAGGTTTGTTAGAAATTTTTCACGGTTATCTAGTCTAATGACGAAGCTAACTCGGAAGGGTGTTAAGTTTATCTGGACAAAAGAATGTGATGATTGTTTTCAGGGACTGAAAAGAAGATTGGTGAATGCTCCAGTTTTGGCACTACCTTCCAGGAATGGGTAGTTTGTTATCTACAGTGATGCTTCATTAAAAGGACTTGGTTGTGTCCTTATGCAGAATGATCAGGTAATTGCTTATGATTCATAATAGTAGAAAACTCATGAGGTAAATTACCCTACACATGATTTGGAATTAGCTGCTGTAGTTTTCGCTCTAAAAATTTGGAGGCATCATTTGTATGGAGTAAAGTGTGAAATATATACCGATAACAAAATTTTAAAGTATATATTCACTCAGAAAGAATTGAACATGAGATAGAGGGTATGTCTAGAATTAATCAAGGATTATGATTGTACAATTCATTACCACCCGGGAAAAGCAAATAAAGTGGTTGATGCTTTGAGTCGAAAAAGTAATGCTTCATTAACAATGTTGTGTTTGGAACTTGATCCTTTGGTTAAGGATTTGATGAACTTTAGAATAGAAGTTTTTGGTGCAGGATGTTCTTCTGTTTTGTTTCAGGTATCAGTGAAATCTTCTCTATCAGACAGAATCAAGCTAGAATAGAAGCAAGACAGTGAGTTGCAGAAAAAGGTAGAGCTGGTTCAGAAGGGTAAGTTGCTTGAATTCATCATTGATAATGATTGTGTTAGGATATTTGGGAAGAGATTGTGTGTGCCTTGTGATTCAAAGTTGAAGAGAGATTTGTTATTAGAAGCTCATAATTCTCCGTTTTCAGTTCATCCTGGCAGTACTAAGATGTACAGAGATCTGCGGGAGTATTACTGGTGGGATGGAATGAAAAGAGATATTGCTGATTTTATAGTGAAGTGTGTGACTTGTCAAAAGGTTAAAGCAGAGCGGAAGTTACCAAAAGGGATGCTATAGCCTTTACCAGTACCAGAATGGAAATGGAAGAATATGTCCATGGACTTCGTTGTGGGATTACCGAAGACACCTCGAGGTAATAATGCAATCTGAGTTATTGTTGATCGCTTGACTAAATCTGCTCATTTCCTTGCTATACGAGATACTTTTTCCCTAGATCAACTTTCCCGTTTGTACCTTAAAGAGATAGTCAGGTTGCATAGAGTTCCTCTCTCCATTGTATCTGATCGTGATCCCAGGTTTACTTCTAACTTTTGGAAAGGCCTTCAGAAGTCGTTGGGTACTGAATTAAATTTTAGTACAGCTTTTTATCCTCAATCAGATGGGCAGTCAGAACGAACAATTCAGACTTTGGAATATATGCTACGTGCTTGTTCGATGGATTATCAGGGAAGTTGGGACCAACATCTTTCTTTGGTTGATTTTTCTTATAATAACAGTTTTCATTCCAGTATACAGATGGAACCATTTGAGGCATTATATGGGAAGCGGTATCGAACTCCAGCTTTCTGGGATGAAGTGGGTGAAAGGAAGCTGATGGGACCAGAATTGGTAGAAGAGTTGGCAGAAAAAGTTCAGCTGATACAGAAACACATGAGAAGAGCTCAGAGAAGGCAGAAGAGTTATGCGGATAACCGGAGGAAGGATCTATCTTTTGAGGTAGGTGATCATGTTTTTATCAAAGTATCACCATGGAAAAGTGTGATGCGATTTGGTAAGAAAGGAAAGATGAGTCAAAGGTTCATTGGACCATATGAAATTCTGTAGAGAGTTGGATCAGTTTCATACCGGGTGGATTTACCTCCGAGTTTATCTTAGGTACACAATTTTTTTCATGTTTCGATGCTGAGAAAGTACATGCCAGATCCATCTCATATTTTGAGTCCAGAGGTAGTTCAGCTAGAAGAGAACCTATCTTATGAGGAACAACCGGTCTAGATTCTTGACCACAGGGAGCAAGTGTTACGGAATAAGGTGATTCATTAGGTAAAGATTTTGTGGAAAAACCACATGATTGAAGTGGCAACATGGGAATCTGAAAATGCAATGAGGGATAAATACGCCCACTTATTCGATAAGTAAATAAATTGTGGGGACGCAATTTTCTAAAGGGGGGAAGGATGTAACATCCCAAGTAAGTAATGCATAATAGACATTTTTATCTATGTCTACTAATGAATTATATAGTGTTTTAGAGGCTTAAAATGAGAATAAATCCAATCTTAAGCATGGAATATACTAATATTTTTAAAAGATTGTTTTACTGCCTTTTTGATGGAAAACCATTTTTAAATCTATCTTTTGACAATTTTATAAGCTATTTTTGTCAAAATAAACTTATTCTTTAAGAATGGGACATCAAAATTTACTTTTTGTGAATTTTTGGTATTTTTCCGACAATGTTCATTTTTTTAATGAATAGTGAAAAATACTGCATTTTACATCAAAACTACTTTTTCATATAATTTAATTATATGGTTAGATTATATTTTTAATTGGTTTTAAAGTTTACATAGAATATATTTTTACCATTTAATCCAATAGTGGTCGTTGGAATTAATTTCACTTTGAAATTGGACTTAAACTAGTGTCAATCTTTTGATACTTATTGTTTCATAAAAACACGCTATTTGTCATGACAGCGGGAATTAATTATTAAATTAATTAATGTAACTTATATGATTTTAATTTTTTAAAATATACATCATTTTTGAATTCGGAATATCAAATATAGCTTAGGGTGAAGTTTTGGTATTTTTTTGAAAAACTTCAATTTTTGATGAATAGTGAAACCACTAAGTGGTAGTTAAAGAAACTGATTTTTCGTTTAAATGAAACTCTGCCACTTCTGTGATTTGATTTTCAAAAATCCTAAATACATGGTTGTCATTAATAAGTAAAATGCGGTTCAATGAGATTAAAATAATTTTTTGGTGAATAGTAACTTTTAAGTTCTTAATCGCGATTAGAGGTAATTAGTGTAATTTAAGATAAGAATAATGTTTTAATAATATAAAATGACCTATACACATGTCCTACTCTTATTGGATGTGTCATGTCCGACCAAAAAAATACATGGGTCAACTTGGGGACCCCATGGAGCCACTTTGGAAGGAAAATTACATTAATATCATTTAATTTAATGTTAAAGTAAAAATGTCACAAACATGAGTTATTTTACTAAAACAATTTTTCCATGGGGTTATACAAGTCAGATTTTTTACTATAAATAGTCATTGGAAAGATAAAAAGATTTTCTACATCATAGTATTTTTTTTATAATTTTTATACATCAAATAAATTAAATTATTTATGACATCATGATGATGCATCGATTACCTCATTATTTAACGATTTAAATAAAATGAAAAGATAATGTTAAATATAAGAACTAAACTTGTCAAAAACCTATTGGATGAGTATATTTAAAACCCTTATCACCTTATCCTAGAAATACATCAATGTGGGACCTTTAAAATCTGAAACTCATTTGAAAATAAAGCAACCTTTTATACCTTTCCAAGAGTGCCCCTCCTCTCCTCTTATAAAAGGCCCCCACCTCTACCTCCTTACCCACACTTAAAAAGCCTTTGGCTCGGCCAAAACCTGACCATTTTGTCTCTACACATCCCTCTCTGACTCTTAGAAGCCTCACTTTGGTCAGAAGTCTTCCCAAGGAAGCCTTTGAGCTCAAATCAAAAAGAGTTACCCGATTTAAAGGTAGTGTCTTCTCTTGTGTTCTTATGTTTTATTTCGCTTCTCCAACCCCCTAAACTCTCTTTATTCATTTCTTTTGTAAAAACACCAGTATATTCCATATACTATGACGTTGTTATAAGAAGTATTCGATCTACACTTACACACACCTACATCTAATGGCTAAAGAACATACTGTTTCTGTGGATGGCGAATTTCTGCCTCACGAAACGATGATTGTTCAACACTCATATAACACCTTCATAGGTGGCCATTAAGATGTAACTATATTTATATATGATATATAATATGTTTATGTTTTACTTAATCTTCTGTATTTTTCATTTATGGAATACCTTTATGGTTTCTATTATGGGTAAACACGATATCTTCATTTTAGGAAGTGCGGACTACCGCCCCCTCAAAGTGATTTGATTCGTTAATGCCATATGTGGGACGTATAAAGGATGTAATTAATGATTTTATATATGATATTATACTAGAATTATAATATACCATTATATAATTATAATTCCATTTCATAAAATACGAAATAGAAATGAAAGTAGCATTCATGCGTACGTACGGCTTACCGTCTCCATGAACGGTGCATTTCATTTCTTACCTCTAAACGTTATGTAATATTATAAATGCATGTATATACTGGATATATATGATATATATGATATCTACATCATGAGTATAACTCTCGATATAATGGATACATAAAAAACTTGTAATTATAAAGAGTTCATTTTTGACTCAAGTACTAATGATCGTTAAAACGGCCGTTAATAACTTAAATAATTACATAGTGTTCATGACATGGTAATAAGTGATATAAAAGGAATAATGAACTTGAAAAATGTTCTTAAGCAAGTAGAAATTAACTGAAGTTTATTATTCAGGAGGTTAAAGAACGATCGAGTCAAGTCGGACCCGAGGTATGGGACTTCGTCTCAATCTCCTTTCATTGAGGCATATTTTGTTTTATACACAACCTTCTTTTATACGGTGTATAAACCCCTTTGACTTTTATGTTTATTCAAAAGGAATCTTTTTTATATGAAGCGTTTACTAAATGAAAAAAGGGAATGTTTTTGTCGTACGTATGCGGCGACAACGACTTCTCTGCTGCCGTGACCATTATTTCAGTTTCGGCTTCCTCTACAATCCATACCTTCTTTTTAAAAGAAAATTAAATACCATGTTTTACTTTTCTTTTATTTTGGTATTGAAAATGGTTTTCATAATGTTTTTATATCAATGTGTTATATAGATATCTTGTGATTGAAAGGTGGAAATTTTATGTTTCCTTTATGCATGTTTTATGTGATACGATTATGTTGTGGTTCTTGGGCATTATTATAAAGGCGGGTGGTTCCGTGATAAACTAAGGGCAGTTGAGCCTGATATAGCTCTCCAATGCATTGGGTAACGCGAAGGAGTTAAACATTAAGGTTTCTCTGAAGATATTTAGGGAATATACTGTGATGGGTATTCCAAACGTAACCAAGAGGGTTACTCCCTACGTAAGAATGTTATGAATGCCTCAAGTTACCTTTATGTCTTATGATTTATATGATTTATTAATGATTTGATGAGGTATGTTAAAGTGCTTATGTTTTAGGAGTAGATTATGATTTCATTGATTCTTATGTATACATGTACTCATGTTTCCTTTCCATATTTTTATATCCCTTACTGAGCTTTTTATGCTCATCCCAAGTTTTTGAAATGTTTTTCACAGGTCAAGGGAAAGGTACATGATATGATGATAGTGTCAAGGAAGTGTTAAGAAAGAATCCATGTTTTATTTTAAATATGTTTTCGTTGATGGGAAAAATGAATACTATCTTTATGTAACCACTTTTTTTAAATGTGGAATATAATTCAAGTTTTATGATCTAATTCTCTAAAAATCTAAACCTGAAAAGATCCTCAATGTGTAATCTTTTAATAACTCAAGATTAAGTAAGGTTTAAGGTTGGGGCCTTATAGTTGGTATCAAAGGTCGTTTTAGATAACTTTAGGAGTTAGAATTCTATTAAATGATTATCCAAAAAAAATTATGGTCAAATTGAAATGATATAGCATTTGAATATTACCATGTTGCTTCATCTAAGACATGTTTGTTTAGAATTTTTTTCCGCAGAGGAAACATGGAAGCAGTTATAGGAAGGCATACAGAAGGAAATAACCTTCCGAATCAGCATCCTAAGATGGTCAGAATTGGAACTTAACAGTTTGTTTCAGTAATGGTGCAGTTGACTCAAGCAATAAATGGTGGTGGTATCCATGCACGAGATCAGCCAGATCAACCACAGAGGAATATGTCAGTGGTGGAACATTTCATGAGGTAACATCCCCCATCATTCAGAGGATCATCTGACCCTGTGCTAGCTGAAGGGTGGATTAAAGTACTGGAGAAGATTTTCGATGTCATGGGGTGTTCATACAATCAAAAGGTTAGTTTTGCTATTTACCATTTTGAGGGTGAAGCAGATCAGTGGTGGTCGATGGTTAAAAATATCAGGGACGCTGATGAGATTGATGCTCTCGACTGGGATGAATTTAAAGGTATGTTTCTTGAGAAGTATTTTCCTAAGGCTGTTCAACTTAGGATGGAAAAGAAATTCTTGGAATTGAGGCAAGAGGAAGACTCAGTGGCTGCCTATGAAGAAAGGTTCACTCGATTGGCAAGGTATGCTCCAAATTTTATCTGAGAACTTGATAGTAAAATCAATCGTTTTTACTCAGGATTAAAGCCAAAATATCGAAGGGCTTTAGATTCTCGTGATTTCAAAAGTTATGAAAAGCTTGTTCGAGGTGCTGAGAAGGTGGAAATGGATTTTGTCGATGATCAAGTGTTCTATAACAACCAACAGAAGAAGAGATCGAGGGGGAAGGAGAAAGGAAATAATTCTTCAAAAAAGTATGATGGTAAGAAAACTAAGTTTCCAGTTTGTGATAAAATTGGTAAAAGGCATGCTGGGGAATGTCTTCTGAATTCTGGAAAGTGCTACTGGTGTGGTAAGATGGGACATAAGACTCATTATTTCACTGAAAAAGATCAAGGTTAAGGTAAGACCAAATTTGATTTACAGTTAGTGAAATGTTTTAAGTGCAATGAGATGGGTCACTATGAAAATGAGTGTCCGACAAAGAGCTCGAGTGATGGGAAGCAGTTAGACTACAAGGAGAAAGGGGTGGTGAAATCCTTTGCAACTACTTCAGCAGATGTCGGGCCATCAAATGAAGTTGTATCAGGTACTTTGTTTTTTTTCAGATTATGTCAGTGTGTTGTTTGATTCAGGGTCTACACATTCTTTCATCTCTGAAAACTTTTCTAGTAAAATGGGAATACCATATCAAGAAATGACTCATGAACTTTTGGTAAAAACACATGGAGGAAATGTTGAGGCAAAAAGAATTTATAAGAATCTTCCTATCCTTATCTGTGGAAAGAACCTACTTGCAAACCTTATTGTTTTACCTCTAGTAGAGTTTGATGTTATCTTGGGTATGGATTGGCTCTCTATTTACCATGCTAAGATTGACTGTAGATCTAAACAAGTTTCTTTTCAGAAAGACTTTCAGTTTGTGTACAAGAATGAACCCTTACTGTTGATAACTTATCAAGAGGCTGAGAAACTTGTAAAAGATGGAAATGAATGTTACCTTGCACACGTCGTTGAAAACAATGGAACTATTCAGATTAATGATGTGTCAGTGGTAAATGAGTATCCTGATGTTTTTTTTGATGAGTTTCCTGGAATAATACCAGATCGGGAAGTTGAGTTTACTGTTGACTTAATTCCTGATGCTAAGCCAATTTCAAAACCCCCTTATTGAATGGCTCAAATTGAACTTTTAGAGTTGAAGGAGCAATTGCAAGATTTATTAGAGAAAGTTTTCATTCGACCTAGCACATCATCATGGGGTGCTCCTGTTTTATTTGTTAAAAATAAAGATGGTTCAATGAGACTTTTCATTGATTATAGAGCCCTGAATAACATCACTATTAAGAACAAATATCCTTTGCCTCATATCGATGATTTGTTTGATCAGCTCCTGGGAGCTCAGTATTTTTCAAAGATTGACTTGAGATCGGGGTACCATCAGCTGAAGGTAAAGGAAGCAGACATTCCGAAGACTGTGTTTCGTACAAGATATGGCCATTGTGAATTTGTAGTAATGGCTTTTGGGCTAACCAATGCACCTGCTGTATTCATGGACTTAATGAATAGAATTTTCCATGAGTTCTTGGATAAGTTTGTGGTGGTTTTCATTGATGATATTTTGGTGTTTTCTAAAAGTAAAGAGGAGCATGAAAGACATTTAAGGGTTATTTTGCAACCCTTAAAAGAAAAGAAATTGTATGGGAAATTCAGAAAGTGTGAGTTTTTGGTTGCAACAAATTTCTTTCCTTGTTCACATTGTTTCTAAAGATGGGATAACTGTTGATCCTACAAAAACAAAGGTTGTTGAAGAATGGCCAAGACCCACAAATGTAACTGAGATTCGTAGCTTCCTTGGTTTGGCAGGCTATTACCGAAGGTTTGTTAGAAATTTTTCACGGTTATCTAGTCTAATGACGAAGCTAACTTGGAAGGGTGTTAAGTTTATATGGACAAAAGAATGTGATGATTGTTTTCAGGGACTGAAAAGAAGATTGGTGAATGCTCCAGTTTTGGCACTACCTTCCAGGAATGGGGAGTTTGTTATCTACAGTGATGCTTCATTGAAAGGACTTGGTTGTGTCCTTATACAGAATGATCAGGTAATTGCTTATGCTTCATGACAGTTGAAAACTCATGAGGTAAATTACCCTACACATGATTTGGAATTAGCTGTTGTAGTTTTCACTCTAAAAATTTGGAGGCATCATTTGTATGGAGTAAAGTGTGAAATATATACCGATCACAAAAGTTTAAAGTATATATTCACTCAGAAAGAATTGAACATGGGACAGAGGGTATGGCTAGAATTAATCAAGGATTATGATTTTAGAATTCATTACCATCCAGGAAAAGCAAATAAAGTGGGTGATGCTTTGAGTCGAAAAATTAATGCTTCATTAACAATGTTGTGTTTGGAACATGATCCTTTGGTTAAGGATTTGATGAAATTTAGAATAGAAGTTTTTGGTGCAGGATGTTCTTCTTTTTTGTTTCAGGTATCAGTGAAATATTCTCTATCAGACAGAATCAAGCAAGAATAGAAGCAAGACAGTGAGTTGCAGAAAAAGGTTGAGCTGGTTCAGAAGGGTAAGTTGCCTGAATTCATCATTGATAATGATTGTGTTTGGAGATTTGGGAAGAGATTGTGTGTGCCTTGTGATTCACAGTTGAAGAGAGATTTGTTATGTGAAGCTCATAATTCTCTGTTTTCAGTTCATCATGGCAGTACTAAGATGTACAGAGATCTGCGGGAGTATTACTGGTGGGATGGAATGAAAAGAGATATTGTTGATTTTACAGTGAAGTGTTTGACTTGTCAACAGGTTAAAGCAGAGTGGCAGTTACTGAAAGGGATGCTACAGCCTTTACCAGTACCAGAATGGAAATGGGAGAATATGTCCATGGACTTCGTTGTGGGATTGCCGAAGACACCTCAAGGTAATAATGCAATCTGGGTTATTGTTGATCATTTGACTAAATCTGCTCATTTCCTTTCTATACGAGATACTTTTTCCGTAGATCAACTTTCCCGTTTGTACCTTAAAGAGATAGTGAGGTTTCATAGAGTTCCTCTCTCCATTGTATCTGATCGTGATCCCAGGTTTACTTCTAACTTTTGGAAAGGCCTTCAGAAGTCGTTGGGTACTGAATTAAATTTTAGTACAGATTTTAATCCTCAATCAGATGGGCAGTTAGAACGAACAATTCATACTTTGGAAGATATGCCACGTGCTTGTTCGATGGATTATCAGGGAAGTTGGGACCAACATCTTTCTTTGGTTGAGTTTTCTTATAATAACAGTTTTCATTCCAGTATACAGATGGCACCATTTGAGGCATTATATGGGAAGCAGTGTCGAACTCCAGCTTTCTGGGATGAAGTGGGTGAAAGGAAGCTGATAGGACCAGAATTAGTAGAAGAGTTGGCAGAAAAAGTTCAGCTGATACAGAAACACATGAGAACAGCTCAGAGCAGGCAGAAGAGTTATGCGGATAACTGGAGAAAGGATCTATCTTTTGAGGTAGGTGATCATGTTTTTCTCAAAGTATCATCATGGAAAAGTGTGATGTGATTTGGTAAGAAAGGAAAGATGATTCCAAGGTTCATTGGACCATATGAAATTCTGGAGAGAGTTGGATCAGTTTCATACCGAGTGGCTTTACCTCCAAGTTTATCTCAGGTACACAATTTTTTTCATGTTTCGATGCTGAGAAAGTACATGCCAGATCCATCTCATGTTTTGAGTCCAGAGGTAGTTCAGCTGGAAGAGAACCTATCTTATGAGGAAAAACCGGTCTAGATTCTTGACCACAGGGAGCAAGTGTTACGGAATAAGGTGATTCATTAGGTAAAGGTTTTGTGGAAAAACTACATGATTGAAGAGGCAACATTGGAATCTGAAAATGCAATGAGGGATAAATACCCCCACTTATTCGATAAGTAAATAAATTGTGGTGACGCAATTTTCTAAAGGGGGGAAGTATGTAACATCCCAAGTAAGTAATTAATAATAGATATTTTTATCTATGTCTACTAATGAATTAGATAGTATTTTAGAGGCTTAAAATGAGAATAAATCCAATCTTAAGCATGGAATACACTAATATTTTTAAAAGATTGTTTTACTGCCTTTTTGATGGAAAACCATTTTTAAATCTATCTTTTGACAATTTTATAAGCTCTGTTTGTCAAAATAAACTTATTATTTATTATTGGGACATAAAAATTTAATTTGTGTGAATTTTTGGTATTTTCCAACAATGTTCATTTTTTTTAATGAATAGTGAAAAATACTGCATTTTACATCAAAACTGATTTTTCATCTAATTTAATTATATGGTTAGATTATCTTTTTAATTGGTTTTAAATTTTACATAGAATATATTTTTACCATTTAATCCAATAGTGGTTGTTGGAATTAATTTCACTTTGAAATTGGACTTAAACTAGTGTCAATCTTTTGATACTTATTGTTTCATAAAAACACGCTATTTGTCATGACAGCGGGAATTAATTATTAAATTAATTAATGTAACTTATATGATTTGAATTTTGTAAAATAGACATCATTTTTTAATTCAGAATATCAAATATTGCTTCGGGTGAAGTTTTGGTATTTTTCTGAAAAACTTCAATTTTTGATGAATAGTGAAACCACTAAGTGGTAGTTAAAGAAACTGAATTTACATTTAAATGAAACTTTTCCACTTCTGTGATTTGATTTTCAAAAATCCGACATACATGGTTGTCATTAAGAAGTAAAATGCGGTTAAATGAGATTAAAATAATTTTTTTGTGAATAGTAACTTTTAAGTTCTTAATCGCGATTAGAGGTAATTAGTGTAATTTAAGGTAAGAATAATGTTTTAATAATATAAAATGACCTAGAAACATGTCCTACCCTTATTTTATGTGTCATGGCCGACCAAAAAAATCCATGGGTCAAATTGGGGACCCCATGGAGCCACTTTGGAAGGAAAATTACATTAATATCTTTTAATTTAATGTTAAAGTAAAAATGTCACAAACATGAGTTATTTTATTAAAACAATTTTTACATGGGGTTATACAAGTCATATTTTTTACTATAAATAGTCATTGGAAAGATAAAATAATTCCCTACATCATAGTATTTTTTTTTATAATTTTTAGACATTAAATAAATTAAATTATTTATGACATCATGATGATGCATCGATTACCTCATTATTTAACGATTTAAATAAAATGAAAAGATAATGTAAAATCTAAGACCTAAACTTGTCAAAAACCTATTGGATGAGTATATTTCAAACCATTATCACCTTATCCTCTAAATACATCAATGTGGGACCTTTAAAATCCGAAACTCATTTGAAAATAAAGTAACCTTTTATACCTTTCCAAGAGTGCCCCTCCTCTCCTCTTATAAAAGGCCCCCACCTCTACCTCATTAACCACACTTACAAAGCCTTTGGCTTGTCCAAAACCTGCCCATTTTGTCTCTAAACATCTCTCTATAACTCTTAGAATCCTCACTTTGGGCAGAAGTCTTCCCAAGGAAGCCTTTGAGCTCAAATCAAAAAGAGTTACCCGATTTAAAGGTAGTGTCTTCTCTTGTGTTCTTATGTTTTATTTCGCTTCTCCAACCCCCAAAACTCTCCTTATTCATTTCTTTTGTAACAACACCAGTATCTTCCATATACTAGGATGTTGTTATAAGAATTATTCGAGCTACACTTACACACACCTACATCTAATGACTAAAGAACATACTGTTTCCGTGGATGGCGAATTTCTGCCTCACGAAACGATGATTGTTCAACACTCATATAACACCTTCAAAGGTGGCCATTAAGATGTAACTATATTTATATATGATATATAATATGTTTATGATTTACTTAATCTTCTGTATTTTTCATTTATGCAATACCTTTATGGTTTCTATTATGGGTAAATGCGATATCTTCATTTTAGAAAGTGCGGACTACCGCCCCCTCAAAGTGATTTGATTCATTAATGCCATATATGGGACGTATAAAGGATGTAATTAATGATTTTATATATTATATTATACTGGAATTATAATATACCATTATATAATTATAATTCCATTTCATAAAATACGAAATAGAAATGAAAGTAGCGTTCATGCGTACGTATGGCTTACCGTCTCCATGAACGGTGCATTTCATTTCTTACCTCTAAACGTTATGTAATATTATAAATGCATGTATATACTGGATATATATGATATATATGATATCTACATCATGAGTATAACTCTGGATATAATGGATACATAAACAACTTGTAATTATAAAGAGTTTATTTTTGACTCAAGTTCCAATGATCGTTAAAACGGCCGTTAATAACTTAAATAATTACATAGTGTTCATGACATGGTAATAAGTGATATAAAAAGAATAATGAACTTGAAAAAGGTTCTTAATCAAGTAGAAATTAACTTAAGTTTATTATTCAGGAGGTTAAAGAACGATCGAGTCAAGTCGGACCCGAGGTATGGGACTTCGTCTCAATCTCCTTTCATTGAGGCATATTTTGTTTTATACACAACCTTCTTTTATACGGTGTATAAACCCCTTTGACTTTTAAGTTTATTCAAAAGGAATATTTTTTATACAAAGAGTTTACTAAATGAAAAAAGGGAATGTTTTTGTCGTACGTATTTGGCGACAACGACTTCTCCACCGCCGTGACCATTATTTGAGTTTCGGCTTCCTCTACAAGTCATACCTTCTTTTTAAAAGAAAATTAAATACCATGTTTTACTTTTCTTTTATTTTGGTATTGAAAATGGTTTTAATAATGTTTTTATATCAATGTGTTGTATTGATATCTTGTGATTGAAAGGTGTAAATGTTATCTTTCCTTTATGAATGCTTTATGTGATACGATTATGTTATGGTTCTTGGGTATTATTATGAAGACGGGTGGTTCCATGATAAACTAAGGGCTGGTGAGCCCGATATAGATCTCCAATGCATTGGTCAACGTGAAGGATTTAAACGTTAAGTTTTCTCCGAAGAGATTTAGGGAATATACTATGATGGGTATTCCAAACGTAACCAAGAGGGTTACTCCCTACGTAAGAATGTTATGAATGCCTCAAGTTACCTTTATGTCTTATGATTTCTATGATTTATTAATGATTTGATGAGGTATGTTAAAGTGCTTATGTTTTATGAGTAGAGTATGATTTCATTGATTCTTATGTATACATGTACTCATGTTTCCTTTCCATATTTTTATATCCCTTACTGAGCTTTTTATGCTCATCCCATGTTTTTGAAATGTTTTTCACAGGTCAAGGGAAAGGTACATGATATGATGATAGTGTCAAGGAAGTTTCAAGAAAGAATCCATGTTTTATTTTAAATATGTTTCTGTTGATGGGAAAAATTAATATTATCTTTATGTAACCACTTTGTTTAAATGTGGAATGTAATGAAAGTTTTATGATCTAATTCTCTAAAACTTTAAACCTGAAAAGATCCTCAATGTGTAATATTGTAATAACTCAAGATTACGTAAGGTTTAAGGCTGGGGCCTTATAAAAATTATGTTTTTTGGTTACATAAGGCACATAAAAACAACCCTTTAATGCCAAGATCATCCTAGTTGGCACGTGAGGTGGTAGTACCCAATAGCTTCAGTAGCAAGTCTGGCTCCGTTGACTGCTCATAGATCTACCTCCCCTCGATCAATCTTCTTGAATATACATAGTTCCTATATTTGGATACATATGTGAGCACCACAAGCTGTATCTAATACCCAATTTGTAGAAATATGTAGATTTAATTTGATAACAAATGCACTTGAAGCTTCCCCTTGCTTCTTAGGTTGGGTGCGGTTCTTCTTCCAGTAGCCCTTCTTGATACATGTGAAACAAACATCCTCTTTTTCCCTTGCCTCCCCTTTGATCTTCCTATTCTTGGAAGGTCGTGAAGAATCTTTGGGCTTAAATATCTTCGCTTTCCCTTTAATCTTATTCACCATAAGGAAAGAAGGATTTTTTAGCTTCATATCTCTGTCCACTTGGTGAATGAGGATAAGAAGATTAGATAGAGACTTCTCAATGTTTTTCATATTGAAATTGACAACAAAGTTAGATAATCTCTGAGGGAGTGATGCGAGAATGAGATCGGTGCCCAGTTCTTCAGGGATTTTAATCCCTAGAACCTTTAGGCGCTCAATGTAGCCAATGATCATGACTAAATGAGGCCCAGATGGGGCACCTTCTCAAAGCTTATTCTGAAATAGTGCCTTAGAGATATCAAACCATTATTGTCTTGCTCTCTCCTGGTAAATACCACAGAGGTTCTAGAGCATTCTATAAGCATCCATGTTTTCATGAGACTTCATGATCTCACTAGACATTGATGATAACATCAAACATTGAACATCGACCATGTAGTTCATATGTTTCTCATAGACCAGGAAATCCTCATCACTTGCCTCCTTGGTAGTCGGACCAGGTAATTCTAACTCCAGTAAGTAAGACTTTCGTTCATGGCATAGGATAACCCTAAGGCGTTTAAACCATTCCTGGAAGTTACTGCCGGTATGGATGTTGTCTTTATCTATAATTGATCGTGGGGATAGTGTGTTTGACGAGCTTGTCATTTTTATTCTACAATTAAAATAGCATATCATTAGTAGTTTCCTGATTAAATTTTATGATAAATAATATCACCTCCTCCAATGGCCCGAAGGCCTTCATTTTTTATTGATTTTTAATAATCCACCTTTCAAGGGGTGATGTGGAACCCTTACATGGCTTTTAGGTGTAAGTATTACATAGCATGTAGGCCTTAGAGGAATTCATTTTCCCATAGGCTTCAAACATTACATACAACCCAAACTAACTACATGGAACTGCTTCTCCCCAGCATCTTCATCATGAAATCAGTTATCCACCTTTGCATGGTTGTTCGACTAGGCATTCCCGTGCATGCACAGACTTAATAAATTTTATTAAGTCATCCAATATTTTATCAAGTCCCAATGGCCCTCACCATTGAACTTAGAATGTCCAGTTGCCATGACATTCTAGTGGAAAGGATCCATATTCCCCTTCGCATAACCCCAACAAGGGTTTTTCAAGCTATTAGAAGGTATTTAGGTAGGTAGGTCTTTTCCAACTGTAGGTTTGTAGCTCCTTGATTTGTTGAGTGGACTCCCTAATCCTGAAATCGTGACTTTGTATTTCCTAAACTCTTAGCTCCAATATTACACCAAATATATCAAGGGATACTTCTCTTGATGTAATATGGTTAAGTCAACCCGAAACCTTTCATAATGGATTCCTATATAAAAGTAAGTGTCCCAACAAGGGTTGGTCAAACGCATAGTTTTATTTAGTTTTTCCCTTAATCGAGTAACAGAATGCTTGGTCTGACTTAATATTTTATTTGAGGGATTTTTATCTCTTATACATGAATTGCTTATTATCACATTCTTATTAATATTAAGTGGAACTTACTTAAGTGATTAACTATGTCTTGATAATATTTACGCATAAGTCTAGTTTATTTTAGTTCCATCTTGCATGATTATTTAATTCATTAATTATGTGATTGTAACAGCACATCCATAATGATAAACCATGAAAATTACAGAAATAAAATAAAGTAAATGGCACGATCATGATCTTTTATAATGCTTAGTTTATCTAGAGGTTGATAAACTAACCCTGGCCTAGGGGATAAACACCTTGAACCTTTTGGGTTCATGTTTACAGCTTTCATTTGTCCACCTCTGTATCTCCTAGGATTGGTTTCTTCTCAGATCAAGCTTGAAATGACTCCACTAGCTTGGGATTTCCATCCATTACATATTCCCTTTTTTTAAATCACATGTAGGTGAGGGGTAAAATGGATTTTTACATAAAATAAACCTTGGGCACACAGGCCCTACATATTAATGAGGAGAAGGCTCGCATGCCAACAAATTTAATTCAAATAAATAAATTAAAAAGAAACCATCCATATACAAAGGTCTTGGTCTAGCTCATGTTCATCCATACATTCAACGATATTTACACATAAATAAAACTAGAATTCAATTCTTTAATCTTTATTGTTTAAGATAAATCATGCTCGAATCAATTAATTATCATCTTTAATTAATCAATCCTTTTATCTTAAATCCTTTTCTGAATTTCCTTGAGACTATCATCCATCATAATTTTAAACAAATAAATTTATTTAAAATTATATTTGTACGTAACTTGTACCTTGGAGGCAACGTGGTGAATTCCTATTCATAACTACCCAATGAGTAGAAATTAACATTATAGAGATGTTAAATTAAACACATATATATAAAACGCCTATCACGTGTTGTGCCTCAGCTTTATGCCCGCATGATGGTATACGTATCAAGTTTTTGTATAATATAATAATAAATTTTAATAAATCTGCATAATTTGGATGAGCACACGACATGTAGTTCCAAATACATGGAGTGTACTATTGTTCACCATCCATCTGAAGTACACACTTGGGGAAACGGTGTGTGAGTGTACTTCGGAAATATTTGTAGTACATGACATGTCTAGTTGGCCACACTCCCTGTAGTTCCTCATTACACGGCCTCTAGCCGGGCTAGCCATATACGGGGTGCACGTTCCAACCCTAACCCAAAGGGACTACACGCCGTGTCCATTTGGGTCACATGGTGTGTAATCCAGAAATTGTGTGCCACCTGTTCTCAGTCAACACACGGAGTCATTTAAGACTTAGAAAGACTCCAACACATGACTTGGTTTGGTGGACTCGTATGATGCATTGAAACTTGAATACACGATGTGTACTGCTGAATACACGCCGTGTGTTATGGTTTTGTACGAACAAGAAACTTTGGCACCTCCGGATGAGATCCTCTATTTTATTTTAATCAAAATTAAAAGAAAAAATTGTTTCTGTAAGGTGAACGAGAAATGAAAGAGGAGGAATAGATATCAAGATTCAGATTTACATAACTATTAACTTGAATTGAAAAAACTAAATTATTAAATGCGTAAGTCATCAACAAAATATTTAAATAATTATAAACTAAGATGTAACCCCTCTAATACCACTTGAAGGTTCCGGGTGCAGTGGAAGTGTGGTTGGGACGACACCCAACTTTTATTTTTACCATGATCAATGATTATTCTGGGATCAATATGATGATGAACGCTAGTCTCCATAGAATATAATCAAAGATTTAGATAAAGAAGAAAGAGGCATGAAATCTTTAGAGAGGATCTTGCACACCATGTTTATAATTAATTTAATTAATTTCATAAAGAAAATAATACCTAGAACTTCAGTATTTTCTTCTTTGATGATGTTGATCATCCAGAATGACCCTTCCAGATTATCTCGTTGCACTTATAAGGATCCAAACTAGAATCCCTCTAGCGGTGATCCACACGTGCTCAGATGGCCTCTAATCGACACTGCTCGTTCTTCAGGTGCTAGCACGACGAAGTGAGTGTCTTGTGTTGGTCGTTCTTGATCACTTGTTCTTTGGCCTTGAAGAACGTCTCTCATTCTTGAGAGGGGAGAGAAGAGGATTCGAGAGAGAAATTATTTGGCTCAACAATTCTCAATTCACCTGGCGTGTGGTGTGGTGTATAGCACAATAGGCCTACTTGTCTATTTATATACATGGAATTTTAGTTACAATATTTAATTGCATAGAAACAATTAAATACATTCATGAACTTAGAGAAAACCCATTCTCATAATAATAATACCACGTCATTATTCATGGTGCACCAACTTGTGAAAAACCGAATTATAAAATAAAATTCTGCATCACAGAATAATAGTAGCGTCATTATTATTTTAACTTGTTCCAACTAGTTAAATAATTATTTACCGTCTTTCAAATAGTTATTTTATTACCGGACCGACCTTGGTCCACTCGAACTCCACTTCCATTTATTGAACACTCGAATAAATAAATAAATAAATTATTCTCTTAAATAAATATTTTATTTACAAACTAGAAAATATATATTTATTAAATGTTCAATAAAATAAATAAATATATTTTATTTAATTTATGATATCATTTTAACTTGAATAAAATTATTCCACGGTCTTGAGAATAATATTTATTTCATTAATTAAATTCAAATATAATTTAATCGAGACCACCAAAAACACTTAGTGTGTGACCCTCTAGGATTCTTTCTCGTTGTCATTAAGCATTCTTGCCTAAAGTTCAAGAGTACTGTCTAGCAACGGGTCGAGGCACCCAAGAGAAAGAAATTAAAGTCACAACAATGACATCCACACACAAATGATCACTATGTAATATAATCCCTTTGTCACAATATCTCATCAAGTAGATTTCATGATAGTGTCGTCAAATTTTATTCTTGATACATCGTTCTTTGACTACCTAAAATAAACTCATCTTTACACCATGGACATGGAATTTTGCACGAAGATTCTATTTCAATACAAGGTCCAAGATATCAACTTCCATAAATGGAAGGTAAAAATTCTTCCTTGACTTATCCATTAATAACATGTCACTCGTGACGCACCCAACATACCCTACTTCCCGCCAACTACCTGTGTGACGGTTTTCATTAGTAAATCAAAGTGCGTGAGTCATGACATGTATTAATGATAATCTTAAAGTCTAAGGATCATTACACATGCTCGAAGATAAAAATATCTGATGACACTAAAACATGCTTAATTCTTACTAGCAGGTCTGTTATCATAATCTTCTATCTTAGAGATTACCAAGTGTGAACTTTATGAGAGGAAGTCTCATCTACTTACGAGTACTCGCACCTGATGTTCTGCATGCTATGTGTCCCATCATAGTATATCATCCAACCGCAGAACTATATTTAAGAAAATTATTATAGCATTTCAAGGTTCTCATCATAGAGGGGAACTACCATGACCTTATCAATGCAAAAAATAATCTAGGACATTATTGCATCATAGTCATACAGAATAATGAACAATATGGAATAATACATTAAATATCCATGTAATCAAAGCAAAACCAGTTGGTTATAGGAAACCAACTCTTACAAACTCCCACTTATACTAGAGTCAACTGCCTACGACTTTTAGTCTGCTAGACCTCACGTAATGATCATGTTTCTACTGAGTCAAGGATTTAGTCAAGGGGTCCACCATGTTGTGTTCTGTAGAAACACTACTCACTGCAACTTCACCTCTCTGAGAAAAATCTCTCAAGAGATGATACTTTTGAAGTATGTGCTTCATCCACTGATGTGACCTTGGCTCTTTTGTGAGAGCCACCACTACAGTATTATCACAGTACAGTGTGATGGGATCTTTACTGTTGGGTATAAAATCTAGCTCATGGATGAAGCTTCTCATCCAAACTGCTTCTTTAGCTGCCTCAAAAGCTGTGATATACTTGGAATCTACTGTAGAATCTACGACTACAATCTACTTTGAGCTCTTCCAGCTAAATACACCTCCATTTAAAGTAAAGATGTATCTTATTTGTGACTTCATGTCATCTTGATCAGTCTGGAAACTAGAATCTGCATATTCTCTGATGACTAGTTCCCAATATCCTCCACAAACTAGGAACATATCCTTAGTATGACTCAGATACTTTAGGATAGTCTTGAATGCCATCCAATGGCGGTCACCTGGGTCATCTTGATATATGCCTACTGCACTCAATGCGTAGGCGACATCTATCCTAGTACGTAGCATGGTATACATGACTGACCCAATCTCTAATGCGTATTGATTCCTTTCTATTATCTTTATTTCCTCATGTGTCTCAGGACACATTTTCTTGGAAATATGAATGACATGTGATGCTCGTAACAATACCCTCTTGGATTGCCCCATACTGAATCTCTTCAGTATCTTATCAATGTATGTACTTTGACTTAGGACCAGAAATTTCTTGGATCCATCACAATGGATCTTGATCCCAAGAATATACGTTGTCTCGCCCAAGTCCTTTATGGAGAAGCATTTATTCAACCATTCCTTAACAAACTATAAGACTGGTATCTCATTTCCAATAAGTAAAATGTCATCAACATATACTATTAGAAAAATGACTGCACTCCCACTAAACCGTATATAGTTACAAGTCTCACATTAATTCTTGATAAAACCAAATTCTTTTATGGATTCATCAAAATTAATACTCCATGACCTGGATGCTTGCTTTAATACATAAATAGATTTTTGCAACTTGAATACCTTATTGGCATCCTTTGGAGTTACAAACACTTCAGGTTGTGTCATGTAGACATCTTCCTGAAGATTACCATTAAAGAATGTTGTTTTGACATCCATTTTCCAAATCTCATAGTCATAGTAAGCCAGAATGGAAAGTATAATTCTAATGGATTCCAGCATCGAAACTGGTGAGAAGGTTTCATAGTAGTCAATTCCTTAACGTTGTTTAAACCCTTTTGAAACCATTCGTGCCTTATAGGTACTAACTTGTCCTTACATGTCCATTTTCTTCTTGAATACCCATTTTCAACCAATAGGATTTACATCAACTGGAGGATCTACCAAAATCTAGAATTTTCTTTGGTACATGGAATCCATTTCAGAATTCATGGCTACTTGCCACTTGGCAATGTCTGTGCCACTTACTGATTCCTTGTAGGTTAAAGGATCATTATTATCAACTAATAATGAGTCACCATTATAGCATCCTGCCTTTTTATCACATAATCTTTCATTACATTATACAAAACTGAGGATCTTTAAGGTTTAGTGTCTTGGAAACCAGGAACTTAATACATGAAACAAAAAAAACATTCTTCTTAAACACTTGAAAGGCTTCTCATTATGTTCATCCTAGGTTCATTACTGAATCTCATAACCTGGGGACATACATCAAGAGAAAGGGTGAGCAGAAGGCCCAGTAAGGGAAACAAGAGAAACATTTTACATGTGAACTTGAGATACTTCAATAAGGTCATGAAAAGAACTTTAAGGCATGAGAAAGAAATCATGAGATATATCATAATAAAAATAACATTTTTCATAACTTGAAGATGTGGCTACATCATTTAACATAGACAATCATGAACATATCACCAAGGTCCATCCCCAAGGTGTCATTTGAAAATTACCAAGGTTATTCACCAAGATATCGTGAAAATTGTAATCTCTAGTGGTTACATCATTACACAATGCATTGGAGCGCTATCAGGGCGCACCCTTAAATTTTCCTTTATTATCATGTGAGCCAAATATATAATCATAAATCATTTCATAAACAACCCATATAGAATAAAATAAATGGGTTTCATTTCATAATCATAACGTTTTAAAAACTGCTTTAAAGACATGATCTTTATGTCACTTTAAAACCCATGGAAGGGGAGAGCAGGTCTCATGTATGTAAATCCCAGAATTTAAAATAGAAAATTTTGATATATATGTGAATACCCCTGTAGAAATAAGAGCTTTGAGTATTCACTTTATAACATAAAATAATTTTGAGAAAAGAGAGAGGCATTTTGAGACGAAAATTTTGCAGCATAACAGCTATGTTTCGGGGTTTTAGAGAACATTGAAAAGAGAGAGGACATGGGTCACCCACTCATAAATGATCCATAAAATAGTAGAGGGACAGAATATGAATGATATATGAACATGGTAATGAAATTTGAAAGATGTACCATATGAAATGAAGAACATGAAAGGAAGACAAAAATAAGATTTCTCTTATGAAAATTCGGCAGTCTAACGACGTTACTTAAACTTCAAAAAATGAATTGACGAGATCAAATAGGGTCTCTCATCATGTGAAAATAAAATATCAGTATGATATATATAGAGATAATACCCCAACATAATAAAATTGAACTTGAAAGACTTTACATGAAAGTAGAACTTCAAAACGAGAAGGGTGAAAGAACCACTTAAAAATTCGGCAGCCTAACGGCGCCAATTAAAACTTCAAAATATTGAATTGAAGAGATCAAATGGGGTCTCTCATAATATGATCATAAAATATCAGTATTATAGATATAGAAATCATATCCCAACATAATAAAAAGGTAACTTGAAAGACTTGAAAAGAAAATAGAACTTGAAAATGAGAAGGGTGAAAGAATCTGTTACAAAAATTTCGGCAGCCTAACGGCGCCACTTAAACTTTCATAAAATGAAATGATGAGAGTAAGAGGGGGTCTCTCAACATGTGAACATAAAAAGGACAGTATAATGAATATAAAAGAACATCCTCCAACATAAGAACATGGAGCATAAAAGGAATGACATAAAAGAGATTACTTGAAAAGAAAGAGAGAGGTCGGATCCCTTACCTTAAAATGTAACTCTTAAAACTCAAAGGTTTGGACATTGAGGGCTTGGGGGCACCTTGGGAGGAATCCTTTGGAGGTAAGGAGACCAGAACTTTGTTTAGGATGGTTTTGGAGTCGAATGGATGAGAGGAGGGCTTGGTATTTATAGGGAAAGTGAGGGGACAAGGCATTAATGGTCAAGGGACACCTCACAAGTGCTTTTCTCAAAACCATGTGCTCTCCCATGGCATTTACCATGGAGTTAGGCCACATGGGGCCCCCAATACAATAATTCATCACCTTTGGTCGGCCAACCCTTAAAATATCTCATGACATCATCATGACATAGTTATGATGTCATTAAACATACTGAAACCCTAAAACTGTATTTTTACTATTCACTAAAAATTCAACTTTCTCATAAAAATCCCAAAATTTCACCTTAACCAAATATCGATGCTCTGATTACAAAAATTAACTCCATTTTATAAAAATAAATTTCTAAATATTTTTAATTTAATTTTTTAATAAATACACTATTCATCGAAAATTCATTTTTTCAGAAAAAATCCCCAAAAATTACCATAACATAATATCGACGCTCTGAGTTCAAAAATGAAATCCATTTTATAAAAATAATTTTCTAAATATTTTTAACTAAATTTTTAATTAAAAAATACTATTCACCCGAAAAAAACTAATACTTGAATAATAATATATGAAACCGTTATTTAACCATTTTATTGAATCATATTACTTAATCAAGGTGCCTAGATTATATTAATACTTTCTTTAAGTGAGATTACTAATCCATTTGGTCACATTACTAATCCTAAGCATAAAATCACTATTCATAATTTACTATTAATCAAAAATTAAGTTGATCTTATTAGTCTCTAAATTTCGTACTGAACATAATTGTAGAAGACCATTTTTTGAAAATCATTACACATTTTTAATTATTTAAGGTTTACATAAACATTTTTAAAATATCCTTTTTCTAAAATTCATCAAAAATATGCATTCTATATTTATCCGGTCATTTGAAAATTCATAAACTTCATCATAAGAAGAAATCGAAATTTTTATTTAAAACAAAGGATTACACAAGGCAGTTACGGTATCCTTACATAGCCCCTTATCACACCAGCATAGGACCTAAGTGTAAGGTGTGCTAAGGTGAGAGAATCCGAGGGAGGCTCGGCCAACATCGCATGAGTAGTAATTTCTATCAGTTTGAACTTCTCGCGAAGGCGATTCCGTTCTAATTTCACACGATGATGTTCGGATTGGGTTTGGTCCAGAGCAAAGCCAAGTGGTGCTACCTCCTTCCCAAGTTCTGTTAGATGGGCTTCTATTGGTCCAAGACTACTGGGTGAGGCCATCGAATCTTCTTTCTATATTAATTAACTGAGATTACTTGTATTTAGAGACAATAATCAAAACGTTTAGTTTCCAGCGGTCATATTGACCAATGGTCATATAACAGTCAAAAACCCAATGGTGTCATTTTAATTATACTCATGTTATCAAATGAAACATTTTTCTTGAGGTCTCTCATCATATGATCATAAAAGATCAGTATGATAGATATAGAGATCATAACCCAACATAATAAAAAGGTAACTTGAAAGACTTGACAAGAAAATAGAACTTGAAAATGAGAAGGGTGAAAGAATCTGTTACAAAAATTTCGGCAGCCTAACGGCGCCACTTAAACTTTCATAAAATGAAATGATGAGAGTAATAGGGGGTATCTCATCATGTGAACATAAAAAGGACAGTATAATGAATATAAAATAACATCCTCCAACATAAGAACGTGGAGCATAAAAGGAATGACATAAAAGAGATTACTTGAAAAGAAAGAGAGAGGTCGGATCCCTTACCTTAAAATGTAACTCTTAAAACTCAAAGGTTTGGACCTTGAGGGCTTGGGGGCACCTTGGGAGGACTCCTTGAGAGGTAAGAAGACCATAACTTCGTTGAGGATGGTTTTTTAATCGAATGGATGAGAGGAGGGCTTGGTATTTATAGGGAAAGTGGGGGGACAAGGCATTAATGGCCAAGGGACACCTCACAAGTGCTTTTCTCAAAACCATGTGCTCTCCCATGGCATTTTCCATAGAGTTAGGCCACATGGATCTCCCAATACAATAATTCATCACCTTTGATTGCCCAACCCTTAAAATATCTCATGACATCATCATGACATAGTTATGATGTCATTAAACATACTAAAACCCTAAAACTGTATTTTTACTATTCACTAAAAATTCAACTTTCTCATAAAAATCTCAAAATTTCACCTTAACCAAATATCGATGCTCTGATTAAAAAAATGAACTCAATTTTATAAAAATAATTTTCTAAATATTTTTAATTTAATTTTTTAATAAACACACTATTCACCGAAAATTCATTTTTTCAGAAAAAATCCCCAAAAAATACTATAACATAATATCAACGCTCTGAGTTCAAAAATGAAATCCATTTTATAAAAATATTTTTTTAAATATTTTTAATTAAATTTTTAATTAAAAAACACTATTCACTTGAAAAAAACTAATACTTGAATAATAATATATGAAACCGTTATTTAACCATTTTATTGAATCAAATTACTTAATCAAGGTGCCTAGATTATATTAATACTTTCTTTAAGTGAGATTACTAATCCATTTGGTCACATTACTAATCCTAAGCATAAAATCACTATTCATAATTTACTATTCATCAAAAATTAAGTTGATCTTCTTAGACTCTAAATTTCGTACTGAACATAATTGTAGAAGACCATTTTTTGAAAATCATTACACATTTTTAATTATTTAAGGTTTACATAAACATTTTTAAAATATCCTTTTTCTAAAATTCATCAAAAATATGCATACTATATTTATCCGGTCATTTTAAAATTCATAAAATTCATCATAAGAAGAAATCAAAATTTTTATTTAAAACAAAGGATTACACAAGGCAGTTACGGTATCCTTACATAGCCCCTTATCACACCAGCATAGGACCTAAGTTTAAGGTGTGCTAAGGTGAGAGAATCTGAGGGAGGCTCGGCCAACATCGCACGATTAGTAATTTCTATCAGTTTGAACTTCACGCCAAGGCGATTCCATTCTAACTTCACACGATGATGTTCGGCTTGGGTTTGGTCCAGAGCAAAGCCCAGTGGTGCTACCTCCTTCCCAAGTTCTGTTATATGGGATTCTATTGGTCCAAGACTACTGGGTGAGGCCATCGAATCTTCTTTATATATTAATTAACCAAGATTACTTGTATTTAGAGACAATAATCAAAACGTTTAGTTTCCAGCGGTCATATTGACCAATGGTCATATAACACTCAAAAACCCAACTGTCTCATTTTAATTATACTCATGTTATCAAATGAAACATTTTTCTTGAGTATAAAAAAAATAAAATAACACACAAAATTAGGAAACAAGATTTATTCAAAATTTCGGGTCGTTACAACCATCCTCGGTAACTAGAAAATTGTACCGTTCCGATTCTCTAACCTCTCTTGTACTCCTACATAGTACTTGTGTCTTTGGAATAAATTCTTCTTCCATGGGGCTTTGTGGAATCTATTCATGTACCAACTCTTATGTAACTTGAGCCTCGACTTCATTGAAGTCTATATTTCTCCCACTATCACTTTTGGAGATGTTCTCCCTCTCAAGGAATATGACATGTCTTGCCACAATAACCTCTTTTTTTTCTGAGGGGTTGTATAGGTAATATCCCCTTGTTTCCTTGGGGTATCCTATAAAGGTATAATTGGTGCCTCAGGGTGCGAGTTTTCTACCTGAAGAGGCCTTAACAAATGCTTCGCTACCCCACACATGTAAATTCGATAACATGGCTTTTCTTCCACTCCAGAACTCATATGAAATACCATTTATCGATTTAGTTGGTACTTGGTTTAGTATGTGTGTCGTTTTTTGTAATTCATACCTCCAAAAGGATAATGGAAGACTTGCATGACTCATCATTGATCTCACCATGTCCAACAAAGTGTGGTTCCTCCTTTCGCTTACACCATTACATTGAGGTGTGTAAGGAGTGAGTTGGGATAGGATCCCAAACTCTCGTAAATAATCAATGAAGTACTGATTAATATATTCCCCACCTCAGTCTGAGCAAAGTTTCTTAATCTTCTTACCAAGATGGTTCTTAACTTCATTATTGTATTCCTTGAACTTTTCAAAGGAATCTGAATTATACCTCATTAAGTATATATGTCCATATCTACTAAAATCATCAATAAAAGTTATGAAGTATGAGTACCTACCCCTTGATTCAACTAGAAATGGACCACATACATCACTATGAACCAATTCAAGAATCTCTTTATCCCTTTCACCTTTCCCACCAAATGGGGATTTATTCATTTTTCCTTGTAAACATGCATGACATATGCCAAGTGGTTTTAGTTCAAAAGAATCTAAATATCCATCTTAATGTAACTTTTTCAAGTGTTTCTCGTTTAGGTGATGCCAAAGTTGGGTGTGGTATGAGTCATGTGAAGTATCTTTGTCATCGATTTCCATTACATGGTTTGTGTAATCCAACACATAAATACCGTTGTATAAATGTGCCCTACCAAAACAAATGTTGTCTTTATAAAAGAAGTAACATTCATTTCCAAACTTGAAAACAAATCCATCTATATCTAGTCTGGATAAAAAAATTGTAACATTCCAAGTAAGTAATGAATAATATATATTTTTATCTATGTCTACTAATGAATTAGATAGTGTTTTAGAGGCTTAAAATGAGAATAAATCCAATCTTAAGCATGGAATACACTAATATTTTTAAAAGATTGTTTTACCGCCTTTTTGATGGAAAACCATTTTTAAATCAATATTTTCACAATTTTATAAGATATTTTTGTCAAAATAAACTTATTCTTTATGATTGGGACATCAAAATTTACTTTGTGTGAATTTTTGGTATTTTTCCGACATTGTTCATTTTTTAATGAATAGTGAAAAATACTGCATTTTACATCAAAACTGCTTTTTAATCTAATTTAATTATATGGTTAGATTATATTTTTTATTGGTTTTAAAGTGTAAATAGAATATATTTTTACCATTTAATCTAATAGTGGTCGTTGGAATTAATTTCACTTTGAAATTGGACTTAAACTAGTGTCAATCTTTTGATACTTATTGTTTCATAAAACCACGCTATTTGTCATGACAACGGGAATTAATTATTAAATTAATTAATGTAACTTATATTATTTGAATTTTTTAAAATAGACATCATTTTTCAATTTGTAATATCAAATATAGCTTAGGGTGAAGTTTTGGTATTTTTCTGAAAAACTTCAATTTTTGATGAATAGTGAAACCACTAAGTGGTAGTTAAAGAAACTGATTTTTTGTTTAAATGAAACTTTGCCACTTCTGTGATTTTATTTTCAAAAATCCTACATACATGGTTGTCATTAAGAAGTAAAATGTGGTTCAATGTGATTAAAATAATTTTTTGTTGAATAGTAACTTTTAAGTTCTTAATCGCGATTAGAGGTAATTAGTGTAATTTAAGGTAAGAATAATGTTTTAATAATATAAAATGACCTAGACACATGTCCTACCCTTATTGGATGTGTCATGGCCGACCAATAAAATCCATGGGTCAACTTGGGGACCCCATGGAGCCACTTTGGAAGGAAAATTACATTAATATCTTTTAATTTAATGTTAAAGTAAAAATGTCACAAACATGAGTTATTTTACTAAAACACTTTTTACATGGGGTTATAAAAGTAATATTTTTTACTATAAATATTCATTGGAAAGATAAAAAGATTTAATACATCATAGTATTTTTTTTATAATTTTTAGACATTAAATAAATTAAATTATTTATGAAATCATGATGATGCATCGATTACGTCGTTATTTAACGATTTAAATAAAATGAAAAGATAATGTAAAATATAAGAACTAAACTTGTCAAAAACCTATTGGATGAGTATATTTAGAACCCTTATCACCTTATCTTCGAAATAAATCAATGTGGGACCTTTAAAATCCGAAACTCATTTGAAAATAAAGTAACCTTTTATACCTTTCCAAGAGTGCCCCTCCTCTCCTCTTATAAAAGGCCACCACCTTTAGTTCCTTAACCACACTTCCAAAGACTTTGTCTCAGCCAAACCCTGCCCATTTTGTCTATCCACATCCCTCTATAACTCTTATAAGCCTAACTTTGGTCATAAGTCTTCCCAAGGAAGCCTTTGAGCTCAAATCAAAAAGAGTTACCCGATTTAAAGGTAGTGTCTTCTATTGTGTTCTTATGTTTTATTTTTCTTCTCCAACCCCCTAAACTCTCTTTATTCATTTATTTTATAAAAACACCAGTATCTTAAATATACTAGGATGTTGTTATAAGAATCATTAGAGCTACACTTACACACACCTACATCTAATGGCTAAAGAACATACTGTTTCTGTGGATGGTGAATTTCTGCCTCACAAAACGATGATTGTTCAACACTCATATAATACCTTCAAAGGTGTCCATTAAGATGTCACTATATTTATATATTATATATAATATGTTTGTGTTTTACTTAAGCTTCTGTATTTTTCATTTATGGCATACCGTTATGGTTTCCATTATGTGTAAATGTGATATCTTCATTTTAGGAAGTGCGGACTACCGCCCCCTCAAAGTGATTTGATTCGTTAATGCCATATGTGGGACGTATAAAGGATGTAATTAATGATTTAATATATGATATTATACTGGAATTATAATATACCATTATATCATTATGATTCCATTTCATAAAATACGAAATAGAAATGAAAGTAGCATTCATGCATACGTACGGTTTACCGTCTCCATGAACGGTGCATTTCATTTCTTACCTCTAAACGTTATGTAATATTATAAATGCATGTATATACTGGATATATATGATATATATGATATCTAAATCATGATTATAACTCTGGATATAATGGATACATGAACAACTTGTAATTATAAAGAGTTTATTTTTGACTCAAGTACCAATGATTGTTAAAACGACCATTAATAACTTAAATAATTACATAGTGTTAATGACATGGTAATAAGTGATATAAAAGGAATAATGAACTTGAAAAGGGTTCTTAAGAAAGTATAAATTAACTCAAGTTTATTATTCAGGAGGTTAAAGAACGATTGAGTCAAGTCGGACCCGAGGTATGGGACTTCGTCTCAATCTCCTTTCATTGAGGCATATTTTGTTTTATACACAACCTTCTTTTATACAGTGTATAAACCCCTTTGACTTTTACGTTTATTTAAAAGGAATCTTTTTTATAAGAAGCGTTTACTAAATGACAAAAGGTAATGTTTTTTTCGTACGTATGCGGCGACAACGACTTCTCTGCCGCCGTGACCATTATTTAAGTTTTGGCTTCCTCTACAAGCCATACCTTCTTTTTAAAAGAAAATTAAATACCATGTTTTACTTTTCTTTTATTTTGGTATTGAAAATGGTTTTCATAATGTTTTTATATCAATGTTTTGTATAGATATCTTGTGATTAAAAGGTGGAAATTTTATGTTTCCTTTATGCATGTTTTATGTGATACGATTATGTTGTGGTTCTTGGGCATTATTATGAAGACGGGTGGTTCCGTGATAAACTAAGGGCGGGTGAGCCCGATATAGCTCTCCAATGAATTGGGTAACATGAAGGAGTTAAACATTAAGGTTTCTCTGAAGAGATTTAGGGAATATACTGTGACGGGTATTCCAAACGTAACCAAGAGGGTTACTCCCTACGTAAGAATGTTATGAATGCCTCAAGTTACCTTTATGTCTTATGATTTCTATGATTTATTCATGATTTGATGAGGTATGTTAAAGTGCTTATGTTTTATGAGTAGATTATGATTTCATTGATTCTTATGTATACATGTACTCATGTTTCCTTTCCATATTTTTATATCCCTTACTGAGCTTTTTATGCTCATCCCAAGTTTTTGAAATATTTTTCACAGGTCAAGGGAAAGGTACGTGATATGATGATAGTGTCAAGGAAGTGTCAAGAAAGAATCCATGTTTTATTTTAAATATGTTTTCGTTGATGGGAAAAATGAATACTATCTTTATGTAACCACTTTGTTTAAATGTGGAATGTAATGCAAGTTTTATGATCTAATTCTCTAAAACTCTAAACCTGAAAAGATCCTCAATGTGTAATCTTTTAATAACTCAATATTAAGTAAGGTTTAAGGCTGGGGCCTTATAGTTGGTATCAAAGGTCGGTTTAGATAACTTTAGGAGTTATAATTCTATTAAATGATTATCCAAAAAAAAATTATGGTCAAATTGAAATGATATAGAATTTGAATATTACCATGTTTCTTCATCTAAGACATGTTTGTTTAGAATGGTTTTCCGCATAGGAAACAGGGAAGCAGTGCTAGGAAGGCATACAGAAGGAAATAACCTTCCGAATCAGCATCCTGATATGGTCGGAATTGGAACTGAACAGTTTGTTGTAGTAATGGCGCAGTTGACTCAAGCGATAAATGGTGGTGGTATCCATGCACGAGATCAGCCAAATCAACCACAGAGGAATATGTCAGTGGTGGAACATTTCATGAGGCAACATCTCCCATCATTCAGAGGATCATCTGACCCTGTGCTAGCTGAACGGTGGATTAAAGCACTAGAGAAGATTTTCGATGTCATGGGGTGTTCAGACAATCAAAAGGTTAGTCTTGCTATTTACCATTTGGAGGGTGAAGCAGATCAATGGTGGTCGATGGTTAAAAATATCAGGGACACTGATGAGATTGATTCTCTCGACTGGGATGAATTTAAAGGTATGTTTCTTGAGAAGTATTTTCCTAAGGCTGTTCAACTTAGGATGGAAAATCAATTCTTGGAATGAGGCGAGAGGAAGACTCAGTGGCTGTCTATGAAGAAAGGTTCACTCGATTGGCAAGGTATGCTCCAAATTTTATCTGAGACCTTGATAGTAAAATCAATCATTTTTACTCAGGATTAAAGCCAAAATATCGAAGGGATTTAGCTTATCGTGATTTCAAAAGTTATTAAAAGCTTGTTCGATGTGATGAGAAGGTGGAAATTGAGTTTGTCGATGATCAAGTGTTCTATAACAACCAACAGAAGAAGAGACCGAGGTGGCAGGAGAAAGGAAAGAATTCTTCAAAAAAGTCTGATGGTAAGAAAACTAAGTTTCTAGTTTGTGATAAATGTGGTAAAAGGCATGCTGTGGAATGTCTTCTGAATTCTAGAAAGTTCTACCGATGTGGTAAGATGGGACATAAGGCTCGTGATTGCACTGAAAAAGATCAAGGTGAAGGTAAAACCAAATTTGATTTACAGTTAGTGAAATTTTTTAAGTGCAATGAGATGGGTCACTATGAAAATGAGTGTCTGACAAAGAGCTCGAGTGATGGGAAGCAGTTAGACTACAAGCAGAAAGGGGTGGTGAAATCCTTTGCAACTACTTCAGCAGATGTCGGGCCATCAAATGAAGTTGTATCAGGTACTTTGTTTGTTTTTTCAGATTATTCCAGTGTGTTGTTTGATTCGGGGTCTACACATTCTTTCATATCTGAAAACATTTCTAGTAAAATGGGAATACCATCTCAAGAAATGACTCCTGAACTTGTGGTAAAAACACCTGGGGGAAATGTTGAGGCAAAAATAATTTATAAGAATCTTCCTATCCTTATCTGTGGAAATAACCTACTTGCAAACCTTATTATTTTACCTCTAGTAGAGTTTGATGTTATCCTAGGTATGGATTGGCTCTCTATTTACCATGCTAAGATTGACCGTAGATCTAAAGAAGTTTCTTTTCATAAAGACTTTCAGTTTGTGTATAAGAATGAACCCTTAATGTTGATAACTTATCAAGAGGCTGAGAAACTTGTAAAAGATGGAAATGAATTTTACCTTGCACACATCGTTGAAAACAATGGAACTGTTCAGATTAATGATGTGCCAGTGGTAAATGAGTATCCTGATGTTTTTCCTAATGAGTTGCCTGGAATAATACCAGATCGGGAAGTTGATTTTACTGTTGACTTAATTCCTGATGCTAAGCCAATTTCAAAACCCCCTTATCGAATGGCTTAAATTGAACTTTTATAGTTGAAGGAGAAATTGAAATATTTATTAGAAAAAGTTTTCATTCGACCAAGCACATCATCATGGGGTGCTCCTGTTTTATTTGTTAAAAAGAAAGATGGTTCAATGAGACTTTGCATTGATTATAGAGCCTTGAATAACATCACTGTTAAGAACAAATATCCTTTGCCTCATATCGATGATTTGTTTGATTAGCTCCAGGGAGCTCAGTATTTTTCAAAGATTGACTTGAGATCAGGGTACCATCAGCTGAAGGTAAAGGAAGAAGATGTTCCGAAGGCTGTGTTTCGTACAAGATATGGCCATTATGAATTTGTAGTAATGGATTTTGGGCTAACCAATGCACCTACTGTATTCATGGACTTAATGAATATAATTTTCCATGAGTTCTTAGATAAGTTTGTGGCGGTTTTCATTGACGATATTTTGGTGTTTTCTAAAAGTAAAGAGGAGCATGAAAGACATTTAAGTGTTATTTTGAAAACCTTAAAAGAAAAGAAATTGTATGGGAAATTCAGCAAGTGTGAGTTTTGGTTGCAACAAATTTCTTTCCTTGGTCACATTGTTTGTAAAGATGGGATAACTGTTGATCCTGCAAAAACAAAGGTTTTTGAAGAATGCCAAGACCCACAAATGTAACTGAGATTCATAGCTTCCTTGGTTTGGCAGGCTATTACCGAAGGTTTGTTAGAAATTTTTCACGGTTATCTAGTCTAATGACGAAGCTAACTCGGAAGGGTGTTAAGTTTATCTGGACAAAAGAATGTGATGATTGTTTTTAGGGACTAAAAAGAAGATTGGTGAATGCTCCAGTTTTGGAACTACCTTCCAGGAATGGGGAGTTTGTTATCTACAGTGATGCTTCATTGAAAGGACTTGGTTGTGTCCTTATGCAGAATGACCAGGTAATTGTTTATGCTTCATGACAGTTGAAAACTCATGAGGTAAATTACCCTACACATGATTTGGAATTAGCTGTTGTAGTTTTCCCTCTAAAAATTTGGATGCATCATTTGTATGGAGTAAAGTGTGAAATATATACCGATCACAAAAGTTTAAAGTATATATTCACTCAGAAAGAATTGAACATGAGACAGAGGGTATGGCTAAAATTAATCAAGGATTATGATTGTACAATTCATTACCATCCAGGAAAAGAAAATAAAGTGGTTGATGCTTTGAGTCGAAAAAGTAATGCTTCATTAACAATGTTGTGTTTGGAACGTGATCCTTTGGTTAAGGATTTGATGAACTTTGGAATAGAAGTTTTTGGTGCAGGATGTTCTTCTGTTTTGTTTCAGGTATCAGTGAAATCTTCTCTATCAGACAGAATCAAGCAAGAATAGAAGCAAGACAGTGAGTTGCAGAAAAAGGTAGAGATGGTTTAGAAGGGTAAGTTTCCTGAATTCATCATTGATAATGATTGTGTTTGGAGATTTGGGAAGAGATTGTGTGTGCCTTGTGATTCACAGTTGAAGAGAGATTTGTTATGTGAAGCTCATAATTCTCTGTTTTCAGTTCATTCTGGCAGTACTAAGATGTACAGAGATCTGCGGGAGTATTACTGGTGGGATGGAATGAAAAGATATATTGTTGATTTTACAGTGAAGTGTTTGACTTGTCAACAGGTTAAAGCAGAGCGGCAGTTACTGAAAGGGATGCTACAGCCTTTACCAGTACCAGAATGGAAATGGGAGAATATATTCATGGACTTCGTTGTGGGATTGTCGAAGACACCTCGAGGTAATAATTCAATCTGGGTTATTGTTGATGGTTTGACTAAATCTGCTCATTTCCTTGCTATATGAGATACTTTTTCCGTAGATCAACTTTCCCGTTTGTACCTTAAAGAGATAGTCAGGTTTCATAGAGTTCCTCTCTCCATTGTATCTGATCGTGATCCCAGGTTTACTTCTAACTTTTGGAAAGGCCTTCAGAAGTCTTTGGGTACTGAATTAAATTTTAGTACAGCTTTTCATCCTCAATCAGATGGGAAGTCAGAACGAACAATTCAGACTTTGGAAGATATGCGACGTGCTTGTTCGATGGATTATCAGGGAAGTTGGGACCAACATCTTTCTTTGGTTGAGTTTTCTTATAATAACAGTTTTCATTCCAGTATACATATGGCACCATTTGAGGCATTATATGGGAAGCAGTGTCGAACTCCAGCTTTCTGGGATGAAGTGGGTGAAAGGAAGCTGATGGGACCAGAATTGGTAGAAGAGTTAGCAGAAAAAGTTCAGATGATACAGAAACACATGAGAACAGCTCATAGCAGGCAGAAGAGTTATGCGGATAACCAGAGGAAGGATCTATCTTTTGAGGTAGGTGATCATGTTTTTCTCAAAGTATTACCATAGAAAAGTGTGATGCGATTTGGTAAGAAAGGAAAGCTGAGTCCAAGGTTTATTAGACCATATGAAATTCTGGAGAGAGTTGGATCATTTTCATACCGAGTGTCTTTACCTCCAAGTTTATCTCAGGTACACAATTTTTTTCTTGTTTCGATGCTGAGAAAGTACATGCCAGATTCATCTCATGTTTTGATTCCAGAGGTAGTTCAGCTGGAAGAGAACCTATCTTATGAGGAACAACCGGTCTAGATTCTTGACCACAGGGAGCAAGTGTTATGGAATAAGGTGATTCATCAGGTAAAGGTTTTGTGGAAAAACCACATGATTGAAGAGGCAACATGGGAATCTGAAAATGCAATGAGGGATAAATACCCCCACTTATTCGATAAGTAAATAAATTGTGGGGACACAATTTTCTAAAGGGGGGAAGTATGTAACATCCCAAGTAAGTAATGAATAATATATATTTTTATCTATGTCTACTAATGAATTAGATATTGTTTTAGAGGCTTAAAATGAGAATAAATCAAATCTTAAGCATGGAATACACTAATATTTTTAAAAGATTGTTTTACTGCCTTTTTGATGGCAAACCATTTTTAAATCTATCTTTTGAAAATTTTATAAGCTATGTTTTTTAAAATAAACTTATTCTTTATGATTGGGACATCAAAATTTAATTTGTGTAAATTTTTGGTATTTTTCCGACAATGTTCATTTTTTTAATGAATAGTGAAAAATACTGCATTTTACATCAAAACTTCTTTTTCATCTAATTTAATTATATGGTTAGATTATCTTTTTAATTTGTTCTAAAGTTTACATAGAATATATTTTTACCATTTAATCAAATAGTGGTCGTTGGAATTAATTTCACTTTGAAATTGGACTTAAACTAGTGTCAATCTTTTGATACTTATTGTTTCATAAAAACATGCTATTTGTCATGACAGTGGGAATTAATTATTAAATTAATTAATGAAACTTATATGATTTGAATTTTTTAAAATAGACATCATTTTTGAATTCGGAATATCAAATATAGCTTAGGGTGAAGTTTTGGTATTTTTCTGAAAAACTTCAATTTTTGATGAATAGTGAAACCACTAAGTGGTAGTTAAAGAAACTGATTTTTCGTTTAAATGAAACTTTGCCACTTCTGTGATTTGATTTTCAAAAATCCGACATACATGGTTGTCATTAAGAAGTAAAATGCGGTTCAATGAGATTAAAATAACTTTTTTGTGAATAGTAACTTTTAAGTTCTTAATCGCGATTAGAGGTAATTAGTGTAATTTAAGGTAAGAATAATGTTTTAATAATATAAAATGACCTAGACACATGTCCTACCCTTATTTTATGTGTCATGGCCGACAAAAAAATCCATGGGTCAACTTGGGGACCCCATGGAGACACTTTGGAAGGAAAATTACATTAATATCTTTTAATTTAATGTTAAAGTAAAAATGTCACAAACATGAGTTATTTTACTAAAACAATTTTTACATGGGGTTATACAAGTCATATTTTTTACTATAAATAGTCATTGGAAAGATAAAAATATTTCCTACATCATAGTATTTTTTTTATAATTTTTAGATATTAAATAAATTAAATTATTTATGACATCATGATGATGCATTGATTACCTCATTATTTAACGATTCAAATAAAATGAAAAGATAATGTAAAATATAAGACCTACACTTGTCAAAAACCTATTGTATGAGTATATTTAAAACCCTTATCACCTTATACTCTAAATAAATCAATGTGGGGCCTTTAAAATCCGAAACTCATTTGAAAATAAAGTAACCTTTTATACCTTTCCAAAGTGCCCCTCCTCTCCTCTTATAAAACGCCCCCAAATCTACCTCCTTACCCAAACTTACAAAGCCTTTGTCTCGGCCAAAACCTGAAAATTTTGTCTATACACATCCCTCTATAACTCTTAGAAGCCTCACTTTGGGCAGAAGTCTTCCCAAGGAAGCCTTCAAGCTCAAATCAAAAAGAGTTACCCGATTTAAAGGTAGTGTCTTCTCTTGTGATCTTATGTTTTATTTCGCTTCTCAAACCCCCTAAACTCTCTTTATTAATTTATTTTGTAACAAAACCAGTATCTTCCATATACTAGGATGTTGTTATAAGAAGTATTAGAGCTACACTTACACACACCTACATCTAATGGCTAAAGAACATACTGTTTCCGTGGATGGTGAATTTCTGCCTCACGAAACGATGATTGTTCAACACTCATATAACACCTTAAAAGGTGGCCATTAAGATGTAACTATATTTATATATGATATATAATATGTTTATGTTTTACTTAATCTTCTGTATTTTTCATTTATGGCATACCTTTATGGTTTCTATTATGGGTAAATGTGATATCTTCATTTTAGGAAGTGCAAACTACCGCCCCCTCAAAGTGATTTGATTCGTTAATGCCATATGTGGGATGTATAAAGGATGTAATTAATGATTTTATATATGATATTATACTAGAATTATAATATACCATTATATAATTATAATTCCATTTCATAAAATACGAAATAGAAATGAAAGTAGCATTCATGCGTACGTACGGCTTACCGTCTCCATGAACGGTGCATTTCATTTCTTACCTCTAAACGTTATGTAATATTATAAATGCATGTATATACTGGATATATATGATATATATGATATCTACATCATGAGTATAACTATGGATATAATGGATACATAAACAACTTGTAATTATAAAGAGTTTATTTTTGACTCAAGTACCAATGATCGTTAAAACAGTCGTTAATAACTTAAATAATTACATAGTGTTCATGACATGGTAATAAGTGATATAAAAGGAATAATTAACTTTAAAAAGGTTCTTAATCAAGTATAAATTAACTTAAGTTTATTATTCAGGAGGTTAAAGAACGATCGAGTCAAGTCGGACCTGAGGTATGGGACTTCGTCTCAATCTCCTTTCATTGAGGCATATTTTGTTTTATACACAACCTTCTTTTATACGGTGTATAAACCCCTTTGAATTTTACGTTTATTCAAAAGGAATATTTTTTATACGAAGTGTTTACTAAACGAAAAAAGGGAATGTTTTTGCCGTACGTATGTGGCGACAATGACTTCTCCGCCGCCGTGACCATTATTTGAGTTTCGGCTTCCTCTACAATCCATACCTTCTTTTTAAAAGAAAATTAAATACCATGTTTTACTTTTCTTTTATTTTGGTATTGAAAATGGTTTTTATAATGTTTTTATATCAATGTGTTGTATTTATATCTTATGATTGAAAGGTGGAAATGTTATCTTTCCTTTATGCATGTTTTATGTGATACGATTATGTTGTGGTTCTTGGGTATTATTATGAAGACGGGTGGTTCCGTGATAAACTAAGGGCATGTGAGCCCAATATAGATCTCAAATGCATTGGGCAATGCGAAGGAGTTAAACGTTAAGTTTTCTCCGAAGAGATTTAGGGAATATACTGTGATGGGTATTCCAAACGTAACCAAGAGGGTTACTCCCTACGTAAGAATGTTATGAATGCCTCAAGTTACCTTTATGTCTTATGATTTCTATGATTTATTCATGATTTGATGAGGTATGTTAAAGTTCTTATGTTTTATTAGTATAGTATGATTTCATTGATTCTTATGTATACATGTACTCATGTTTCCTTTCCATATTTTTATATCCCTTACTGAGCTTTTTATGCTCATCCCATGTTTTTGAATTGTTTTTCACAGGTCAAGGGAAAGGTACATGATATGATGATAGTGTCAAGGAAGTGTCAAGAAAGAATCCATGTTTTATTTTAAATATGTTTCCGTTGATGGGAAAAATTAATACTATCTTTATGTAACCACTTTGTTTAAATGTGGAATGTAATGAAAGTTTTATGATCTAATTCTCTAAAACTTTAAACCTGAAAAGATCCTCAATGTGTAATCTTGTAATAACTCAAGATTAAGTAAGGTTTAAGGCTGGGGCCTTATAGAAATTTTGTTTTTTTGTTACATAAGGCACATAAAAACAACTCTTTAATGCCAAGATCATCCTAGTTGGCACGTGAGGTGGTAGTACCCAATAGCTACAGCAGCATGTCTGGCTCCGTTGATTGCTCATAGATCTACCTCCCCTCGATCAATCTTCTTGAATATACTTAGTTATTTTATTTGGATACATATGTGAGCACCACAAGCTGTATCTAATACCCAATTTGTAGAAACGCGTAGATTTAATTTGATAACAAATGAACTTGAAGCTTCCCCTTGCTTCTTAGGCTGGGTGCGGTTCTTCTTCCAGTAGCCCTTCTTGATACATGTGAAACAAACATCCTCTTTTTCCCTTGGCTCCCCTTTGATCTTACTGTTCTTGTAAGGTCGTGAAGAATCTTTGGGCTTAAATATCTTCGCTTTCAATTTACTCTTATTCACCATAAGGACAGAAGGATTTTTGTGCTTCATATCTCTGTCCACTTGGTGAATGGGGATAAGAAGATTAGATAGAGACTTCTCAATGTTTTTCATATTGAAATTGACAACAAAGTTATAGAATCTCTGAGGGAGTTATGTGAGAATGAGATCGGTTCCCAGTTCTTCAGGGATTTTAATCCCTAGAACCTTCAGGCGCTCAATGTAGCCAATGAGCATGACTACATGAGGCCCAGATGGGGCACCTTCTCCAAGCTTACTCTGAAAGAGTGCCTTAGAGATATCAAACCTTTACTGTCTTGCTCTCTCCTGGTAAATACCACAGAGGTTCTCGAGCATGCTATAAGCATCCATGTTTTCATGAGACTTCATGATCTCACTAGACATTGATGATAACATCAAACATTGAACATCGACCATGTAGTTCATATGTTTCTCATAGACCAGGAAATCCTCATCACTTGCCTCCTTGGTAGGCAGACCAGGTAATTCTAACTCCAGTAAGTAAGACTTTCGTTCATGGCATAGGATAACCCTAAGGTGTTTAAACCATTCCTGGAAGTTACTGCAGGTATGGATGTTGTCTTTATCTATAATTGATCGTGGGGATAGTGTGGTTGAAGAGCTTGTCATTTTTATTCTACAATTAAAATAGCATATCATTAGTAGTTTCCTGATTAAATTTTATGATAAATAATAGCACCTCCTCCAATGGCCCGAAGGCCTTCATTTTTTATTGATTTTTAATAATCCACCTTTCAAGGGGTGATGTGGAACCCTTACAAGGCTTGTAGGCGTAAGTATTAAATAGCCTGTAGGCCTTAGAGGAATTCATTTGCCCATAGGCTTCAAACATTACATACAACCCAAACTAACTACATGGAACTCCTTCTCCCCAGCATCTTCATCATGAAATCATCTCTCCACCTTCGCATGGTTGTTCGACTAGGCGTTCCCGTGCATGCAGAGACTTAATAAATTTTATTAAGTCATCCACTATTTTATCAAGTCCCAATGGCCCTCACCATTGAACTCAGAATGTCCAGTTGCCATGACATTCTAGTGGAAAGGATCCATATTCCCCTTCGCATAACCCCAACAAGGGTTTCTCAAGCTATTAGAAGGTATTTAGGTAGGCAGGTCTTTTCCAACTCTAGGTTTGTAGCTCCTTGATTTGTTGAGTGGACTCCCCAATCTTGAAATCATGACTTTGGATTTCCTCAACCCTTAGCTCCAATATTACACCAAATATATCAATGGATACTTCTCTTGATGTAATATGGTTAAGTCAACCCGAAACCTTTCATAATGGATTCCTATTTAAAAGTAAGTGTCCCAACAAGGGTTGGTCAAACGCATAGTTTTATTTAGTTTTTCCCTTAATCGAGTAACAGAATGCTTGGTCTGACTTAATATTTTATTTGAGGGATTTTTATCTCTTATGCATGAATTTCTTATTATCACATGCTTGTTAATATTAAGTGGAACTTACTTAAGTGATTAACTATGTCTTGATAATATTTATGCATAAGTCTTGTTTATTTTAGTTCCATCTTGCATGATTATTTAATTCATTAATTATGTGATTGTAACAGCACATCCATAATGATAAACCATGAAAATTACAGAAATAAAATAAAGTAAATGGAACGATCATGAGCTTTTCTAATGCTTAGTTTATCTAGAGGTTGATAAACTAACCCTGGCCTAGGGGATAAACACCTTGAAACTTTTGGGTTCGTGTTTACAGCTTTCATTTGTCCACCTCTGTATCTCCTAGGATTGGTTTCGTCTCAGATCCAGCTTGAAATGACTCCACTATCTTGGGAGTTCCATCCATTAAATATTCCCTTTTTTTAACTCACATGTAGGTGAGGGGTAAAATTGATTTTTACATAAAATAAACCTTGGGCACACAGGCCCTACATATTAATGAGGAGAAGTCTCACATGCCAACAAATTTAATTCAAATAAATAAATTAAAAGAAACCATCCATATACAAAGGTCTTGGTCTAGCTCATGTTCATCCATACATTCAACGATATTTACACATAAATAAAACTAGAATTCAATTCTTTAATCTTTCTTGTTTAAGATAAATCATGCTCGAATCAATTAATTATCGTCTTTAATTAATCAATCCTTTTATCTTAAATCCTTTTCTGAATTTCCTTGAGACTATCATCCATCATAATTTTAAACAAATAAATTTATTTAAAATTATATTTGTACGTAACTTGTACCTTGGAGGCAACGTGGTGAATTCCTATTCATAACTACCCAATGAGTAGAAATTAACATTATAGATATGTTAAATTAAACACATATATATAAAACACCTATCACGTGTTGTGCCTCAGCTTTATGCTCGCATGATGGTATATGTATCAAGGTTTTGTATAATATAATAATAAATTTTAATAAATCTGCATAATTTGGATGAGCACACGACGTGTAGTTCCAAATACATGGAGTGTACTATTGTTCACCATCCATCTGAAGTACACACTTGGGGAAACGGTGTGTGAGTGTACTTCGGAAATATTTGGAGTACATGACGTGTTTAGTTGGCCACACTCCCTGTAATTCCTCGTTACACGACCTCTAGTCGGGCTAGCCGTATACGGGGTGCACGTTCCAGCCCTAACCCAAAGGGACTACACGTCGTGTCCATTTGGGTCACATGGTGTGTAATCCAGAAATTGTGTGCCACCTGTTCTCAGTCAACACACGGAGTCATTTAAGACTTAGAAAGACTCCAACACATGACTTGGTTTGGTGGACTGGTCTAATTAATTGAATCTTGACTACACGATGTGTATTGCTGAATACATGTCGTGTGTTATGGTTTTGTATGAATAAGAAACTTTGGCACCTCCGGATGAGATCCTCTATTTTATTTTAATCAAAATTAAAAGAAAAAATTGTTTCTGTAAGGTGAATGAGAAATGAAAGAGGAGGAATAGATATCAAGATTCAGATTTACAGAACTATTAACTTGAATTGAAACAACTAAATTATTAAATGTGTAAGTCATCAACAAAATATTTAAATAATTATAAACTATGATGTAACCCCTCTGATACCACTTGAAGGTTCCGGGTGCAGTAGAAGTGTGGTTGGGACGACACCCAACTTTTATTTTTACCATGATCAATGATTATTATGGGATCAATATGATGATGAACGCTAGTCTCCACGGAATATAATCAAAGATTTAGATAAAGAAGAAAGAGGCATGAAATATTTAGAGAGGATCTTGCACACCATGTTTATAATTAATTTAATTAATTTTATAAAGAAAATAATACCTAGAACTTCAGTATTTTCTTCTTTGATGATGTTGATCATCCAGAATGACCCTTCTAGATTATCTCATTGCACTTATAAGGATCCAAACTAGAATCCCTCTAGCGGTGATCCACACGTGCTCAGATGGCCTCTAATCGACACCGCTCATTCTTCGGGTGCTAGCACGGCGAAGTGAGTGTCTTGTGTCGGTCGTTCTTGATCGCTTGTTATTTGGCCTTGAAGAACGTCTCTTGTTCTTGAGAGGGGAGAGAAGAGGATTCGATAGAGAAATTGTTTGGCTCAACAATTCTCAATTCACCTGGCGTGTGGTGTGGTGTATGGCACAATAGGCCTACTTGTCTATTTATATACATGGAATTTTAGTTACAATATTTAATTGCATAGAAACAATTAAATACATTCATGAACTTAGAGAAAACCCATGCTCATAATAATAATACCACGTCCTTATTCATGGTGCACCAACTTGTGAAAAACATAATTATAAAATAAAATTCTACATCACAAAATAATAGTAGCTTCATTATTATTTTAACTTGTTCCAACTAGTCAAATAATTATTTACCGTCTTTCAAATAGTTATTTTACTACCGGACCGACCTTGGTCCACTCGAACTCCACTTCCATTTATTGAACACTCGAATAAATAAATAAATAAATTATTCTCTTAAATAAATATTTTATTTACAAACTAGCAAATAAATATTTATTAAATGTTCAATAAAATAAATAAATATATTTTATTTAATTTATGCTATCATTTTAACTTGAATAAAATTATTCCACAGTCTTGAGAATAATATTTATTTCATTAATTAAATTAAAATAGAATTTAACCAAGACTACCAAAAACACTTAGTGTGTGACCCTCTAGGATTCTTTCTCGTTGGCATTAGGCGGGCTTGCCTAAAGTCCAAGAGTACTGTCTAACAACGGGTCAAGGCACCCAAGAGAAAGAACGTAAAGTTGCAACAACAACATCCACATATGAATGATCACTATGTAATATAATCTCTTTGTTGCAATATCTCATCAAGCAGGTTTCATGATAGTGTCATCAACTTTTATGCTTGATACGTCGTTCTTTGACTACCTAAAATAAACTCATCATTACACTATGGCCATGTAATTTTGCACGACGGTTATATTTTAATAAAAGGGTTAATATATCAACTTCTATAAATGGAAGGGAAAAATCCTTCCTTGACTTATCCATTAATAACATGCCACTCGTGATGCACCCAACATACCCTACTTCCTGCCAACTGCCTGCGTGACGGTTTTCATCAGTAAATCAAAGTGTGTGAGTCGTGACACGTATTAATGATAATCATAAAGTCTAAGGATCATTACACATGCTCACAGATAAAAATTTCTGATGACACTAAAACATGCGGAATTTCTACTAGCAGGTATGTTCTCATAATCTCCTATCTTGAAGATTACCAATGCGAACTTTGTGAGAGGAAGTCTCATCTGATTACGAGTACTCGCACCTGACAGTCTGCATGCTATGTGTCACATCATAGTATGTCATCCAACCGCAGAACTATATTTAAGAATATTGTTATAGCATTTCAAGGTTCTCATCATAGTGGGGAACTTCCATGACCTTATCAATGCAACAAATACTCTAGGACATTATTAAATTATAGTCATGCAGAGCAATAAACAATATATAATAATACATTAAATATCCATGTAATAAAAGCAAAACCATTTGGTTCTAGGACACCAACTCTTACAATATGTTCAACATGGTAGTTCATTTTCTTCTGGTATCATATATTTCATAAGACCAAATAGTTCTATAAAGTTGGTGTTTCTCCATCCACTGCTAGATTTCAAATTATATAACTTCAATATAGATGAAAATGTTATGTATTTAGTACAACCATTATACAATGGTTTCTTGAAATAGTTATTTAACTCCTCAAACAAATTTGGACAATCACAAAGGTCATCTTCAATTTCCATTTTAATTTCTTTTGTTTGATCTCCATCATCTTTTACAAAGGTATTCATATCAAATGATTCATCAACCATAGTATTATCCCAATCAATGTCCACATTCAATTTTTACCAATGTTTAGTCCAACATTTATAGATTTGATCTATTCCGTGACAAATCAAATGTTCTTACAACTCTTCCAGACAAATTTTTATTGAATAACAACAATGTAAACATGGACATAGAAGTTTAAAAGGGTCGTGTGCACGCTCTCTTACAAACTTGATGAAATCTTTAACTCCATCTTCATATTCGTTTGTCAAACGATTAGCGTGCATCCATTTTCAATTCATATCCATCCTATTGGGTTCATAAAAGATTAATTTTATACAATATATAAATAAATACACATAATATATTCATTATAAAAAGTAAAAGTTATAGACAATTCTAATAAGGGAAACTCAACATTTGATTATTTCAAAGAATTTCAATATGTTGAAGAAAATGGGTAATTGAATTTAATAAAAGAATTACTCCACATCAAATCTTTCTTAAATACCCTAAACAAATGAAAATATAATATAAAAAATTAAGGGGTCATAATAAACTTAAATATGATAAACAAGAATAATAAACTCGCATTCAATAAACTAGATCAGTGGTTTCATGGATCAAGGAATAATGCTAATGATAAATGGGGGATAACTATCATTCTTTTTGTAGAATTTTGGTGCATTTGGAAATAAAGGAATAAATCTTGGTTCAAGGGGATTAATACTTCAATGAATAGAAATATGAATCATTTATACTAGAATATATAAGTGCCTAGATATTCCAAATCCAATAATAAGGGTTGTTGGGATTTTAAAAAATAGTTGGAGATATAATATAATCATTGATAACATTACAATTAGTAATCATTAAAATTTAATAAATATTATTTGATTTTTATAGATAATGGAAAGTTACTTGACTACATCACTTTCCTTATCATCTAAATTGGAGAAAGAGAATCTCATATCCAGTGAAAACTTCTAGAAGGAGTACAGACACTAACGCATTATATTATACCAAGAATAGAAGTTAAATTTTTTGGAATCCCTTATACTTGATTATCAATCATGTAGAGAGAGTGAGGGTGAGAAGGATGCATATAGAAGGCACATAGGGGATGCATCATATTTTTGATGAATCGTGTTATTAGTTATGTCTCTGATCTAAGGATACAGGATAAGGACATGGATGGATACACTATGTTGAATCGTCTTAGAGAAAATGATAATAAGAGGGAGATAAAGGCATATAATAAATGATATTATCACTAAACTTTATAGGTGTAAACTGAAAGATATATAATGTAATGAACCTATCCTAAATTACCCAAAAAACAAGTCAAATCATCATATGACCTCTAACATACCTCAAAGTCACTAAAGGATGGTTTGAAATTTTGGTGTAAAAAACCATAAATGGGAGATGGTCCCCCCCCCCCCAAATTGAAACAATTAGTACCAGAGGTCGAAGAAAATTCTAGCATGACCCTTGGGATCAATGGACATGAAGACCCAAAATCATCATTACCTGATATAGGCATACATGTTATAAAACAATTATTGAAATAAATGGTGAAATATCTATATAGACACACATACATGTCATGTATAAAAACTCACTTATAGTCTATAAGAAATGTCAAATAGATAAAAACCTTGATATTCAAACATAACATGAACTAAGGTACCATAATGATTCAAAGAGTGAAGACTTGATGTGATAAAACCTCATATGATTAACTGGGGATATCCCCTTTGAATATTCCCTATAAGAAAAATAAGGACCATAGTGAATTCTAAGAAGAACTAGATCCTATGATATATATAACCAATAGAGGAATGTACATTACTCCACTAACTTTGTTCTTGAAAAATAGAATATGAAGCTTCATGTCCACTGAGGTGACCATAAAAGGTGTCAACATATATATAATCATTAGGGAACCACCAAGTTCCTCAAATCAGTAGTCAATAAACAAGAATATACATGAAAAATTCTACACATTTATATACATATATGAAAAAATTATTTAGTAAGAAGTTATAAAACATAGTATTAAAAAAACAATGACTAAATCCAAGGTTCAGTGTCAGATATAACCAATAACTCCATATATCGAGAGGTTTCATACATCGGTAGTTAATCAAATAACAAATCATAAACAAATCATTTTGTTCATAATCAAAAAGTAAAATAGTATACAATCACCAGACCACAAATAATGACATCGTCAAAGAATAAAACAAAAACGAAACCAAAAATACATAAAGAAAATCAAAAGGTCTACCTCTCTAGGTTGAAGAAAATATGAGACCCTCTTCAGAAACCCTAACTGCAATTGAACACCGGATGTCGGATGAGATGTTCGACCAACTGGAGGTAGCCGAGTGGTGTGATTCGAGCTTCGATTCACCAAGGAGGAGCATCGGCAGCGGGTGGCTTTCACAGAAAGCTTCTGATATCGCGACAAGTTCGCAAATTATTGGGGTTTTTTAAATAGATCGGGACACTTTTATCAGTGCTTACAAATAAGCGTTGATAAAGGTAGGTCTTTATCAGTACTAAAAAAGTGCTGATAAAGATACTTTTATCAGCACTTATTACTTAAGTACTGATAAAGGATTTATAATTATAATTATAAATAAAAAAATTGTAAATATTTATTTATACTTAATAAATATATATAAATATAAATATAGTAAATGTATTCTTTTTTAAATATATTTATTATAATTTTATAATTATAATTTTTAAAAAAAAATTATTATTTATATCATTATATATATTTAAATAATTATACATATATATATATAATAAATATATATAAATATAAATATAGTAAACATATTAATTATTTAAGTAAATTTATTATAAATTTAATAATTATTTAAATATATATAATTATTTATTTATAATTATATAAATACTTTTAAAAGATATTTATTTATTTATAATTATAAATATATAATTGTATAAATATAGTAAATGTGCATTTATAAATATATTTATTTATAAATATTTTTTTACAAATAGTTTTTTAACATTATTAATGAATATCTAATTTTAAGTGCATGCATATATGTTAAAAATGAGTGAAATTGAATAAATTAAGAATAAGTACACTTTAACAATATTGAAAAAATGGATAGGTTTTGTGTGTATGCATTGTATATAAAAATGTATTAATTGTGTATATGTGAAATCAATACAACACACATTTGATTTATGTTAAATTGAAAAATCAAACGACATTCAATTATATGTCAAGTACTATGTAATTAGTCAATATTTTTAATTCGTGTTAATTTTTAATTATAAACCATTATTCAATAAATAAATGACTATTTAATGTAAAGCACATAAATATTTGTTAATATATAAATCATGTTTATATACATTAATATATATCTATATATTTAATATATATAATTTAATAACATTAATTATCATAATTATCTAATTAATAAAATGTTTAATATTTAATAATGTATAATCAATTTATTCATTTTTATCAATAATTATTTAATTAATAAAAATTTTAATATTTTTTTAAATAAAATCATTTTTTATTTTTTATTTATTTAATTATATCATTTTATTTATTTGGACCTTTATCAGTGCTAAAAAATTATGATGAAATAAATATGTATTAGCACTAAAAATAAAACGCTAATAAACACCAACGTTGTTAAAGGCCTATTTTGTAGTAGTGATGATTTAAATAACTAATCAATACTTTTTAGTTTAAAAGAAAAAACACCTCAACACAGGGGTTTTATTATAAAATCATGACATTATTCCTTAAACAATTCATTAATCATATTTAAACCCCAATTCCAAAGGTATGACTCAATTTATCAAAAGAAGCATTTATTCTAAAAAAACATATAGCAATAATTAATAACCATGGAAGGTGTGAAAAGTGAGCAATTAATGCATTATTAAATTTAAATGGAAAATGGAAAGATATCCTACCTCAAGAAGAAGAAGGCCAAACCAAACACTTCAGCACTTGACATTTTCATTGGTGACCACTCGAAGCTACTCTTTCCCACCTCTGATCATATGCATATTTGCATATATATAAGGACACCTGGACCTTATGTGCGTATTTTCATGTCCATGAATGTGTACAATGGGATCCATACGTATATTCTTATATATGCATATACTCGTTTACACTTACACACGTATGCATTTTTCATATATATACATAAGTACACCTAACCCCAATATATATATTCATGTTTTCATGGGTGAATATATATATAACGGGAGAACTTACATATATATATAAATATATATTCCTACCTATGAATATGAAAGTAAGTTTCCTTTGACTCTGGCGACTCAAAACCACTATGGAAAGGTTCAATACACTCAAGGAAAAACACCAGAAACTCAAAAAATATGAAATACCCAAATAAAAATTGAGCAATAAAGGAGACACAAAGTAAAACCTACCAAAAATTGATTACATTCATATCAAAATGCTCTGAACCACTTCTCCTTTGATGATAGTTGTTGAAACATGCTCGAAAACGACCCAAGAGTCCCACCATGCACCCTAACGATGAAAGAAAATCAAAAGAACCTATTAACTATTGACCTAGGGTTCATCCAAATGAAATAGGGTGATAGGGAGAGGAAAAATTGTCCAACCAAGGGAGGATAAGAGAGCCAGAGGCCTTACCTCAAGGAATCGCATGAGAAACCGAAGTAAAGTCAGGTGAAAACCAGCGCACTAAGAGGAGCTGAGGAGGGGCATCACACGCACCATGGGAGAAGGTAGGGTGTGTGTGTCATGCGAGATACAAGTAGGAGAAAATAAGTAGTTTAGGTTTTAGGTTTTATTTTTATTTTATTTTAATTTTAATTTAATTAATTTTTTTAAGAAAACATTGCACACGATTTGGATCACATGGTTAGCTAAACCATGCACCAACCATGCAATGAAAAGTACAAGAATACTGTATATTTGGCACTAAACATGTGGGATAGGTGCATGTTTTGGGTAAATTGTGTATAGCCCGTACGCTTCACATTTTATCCCCTGAAATAAGTCGCATAGTTACTGCTGAGGGTCTCACGGTTTCAGATAAATTGTGCACTCTGTGTAGACTCACCAAACTTGTGCTTTTCAGACCCCAACACTTTCTAAACTCAATGAGGCATCCAAGGGATCTCTTGAGTCTTCACCCAAGTCTAAAAATAACAATTAAAAGTGTTACAACTCTTATAATTTTATTCTGAAGCCTAGTTTTAAAAATGGTCCATCCAGTAAATGCAAAAGTTCAAACTCCTTTGGATTGTTTTGTTTGGTCCAAAAACACGGGTCGCTACAACACCCACCAATCTCAAGGGGTCACTCTATTCACTATCATATACCCTCTATTCTGATCCCCAATGGAGTTTCAAGCGTCATCACACCATCAAAAAACTGAACAATGGGCTCAAGGCTTTCCACGATAGGTACAGATATAAAACTATGTAAATCACCTATATCAAAAAGAGAAGATACTAACATAGAGGCTACTAAGATCATACCTCTCACCATAGATAGCCTAATGCTCTGTTCCTCAGGTGTAAACATATCTATCCTGAACTGTGAACCTGTGAAATAACCTCACTACTCGAAGTAGGTCCACTCTGTTGTCTAGGTACAACGGGTGTCTAGCTGCCTTGACCATGACTACCACCTCAGCCAGAACGATCGGTACTACCCCAGATCCTAGCCTGATGTAGAGCTGTGAAACCCACTCCTGAACCTGGAGTCAGATCATACCTCATTCCACTAAATGCTAGAGGGAAGGTCCTCTAAAAACACTGTACGTGGCACATCCTGCTACAAGCTCATCACTCAACTGGTTCTCGATCTTACTAATTCCTCATATATCCCTATTTTCCACTCTTATGATAGAAAAAAGAGCTACCAACAATGAAAACCTGGTTGGTACTCCCTTCACGAGAAGCCTCAAAACGTCGCTTTCTGCCAATGGAAGTTGAACCAATGGGTCGAGAGGTTAGACTGTCCTACTCTTCACCCCCATCTTCCCTTAGGTTATACTCTATAATCAACACCTAATTAATTATCTTAGTAATATTTATCAACCTAAACACATTGACCTAATATCAAATGGCATGTTTGAGACCTTCCTCAAAGTGTCTCACCCTCGATGCCTCATCGGCAAGATATATCGTCGCAAAACATTGAAGCTCTGTAACGCGTGTCAAATACTCTATAACAGTCATCGCACCATGCTCCATACTCATAAACTCACTAGCCTTCTCTTCTATCAGAGTCTAAGGGAAAAAGTAATCATAAAACCTGGTTTTTAAATCCCTCTAAATGATATCTTAAAGCGTATCATCTTAGTTCAAAATATCCCACCAATGCTTTGCTTCTCCTCGAAACATATATGTTGTGAGATTCACTCTCATATCAGGTGGTGTCTCTAGATGCTCAAAGATCAAAAAAATTAGTCTCTAGCCACAACTCAGTAGCTTATAGACCATCATCCCCAGAAAATGTGGGAGGATGCTGCTACTGGAACACATGTGTCAGCTCATTCATAGACGAGGAAAGATGTGGTGCTCCTTGAAAAGTCTGCATATAGAATAAAAACCTCTCATGGAACTATGCCTTAGCACCTGTTTCTAGTACAATCATTGGTACCTCAGCTAACACTATAAGAGGATATACTGGTATCCCATGACCCACCACCTCCAAAGCATGGTTGTCACCATCCTCATAGCATATAACTAGAGGTATTTGTGGTGGCATGTCTCTACAATACAAAACACATGACTCAGGAAAGATTTATAATAAAAAATATCATAGTTTAAAAACATAGGATGGGTCAAATATTTCCTATAAATAGGTCACACCCCTCTGTCTAATCCTAAATCCAGGACTGGGTAAAAATAAACAGTCACAAACATAACTAGAGACACTGCCTACTACCCCCTCAAAAGTTAGGTCTAGGTCAAGTATTTGTTTCATAATTTAATTTCATTTTACTTCACATTTACATCATAATTCTCTTTAAATGGTTGAACTAAATGGTTCACCACTTCTGATCTATAAGGGCTCATACACCTCATGAACTGAATTATGGCGTCCACTGAATTCATACCATAACACCTTTTAGTCCATGAAACCAATGGTCCATGAATCAACATGCCATAGTTGGCTTCTTAGGGTGTTTGTTGTATCATAATAAAGAAAACACTATTTAGGTTGCAAAAGACACTCTAAGTACCAACCATGTTTTCCAATTCCCTTTACAAAACATTTATCAAACAATAATTATATCACACAAGGAATATATCACAGAGTCATGTAGTCAATAAATTCATCCCATATGGCATGGCATAATTCATGGCATGTGAATCATAACAGGTGCCTAAAATGATGCATGATATTATTGGGAAAAAATCTCTCATGGTAACATTGAATCATTTTTTAGGTGTTTGTATTTGTTGACAAAGCTGGTTTATTTATTGACAAAGAGGGTTTTCATAGTGAATTGTCAAGTTCTAGAGATATTATTGACAAACTATGTTGACAAAGAACCCTAACAAAGGAATGTTTGATCTGGAGGTGGTACAAAAAGAACAGATATAAGGTGGCGTTGTTTTCCAGTGTTTGCCAAATTTTTGGGCCTCAAAATCAGAAAATGGGGAAATATTTTTTTGGAAAAGGAAGTTGTGTGCAAGATATAAGGTGTTTTGGAAAATTGCATGCAAGGCATGTTTCAGGAGCAGAACCTCAAAAAATTCCAAATGCATGAAGTGCGTGAAATATTTGGAAATGTTCATGAAAGATGAGGTTGCGCGAAAGAAACTTACGCACCCAATGAGATGTCAAATGGGGTTTTGTGTGATCAAAGAGGATCTTGCACGACATGGTGAATCTTTCGCACAAGGTTTGACAATGCCTATAAATAAGAGGTGACCCTCCTTAATCAACATAATTCAATTCGAGCTCTGGATCGCGTAATTATTTTGAGAAAAGGGAGTTGCGTGAAAGATTTTGAGTTGCACGTAATATTGAAGTTACGTGCAATGGGTGTTTCACAAAAAAGGTGGAATCTTGCGTGAAAGGATTCAAGTTGCGCTCAAGACATAATAAGTGTTGCGCGAAAGATTTTAGGTTGCCTAGTAATACTATGGTAAAGTTTTATTCATCATTGGATGAAAGTGGAACATTAATAGAGCATCTATATACAGTGGATGATGCATTCATTTGAGATAATGAAGGGACCTACAAGTCTATAAACTGTGAGTGGATCTTCTAAAGAAGAAGTGATCAAACTTAATTTGAGAGATCAATGAGATTTAAAATTGTGATTGGTTGTAAACCAGTAGGGACAGTGAGTCCACTCTGAACTTTTTAAACAGCAGTGCGCTTTTAGTGGATTTGGTACATCGGCACATCGTCGGTGTATGCTTCTTAAACGTAGCCCAGTGAGGGTGAACAAAGTAAAATTTATGTGTCTTGTGTTAGGTTTAATATTTTTTTCATACTCTACAATGGGAATGAGAGAGAATATAGTTTTTTCTAACAACGAAAAAAGATCAATAAGGGCGGTTGTTTTTATCTGTCATACCCTGATTCACCCCCTCTCAGGGGATCTATCCTAGTGAACCTAACATAGATGCATACCCTCGTCTCATCAGGAAATAGAAAAATCTAAATCACAATCATACCAATAATATCATCACAACTCAAGTGCATCACCCAACAGTGGAATCAAATCAACTGTAATAGTCAAAATCCAGAAAACATCAATTTTTATCTGTGGCGGTTTGGCTTTTCTCTATACATGGGTTAGCTACTCTTAGGCACAACTTATTGCCAAATATCAAGACCTTTATAATCATTTGTATATTGTTTCAAAATAGTAAACTAGAAAAGCAAAGGCTCTGATGCCACTTTGTAACGTCCCGACTTGGATTCCACTAAACGGTGCCCTGAGTCGGTGGGTCACATGACCTCAAGCGTACCTCCCTGAATGACAAAGGATGATAACTAGTAGCGATAACCTAGGGTGTGTATATGGGGAGACTATTCCCTCTTGTCATAGTATATCACAATGGTATTAAACATATCATTCAATAATAAAATCAATAAATCAACCATACAGAAGAATAATATCGAAGACAATAATACATAAGCAAAGTCAAAATTAATCTCATATACAAATGATATGCCATGTCACGTCTCTACAAAGCGGGAAAAAAGGTATATAAGAATCAATACAATAAATTTATCTAAATACCATAAATCCCAAAAATGAACTATCTCATCTAGTATCACGAGCATAGCTCAGTCATGTGCTCCTTTGCTCCTAAGCAATTAGAAAATCAAGCATTATACAATGGTCGCTTACCCCAACCCCTACCTGCATCCAATAAGTTTGTATGGGTACTCAACATTGGCCCAAACAGGTTGTGAGATAACACTCAACATGATACAAAAAAAATAGGGTTATTAGAGGGGGTTTTTAGAGGGGATTACGCACAACCCCCTCTAAATTCATTTTCTGTATAGATTAGAGGGGGTTATATAACAACCTAGGTATTTATAGAATAATAAATTTTAATATCTATTAATATTTATGAATAAGATATTAATTTTATTTTAAATAGGACACTTTGTCTGATAGCGTACTCAACACGCAACAACAGGTTTCTTTGAAATCTTACGTTGCACACAACTTTAAGTTATACCAAAAAAATAATATAATATTATTATTATTTTAAATGATAGTTAACGCCTAGCCATTTTATTTTCAAGAATGAACATAACTAACTAAAATATTATTATTAAATGTATTTACACTTATCCAATAAATTTTAGAGGCTTAAAATAAGAATGAATCTGGTTTTAAGAATGAAAAATTCTAATATTTTTTAAAGGTCGGTTTACCACCATTTGATGGTGAACCCTTTTTAAATATAGTTTTTGTCACTTTTATATGTTCTATTTTAAAAAATAATATTTTTATTTAGAATAGGGACATCAAAATTTACATTGGATGAAATTTTTTTATTTTTCTGATAAAGTTTATTTTTTAATGAATAGTGCAAAATACTGAATTTTAATTCAAAACTACCTTTTAATCTAATTTATTTATATAATTAGATTGTAATTTTAATTGTTTTTAAAGTGTAATTGGATTATATTTTTATTATTTAATTCAATTTTGGTTATTGTAAGTAATTTCACTTTGAAATTTTACATAAACGCATTTCAATCTTTTGTTAGTTTTTACTTCTTAAAAACACGCTTTTTGGTTTTGACAACGGGAATTAATTTCTCAAACTTCTATGTTTTGAATTTGTAAAAATTTATTCCATAATTAAAATTAGGAGGTCCAAATTGTGTAGATATGTAAATTTTATTTTTAGACATTATGAATAGTAACTTCAGTAAATATTTTATTTATCATGGTTAAAGGGTAAATCTGGTAAATAAAAGTAAAAAATAATATTATAATAATATAAAATTATCCTAACACATGTCCTAACCCTATTTAATAAGATATTTCTGACCATGGGAATACTTGGGTTGATTTTAGGACCCCATGGAGTCACTTGTGTGTGAAAATGACATTTAATTACTTTTAATTTAAAGTTAAGGAAAATATAACCTAAACATATATCTTTTAGTAAAACAATTTTTATATGGGGTTATATAAGTGATATATTCAACTATAAATATTAATTTAAAATCTAAAAATATTTCTTATATCATGATATTTTATTTATAATTTTTATAAATTAAATAAATAAATTTAATTATGACACAATGGTGATGTAGTGATTGCTTTATTAATAAAGGATTCAAATAAATGATATTATAATAAATGTAATTTTGTTATTTTGATGTAATTAATGAATTTTTTGGATTATATTTACATTTTATATTTTTATTAATGAAGTTTTTCAGAAGTAATCAAGTTTTTATTGATTTAAAAAAGTCATGATATGAATACTCTCAAAATTGACATAATTCATATTTTAAAATATAAAATATTTTATTAAATATTATAAATTTCCAAAAAATATAAGATTTGTCCAAATAGTTATCATAAGTATAAAATTTTATTATTTACTCTTTATTTGGATATTTTTCATGTTTTTGTATCTGTTTTGATTCTCAAAATCTTAAATGCTTGATAAAACGCTAAGAGTAAAAAAGGGTTAAATAAAAAGATAAGGATTAAAAAATATTCAAAACCTATCTAATTATTATTGGATGATTATATTTAGAATTATATTCATATTATCTTATAAATAAATTAATTTTTAATCATTTATAATCTAAATAGATTTTATAATAAAATAATATTTCAAGATATTCCTTAAGTGCCCCTATTCCCACTTATAAAAGGCCACCACCTCTAACCCTTACTCACACCTCTCAAACCCACTTGGATCATACAAACTATGAAAAAATAAGATCTCAACATCCCTATATTCTTCTTATAAGCCTTACCTTTGTAATAAGGCAATTTAAAAAGGTCTTTTAGCTTAAATCAAAAGGAGTTACTCAATTTAAGGTAATGTCCTCTCCCAATATTCTTCCATTTATTTTCCTTCTCTAACTCCCTAAACTCTATTTATTCAATTATTTTATCAGAAAATAAGTATCTTAAATATATTAGGATTTTTTTATTAGAAGTATTCGAACTACAATTCCACACACCTTCATCTAATGGATACGAACATACTGTTTTTGTGGACGGTGAACTACTGCCTCACGAAACGATGATTATTCAATTATCTCCTACCGCCTCTCATGGTGGCCATTATTATGGAACTAAAATTACATATGATATTTATTATATTTATTTTATCTATATTATTCTGTAATTATCATTTATAACATACCTTTATGCTTTTCATGTTGTATAAATACGATAATTTCATTTGAGGAAGTGCGGACTACCGCCCCCTAAAAGTGATATGACTCGTTCATTCTATACATGGAAAATATAAAGGATAGAATTAATGAACTTATGTAACATATATAACATATATATTATACTTTAATTATAATATACCTATATATCATTTAGTTTTAATTCCTATAAAAATGAAAAATAAATGAAAGTAGCGTTCATGCGTACATACGGATTACCGCCTCCATGAACGGTGCATTTCATTTTCTTATATCCAAATGTTATGAACTATTATAAAATACATATATACTATATATAAATACATATATACTGTACATATATGATATTTAAATCATGAATACAATTCTAGATATAATGTACTTTTGACCGCATGGACAATTTGTAATTATAACAAGTTCATTTTTGACTCAATTACCGAACATCGACAAAAATACCGATATGAACTTGAATAATTATATGATTGTTATTGCAAGGTAATAAGTTATATAAAAGGATTAATAAACTTGAAAATGGTTTTGAAGTAAGTATAATTAACTTAAGTTTATTATTTAGAGAGATAAAGAACGAACAAGACAAGTCAGACACAAGGTAAGTGAACCTTTCACCCTCCTCTCCTAGTCAAAGATTTAATTTATGTTATGTATTTAAATTTAAATTTTCAAATTTTGGGATATGTTCTTATATATCCTTATTGATATACATTATATTTCCATGTGATGAGAGACCCTTTTTCTGAATTTTTAAGTGACGTCGTTAAGCAGCCGAATTTTTGTAAGGGAACTTCTTAATCCAATTTCCATTCTTTGGGTTAATCTTCAACTTTTAATTATGTTGTGTTATGATTATGTAAGAAATGAATTTTGATATACTATATTTTATTTGTAAATTACTTATGTTTACCTATAGTGAATACACATAATCGATTTATTTTATTTACAAAATGATCTTTGTAAGGGACTTCATCTCAATCTCCTTTCATTGAGGCATACTTTGATTTATACACGAATTTCCTTTATACAGTGTATAAAACTATTTGACTTTTAATTTCATTTAAATGGAATATTTTTTTCTACGAAGCATTTTACTAAACGAAAAAAATAGTGTTTCTTTTAAATGTATGCGATGACAACAACCTTTTCTCCACTGCAAGCATATTTGATGTTTGGCTCTCTTAACAAGTTGTAGTGTTTTTAAAAGAAAAATAAATACCATATACCTTTTTTAAATATTTTTGTATTGAAAATGGTTTTGATAATGGATTTATTATGTCAATATATTGAACTAATATCTTGTGATTGCAATGTGGAAATGTTATCTTTTCTTTATTCTTGTGTTATATATTATGATTATGTTATGGTTCTTGGTAATTTTTTTACGTATACGGGTGGTTTCGTGATAAACCTAGAGCGGGTGAGCCCAAGATATCTCTCCAATGCATTGGGTAACGAGATGGAGGTAAACATTAATGTTTCTCATAATATATTTAGGGAATATACTGTGATGGGTATTCTAAGTGTAACTCCCTATATAGTTATGAAAGCTACAATGTAAGTATGATATGAATACCACAAGTTACCTTTATAATTTATGATTTCTATGTGTTATTCATAAATCTTATTATTTCATGAGGTATGTTAAAGAGCTTATGTTTTATGATTAGAAAGTATGATTTCATTGATTGTATGCATTGGTGGACTAATGTTTTTATTCCTTATTTTATAACCCTTACTGAGATTTTTATGCTCATCCCAAGTTTTTTTAAATGTTTTTCACAGGATATAAGGAAGGTTAAGGGAATGGAAGAATTCAAGAAGATTTATATGAATAAAATAATTCTTGTTTTATTTAAGGAGTTTTATTCTTGTGAAAAAATTGGATAGAGTAGAAGTGTATACTTTGTAATATTATAATATGTAATGTAATAGTTACGGCCTAATTCTCTAAAAATCTAAACCTAAAAAGATCATAAATGTGAATTATTTACTTGACTCAATATTATGTAATGTTTAAGGTTGGGGTCGTAAAGTTGGTATCAAAGGTAGTTTTAGATAACTTTAGAGGTTAGAGTGTTATCTGGGTGTAGGTAAAGGATCCCATATAACCAAGAGGGTTATTATCATATGGAAACTTTTGGAGGGTTATGGTAAAATAGGTTGTTTGGATAAAAACCTGGACGATGAATATATAAGGAGGTTGATGGATTAGAGTAATGTAAAAGTTTTTATGTTGTCTTTAACCTATAGAGGATTCTTTTTTTTAATTATAATATTTCGTTTCATGTTTAAGTGTTGATTCTTTTCAGCAGATTAAGGATCATTTTTCATGATGGAAGTAAAGAGATCTTTCACAACCTTCTTATCCCCCCCTGATGATTTGATCATCACTATTACAGAAAAAGCCTGATCGAATTATTTTGACAGCTTCTTGAGTATTTAAAAAAATTGTTTGAGTTATTCAACACCTACTCATTTCTAAAACAATTTTATGGGTCATGGTATATTTTTCATATGATTTCAAGATCTCAAATTTTCTAATTCTATCGAAAAGTGAAATTACAAAAGTGGAGAGAACATTTACTTTTTGAAATTATGACAACATGCCGAAAGATAAAGGGAACATCCTGAAGATCATTATATATGGATTCAATGTATGATTTATTTTCTTATCCATAAATAATGAAGAATATTTGGATTGATATTTATAAATGATGATGATATTTGATCTGCAGGAATGATGTATTGAGAAATAAGGTGGAAATGCATGGTTAATGAATTATGAAGAGTGATGAATGAGTAAGAAGTCGACATATAAGGGATTCAAAAGTTATGGTAGATTATAGGATGATGAAATGTCTAAAATTATTAATGCTCTTTTGATGATGGGATTACTTTGGGAAGACTTTTTCTAATATGTATAACCCTGATGTTTGATATGTGAAAATGTTATTCAAGGAAAAATTAATTTTTCTTGTGTGGACATAATTTATAACCTTAGGGGTTCATATGATCTTTTTTTTTTGAGGTGATTAATGGTTATTACATTTTGGGATGCAAAATGAAAGGTATTCGATAACCTTTGAGGATAAAGCAGGGTGTGGTAATTTTTTAGGAAATTATCTTATTTTGGATAATGTTGTAAGAATGATATGGTTTTAGAAAAGGGAAAACCTATAGGATGGGTGACAACCTGTCATGTCTGGTAAGGCCGCAATAATCGCAACCACAACTGAAGGGCGATAAGGGCGCATCGCCTACCACTAGCCTACGTAAAGTCCCTAGTGAGTATGACTTATTCCTTTTAGTTAAATAATTTTATTGATAAAGAATAATTTGATTTGGTATCTTATGTTTTATCAAATGGATATACTTAGTATAAGAAAATGATTTGGTTATTAAGTGATAAAGGTTATTTTGGAAGACGTTTTCTCATTTGGGAACACTATATGACTAAGGAAAATAGAATACTTTGGGATTTTAATTGAAGAGTAATGGTGGAATTTTATTTTGGAAGAATCTATGTTTTTATTGTGGAAATATAGTGATTTGGTTAATTTATGGAAATTATTATCATATCATAGATAATATGTGATTTGGTTAATTACTTTTCAGTATGAGACTTTAAGATTATCTGATGTTATTTTGAGATGAATGTTAAGATTTTTGTGGAAGACTATGTGATCAAATCCATCTGAATTTTGGGTTTCAAACTTAGTTTGGATTATTTTGAATAATTTTAAGTAAAATTGTGTATTTAATGGTCTTTGTTGAGCTTTGGGTATTTTTTGTTCAATTTTGGAGATTAAGATTAGTATTTCTTTTTTATAAAAGATTATCTTTTTTGGGGATTATCTGATCTTCTACTAACCTTTTTTGTTTTGGTTAATGTCTAAAGAGAGGGGAAATATATAGTTCATCTTTTGTGGATCATTTTATTCTCTAGAAATTTATTCTAGCACTTTGGGTGTGACCAAGTCATATTGAATACTCATCCTTTGGAGAAAATATGAGTTTTTGGTAGAAACTTATTAAAGGATAAAACTCTACTTGAAAAGTAAGTATATTTCCTTATTTTATTAGTCAATATCATAAATAAATTCTCCAACTTTATGAAAGGGAACCTAAAACAAAAAAATTTGTCCATTTACTTTTCCTACTGGGGAATCAAAGAATATTTAACCTATCATAAGTTTGTGGTTTTCTGGTGGTTAACTTTCTCCTAATCATGTTTTCTATCACTCTCCATCAGAACTTGACACTTAGTTTCTTCTCCATATTCATGTTTTCATGGAATCCTAGTATGTGTTATCTCGAGTGACCTTTTTACTTATCTTTATTTATTTTAAAGTGATAGTTTTACTAACTTTTTTTTCTGATGTGAGACTTTCAATGAAGTTTCCAAGCCCAATTTTAAAACTGTGAGGACACGATTTCCAAAAGGGGGGAAGGATGTAACGACCCAGGTATTTATAGAATAATACATTTTTATATCTATTAATATTTATGAATAAGATATTAATTTTATTTTTAAATAGGTCACTTTTTCCAATAGTGTACTCAACACATTATAATAGGTTTCTTTTAAATCTTACGTTTCACACAACTTTGAGTTATACCAAAAAAATAATGTAATAATATTATTATTTTAAATGATTGGTAACACCTAGCCGTTGTATTAGCGAGGATAAAAATAACTAACTAGAATATTATTATTAAATGTCTTTACACTTATCCAATAAATTTTAGAGGCTTAAAATAAGAATGAATCTGATTTTAAGCATTAAAAATTATAATATTTTTAAAAGGTTGTTTTATCACCTTTTGATGGAGAACCCTTTTTAAATATAGTTTTTTCACTTTTATATGTTCTATTTGAAAAAATAATATTATTATTTATAATCGGGGTATCAAAATTTACATTGGATTAAATTTTGGTATTTTTCTGATAAAGTTCATTTTTTTAATGAATAGTGAAAAATACTGAATTTTAATTCAAAACTGTCTTTTAATCTAATTTATTTATATAGTTAGATTTTAATTTTAATTGATTTAAAAGTTTAATTATATTATATTTTTATCATTTAATCCAATTTTGGTCATTGAAAGTAATTTTACTTTGAAATTGGACATAAACGCATGTCAATCTTTTGGCAGTTTTTACTTCTTAAAAACACACTTTTTGGTTTTGACAATGGGAATTAATTTTAAATTAATTTCTATAACTTATGTATTTTGAATTTGAAAAAATGGATTCCATATTTGGAATTATGAGTTCCAAATTGTGTAAATAGGTAAAAAAAATTAGACATTATGAATAGTAACTTTAGTAAATATTTTATTTATCATGGTTAAAGGGTAAATCTGGCAAATAAGGGTGAGAAATAATATTATAATAATATTAAATTACCCTGAAACATTCCCTAATCCTATTTTATTATATATTTCCAACCATGTGAATCCTTGGGTATATTTTAGGACCCCATGGAGCCACTTGTGTGTGAAAATGACATTTAATTACTTTTAATTTAAAGTTAAGGAAAATATAACCTAAACATATATCTTTTAGTAAAACAATTTTTATATGGGGTTATATAAGTGATATCTTCGACTATAAATATTAATTTAAAATATAAAAATATTTATTATATGATGATATTTTATTTATAATTTTTAGACATTAAATAAATAAATTTAATTATGACACAATGGTGATGTAGTGATTGCTTCATTAATAAAGCATTCAAATAAATGATATTATAAATATTAAAATAAATATAATTTTATTGTTTTGATGTCATAAATGAATTTTTTGGATGATATTTACATGTTATATTTTTATTAATGAAGTTTTTTTGAATTAATAAAGTTGTTATGGATTTTTAAAAATCCATGATATGAATAGTGTCAAAATTGACATAATTCATATTTTAAAATATAAAATATTTTATAAATATTAAAAAAATCCAAAAAATATAATATTCATCCAAATAGTTATAATAAGTCTATAATTTTATTATTTACTCTTTAATTGGATATTTTTCATGTTTTGTTAACTATTTTTATTCTCAATGTATTAAATGCTTGATAAAACGGTAAGAGTAAAAAAGGGTTAAATAAAAAAGATAAGGATTAAAAAATATCCAAAACCTCTCTAATTATTATTGGATGATTTTATTTAGACTTATATTCCTCTTATATTTTAACTAAATTAATTTTTAATCATCTATAATCGAAATATAATTTATAATAAAATAATATTTCAAGATATTCATTAAGTGCCCCTCCTCCCTCTTATAAAAGGTCACCAACTCTAACCCTTACTCACACCTCTCAAGCCCTCTTGACTCATCCAAACTCTACCCAAATAATCTCCCAATATCCCTATATTACTCATATAAGCCTTACCTTGGGCATAAGGCAATTAAAGAAGGTCTTTTAGCTTAAATCAAAAAGAGTTACCCGATTTAAGGTAATGTCTTCTCCCAAACTTCTTCCATTTATTTTCCTTCTCCAAAACCCTAAACTCTATTTATTAATTTATTTTATAAAAACATAAGTATCTTAAATATACTATTATGTTTTTATGAGAATTATTATAACTACACTTACACAAACCTCCATCTAATGGATATGAACATATTGTTTCTGTGGACGGAAAACTACTGCCTCACGAAACGATGATTGTTCAATTATCTCCTACCATATCTCATGGTGGTAATTATGATGACACTTAAATTACATATGATATATATGATATTTATTTTATCTATATTCTTCTTGAATTATCATTTATAACATACCTTTATTCTTTTCATGTTGTATAAATATGATAATTTCATTTGAGGAAGTGCGGACTACCGCCCCCTCAAAGTGATATGACTCATTCATGCTATACATGGAACATATAAAGGATGGAATTAATGAAATTATGTAACATATATAACATATATATTATATTATAATTATAATATACCTATGTATCATTTAGTTTTCATTCCTTTAAAAATAAAAATAAAAGAAATGAAAGTAGCGTTCATGCGTATGTACGACTTACTCTCTCCATGAACGGTGCATTTCATTTTCTTATATCCAAATATTATGGACTATTATAAAATAAATATATAATGGATCTAAATATATATATATAATGGATATATATGATATTTAAATCATGAATAAAATTCTAGAGATAATGGACTTTTGACCACATGGACAATTTGTAATTATAACAAGTTCATTTTTGACTCAAGTACCGAACATCGACAAAAAGACGGATATGAACTTGAATAATTATATGATTGTTATAGAAAGGTAATAAGTGATATAAAAGGAATAATAAACTTGAAAAAGGTTCTGAATCAAGTAGAATTAACTTAAGTTTATTATTCAGGGAGATAAAGAACGAACAAGACAAGTCCGACACGAGGTAAGTGAATCTTTCAACCTCCTCTTCTAGTCAAAGACTTATTTTATGTTATGTATATAAATTTAATTTTTTAAATGTTAAGATATGTTCTTCTATATAATTATTTAATTGTATTTTATTTCCATGGGATGAGAGATCATTTTTCTGAATTTTTAAGTGACGTCGTTAGGTTGTCGAATTTTCATAAGGAAACATCTTAACCTAATTTCCATTCTTTGGGTTGATCTTATACTTTTAATTATGTTGTTCTATGATTATGTAAGAAATAAATTTTGATGTCTTATCTTGTATTTGTATATTACTTGTGTGTACCTATAGTGAATACACATAACCGATCTATTTTATTTACAAAATGATCTTTGTAAGCGACTTCATCTCAATCTCTTTTCATTGAGGCATACTTTGATTTATACACGAATTTCCTTTATATGGTGTATAAACCCCTTTGACTTTTAATTTCATTCAAAAGGAATCTTTTTTCTATGAAGTGTTTTACTAAATGAAAAAATGAATGTTTCTTTTAAACGTACGTGATGACAACGACCTTTCCGCCACCATGAGTATTATTTGATATTTGGCTTCCTTAACAAGTCATAGTGTTTTTAAAAGAAAAATAAATACCATATACCTTTTTTTATGTATTTTGGTATTGAAGATGGTTTTGATAATGGATTGATTATGTCAATATCTTGAACTGATATCTTGTTATTGCAATGTGGAAATATTATTTTTCCTTTATTCTTGTGTTATGTATTATGATTGTGTTATGGTTCTTGGGCATTGTTTACGTATACGGGTGGTTATGTGATAAATATAGGGTGGGTGAGCCCGAGATAGCTCTCTAATGAATTGGGTAATGTGATGGAGGTAAACGTTAATGTTTCTTCTGATAGATTTAGGAAATATATTGTGATGGGTATTCCAAACGTAACCCCCTATGTAGCTGTGAATGCTACAATGTAAGTATGATATGAATGCCACAAGTTACCTTTATGATTTATTATTTCTATGTGTTATTCATAAATATTATTATTCCATGAGTTATGTTAAAGATCTTATGTTTTATGATTAAAAATATGATTTCATTGATTGTATGCATTGATGGAATAATGTTTTCTTTCCTTATTTTATAACCCTTACTGAGCTTTTTATGCTCATACCAAGCTTTTTAATTGTTTTTCAAAGGATATAATGAAGATTAAGGGAATGGAATAATTCAAGAAGATTTATATCAAGAAAATAATTCTTGTTTTATTTAAGGAGTTTTATTACTGTGAAAAAAAAAAGGATAGAGTAGAAGTGTCTAATTTGTAATATTTTGAGATGTAATGTAATAGTTATGGCCTAATTCTCTAAAACTTTAAACCTGAAATGATCCTCAATGAGAATTATTGAATTAACTCAAGATTATATAATGTTTAAGGTTGGGGCCTTATAGTTGGTATCAAAGGGAGGTTTAGATAACTTTATAGGTTAGGGTGTTATCTAGGTGTAGGTAAAGTATCCCATATAACCAAGAGGGTTATTATCATATGGAAAATTTTGGAGGTTTATGGTAAAATAGGTTGTTTGGATAAAAACCAGAATAATAGAGATATAAGGAGGTTGATGGATTATAGTAATATAAAAGTTTTTATGTTCTCTTTAACCTATAGAGGATTCTTTTTTTAATTATAATATTTTGTTTCATGTTTAAGTGTTGATTATTTTCAGCAGATTAAGGATCATTTGTCAAGATGGAAGGAAAGAGATCTTCCACAACCTTCTTATCCCTCCTCGATGATTTGATCATCACTATTATGTAAAAATCATGTTCGAATGATTTTGATAGCTTCTTGAGTATTCAAATTACCTGCAAGAAATTTTTTGATCTATTCAACACCTACTCATTTCTAAAACAATTTTATGGGTCATGGTATCTTTTTCATTTGATTTCAAGATCTCAACTTTTCCAATTCTATCAAAAAGTGAAATTAAAGAGGTGTAGAGAACGTTTACTTTTTTAAAGTATGACAACATGCTGAAAGAGAAAGGGAACATCCTAAAGATCATGATATATGGATTCAAGTTATGATTTATTTTCTTATCCATAAATAATGAAGCATATTTGGATTGATATTTATAAATGATTATGATATTTGATCTCCAGGAATGATGTATTAATAAATAAGGTGGAAATTCATAGTTAATGGATTATAAAGAGTGTTTAATGAGTAATAAGTCAACATATAAGGGATTCAAGAGTTATGGTAGATTGTAGGACGATCAAATGATTAAAAGTATTAATGATATTTTGATGATGGGATTACTTTGGGAAGACTTTTTCTAATATGTGTAACCCTGATGTTTGATATCTGAAAATGTTATTTAAGGAAGAATTACTTTTTCTTATGTGTACATAATGGATAACCTTAGGGGTTCATATGATCATTTGTTTTTGAGGTGATTAATGGTTATTACATTTTAGGATGAAAAATGAAAGGTATTAGATAACCTTTGAGGATAAAGCAGGGTGTGGTAATTTTTGAGGAAATTATCTTATTTTGGAGAATGTTGTAAGAATGATATTGTTTTAGAAAAAGGAAAACTCGTAGGATGTGTAACAACCTATCGCGTCCAGTAAGGCCGCAAGAATCAAACCAACAATTGAAGGGTCATAAGGGTGCATCACCTACCACTGGCCTACATAAAGTCCCTGGTTAGTATGACTTATTATTTTTAGTTAAATGATTTTATTGATCAAGAATAAGTTTATTTGGGATCTTATGTTTTATCAAATGGATATCCTTAGTATAAGAAAATGATTTGGTGATTGAGTGATAAAGGTTATTTTGGAATATGTTTGCTCTTTTGGAAACATTATATGCCTAAGGAAAATAGGATACTTTGGGATTTCAATTAAGGAGAAATGGTGGAATTTTATTTTGGAAGAATCTATGTTTTTATTGTGGATGTCATGCCCCAGCCTTTTAAATTATTTTATTTTATAATTTCATGGCTTCGGTTAGCCTCGTCATGGTGCGGGTTGAGTGCGTGTATGATTTTTTTTTTGACATTTGATGTTTTTGGTGGGTTTTGGACCGATGCACGGACACCGCAAGGTTGGTCGTAACTGTGTAGTCGGCCCGGATACCCTTGAGGTTACCCATTACATAAAATAATAAAACATTATGAAAATGAAATAAATTAAATGTTTAAGATATAGTAATAATAACATTATTGTGTATATAAAAAAAATTAAAATTAAAATTGTTAATGATCTTATTATCAATAAATTGTTATAAATATAATTATTATTTGGTTGTTATTAATTTTGTTATTATTTAAAAGAAAATAAATAAAATTATCATTATCATTATTATTATTAACATTTTTTTATTTGTTATTGTTGTTAATTTTGTTTTATTTTTTTAAGGGGTTTTAATCCCTCTTTTTTCCCCCATGCCTCACCCTCACTCCCCCACTTAATCTCTTGTTTTTTTTATTCCTCTCTCCAATCACCCCTATATCCCATTTAATATATATTTTTTGTATTCCTCTCTCCAATCCCACCACTTCCACGCCTCACCCCTCTCTCTTCATTAATTCATCTCTTTTTTTTATTCTCTCTCTCCAATCACCCATATCCCCTTATTCCATCACGCCTCCCCACTCTCTATTACTACTTTTTTATTATTATTATTTATTTTATTTTATTCCTTATATACCTCTCTCTACTCACACCACTCATACCCCCTTCCATTAATTCCTTTTCTTTTTTTATATCTCCCACGCCACCCCCACTTTTCCCTTACCCCCCTCACACTCACGCCCTCTCTCCCCATATCCCCTCACACACACCCGCTCTCCTAATTAATTCATTTAAATTTTTTTTATCTATCTCCCATGCACCCCTTCTTCCCCCCTTCCCTCACATACCCCTCTTCCTCTTACCCTGCTTCACACACGCCCTCCTCCCCTCCAGCGATTCTTCTGGTGGCTTCTCCTCCCTCCGGCGGTTCCATCCGGTAAGTCTCTTCTCCATATTCTCCTCTCCTCACTTAATTTAAAGGGTTTTCATGTGGGGTTTCTTGTTGTACAAACCCTAATTTTTAGGGTTAATGTGTATCTCGGGTTTTCTTTGGTTTTAGGGTGTGAGTTTTGTCCGTGGGGCCTCATTCTCCTTCCCGTTGAAGTTTCATTCCAAACGCATGAGCCTTCGGTAGGTGTTTCCAAGTTTTTCTTTCCCAAAGAATTTCCTTTGATGCTTGACATTTTAAATAAATTTATAAACTAGTTTCTCAACTCTATGAAACCCTCATTTAAATTATTATAGCAATTTTTAATTTATTTGATTTGTTAAAAATAGGTTTTAAATGAGTTTTAGTGTAATTTGCTTAGTTTTATGATACCTAGAAAGCTTGTTTGAATCGGTTATATTTATTTAAGAAGGAATTGGTCCCCTATAAAATATATCACCGTTATTATGTTGCAACAACTTTTTTATTAATGAACTTAGTTTGGTTGTGTTATAGCGTAGTTATTGTGTTAAAACACCTTTGTAAGGGTTTAATGGATTCAATGTTTTTATTTGGTGTTCCTTTAAAATAATGTGGGTAAGTGGTGATTTTTGGGGCAAGGCTTTAAAATGTTTTCTTGGTGTGCGTTTGATTTCAAAATAGAATTTTGGGTGTCTTTGTTTTGATGTTGGTATAGCATCCTAAATGTGTTAAAATGTGTTAGAAAGGGTTTAATGTATTTTTTTGGATCATTTTATGTTCTATAAATAAAGTAGGTGGCCAGTTTTGGTTTTAAGGTAATTGGTGTTTTTCTTGTAAGTTTAGTATTCAAAATGGATTTTAGTTTTTATGTAAATTTGTTCCCCTTGAGTGGTTTCTAAAGATTATTTTAAAATGTGGTTTTGTAAAGTGTTGCTTTAAGTATTTTGGAAATCATGGTTTATAATGTGTTCTTTAAGGTTTGACCATTTAGTTTAAAACATGTTTTGGTGTGGGTCGGAAAAGGGTCAAAGTGTGTTTGATAATTGTGAAGTGTTTGAATGTGTGTTTAGAACTTAAGGGCCCATTTGGTTTTGTAAATGTAAGAGTGGTGTTTGCAAGATATTTTGAATAAATGTGTGTGATCGATTTGAAATTGTAAACGTTTTCTGAAATGTTTTAAAGTTTATATGTTATAGCAGCCCGGTTGGCACTTTGTTGAATGTGAAATAACTGAACATGTAGATGGGGCGCTCCTATCTAGTGTAACCCTTTATGGGTGAATGTATAGGAAGCGTCTGTGTTTGGGGTAGGCAAGTACGGTGAGATGAGTCACGCGTGCGAGGGACTCCTACTTACACAATATTACTATAACCACCATGGGTTCCTGGGCGTCATATAGATTATCGAGTGATGGTTGCTCACCAGCCCCGATTAGACGGGTTGGTTCCCCCTGGTAGATAGAGAGGCCAGTTGGTATTTGCCGCTGATTTTGTCGCGAGGGCGATCAGTGGGTTATAGACTATGGGGCTTCACCATTTGTCGGCAGGTGGTTCCAAACCGAGTGCGTCCAGGGGTTGTCTAGGGATGTTCAGGATCACCCATGACTACAGCTTTTATTTCATGTTTATTTTCTCCTACATTGGTTCATATACAGCTTGTATTTCTTGTTTATTTTCTGATACACTAGTCTATTTTCAGTTTGTATTGTTTACCTGTATCCTTTTTTTCATAGCTCTAATATTACTTGTTTGGTTTTGTTTATAAAATGGTAAATTGTTTTTGAAATAATATATGGTGTGGGTTAGTTCTCATAGTGGGAAAGATGTGTTATTTTGTTTAAATGGGAAAACCTTATTTTTATAATTTTATTTCCAAACTTGTGTCATTAGACAACTTTGGGTTAGAAAACACTTGGATTCAGTGGTTTACTTTTGGCATCCCTACTGAGCATTTTTTTGCTCACGCCTATCCTTTACCATTTCAGTTGCAGGTTCAGCTGTTGTTCAGGATTTTTCTTAGTGGTTGCTCATGTGAGAGCAGTTTTGGGCTTTTGGTTGGAGGTGACCAAGGGGTCAAATGGAGATCGTTGTAGCGGGGTCTTGTTTCCGGTTTTGTTCTTTTTAGTGATACTTTTTATCTGGATCGGTTCTTTTTTTATTTAATTTTCAGTTGTCATTTTTCTGCATGCTCTGTTTGTTCTATTATTTTTTCTAGTCTTGGTTTTATCTCTTGGGCTTAAATCATTCCCTCATGTGTACTTTGATGCCCGACAGTAGTTGCCAGCCCGTGGGGATCGGGAACGCCCCTCGGGACATGTCGCGGACCGGCTCGGGTGACCAGTTCAGGGTCGACTAAGGTTTGGTTCGTGACAAAATGGTATCGGAGGAGACCCTTGTTATTTGGGTTGTCTGGTAGGTAAATATTAGGACTGTCGGGACTCGAGAGGTAGGTGCGGGAAGGGCATCATGAACCCTTTCTCGTTTCGAACCTTCAGTTGCCTGGGGTAGTCTGGGATTTGAGTCTTATTTCTTTGTTTTGGATTGAGGAATGACAACGGAGGAAAGTCGGTGTCACGTCGTGACCTCACATGGAGTAGTGACCCATGTGGAGTTCGAGGGCACGGTTTAAGTTCCTCCTAGATGTTGACATATACTTGGGGCATGCCTCACTACCATGTCGCTGGGTTAAGTGTAACCGTTAGTTCCTCATTCCGGTGGTTCTGTGTAAGTTGTACTCAGTTTGGTTTCGGTTCTTGAAAGCGTGCTTTTGGAAATGGAAGTGAGTTTTTTTTTAAATGAAAATGTTTTCTCTAAAATTATTTTAATTTAGTAAAGGGATTTTTAAAATTGAAATCATTTTAGTAAATTTTTGGGTTTTGATGAGTAAAGGATGTGGCCCTTGGTACTATTTATGGAAGACCACATGTGTGTGGGTGTGTACGGTAAGTGTGGGGGGGAACATGTTTATGGGTGATGTGGATGGAAATGGGTGGACACACATGTGATGATCCATAGGATTCCTTGGGTACGTTTTAAAATATAAAGGTTTTGGAAACTGGTTTTTCTTTGAGGAGTGGATTTTTGTCTTGTGAAAAGTGGTTTTGGTATTTTTAAAAAATGACATTGGGATAAGGAGTTCTGAAATTTAAATAGTGATTTTGGAAAAGAGGGTTTTGGTTGTATTTATATTTCATTGGATTCCGGGCCGGTTGTCTTCGCTTGGGGTGTTCTTTTCGATTGTGTTTTGGATTGAGGCATGTTTTGGTTTTGTGTTTCTTGTGTTCTTTAGAGTATTCCACCCAGAAAGGTCCCTAGTGTTGCTGAGGAGTCTTGCATAGGTTTCGGTTCTTTTAAGTGTCATCACCCTTTGAGGTGTTGGAGGTCTGTTAGAGGTGGTGGAATGACTTGAGGGAAGTAGAGTGTGTATTTGGGAGGTTGGGAACTCCCTGGTTTATTAAGTTTCGTGTCGTTTCAAGTTTTTTTAAGGGTTTAGTTTGGGACTAGTGGAGGTTGGTTGTCTTGTCGTCATTGGAGTTTGGGGAGTAGTTGGTGATATTTGGTTTTTATTAAGATTCTCTATCTGGCGAGGAGTGCGTGCATGTGGAACCTTCCCTAAGAGGTTATCTTCATTGATCCTGGACCCTAGTTTATCAGTATTCCTTCGGGCGTGTCATCGGTATAGCTGGTTCGGGAATTCAAAGTCATCGGTCCACATCCTTCCTAAGTCTTATCATCATTGTGGCCATTCGGGTCATCGAGGGAAGTTATGTGGGAAGTGTTGTTTTAGGAAGGAGTTATGATTGGGGGATTCTTGTGTCTGACTATGAGGCATAAGATGCTTCAGCCATTAGAGCCCCAGCCTCAGGTCTCGGGGTGAATCTCACGCACAGTCAGCATGTCAGAGGCATTTAAGACCTTTGATTGGTTCATTATCTTTCGTCTTGAAATAGATACATTCAAGGTTCCCTTGTTCTTATTTTCCTACTATTGTAATTTCATCTTTTGTGGTGAAAGTGCAATGAACTTATCATTTCGTGATCATGGTAGTTGTGTTCTTCTGAATGTGACCTCTAGAATCATTAGTTTTTCTTAAAAGTGTTTTGTCCCTTGTGTGGCTTGGTCCTTTTTTTAGTGATTGTTTGGAGATGTGAGGTGTTGGGGAGTTTTAGATCAGTGTGGGGAATTATTAGTTCTGGTGGTGTTGTTATAGGAAATTCCTTATTCTGGTGCCCCAGTATATTGGGTGGCCTTGTAGTGGTTTTCTGTTTAAGTCTTAGTGGTCCTGTTCAACTTATGTGGAGAATTCGGTAGGCTCAGTTGGGAGTTCCCGCATCCCCCCCCCCCCTCGGTGGTGTTTGAGTTCAAATTCTTACGTTAGGGGAATTATTGTGGTGGGGAGAACCCTCTCGTGATCTCCCTTTGTTTTGTGCTATGGTTTCTCTTTGAGTCGGTCGGGTGTAGCTTGTAGAGAGAATAGTCAGCTCGATGCTCTCTTTTTTTCCAACGGTTTTGGTTGGGCATTGACCTGAGTTTTAGTTGTTTTTCAGTTGGGTGACTTTCTAGGGGCAGAAAGTTTTGTGGTGGAGAGAATTGTCACACCCCGACCTTTTAAATTATTTTATTTTATAATTTCATGGATTCGGTTAGCCTCGTCAAGGTGCGGGTTGAGTGCGTGTTTAATTTTTTTTTTTTTGACATTTGATGTTTTTGGTGGGTTTTGGACCGATGCACGGACACCGCAAGGTTGGCTGTAACCGTGTAGTCGGCTCGGATACCCTTGAGGTTACCCATTACATAGAATAATAAAACATTATGAAAATGAAATAAATTAAATGTTTAAGATATAATAATAATAACATTACTGTGTATATAAAAATGTTTTTTTAAAATTAAAATTGTTAATGATCTTATTATCAATAAATTGTTATAAATATAATTATTATTTGGTTGTTATTAATTTTGTTATTATTTAAAATAAAATAAATAAAATTATGATTATCATTATTATTATTAACATTTTTTTTATTTGTTATTGTTGTTTATTTTTTTTTTAAGGGGTTTTAATCCCTCTTTTTCCCCCACGCCTCACCCTCACTCCCCCACTTAATCTCTTGTTTTTTTATTACTCTCTCCAATCACCCCTATATCCCATTTAATATCTTTTTTTTGTATTCCTCTCTCCAATCCCACCTCTTCCACGCCTCACCCCTCTCTCTTCATTAATTCGTCTCTTTTTTTTATTCCCTCACTCCAATCACCCATATCCCCTTATTCCATCACGCCTCCCCACTCTCTATTACTACTTTTTTATTATTATTATTTATTTTATTTTATTCTTTATATACCTCTCTCCACTCACACCACTCCCCATTAACCCCCCACGCACACCACTCATACCCCCTTCCATTAATTCCTTTTCTTTTTTTTATATCTCCCAAGCCACCCCCACTTTTCCCTTACCCCCCTCACACTCACGCCCTCTCGCCTCATATCCCCTCACGCACACCCTCTCTCCCAATTAATTCATTTCAATTTTTTTATCTATCACCCATGCACCCCTTCTTCCCCCCTGCCCTCACACACCCCTCTTCCTCTTACCCTGCTTCACACGCACCCTCCTCCCCTCCGGCGATTCTTCTGGCAGCTGCTCCTCCCTCCGGCGGTTCCATCTGGTAAGTCTCCTCTCCATATTCTCCTCTCCTCACTTAATTTCGAGGGTTTTCATGTGGGTTTTCTTGTTGTACAAACTCTAAATGTTAGGGTTAATGTGTATCTCGGGTTTTCTTTGGTTTTAGGGTGTGATTTTTGTCCGTGGGGCGTCGTTCTCCTTCCCGTTGAAGTTTCATTCCAATCGCATGAGACTTCGGTAGGTGTTTCCAAGTTTTTATTTCCAAAAGACTTTCCTTTGATGCTTTCCATTTTAAATAAATTTATAATCTAGTTTCGCAACTCTATGAAACTCTCGTTTAAATTATTATAGCAATTTGGAATTTATTTTATTTGTTAAAAATAGGTTTTAAATGAGTTTTAGTGTAAATTTCTTAGTTTTATGATACCTAGAAAGCTTGTTTGAATCGCTTATATTTATTTAAGACAGAATTGGTCCCTTATGAAATATATCACCGTTATTATGTTGCAACGACTTTTTTTATTAATGAACTTGGTTTGGTTGTGTTATGGCTTAGTTATTGTGTTAAAACACCTTTGTAAGGGTTTAATGGATTCAATGGTGTTATTTGGCGTTCTTTTAAAATAATGTGGGTAAGTGGTGATTTTTGGGGCAAGGATTTAAAATGTTTTCTTGGTGTGCGTTTGATTTCAAAATAGGATTTTGGGTGTGTATGGTTTGATGTTGGTATAGCATCCTAAACATGTTAAAATGTGTTGGAAAGGGTTTAATGTATTTTTTTGGATCGTTTTATGTTCTATAAATAAATTAGGTGGCCAGTTTTGGTTTTAAGGTAATTGGTGTTTTTCTTGGAAGTTTAGTATTCTAAATGGATTTTAGTTTTTAAGTAAATTTGGTCCCCTTGAGTGGTTTCTAAATAGTATTTTAAAATGTGGTTTTGTAAAGTGTTGCGTTAAGTATTTTGGAAATCATGGTTTATAATGTGTTCTTTAAGGTTTGACCATTTAGTTTAAAACATGTTTTGGTGTGGGTCGGAAAAGGGTCAAAGAATGTTTGATAATTGTGAAGCGTTTGAATGTGTGTTTATAACTTAAGGGCCCATTTGGTTTTGTAAATGTAAGATTGGTGTTTGCAAGATATTTTTAATAAATGTGTGTGATCGATTTGAAATTGTAAACGTTTTCTGAAATGTTTTAAAGTTTATATGTTATAGCAGCCCGGTTGGAACTTTGTTGAATGTGAAATAACTGAACATGTAGATGGGGCACTCCTATCTAGTGTAACCCTTTATGGGTGAATGTATAGGAAGTGTCTATGTTTGGGGTAGGCAAGTACGGTGAGATGAGTCACGCGTGTGAGGGAATCCTACTTACACAATATTACTATAACCATCATGGGTTCCTGGGCGTCATATAGATTATTGAGTGACGGTTGTTCACCATCCCCGATTAGACGGGTTGGTACCCCCTGATAGATAGAGAGGCCAGTTGGTATTTACCGCTAATTTTGTCGCGAGGGAGATCAGTGGGTTATAGACTATGGGGCTTCACCATTTGTCGGAAGGTGGTTCCAAACCGAGTGCGTCCAGGGGTTGTCTAGAGATGTTTAGGATCACCCATGACTACAGCTTGTATTTCATGTTTATTTTCTCCTACATTGGTTCATATACAGCTTGTATTGCTTGTTTATTTTCTGATACACTAGTCGATTTTCAGTTTGTATTGTTTACCTGTATCCTTTTTTTCATAGCTCTAATATTACTTGTTTGGTTTTGTTTATAAAATGGTAAACTGTTTTTGAAATAATATATGGTGTGGGTTAGTTCTCATAGTGGGAAAGATGTGTTATTTTGTTTAAATGGTAAAACCTTATTTTTATAATTGTATTTCCAAACTTGTTTCATCGGAAAACTTTGGGTTAGAAAACACTTGGATTCAATGGTTTACTTTTGGCATCCCTATAGAGCATTTTTGTGCTCACGCCTATCCTTTACCATTTCAGTTGCAGGTTCAGCTGTTGTTAAGGATTTTTCTTAGTGGCTGCTCATGTGGGAGAAGTTTTTGTCTTTTGGTTGGAGGTGACCAAGGGGTCACACGGAGATCGTTGTAGCGGGGTCTTGTTTCTAGTTTTGTTATTTTTAGTGATACTTTGTATCTAGATCAGTTCTTTGTTTATTTAAGTTTCATTTTTCATTTTTCTGCATGCTCTGTTTGTTCTATTGTTTTTTCTAGTCTTGGTTTTATCTCTTGGGATTAAATCGTTCCCTCATGTGTACTTTGATGCCCAACACTAGTTGCCAGCCCGTGGGGATCGGGAACGCCCCTCGGGACATGTCGCGGACCTGCTCGGGTGACCAGTTCAGGGTTAAATCAGGGTCAGTTCGTGACAGTGGACATATAGCGATTTGGGTTATTTATGGAAATGATTAACTTATCATAGAGAATATGTGATTAGGTTAATTACTTTTCAGTATGAGACCTTAAGAGTAGATAATGTTATTTGGAGATGAATGTTAAGAATTTTTTGGAAGACTATGTGATCAAATCCATCTGAATTTTGGGTTTCAAACTTAGTTTGGATTATTTTGAATAATTTTAAGTACAATTGTGTATTGAATGATCTTTGTTGAGATTTGGGTATTTTTTGTTCAATTTTGGAGATTAAGAGTAGTATTTCTTTTTTATAAAAGATTATCCTTTTGGGAGATTATCTAATCTTGTACTAACCTTATTAGTTTTGGTTAATGTCTAAAGACAGGGGTAATATATAGCTCATCTTTTTTGGATCATGTTATTCTCTAGAAGTTGATTCTAGCGCTTCAGGTGTGACCACGTCTTCTTGAATACTCATCATTTGGAGAAAATATGAGTTTTGGTAGAAACTTATTAAAGGATGAAACCCTACTTGAAAAGTAAGTATATTTTCTTATGTTCTTAGTCAATCTCATAAATAAATTCTCTAACTTTAAACATTATAGGTTTCACTGAGAAAAACCGCCGCTGGATCCATAAAAACCACCACAGAATAATAAAGGAATATGAAACTGTGTAGCGTCAGTTAAAACCACCACTAAATTATTGTCCATAGCGGCATATTTAACCATTGTGGATAGAAAAGTACCTTAATTGTAGCGGTGGTTAAAACTGCCGCTAAATCCAAATTTACAAAAAAAAATGCAGCTGATACTGCAGGCCCATTACCAATGCCCTGAAAAAGAAAACCATTCCAATTGATATAACATATAACACATCATAACCACAACACATTGCAACCACCCCGTATCACAACCACCCCACATCACCACCTCCACACATCATAACCACTACACATCACAACCACCATGCATAATTTAGTTTCAATAAGGGTTTTTTATCATAATTACTAAATTATTATGAAGGGTATTCCCACAGAAATACAATATTTCATGGGAAACCAATTTAATAGTATGATATATATTCTTAGTCGTTTTCATATGTGGTGAGGTTATACAAACATACATAGAAAGTTTTATAAAAACCAAAACAACACACTATCTCAAAATAAGTCATAATTGGAAAACCAAGTAAGTGTGGACATATAAGAATAAATAACAAGAATAAGTAAAAAATCATGTGATTTCTCCCTTCCCCTTAAAATTCAATTAATCTTGTTCATTGTCTTTATTAAGATGATATGTACCATTTAACCAAAGAAATACAAAAGCATGATATTTCCAAATCTTAGAACATAGAGTGTTCTAAGCAATATTGGTTCTTCTATATTCTTCCATGTATAGAATCCATGACCTAGTTATCATTTCCAAACCATTTTACCCTCACCATTCCCAAGGCTACAATGTGGTGAGCTTGGGTTTCCTATTTTGGACAGGTCCTCCGATATTCCATGCCCACCTAAGGGCATTTAAAGATTCTCATGGTGCATAGGAAAACCACTAGGACAACACACATAGCACCATGTCATCCCCAAGTCATGGTTATATATCTCATTTTACACAAGAGCATGCCCAATATAAAACTACCTCTTTCATATCCAGACAAGTCATTGCACAAGCCATGGCGGCCTTCAAAAGGATAAAACACCACCTCAAACCTCAAAATCACCACAAAACTCTCCTTAAACATCCCTAATACTTTATAATGCACAAAGGGAAGTTCATAAAGGGTATGTACCATTACACCCATTCTATTTATTTTGGTTTCCCTATTGTTTCTCAATTCTAAGTCAAGATGATCATTTTTTACCCTAAATTATAAGAATTATGTATGGGTTGATTCCTATTTTCATGGGATACATAGTGATTCCTAGATATCCTATCTCAAACCCGACCAAAAAACCGATATCAAATCCCCCTCTTTATCTTAGTGACTGGGTTTCTTCATTCACATTGGTTTTCCATCCATAGGGTTGGTATCAAGACAAGTTTATTTCATTTTAAAAATCAGTTTAAACTACATTAAATCACATATAATAAGGTGTTTTTCATATTATCTTAAACTATAGATTATTTTAGTCATTTTCACATGATGTTAAACTATGTGATTCATGGTCCATCTTGTAAGACTTGAAACTTCTTAGAGCAGTCTACCTAGTAAGACATGTCTTCCTCTACATATTATCCAAATCTACATAAGGGTCCTTAGCATGTGGTTTTTTATCCATAAACCTATGTTATGAAAAAAAGAATGAATTATACCCTAGGAAAGAGCCTAATATTCATAGGGGTATTATATAAAAACTATTGATTCATGATGTTTCAATATATGTAATGATGTTGGGATCTCCTATAATAGGCCTTCGTGAAAATTATAATCACACTGGTTATAACCTAAAGGAGAGACCCTTCCTCATTCACATAAATTTGTTTATTTCTTTCCCACATAATGGTTCCCATATATCTCATCCTTCTCCTCCTATACACGATACAAATTTTTATAGAGGACCTTTTCCAAGAACTGTGAATGGATTGATTCCTGTTACTACAGGATATGTTTTTGATCGTTCATCCTTGGGTAAAAAACCTAATAAATTTAGGAAAAATGAATTATAAAAAATGATTCATGACAAAAAAGAGTCGACATATATGGTGCATACCACACTCGAGAAATCAAGACATAAAAGGAAACATCAGAAATCAATAAAATACATAAAATAAAACATGAGAAATTAATAAAATATTAGGTCATGAAAATGTTTGGTGGCAACTATGTGCCACGCATGATACATATACAAACCGATTGTTACCATATTTGTTCAACATATCAACAAAACAACTAATCACGGTCCGATAATGAACAAAGATCTTCACCCTCTCCACCTCCATCTCTACTTCCTGTTACCACCTGAAAAACATTATATTGAAAATTTAATATTGTTGTATATTTATATTTAAACTTAAAACCAATAAAAGTTTGAAAACTAAATGATTTTGAATTTTTGTGATTTACCTACTGACCACTAGTCGATGCAATACCACTAGGGGAAGATCCGTTCATCTTTTGATATAAATTAATCAACGCTTTCTGCAAAGAGGATATCTAAGCCCCATGGTTGTGAACTATGTTTCATAGAGAAACAATCTCTCTCTGAGTATCTCGGGGTATAGACTGACTACAACCAGGAGTATATGTAGCTGAAATCTCTAGTGGCCTACCAAAGACCTCAGATGGTATGGGTCCCAAACTCATCCCACTCACACTACCAAGATGCTCTTTCCCAAGGACTTTAGCAATCAAGTCATCCTAGGAGACTGAGTAGGACTGCGTAGGATTGACATCCCATAGTTCTTTAATTTTTACCTATAAATAAAATAGAAGTCATATTAGAAGTAATATATATTAACATAGTAACAAATGATAATAAGTTATTATAATGAAAAATGAGTTGATACCCCAATTTCTTTGGCAGGCTCATTAACAAAACTTCCATCAGATTTTTTGTGAACATTCAACCACACTTCTGTTCGGGATACTTCATGCCCTAAACTCTGTGACTAAATTAAACAAACATAAAAAAAAAATTAATATATTAAAAAAATAATATTGTCTTATAAATATTTAAACTAATGAAAAGATTACCAGAGTAGACCATCTTCTAGAAAAACTCTTTGACCCCACAGTGTGAGGGATGACCTGCTTAGCCCGGCTTGATGCATTCTTTCTTGAAATATTATAAAATAAATAATATGAAATTTAATAGTAATGTATTCAATGTCATATACTATTCATATATATGTATAAATGTAAAATGATATTATTATAGTAATATATATTTAAATACCATTTATTTCTCATCACGATGTCTATCAACAAAAACTTTCCATTGCTCTTTGGGTACCCCATAGGGTAGCTTGTCATAAATCTGTTGGGCGGTCAACAAAGTATAGTTGACATCTCCCCACAATATCCATTTAAATTCTTTCCATTTTTTGCCAAGATTTTTCAATGTCCACTTTCATGTTATCACATCATCAACCGTAAAGTGGAAAAACATCTGTTCACAAAAATTCATTTTGAAAATATTAATAACATGAAATTCAATCACACCATAATGTATTAAAATTAACTTTATTTGGGAATCAAAAACTTTATTTTTCCAACTTTTAGGAATATGTCGCCAATCATCATATGAAATAGGAAGAGAAATGGGCTATGTGGCTAGCTGGCCTAAAATCTGACCAAGTAATCTTGTAGCGTCATCCGTAGGGACCCCATGTGAATCAAATGGGACAAATATCTTCTCTCTGGTCAGATTCCATACATCTGAACTTTTTATATTTTTCTCCACAGTTTCATTGTTTCCTTATTTAATGAACAAATGGTTAGTATAAAAAAAAGTACAATAAATTTATTCATATTAAAATTTGTACCTATAACAGTCACCCTCCAGTATTCTCGCGAAGAACTATAAGTGGCATGCCGCTCCCCCACTGTTGAGGCTCCTGAAGTGGGAGGCGATGATTGAGCTGTTGAAGGGATGCTCACAGAGGGTGTGAGAGATGGTGCAGGGGGATATGGTGCAGGGGACAAGCGAATGGTGGCTCAGATGTCGTAGGAAGGGAGACAGATGGATCGTCATTTGTTGCAGTGGTCGATGAAACAATATATCACTTCCTACATGGAATTCCTATCATTTAATCAAATAAAATTGAGTTCAAAACATATATTTCAAAAAAAAATATGCATAAAAAAATTAAAAAAGATAACAGATGCACAGTTTTAACAAAAAAAATATACATAACAATGATAATGAATGATTGCACAAATGAAATAAGTGGTTGCTAAATGAATTCATAACTGTACATACAATCATTTTCTCCTTCAATCATGTCGATTTCCTGCTCCATTACTTCATCCACTTCATTCTTCCTTGCTAGACTAATATTTTCAATATCATAGTGGAAAAATAATTCTGATTCTTGTTGTTGATAAAATTCAATGTCATAGGTCAAATCTTCCACTTCATCACTCATATCATACAAATCTATTTGTTTTATGTTAGAAAATACACTCCACCCTTCATCCACAACATTATTCACATAATATACCATTTTTTTCTTATGATGATAAGATATATGGATCATGCAGTTCATGATCACCAACATCCATCAAGCGAGATAATTTCACAGAAGTAAATTGCAAAGAATCTCTTTTAACACCTCTGATAATATCGACCCAATTGCATTTGAATAAAATAACTGAAAAATGATCGTGGTAGTTTAATTCAATAATATTTTTCAGCTTTCCATAGTATCCTACTTCAGAAAATGTAAATATACCACTATTTTTTGTTTTCAAACCCTCTTCTTGATCAACTGTACGAAATCTAAAGTCATTCACGTTGTAAGTGTCAAAATTTCTAACTTGTTTTAGAGGACCTCAAGCAAGAAACTTCAAATCCTCTTAAAACTTTGCTTGAGTATCAGTATTCATGATCTAAAAAAAGAAATATATTTTATTAGAATTACAAAATATATGTGTCAACCTAATATTCGTATTTATTGCAATATTTATGAACTTATACATCGTGAAAACCATTCTACAAGATCTTTATTAATAGATTTCGTTATATATTTATCATTTCGTGTTCGGCCTCTCATTCGTCTCTTTGTTTGTATCCTCAAACCTTTAGTAAATGGATCTGCAATTTCACTATTCAGTAGCACATGTCTATGTGCCTGTAATAATTCCATTTCTGTCAGTGTAACATTTGAGGTCCTCCCAACTGATCGTCCAATAACAGGAAATATTTTTGATTTCCCATGTATTTGAGATTGAGTCGATGTGTCATCAACATGTCAAACTTGATTAAATCTTGTCTCAATATCATCTAAGTATCTAGAACAAAAGGTAAGACACTCTTTCTCCAAATAGCCCTCAGCAATAGAGTCTTCTGCTTGAGCTTTATTTCTCACGTATGATTTCAAATGCCCAAGATATTTGTGAAATAAAAAACACAAACATAATTGTGCATTTAATTAAGTGCCAAAAATTGTTTACTTAAGTGAGAAACATATAAATAAATTACCTCTCAATTGGATACATCCATTGATAATGAACGAGTCCTCCTAATTTAGCTTCCTCAACCAAATGCACAGTTAAATGCATCATGACAGTAAAAAACGATGGAGGAAAGATCATATCTGTTGCACAAAGTGTCAATAAAAACCTCTTCTGAAGGTTTTCAAGCTCAAATGTATGTAGGTATTTCTCACATAGTTTCCTGAAAATGTACAGAATTGGAGTACAATAGCAGTAACTTTTCAGGTAATAATAAACGCAATGTGAATGGTAGTAAATGTTGTAACAAAATATGTGAATTGTGACTTTTCAATCCATGTAACTTATGATTCTTTAAGTCAAAACACCTCAAGATGTTACTTGAATACCTATTAGATACTTTCACATGCTTTAAAATTTGAAGGAATGTATCTTTATCCCTATTTTTCATTGCAAAAATTTCTGGAGCATACTTTTCATTCTCATCTGGCCAGAGATCATGTTTTATGTTCATTACTTGTAAGTATTTCTAAGCATTGAGATGATCTTTTAACTTTCCATGATCATTAAGCAATGTGAAGATCAAATTATCACAGACATTATTCTCAATATACATCACATCAAGATTATGCCACAACAAATTAAATTCCCAATACGGAAGTTTGAAGAACATGATTTTTTTCTTTTATTGTTGTGTTCTGATTTCACTTGACGATGCACTTTGAACTTGTTTCCCGCTATCATTCAAATGATAAACCTTCCCAAATTCTATTTCAACTTTTCCAAGTTGTGTCAATATTTTAGAACTAGTTAACAACTTTGGAGGTGGTCTATGATCAATGAAACCATTAAATTTTGATCTATTCAGCTGAAATCTATGAAATTCATCGAGAAATATTCGATGGCACAAGAAGCACCATTTTCTACTATGAGGTAGCTGTTTGGGATCAAAATTAAAGTTAAAAATAGGACAATCCAAAGCCATGCAAGTGTTCCAACCAGATAAATTCCCAAACCTATGGAAGTCACTAATGGTCCACATTAAATCAGCATGTATTTTGAACATTGTTTTAGAAGAAACATCAAATGTATCAACACTGTTGCTCCATAACTCCTGTAATTATTCAATTAAAGGCTGAAAGTATACATCAATATCATTTCCAAACATTTTTTTCCTAGGAATAATCATCGAAATGCTAAAAGACATTTGTCGCATACACATCTATAGAGGCATATTGTAAAGGATCAAAACAACTAGTCAAATGCTATAATTGGTACTCAAAGTCCCAAATAGGTTGAATCCATCGGCATCTAATCCCAATCAAACATTCCTAGGATCAGCTAAGAAATCTGGATACGATGAATCAAATGTCTTCCATGATTATGAATCTTGTGGATGTCGCATTAACTCATCATTGTTATTATCTACCGAATGTCACTTCGTGTGTTTGGCGGTTTTTGATGACATGAATAATCTTTGTAATCGAGGCTTTAAAGTAAAGTAATGAAAAACCTTTGTAGGTGTGTTCCTTTTCTTCTTCTTCATAGTAGTATGTTGATTCAGACTTCCAACATCACCCATTGACTACCATCTAGAAGAAGAACATTTTTTTCAATACTGTCTACTTGAATCCTCTCGCCAATAAAGCATATAATCATTAGGATGTGCATGTATTTTTTTATAATTCAAACCAAGACTGTTAACAACTTGTTTCATATCATAAAAAGACTCAGGTATGTTTTCTTCAGGAAATGCATCACGCAACAATTCCAATATCATGGACATTGCCTTATTTGTAATTCCACATAGACATTTGATATGGTACAACTTCAGCAAAAAATAAAGTTTTGAATATTTCAAACATCCACTATACAACTCTTTGTTTCCATTGTCAACTAAATAATGAAACGTATTTTCCTCAGTGAATTTTTCTCTTACATTAGTCTCCACATAATCAAGAGGAGGATCCACTGATATGTTACAATCTTCATCTGGTTGTCCTAAAGTCTCAAAAACATCACTTGCCACATCGCTATTTGTAGCACCCTCGTATGGTTGTTCTGATATTTTTTTATGTTGATGGTGGTGTCACTACAAAAAAAACTGGGTTTAGCGGCGGTTTTGTGGCGGCGGTTCACAAAACCGTCGCTAAACGTTTTCAGTGAAAGGTTTCGCGGCGGTTTTTAATAAACCGCCGTGAAACCCTATTTTATTTAAAAAACCACGACCCTTTCCCCTACCACTGCCACGGTTCCCCCACAAACCCCCGCCCCTCTTCCCCGATCCCCCCTCTTCCCCGATCCCCCCTCCCGGCCCCGGCGACACCCGCGCCCCCCGCGCCCTCCGACGACCCCCGCACCCCCCGCGCCCCCCACGCCCTCCGGAAAACCCCGCACCCCCCCCCCCCCGGCGCCCCCCTCGACCCCCAGCGACCCCCGCGCCCCCCGCGCCCCCCGCGCCCTCCGGCGACCCCCTCACCCCCCGCGGCCTCCGGCGACCACCCCCCCCCCCCCCCCCCGCCCTCCGGCGAACCCCGCACCCCCCCGGCGCCCCCCTCGACCCCCAGCGACCCCCGCGCCCTGTGCGCCTCCCACGCCCTCCGGCGACCCCCGCACCCCCCACGGCCTCCGGCGACCCCCGCACCCCCCGGTGCCCCCCGCGACCACCTTCTATTTTGGTAATTTTTAGTTATTTCTTGGTTCTTTGATTCGAATCATGAATTTGTTACACAATGTGAATCTACTGCAAGGTAGATACTATGAGTTTGGTTTAGAGCTTGAAGAATTATAATTCATAAAACATTTTCAAGTTTTTAATGGGTTGATTAGGATTAATTCAAACTAAGGATACTTTTTTGGGTACTTTTATAAATCATGGAATTCACACCATGAAAGGGGTTCATGACATTAATTATTTAGAACCAATGGTTTTTATCATGATTTACATATTACCCTTCTTCCATTCAATGTGAAGACCTCCCTCATAAATCCTAGAAAGATTTTAGATAATATTGGGTATCTTCCTCTACCAGATTTCTTTTCTTGGAGCATTTGTTCACTAGTGTGGTGGGTTGTCTTCCTTTGGGTACGTGTAATATCATTCACTCTCTTTATCATTTATGTTCTTGGTTTGGTAGTGTTGTGTGATATGGTTTCGATGGTTTCATAAATAATATGTGTTATCAATCAATCCATTGTGTTTTTCCCTCATTCCTTTTCTATTTGAGGAATATCTGCTTGTTTCCAATTTATGTTGTCAAAGGATCTTAGGTTCCTTATGTTTATAAGGTAGGTGTATCTATACAAGTGGTTCTAATTTAAAATTTCCTTATATTCTTATTAATTTCTTTGGCTTGTTTCATGAAATTGATGGATTTAAATGGATTTTATGGAAAATATACATGTTTTTAAAGAGGTCTTTCTTCAAAAATGGGTTTTCTCACAAAAAGTGGTTGACTAAATTCTTTATGGTTTGGCCTATTTAGATTGAATTTTTTATACTAATGGATGTTTATATTTATTTTTTATTTTAATTTGGTTTCATAACTTTATTATCTAAAACAAGATACTACTTTCATGTCTCTTTATTACACATCTCCATGTATAAGACCCTCTTGGGAGACTTGCCTAGTTTTCCCTAGTCGGTTATTTATAAATTAATATCAAAAGGAATATTGAGCCTGGAATGTTACGACACTTCCTAGTTTTGGTTTAGTTTCATTGGTAGACTAGATTTAGTAGCACTAGAATTTAGTTAATATGTGTGGGATGGTGCCTAGACATCTCACCTCCATGTATGAATTCAAGTTACTATGGGTGGTTAGTTATTTTTGAAAATATTGTCACTTGGTCTTTGTTATTGATTGAATAAACTAGATTTGGTGTCTATTTAAAAAAAACTATTCCTTTCTTATGTTTTATATTTCATTAATAAAATTCATAAATTCATAAAATTATTATTATTTTAAATCATTAATATGGATTATGGAAGTTGTTCTATGATTTAGGAATTTTCTCATGACTAAAGGGGTTTTCATCTTGTATTTGTTAGACGATTCCTACTAGAAGAGGTCTTATGAATCTAAGTGATAGATTTGTGAGACGGGTTTAATAGGAGAATCCCTTAGTGGTATATTCTTTAGTGGAAGTTATAATATGCAATATTCATACTTTGGTTATGAAGGTATTAAAAACCCAGGAGGAGTAGTGGATCATGACTCATAATTTACTAACAAGAATCCACCTATCTTTCATGGTGATAATGGAATCTAGAAATATGAGGAGAGGATTGAGTAGATTGGTAGGAGATTTAAAATTATAAAGATTCCCAAGGAATCTAAGGGGTGGGGGTCAACATATATTCTTGATGGATTGGGAAGGAAATGGTGAGGTGCAGTTGTGCATGCTATATTTTATGAGGATCTTACGTGGGAATCCTTCAAGAAAATATATAAACTATAGTTTCGTCCTAAAATGTTACATGTGGAAAAGACCTGATACTTTCTAACATTATAAAAATGGGAATGTATTGTTATAGTGTATTCCACTAACTTTTCTAGGTTGGTGCATTTCAAATTGGATATTATTACCAATGTTTACATGAAATCTCTAAGGTTTGAGATTGTGCCAAGTGTATCCTAAGAAACCTGAGTGTGACATGGATTTATATTTATAGTGACACTTAATTTTGATATACCTGCACACTATTGTTTGTTTTATATTCGTGGACTAGATTATGCATTAGAAACCATTAGTGGTGGCCTACTTAATTTACCTCACACCATATTCAGTACATGGATTGGTACCCAGATAGTCTTCTTTGTCATAGGAAATACGACTTTGATATGGTTGGTTGTGTATGAAACCATTGAGAAACATCATTCCTCTTGGAGGACATCTAAGGTCAAGCCTAAACAATCACATAATGTCTCAGGTTTAAAATGCATTATGATCAGTTTTGATCACACATCAATGGGGTGTTGTTTGAGGCAACATAAATGTGTGATCGGTAGTGTTATGATAAGTGTGTAACCCGATATTCTTATTACTCCTCAATGAGGTGTTGACGCTGTCTCCTATGGACCAGACTTGTTCGGTTGGTCTGAAGTGGTAAATGTGATCAATGAATCATCTTTATTATATTATGCATACTTTATGATCAATGGTTCATCTTTATTATATTATGTTTCTGTAATCTTACACTATCGTATATTTTGTGTAGGCACATTGTGATATACATGGATAAAAGCTGGATCACATTACCGAGGAACACACCTCAATATGTTAAGGGTTTGAATGAGTTTTTAGATGTTGCAATTTCTAATCGATCCGTTGAAGGGAGAATAAGATATCCATGTCCTAAATGTAAATTTAGAACATGGTTGAAGAGAGATGAAGTTTATGAACATTTAATACTGAAGCAATTCCCTGATCAATATTTGTGTTGGATTTGGCATGGAGAATCAAACAATACAGAAAGATTGAGGACTGATGTTAATCCACTGAATGAGGTCCCAAGTTTGTCGCCAATGGAAAATGAAATGCAAAACCTCATAAATGATGCATTCGGCACTACAAGACACCACTATGAGCATCAAAACATATCAGAACAACCAAAAGAGGGTGCTGCAAATTGCAATGTGACAAGTGATGTTTTTGAGACTGTAACACAAGCAGATCAAGATTGTAACATATCATTGGATCCTCCTCTTGATTCTGTGGAGCCAAATGTAAGGAAAAACTTCAGTGAGGAAAATGCATTTCATGATTTATTTGACGATGGAAATCAAGATTTGTATAGTGGGTGTTTGAAATATTCAAAGATTTCATTTCTGCTGAAGTTGTACCATATCAAATGTCTATGTGGAATTACAAATAAGGCAATATCCATGTTATTGGAATTGATTCGTGATGCATTTCCTGAAGCAAAAATCCCAGAATCGTTTTATGAGATGAAAAAAGTTGTAAACAAGCTTGGTCTGAATTATACAAAAATACATGCATGTCCCAATGATTGTATACTTTACTGGGGAGAGGATTCAAGTAGACAGAATTGTAAGAAATGTTCTTCTTCTAGATGGCAGTCAAAAGGTGATGTTGGAAGTATGACTGAACATAATTTCATGGAGAAGAAGAAAAGGAACACACCTGCAAAATTTTTGCGTTACTTTCCTTTGAAGCCTCGATTGCAAAGATTATTCAGGTCATCAAAAACCGCCGAACACATGAAGTGGAATTCTGTAGATAATAACAATGATGGGTTAATGAGACATCCATGAGATTCCCAATCGTGGAAGACATTTGATTCATTACATCCAGATTTCTCAGCTGATTCTAGGAATGTTCGATTGGGATTGGTTGTCGATGGATTCAACCCATTTGGGACTTTGAGTATGAGTTATAGCATTTGGCCAGTTGTTTTGATCCCTTATAATCTGCCTCCGTGGATGTGTATGCAACAAACATCTTTTATCATTTCGATGATTATTCCTGGAAAACAAATGCCTGGAAATGATATTGATGTATACCTGTAGCCTTTGATTGAAGAATTGCAGGAGTTATGGAGCAACGGTTTTGAGACATTTGATGTTTCTTCTAAAACAATGTTCAAAATGCATGTTGCTTTAATGTGGACCATTAGTGACTTCCCTGGGCTTGGGAATTTATCTGGTTGGAACACTTATACGGGTTTGGCTTGTCCCGTTTGTAACTTTGATTTCGAGCCCAAACGGCTACCTCACAGTAGAAAATGGTGCTTCTTGTGCCATCGAAGATTTCTTGATGCATCTCATAGATTTCGGCTGAACAAATAAAAATTTAATGGTTTCATTGATCGTAGACCACCTCCAAAGTTGTTAACCGGTTCTGAAATATTGACACAGCTTGAAAATGTTAAAACAAAATTTGGGAAGATTCATTATTTGACTGATAGCGGAAAATGAGTGCGAAGTGCATCGTCAAGTGAAATCAGAACGCAACAATGGAATAAAAAAAGTATATTCTTCAAACTTCCGTATTGGGAATTTAATTCTTTGCGCCACAATCTTGATGTGATGCATATTGAGAAGAATATATGTGATAATTTGATTTTCACATTACTTAATGAGCATGGAAAGTCGAAGGATCATCTCAATGCTCGCAAAGAATTATAAGTAATGAACATAAAACGTGATCTCTGGCCAGATGAGAATGAAAAGTATGCAGCAGATGTATGAGAAGCTACCCAGTGGGGTACCGAAAGAACAGTGGAAAGTTTTTTTCGATAGCCATCGTGATGAGAAGCGGATGGTATTGAAATATATATTATTATATTATCCTCATTTTACATTTATACATGTACATGAAGAGGAGATAGACATTGAATACATTACTGTTAAATTGAATTTTATTTATTTCAGGATCTCTCAAGACAGAATGCATCAAACCGGGCAAAGCAAGTCATCCCGCACACTGTGGGCTCAAAAAGCTTTGCTAGAAGCTGAATGTCATTAGTAATCTTTTAATTAGTTTAAATATTTATAAGAAAATATTATCTATTTAACATATTTAATTGTTGATTTATCTTTGTTTAATGTAGTCACAGAGTTTAGGGCATGAAGCATCCCGAACAGAACTGTGGTTGGATGTTCATAAAAAAACAGATGGAAGTTTTGTTAATGAACCTGCCAGAGAAGTTGGGGTATGAAGTCAATTATTTATTATAATAACTTGTTATCAGTTTTTACTGTGTTAATATATTGATATTTGATTTATAGGTAAAAATTAAAGAAATATGGGATGTCAATCCTGGGCAATCCTACTCAGTCTCCCAGGATGACCCGGTTGGTAAAGTCCTTGGGAAGGAGCATCCTGGTAGAGTGTGCGGGGTGGGTTTGGGACCCGTACCATCTAAGGTCTTTGGCAGGCCATCAGGGATTTCAGCTACATCTACTCCTGGTTATAGTCATTTCATACCTGAAGATACTCAGAGGGATATGTCTTCTCTACGAAACACAGTTCACCAGCAGGGGGATCAGATATCTGCTTTGCAGAAAGAGTTGCTTGAAATACGTCAGCATATGAGCAGATATGCCCCCGGTGGTAGTGCATCGGCTAGTGGTGAGCAGGTAAATCACAAAAAAAAAATCAAAATCATTTATTTTGCACACTTTTATTGGTTTTAAGTTTAATTATAAATATGCAACAATATTTAATTTTCAATATAATGTTCTTATAGGTGGCAGCAGGTAGTGGAGATGAAGGTGGAGAGGGTGATGATGCAGCATCAGATGATGAGTAGTAGTGTTGTTGATGTGTTTAACAAGTATGAGAATGGTTGGTTTGTATATGTAACATGTATGGCATGTAGTTGCCACCAAACATTTTCATGTCCTAACATTTTCTTGATTTCTCATGTTTCCTTCTATGCATTTTATTTATTTATGATGTTTCATTTTATGTCTTGATTTCTCGAGTGTGGTATACATCATTCCATTTAGGCCTGTGTTTGAATTGGTACCACATCCAATGAGAATAGCATATATGTAACCCATATTCATACCATTTCTACTATATAGCAGCATTCGGGTAGCCCCATTGTGTAAGCTCGATTCATACCATAACTGATTCATAGAAGTACCTAGGCAGTCCAACTGTGTAAGTCCCATTCATATCATTGTTGCTCCATAGCATCACCTGGGTATCCTAGCTGTGTAAGCCCAATTCATACCATCACTATCAAGGCCCAATGATCCACAACACATTACACATGCATGAAGAAATTCTATCACATACCAAAGCCCCAAACATTCAATGGTATAAAGACAACCAAAACAACAGAAGATAAAAATCTCACTAAAGGGCTTCCATAAATTCTAACACATCCTTAAGTCTACGCTAGGTTGGTCTACACATGCCCAACCTATATCCATAATCACAACCAAAGTATATCCCCTTAGAATAAAATCTCAGGAGGGAGGAACAGTCACCCCATGTAACACTCAACAAGGCAGAAGTTATTAGGTAACATATTGGTTTTATATATGCCAATTTTTACTAGATACTCCCTTTTTCAATCAATTTCCTTACTAATTGGAAGATAAAGCACCTATCTGATGGCCCAATATGTTTTAGTTTAGCATAGACATACCCCTATTGGATCCATATCCAATATGTATCACACTAAAAGGCCAATCCCATGACTATAAATGTCTAAGGCATGAAAGGTTAATGATAAAAGGCTCTGTCATGGCCTTAAAATTTTTACACCACTCAAATGGGTCAAGGAATACCAATTTGTTTTTAGTTTAATGTTGATATAAAACAAGCGATGAGACCACATATCACATATATCATAGAATAATGTATAAACCATAGGAAGAATGTTCAAGGACCATCTAATTGTAATAAAAAAATGCATCAAAATATGTGTCATTTGGTATCCCAATGCACTAACCATATTGAGAAACCTGGCATCTCCGCAATTGAACAAATCCATACATTAGGAAAGCATCACATGAAACAACCATGGATTGATAATGTCCCCATGACCAAATTCCCAATAGTCACATTACCTTCATCACTAAATCTATCTATCTATGAGATCTATGAAAATCCAACAATTATTATAAACCACATGTTAACCAAGTAAAACTACACCTAATAACTACCCAAATCCCCACCTGAAAGGCTAATCTTAGACTATACAACCAACATACCAATTATGCTGATAAAGAACTCATGCTCTTACTGACATGGAAAGAGTGTATCTTGGAAGCCTCCCACAATACCTAAATTTAACCGTTATCAGTATAACATGAATCTAAGCATGTATACACTCTGTTAAAACACCTAATATGCATCATTACAATAACATCCAAATAATCATAGTTTAACTTAACTTATCCCCCAAATAACCATGTCAATTATTCATGTTAGACTTAACAAAACACAAGCACTACCCATGCTTTTACATTCACAATACCAAATACAATGATATTACTAACTGAATACCAAACCACAATCCACCTATATAACATCACTATAGAACAAAGTGTCTAAACTTACTTTCATTTATTTAATGAACTCATAGACCTAGGATAAGTCCTCTCTTGGATTAAATACATACAATAAAACCCTCATCATGTGGAAATGAGAATCGCTATTTCACTTGATTAGAACACTCCAATCACCAATATCCCAAGATGCATCTCAATATTACTAGTCTCTCTCAACCCCAGTTCACATGTCACATCCTATATAGGATACAACCCATGGAGAAGCATCTATGAACCCATCTCAAATATCACGAGGAAAATCATAGGCCAATATACCCACTCGAGGGTTCTCATGCATATCACAAATCTCATACCCAATCCAACTATGAAATCTAGGTTACTAATCCTAACTAGAAATCGACACACCATACTTCCCCTGAAGGATAAAGATCACATACATGCACATATATATTAATGACATTATCTTATGATAATAACTATTGTGAAAAATCAATATCATTTGGTTTGGTTAAGTATAATTCCACCAATAAGGTATTTAGGAAAACATTAGATAAGTTGTTGTTGAAATTTTAAAAAACTCAAACCTATTTTCTTTAACGAAGTCAATAACAACTATATCATGATGCATCCCATCCAACCTGCAACATGATGACCATCTTGGGATGTATACATGAAACTCTTATCTCATATTCAATGACATAAACTCAAATCCTCAATAGGAATCATGTATAACCTACAAGATCATAAACCATACTCTCTCAAGCACCATGCACAGTTAGCATGTTGTCCAACCTAAAACACACGCCAATTCACAAGTTACCCATTTTCTATAGTAGGCATTAACAACCAACCCAAAACACACAACAAACCATACCATAACATACATTCTATAACTACTCAAACATCCATCTTTGGAACAAATTCTATACCCATATAAACATAATTTGTTCTATCCCATAACACAAATCCATTGTTAAAAAAACCCAACCCATATCACAATCCACCCATGGATGTTATATCAGCCAACTTAGAGCATAACCAATTACATATCATTACACATCACCATAGTTAGCATGATCACATAAATTGTATCAAAATTCATAACCATTTATTATATAGAGTATTAGTATCCATATAATATAAATCAACCCTTCTTAAAACACATAAGAAATTAAAGAAGCTAAAAACACATATACATCTTGGGGGTCACATGGATTGGTTACTCACCAAATTGTGATACATACCTTTCCTTAGGTTGGACTCCATAACATACAACATTTGCTCATATCCTATTTTTCAATGAATACTACCATGTTATTTGTTTGTATGGTGTCTCCTGTTCAATATTCTGGTTTGATTTGTTTTTCAGGGCAGTGGTGTGGTAGGAGCAGAATTATTTTTTTTTCCAGGTCAACATTTCGTGGCGGTTTTAACCGCCGCTAATGCCTTACTGGTCAGCATTTAGCGGCGGTTATAACCGCCGCTAAATGTATTATGTTTAAATTTAGCGGCGGTTTTCACCGTCGTGACATAGGCGCATCAAACGCCAGAATATAGCGGCGGTTAAAACCGCCGCGAAAAAAAGTATCATCTACGCATAAAACCGCCGCGAAATGGACAAAAACCGTCGCGAAAAGAGGCATCTATGACGCTTTTCTTAAACCGTCGTGAAATAGTAAAAACCGCCGCTAATAGATTGTCGACGCCCAGTTTCGCGGCGGTTTTTGTAAATCGCCGCCAAACCCTATAGCGGCGGTTTAAACCGCCGCCAAATGAAAAAAAAATTGCCGCTAGGGGCCAGTTTTGTTGTAGTGTGTCTTGAAGTGCCAAATGCATCATTTATAAGGTTTTTCATTTCATTTCTCATTTTTGATGAAGTTGGGAGCGCATTCTGTGGATTGACATCATTGCTCAACCTTTCTGTAACATTCGATTCTCCATGCCAAATCCAACACAAATATTGACCAGGGAATTGCTTCAATATTAAATGTTCCTAAACTTCATCTCTCTTAAACCATCTTCTAAATTTACATTTAGGACATGAACATCTTATTCTCCCTTCAATATATTAATTGAAAATTTCAAAATCTAAAAACTCCTCCAAACCCTTAACATACTGAGGTGTGTTCCTCGGTAATGTGATCCAGCTTTTATCCATGTATATCACAATGTGACTACACAATATTAAAAAAAACACATAACTATTAATAAATAGGGAAATAGATTCATATATACTAGTTGAAAAGATATATAAATATGTTAAATATTTGGAAAAAGTCTAGGATTGAATCAAAAAAATCCTCAAAGACACCTTTTCCCAATATCCCATGGTAACTTAAGGCACTTTAAGATGATATCTGGCCAAGAAATTTCTCACAATATACCTATTAAGTCTCAAAAATACTATCTCATGTCTACCAAGACATCCCAAACTATATAGAAATTTCAAAGAAGAGGCATGAATGCCTTTGATACCAATTTGTCACAAACTAACCTAGATAACCTGCCTAAGCGGCATCTTATAGGGTTTTTATGTATATCACAGATTTCATGGATGAATAGATACATAAAAAGAAATAAGAATGAGGTAGAGAAAATAGATTCATATTATATTTTTGAAGATATGCATGTTTGATAAAGGATACAGATGGAGGAATCATGGAGGAAGGGAAATAGATGTTGGGATGATGGGAAAATGTCAAAGGTGGAGCTAGAGGAATGGACGTAGGGAGAAAGATATAATTTTTTTTCATATGTTAGAAAAATCACCCAATTAAAATTATACATCTATAAATGCACCTTATATTAGTTATGTAAGAATGAAACCAGAACCAAATGTATTGATCCATCACTAGTGAGTATAATTTATATTATCATGGGGTTCTAAAGAAAATTTTAGGTTAACATAACCATTTTATTAACTAGAGTAATATCCATAAAAATACATGGTTCAATATAGACGTGTACATTGTGTATTTATAAGTATAAGACATCCATTTTGGGTAGTATACTCAGTAGGCCAATTTTTGTTGATTTAATGCAGTTTGTATAAAATGCTTACCAAAATACCATCAAATGATTTGATGGTTATATTGTCTATGTTATTTGAGTGGAAAAATATATCCATTTAATAAAAATACCTAAGGTAATTGACATGGTGTTAATGAGGATCAACCAACAACATCTCAAATATCAATTCATAAAAAATAATCAAAATAAAATCAAATTCTTGAAAACCCTAGGTCACTCAAGACTTGAGGAGAGAAAGTTCTCATGAGGCCCTCCCTGCACCTACCTCTTGATTTCTGATAGATCTATTTTCCTTTATACCAATCTACCCAAATAATAGTTGATAATTATAGAACCTAGGATCTTATGGTATCTATGGATCTAATACCATTTGTAACAAACCATCCTAAAATACTACCAAAACTGACACAGACCCAGTCTTCCACTATCCTGAAGGGTGTTCCCGGTCTACATAGGATAGGAAAAAGTTCGTGGGCATCATGAAACACTACATTGGTAATGATTTATCCATTGAATAATAAATGAACATTAATAAGAAGGAAATACTAAATAAACCTCTAAATCATCAAACAAATAATAAATATATATAGTGCACAATATTTAAAACAAGAGAGGGATAAAGGGGAAAATTAATACAATAACAACCAAAATGTAAAACCAAACCCGAATCACATTGTGATACCTTCTCTATGAACCCATGATTTATTACCACATTCCACTCATCATCAAGGACCCAAGATAGATTCCCATTCCAAAACATGAATCGAAACCTAAAATATTTATGTAATCATTATAACCCACTGAATCTATGAAATAAAATTCATTAATTAGTTCATGTTTTCAAGTTTGGAATAGAAATTCTATAGGGCTTTAAATTCATGATGTTTGAGTAAAATGAAATCCTATATTTGATCCATTTAATGAAATTGGTCCTTCAAATAAAAACTTATTTGATAACCCGAGAAAGTCAAAAACATTTATTTTTTCCTAAAAGAAAACAAAACCATTTCACTAAAACATTTTTAAAACAATTTTTTTTAAACATATTTGAAATCCAATTGAAAAAAAAAACAATCCAAACACCAAGGTTAAAGCAAAATATATTTTGGGAATCACAAGTTTATAGAAATCAATGAACAAAAAAAATGAAAAGGGTTTCACAAACAATACAATCAAAGGGAAAACAATCATTACATGATGAGAATCCACAACAATGACTATTGATAAATGATTAATAATCATGGTATCAACCCTAGTATTTTAAGAATAAATTAGAAATTAAGAAGTTCTTGAGGTTAGTCATTCACAAACTCAAATAATAAAGAGAGTAATAAGGGTTGAAGTTTATGAGTCAAACATTCTTGATGACAAAAAAAATATTCAATATAAACCCAGTGGATGAGAAACATCGAGAAAACAATTTTAATATCTCAAGTAAACTGATATCTTAAAAAAAATTAAAAAAAAAAGATGAATCATAGGCTAAATCCATGAATGAATAACTATATCAAATTGAAAATGACAAGACATGAGTGCTTGTTTAGAGGTCAGATGATCGGAAAAGGAATTGAAATAAAATAGGTGTTTAAGAAAAAACATGATGAACATTGAAATGTGATATGGGATAAGGCATGACTAACATGTAAAGGATATTACCATGTGGAGTTAATTGATATTGAAGAAACAATCACACTATTTTCATGACTTTAATCATTTGGATTATTATTATTAGTGGAAATATAATGGATATTCAAGATCTACCAAAAGGATATAAAGGTAACGTTTTTTAATGGAATGAGAAAGTAAGAGGTATATATAAAACAAATTATTGGATTTTAATTTGATGATAATGAAAAAAAGGTATGGAATCTTAAGAAGTAACAAACACCTCTAGATTTTTATGATCAATTGAATGCATACTTGAAGAAGTTTGAATTGAAGAGAGGTGGTGTTGATTGTAATCTTTATATGAACGTATCCAATGAGTAATAATTCATAGTACTCATCTATGAAAATAAGGTCATATTTGTAAGAGATAAGAAGGAATTGATTAAGTAGTTTACTAACTTGATGAGTCTATAGTTTCAAATATCTATGATTAGAGAAATAATATATTTTCTTAGGCTGCAAGTGAATCAAAAAATTGAATACATATTTTTCTCTCAAGTTAAATATACTAATAAGCTGCTAAATAAGTTTTATATATAATATTTTAAGATAGTTTAAACTCCAATCATGGTTGGAAGAAAACCGAGAGAATGTGAGAATGAAAATTATATCAATCCAACACTATTAAAGAGAATGTTATGGAATTTTATTTACTTGAAGTAAACTTAGATGAATATAGTTTATGCAACATAATTGGTGGATCTGTTTCAAATAAATTTAAAGGAGAAAAGACTACCCAAGATGAACTTAGGAAGAATCAGTGAGGCGGCGAGGCGGCGAGCACTACAAAAAAAGTGACTTATACCAACAAAAATTCAATGACAGATAATATATTTGTTGGTAAAATTGAGTATTTCCAACAGATATTAAGTTTTATTAATATTAATTTAATATACCAACAAATGTCTTTACCAACAGATATATCTGTTAACAATAACTATTAAATACCAATAATTCTTATACTAACACTTAAATTTGTTACTTTATTATATCAATAACGACATTTTTTTTACCAACACACGTGAATCTATTATTAATAACCATCATTACCAACCGACCATTTAGCATCGTAAAAATATGTTGCAATAAACTATTGAAGAAAAAAAACACTTTATTGTTAACATATTTAGAAATCTAATTTATTATAATAATATTTTTAAGGCCAACGTTTACATTAAATTTATCATTTTTTGGTGTTTTGTTAAAATAACATGTTTTATATAGTAATTTAATTTTTTTATTTCAATTTATTAAACATAAAAAACTAATCAACATAAATCCAATAAATTGTTAATACAAATTTAGGAAATAAAAACATAAAAATCATTGAAGTAATATTATTTTATTAATAATTATATTTACATATTAAAATTTTATTTTAACTTATAGAAAAAAACTAACAATTGGTATAAAAATTTATGCAATTTATAATTATATTTTAAATCTTTATAAATAATTTAATGTCTTGAATAATATTTTTTATTTAATTTATTTGACATTTATAGAATAAAAAATCAATATATATTTTAGCTATTAATTCAAATTTCAATATCTTTCCCACAGAAGAGGTTTCCTCCGTCGATGGGCAAATCGAAGTGTCTAACATAGACCAGGAGCTCCCTTCATTCATCTCAACATCTACGTCCTTCAATCTAACTCCTCAGTGATTTCGTATTTTCTTACTCTCAAACAACCCTCCCTACCCTACAATTTTTTCAATTCTCAGTCGCTTATTTTTTCCCTTTCTTCTTGTTCGATGCGGATTCAACCGATCTACGAGGGTGTCCATTTTGTGCCAAATTACAAGGCCTCGATACCCTTCTGGGACTCATCCGCTTATTTTACCGAAACGTTTCCGAGAAGGGTTTAATTTCCTGTTCTTGGTTCAATATAAATTTTATATTTGCTTATTTCTTGGAATTATTCTCTGTCATATGCTGAGTGTTAGGTGCAAGGGGTTTTTCATTACTGATCCTTCTCTGAGCGTATGGGGTTTTTCAGGTGGGATAAGTTGGTTTCACATTGAATTTGACAGTAGATTTGTTGTAATTTTGTTATTTTACGTATCAAAACCCAAAAATATTATAACATGGTAGTGTAATCCATGATATGGATGATGGAAGGCCATAGTTTGGGCAGGGTAGAAGGCAGTTTCGAGATTCTGGGTGTTTCTAGTGGGGTTGAATTGCCTGAGAAAATTTTCAAAGGTTATTCCTGGATCATGATTTCATTCTATCATTGAGGTCTTCAATGCCCTGTTGGCGATGGTCGGCGCCACTACCCCTTCCCCTCCGGATAGGGAGGAGGGGTACGTCCTAGTCCTTTAGCAGACCGATCTCATCCTTTTACCCCCTTCACCAACCCTCTTACGCACATTCCCTCGGTTGATGCTTTCGATCAGTTTGTTTCTGTCTTATGTGATCTGCATGAACACAGGGTCATTAGGCTTCTGGACCCTTGTCATATTCTTATTAGTTTGGCGTAGGAAGAATATATTATTCTTTTCTGGTCCTCCAACATGAGATCCTTCAATGGATACCGATTATTGCTCCTCCAATGGTCTTTTGAGTCCCATTTGAAGCGGGATCCCCCGACCTTGATCATTCGGTTAAGGCTTCTTGGGTTACCTCTGATGTTCCAGAATCCTTTGATACTTATGATGATAGGCAACATGGTTGGAAGGTTTTTATGCTTAGATAGTAGGTCTCTCCCTCTTTGTTGCCTCATTTATCCTAGAATTTTTGTTGAAGTTGATGTCTCAAAATCTCTGGTATAATTTATATGGATAGATATTGAGAATAAATATCGGTATAAGCAAGTAGTGAACTTCGAGTCCTGGAGGTCTTAAGACTAGTTCGAAAGCTCCATTCTATGAGGATGAAACACTTAATTGCATTAAAGTAGGTCGAATGGCTCCTGTTGCTTCTTCTGTAGGTGTCCAGGTCACTAGTTACCAGAATCAGGTTGCGGCCTGGAAGGAGGGAGATGTTGACAGGGCCATCGTGGCTCATTTTCTGGCAGACCCAAGGAGCTGTGCTCAGTTTGTAGCTCCCTCCTCGTGCCCCTCTATGAATAAGTTCAGGTGTTATGCCACTGCAATGGAAATTCCCTCTAGTATAGGGAAGGTTCTCACTGAACCGGATGGGCACACATCCAGAAAGGACCAGTCAAAGGTGGCTAGGGAGAAAGATGCCTAGGCTAATGTCATCATCACCCAAGGTGATTGTCCCCCTGGGAAATTTATTTCACAGGGGTTGCAGCAGACTCATTCTATGAGTTCCATCCAGCATTTTCTCTCAAAAGGAAGGAAGATGCCATGGAATTCTTCTGAGCATTTGGTTTCAAACATCTTTTCTTCACTTTTTGATGATTTTGGAACTCCTCAGGCTTCTCTAGTGGCTCTCTTAGGCCATCAGGCTCTACAAGAAAGGAAAACCACCACCTGGTCTTCTATATGGGAGGGTGAGGGTGGCGACTGGAGAAAGGAGCATGGATCCAATGTAGGAGATCACTCCTTTGTGGTTTGAGTCAGTTGTGTAGGAGAATGACTGAGTGGTTAAGTTGCAAAATAGCTTCAAGATATCAGTGGATGGAAATGTGGAAACTAGTGAAACTGAGTGTTGGTGAACTGGTAAGCCTACGTGGAAATAGGAATAACAACGTGGAAAAATCCTTGAGGTTGGGCCTATGGAGTTGTGTGAAGGATTTGGATCTAATGAAAATGTGGAGAAAGTGGTGGATGATCATTCCCCCAACTCCATTGACTGTGAAGCGGATAGGAAGGTCACTGCTTCTTTCCATTCAGTTGCAAAGAACGTGAAGAAGGGGGGTTTGATTTGGGTCACACTATTGACAAAGGAAGACCAGAACCTAAAGAGAATATTCCAATCTTCTCAAACCCATGATGAATAGATCAGTGGGTAAAGGTTTAGGACCAAAGAGAATTTCTCCTAGGAAGGCTAAAGGAACTGTCTTTGAATACGAGGGTACTGCAGATCGTTTCTCTAATACGGATGGTAGGACACTCTAGGTGTAAACTCCTGTTGAGACCACCCCCACTAGAGAAGGAGCTGATGAATCCTTGTCTCTGAATACCATGAAAAACCGATGCGATGCAATAAAATGTTGTGGATGGAGAACCAGTGCAGATACCATCAGACAAAGCTATCCAACCTAAAATTTACAATGCAGTGAATCAAACTATTGAAGCATGTGCACTTGATATAATTGTGATAACTGACCATGGGAAGATCAACAACAACACCTCACAAATTAAAAATGATTGGAGAGCAGGAATGTCCACTATGGAACTCCTTTTCATTATATGGAAAAAATGAAGGAAAATGAATTTCTTGTAAATGCCTCAATGGAAGACTATAACAGGTTGCGTGTTAGACCTCTGCATTTTGACACCAACCAGGAACAGTCGGAATTGATTGAATCTCAAAATTGTATTTTGGTTTGGGGTTTAAATATGAGTAGAATCAACATGGAAGAGTTCATCAAGACCCGGGACAAAACGATTTCATCATTTGAGGGTCTTATTCATGAGGATCCAAAGTGGAGTAAATTTATGATAGTTTGGATCCTTCAAAGGACGCACGGTTCCAATGATTTAAAATTATACTAGAATGGTTTAGAATTTCTCATTGAGTCCAATTTCAGACCTATTTAGGTTTCCACTCACCCCTAAAAAATTGTTTATCTTTAAAATGAATAAAAAATCAATTTTGAAGATTTCATTCTATCATTTATTTAGTCGACGATCGATCATTGAGACCTATTAGAGTATATGTTGTTTGTCGTTACCTAGGATTTCCTTCAGCGCCTGCCCCTTCCCCCCTGCCCAGTAATTTATTTATTCGTCGATTGATTGTTTCAATACTTTTGTTATTTATTACACTTTGGTAAGATGTTCCTGCAATAATTTTAGATTTTTTCTGCATATTTTCATTTGGAGTCCGTTTTTTTATTCATGTAGGGTATGTTAAATAAACTATAATTTACACCAGTATTGTTTAAAAAATGGTTTTTTATGAATTTTCATAAAATTGATGAATGTTTTTCAATATGGAAGTTAAAATTTGTTGAGGGACGGAATATTGAAATTTTGTGAACAGTAAAATGTTGTATCAACTAATAAAAATACTATATAATATGGTATAGCTTCTCATGCCTGATTAGATGATGTTGATATGCTTCCATCAACGTTTGGGCCTTTTCCCCATCAATGGTTAGATTACTTGATAATGAAAACCATATTATGAGAGATCAAGGTTGGATCAACATCCCCTGCCATGAGGGAGGGGAAATTGCCCTGCGGTTTGATGTGTTTTCTTTTATAGGCATCTATCATGCTGTTAATTTATTTTACACATATTTTTTTGTTGCCAGTGTGATATTGGTGATGAACTGATTCCATGCTCAAGTGCAAGAGAGGTGACCTACTTACTTGATTGGGGATAATCAGCTGATTCTCGCCACTAGTGTGAGTACCACCAGTGGCTAGAATTGGGGATGATCAGCTGCTTCCGATCACCTAGCGTGAGTTTATTTTTTGATTTTGTGTTTGATGCTTTTGTTATTTTTTTATGTAGGTTCTAGTGAAGGACTTTGGGAATTTTTTGACTCTACATAATCTTTGGACCATCCTTATATCATTCAAAATGCATACCACTATTGTTTTGTTGTGTTTCTTTTGGTTTGTTTCCGGTTATGGTTCATTGTGTTTTATTTTTCTTGTTTTTTTCATGCCTTGAAACCCATAATGTTGTGACTTTTTTTTTGTTTTTTATCAGGATGAAAATCTATATAATAGTGGAAGAGGAACTCATCTTTCTCTCAAACGAGCTGATAAATCTTACTTTATGGTTACTAAAATCCCAAGTAAACGTATTCCCTCACAAGTGATATGTTAAAAGGTTTTCAGCAAATTTTGTCAAATTAAACCTTTTTCAACTACATGTGTTAGATTTTGACTATGGTTCCATGGTTATATACTTAATTTCAACTAGGTCTTTTGATCTGGATTTCTACCACAATGGAGTTTGTGATTGGGTTCATTGGGAACTGCGCCGCCTACCTTTCTGAAAGACATAGTGATTGGAGATTTGATGTTGGTTGTGTTAGTTTGGCTTGTTGGTCTTACTACGACTATGCAGTAGTGGTTCTATTGGCATTTTATTTGTTACTCAAGTATATGGGTTCAAAATACATTACGGTGCGACTTTGGTGCATGTGGGGGTACTCTCTCATTCCACTCGTCCTAAGCATTCTAAGTACCCAAATTCTAGAATATGACTTTGGGTTTTTACATTGTTTTTGTGTGAATGGGGTTTTGTGCTACTTGGATTTTCTTTTTTACATCAAATGATCTTGAACCATAAATCAGGATTCATCCATAAGTGTGGTGTCTCTTTCATTCAGGTTGTGCTTGGTAGAAATGGAATTTGAATATGTTGAGCCTTCTTTACTATGATATTTTGATCGTTTTCTTTTTTCCTTATCTCTGATTTTATGTATTATTTCCTTGAATATGCCTTTTTTAAGCATATTTCGTCACACATTTTCCATTCATACCAAATAAACTTTTGAAAAGACTTTCTTTTTTGTCTTCTATTTCTATTGAATGGGATTTCTTGTGCCAAACATAGCCTAAACATTTTTGGGTTTATTTACTTTGGAACAACCATGGTTGATTCTTTGGCTTCAAAATTCACATCATGGGAGAAGGAGAGGGCACTCAGTTCATGTATGTTGGGGTAACAGCTTCTTCACATATAATGGATACTAGCCATTGGGCAGTCATTCATTAGTTCTTTGTGGGACTGTTTTTTCCCTCCCTCTTATTCAACGTCTTACAGTTTAACCTACTTTCCAAGCTGGAAGATCGCACTATTTTAAGGCAATAGAAAGAACAGGAATGATGAAGACCGCTGAGATGGCTTGGTTTGTTTCATCCAGTGGCCTACTTGGTGGGTGAAGAAAGATCTTTGGTGGGAGTAACTATTCTTCTACCATGGTGGGTGATAGAGGACTGCATTCAAGAGATGACAAACCCTTGTGGTGGCATCATAGATGGATCCTCGATTTTTGTGTTTCTATCTGTTACAATAATATATGTTGGAGCTGCCTCGCTGGAGATGATGGGTTGGAGCTACCGGTGCAAGAGATGACTTGTCGGAGCTGGTCGATAGAGCTGGGGTTGGGGCTGGGTAACTGGGGGTGGGGGGTGTCGAGCATTTTTGTATTGATTCTTTTTGCAATAAATTTCATTATTAATATAATTAATTTTTTTTTTAAGTTTAAACATGTGTTAAAATTTTCTTCATTTAATAATTAAAACAAATATACTATATATGATAAATTAATAAATATAATATGATATTTTAATAGCAATAAAAAATTATAATTTTTATTCAAATGTAATTCATAAATAAATATTATGTGTTGGTAATATTATTACCAACAGAAAAAATTGTCACTGAAACTTGTTGTTAAACACTTTTACCAACATATATATTATCTGTTGGTATTATTCTAATTGCAGCAGAACTATTTTATATGTCGCAACAAGATTTAGCGATAGAGTTTAAACTGACAGTTTAGTGACAGAGACATATACGTTGGTAAAACGTTTTACCAACAGAAAATGCACTTTTACCCACAGATATGTCCTCGTTGAAAAAAGTGAAATATTTTGTAGTGGAGGGGCTGGGTATTCGAGGGTCGCTGGGGGGTCTCGCGGGGGTCGGGGGGAGAAGGGGGGTCTCGGGGGGTGGGGGGAAGTGTCGAGGTTGGAAAAAAAAAGTTTTAGTGGAAAACCGCCGCAAAAAGCTATTAATGTTGTAGTGACACAATGGTGATGCAATGATTGCTTCATTAATAAAAGATTCAAATAAATGATATTATAAATGTTAAAATAAATGTAATTTTGTTATTTTGATATCATCCATGAATTTTTTGGATGATATTTACATGTTATCTTTGTATTAATGAAGTTGTTTTGAAGTAATCAAGTTGTTATGGATTTTTAAAAAAATCATGGTATGAATAGTGTCAAAATTGACATAATTCATATTTTAAAATATAAAATATTTTATTAAATATTATAAAACTCCAAAAAATCTAAGATTCAGTCAAATAGTTATCATAAGTCTAAAATTTTATTATTGATTCTTTAATTGGATATTTGTCATGTTTTGGTAACTATTTTGATTCTCAAAGTGTTAAATGTTTGATAAAATGGTAAGAGTAAAAAGGGTTAAATAAAAAAGATAAGAATTAAAAAATATACAAAATCTACCTAATTTTTATTGAATGATCTTATTTTGACTTATATTCATCTTATCTTCGAACTAACTGAATTTGGACTCATTTATAATCGAAATATAATTTATAATAAAATAATATTTCAAGATATTCCTTAAGTGCTCCTCTTCCCTTTTATAAAAGGTCACCACCTCTAACCCTTACTCACACATCTCAAGCCTCTTTGGCTCGTCCAAACTCTACCCAAATAATCTACCAACATCTCTCTCTTCCTCCTAGAAGCTTTATATTGGACAGAAGACAATTCAAGAAGGCCTTTTAGCTTAAATCAAAAGGAGTTATCCAATTTAAGGTAATGTCTTCTCTCAAGCTTTTTTCATTTATTTTCCTTCTTCAATCCCCTAAACTCTCTTTATTCCATTATTTTATAACAACATAGGTATCTTTAATATACTAGGATATTGTTATGAGAATGATTCGAACTACACTTCCACACACCTCCATCTAATAGATACGAACACACTGTTTCTGTGGAAGGTGAACTATTGTCTCACGAAACGATGATTGTTCAATTATCTCCTACTGCCTCTCATGGTGGCCATTACGATGAGAATAAAATTACATATAATATTTATTTTATCTTTATGCTTCTGTAATTATCATTTATAACATACCTTTATGTTTTTCATGTTGTATAAATACGATAATTTCATTTGAGGAAGTGTGGACTACCACCCCCTCAAAGTGATATGATTCGTTCATTATATACATGGAATGTATAAAAGATATAATTAATGAACTTATGTAACAAATATAACATAGATATTATACTGGAATTGTAATATACTTATGTATCACTTAGTTTTCATTCCTTTAAAAATGAAAAAGAAATGAAAGTGGTGTTCATGCGTACGTACGGCTTACCATCTCCATGAACGGTGCATTTCATTTTCTTATATCCAAATGTTATGGACTATCATAAAATACATATATACTTGATATAAATACACATATACTAGATATATATGATATTTAAATAATGGATACAATTCTGTAGATAATGGACTTTTGACCACATGGACAATTTGTAATTATAACAAGTTCATTTTTGACTCAAGTACCGAACATCGACAAAAAGACCGATATGAACTTGAATAATTATATGATTGTTATAGCAAGGTAATAAGTGATATAAAAGGAATAATAAACTTGAAAAATGTTCTGAATCAAGTGGAATTAACTTAAGTTTATTATACAGGGAGATAAAGAACGAACAAGACAAGTCGGACACAATGTAAGAGAATCTTTCACCATCCTCTTCTAGTTAAAGACTTCCTTTATGTTATGTCTTTAAATTTAAATTTTCAAAATGTTGGGATATGTTCTTATATACTTATTGTTGTACATTTTATGTCCATCTGATGAGAGACCTTTTTTCTGAATTTTCAAGTGATGTCGTTAGGCAGCCGAATTTTCGTAAGGGAACTTCTTAACCCAGTTTCCATTCTTTGGGTTAATCTTCTACTTTTAATTATATCGTGTTATGATTATGTAAGAAATAACTTTTGTTGTCCTATATTGTATTTGCACATTACTTATGTTTACCTATAGTGAATACACATAATCGATTTATTTTATTTACAAGATGATTTTTGTAAGGGACTCCGTCTCAATCTCCTTTCATTGAGGCATACTTTGATTTATACACGAATTTTCTTGACTTAACTCAAGATTATGTAATGTTTAAGGTTGAGGCCTTACAGTTGGATCAAAATTGTAAAAGATATGTCTGAAATATAGAGGCTCTAAAAAGCTTTTAAATTTACAGAATAAGCCAATTTTCACAATTAAGCCCAAAATCCAGTAAGAATACTAAAATGATGCAAATTAGCTCAAATTGATTAACTGTAAGAGATTAAATCATTAAAACACATATGAGAAATAATGAAAATATTAACTCTATCAAGGACCAATACATCTTCGTCGAGTCCCAATAACATCTCGATGGATTCTCAGTATCAACTTGGTTGGAGTACAAGGAGCATGTCAACAGACCATATCCACTGCGAGTCTAAGCAAGTTGGATTCATGGGGTAACAAGGCCCGAGACATCCTACAAAATCAAGACCCAAGGAGTAAATAGATCCAATGCGTCCACTACCATAAACAAAATCCATGAGAGAAACGTCCATGCCATCCTGTGGAATCATGATCCAAGGTATACCAACCAAGGCATCCACTACCATTTTCATCTCATCGTCGCATTTCATTCACAAGTCATTTCACAATTTCAAACATGGCATGAGTTCATCAACTCATTCAACAATTTCCATTTAAACCATTTAATCAAGTAAAAAACATGTCATCACATTGTTAGAGTTGGTGGCCTAGAACCAACTACTTTGTATTTTATTCATTAATAAAAGCCTTATCACATCTTGATTGTTCTTCTGCGTGACAATGCATGTGATAATGTCCTAAGGATAACTGTTGCATTAAAGAGTCATAGCGGATCTCTGCTATGATGAGAACCCGGAAGTGTCATAACACTGTTCTTGAATATATGTTATATGGTCGGATGATATTATTTGAGGGACATAAATAATACAGGCCATTAGGGGTGAGGAATCATAAAACTTTGAGGCATAATCTCATGGTGTGCACCCTTGGTAATATTCATGAGGATATTACGAGAACGAGACCCACCAGTAGGAAATCAGCATTTCATAGTGTCATTGGATGTTCCTATCTGCGGACGTGTGTATTGATCCTTAGACTTTAAGATTATTATTAATGGGTATTACAACTCGCACACTTAGATGTATTGACGAAAACTGTGACGACACACTGTTCGCAGCGATGTAGGATACGTTGGATGCGTCACGAGTAATACTGCATTAATAGATAATGCGAGAAAGGATTTGTCTCTTTTGTTCTATAACGGAAGTAGATATCTCAGGTCTTTTGATGGAATTGATATAACCTAAATAAATCCATGGCCATGGTAAGGTATGAGCGAGTTCGATTCTGGAAAGTCAAAGAAAGAATAATCGAACACGTGGGTTGATGACACTAGCATGCAACCCGCTTGATTCGAGATATCATGACAAAGTGATTATATTACACGGTAAGCGTTCGTATGAGGTGACACGTCATTGCGGTGTTAACTTCTTTCTCTATGGGTGCCTTGGCATGTTGCTAGACGCTAACATTGGACTTTAGGCAGGCTCCGCCTAATGCCACTGAGAAAGATGCCTAGAGGGTCACACACCAAGTGTGTCCATGTATCTCAGTTAAATATTAATTTAACAAGTTAAATAAAGATTATTCCTGATTGTGGTTTAATAATTATTTAAGGATGTCTGATCGTATTTATTTCGACACTAGTTATTCGAGAGAATATATTGTGGACGAAATAATATTTATTAGCGAGTGATGTAGTTATATTTATTTAAGAAATAAATAGTCATTGCTCAAGGTCTAATAAATGTGGTGGAGGAAATAAAGGAAAGTGGAAAATAAAAGTACACGCCATGTATATTAAATATACACGTTGTGCAGTTTTATGGAAAATGAGTACACGCCGTGTATTAATGATTACACGCCGTGTAGTTTTTCCAGTCAGGATTTTGAGGATATAATATTGTTTTATTAAATGATATTTATTATAATCTGCGTGAGTGAATGTCAAGGAATTAATAATTCGACATGATGATTTTCAATAAGAGTTAATGAAATAAATAAAACGCGTAACGCATTTATTTATTGTCATAACTCTATAACCTCAAACCCGATTATAAATATCCTCACAACCCCAACACTTTTTCACAAGAGAATCGTTATGCACAACAATTCTGGAGAATTATTTCAAGCCCGAAAGAACTCCTTCCTCCAAGAACGCTCTCAAGACCGAGAGATCAAGGCGATCAAAGGCGGACATCGCAAGCAAAGGTTCTTCCGCGCTAGCACCCAGAGATCCATTCGGCGACGTCCGGAGATACGTGGCACACGTGTGAATCACCGCTAGAGGAATCATACACTTGGATTCTACGACGCAACGACGGATCACAGGATCGTGACTGGAGATATCAACGAAGAAAGAATTCCACCAAGGTAATTATTGTGAATTAATTAAATTAATTATAACCAACATGTGATGATCCTATCTCTATGGTTTCGGGATTCCCTCTTAAGTTTTTCGTTCCTCGTTTTATTCTGAAGATTCAGCGTTTTACATCGTGACAGATCTCGGATTGAACGTTGTTTAACGTTAAAATTAAAGTTGGGCAAACCCACCAACGCGCTTTCGTTGCGCCCGGAATCTACACACATGACAATGAGGCATCAACTCTCTTCTAATCATCTCAATTCAGTTCAATTCAATTTAATAAAGGCTCTCTCTAACAAGATGAGCACTCACACATCCAACGAGGTGGTATAAAGAATGAAAGATACAAAGGCACACCTCATAGATGGCCTGGGTTTGGACAACAACTTCCAACAATCTCAAAAGAACTAGTTGACATCCCTAACAGGTTCCAATTCATTCAATTCAACCATTCAATTAATCAAAGTGGTACAACCGGAAAGTCTGACCTGCGACATAACATCGACTATGCTTATAAAACACCAAAGCCTGATTGAAAGGTATAAACCACCTATCATAGGTTCATAGTAAAACACACATCCAATATCGATCTCTGATTTGGTAAAGATCGAAAGAAAAAACGAAGAGCGAATGAAGAACCTAGAAATATGACATATTAACTTGCACCTAGATAACTCTGTCGACACCAAGACAAACAAAGAACAACACAAGATGAAAGAAGAACTCGCTTGTGCAAATCCAACGAGACCGACAATGTTCGAATCAGAGTTTGAACGGTGAAACGGGATCCAAGCTTAGAATTTGGCTTTCAAAGGAGCTCTCAAGCCTCACGATTATGTCCAATGGAGGGGGGGAAAGAAAAGAATTTAGGTTTCAATATATTTTAAAGGCAAAATTGTCATTTCACCTCAAAATTGGGTCAAACGGTTGGCTAAACTGCGTGCCCTTCACTGCTTCAAGGGGGACCTCGTACAGTTCATGCACATATGTAAGTTGATTAACTGTGTGTGAACCGTGCAATTTGGCTCTGTTAAAAATTGCAGACATCTCGCACGAGCGTGCGGCCCAATCGACACGGTTTCCTCAAACCATGCAGCCTCCTGGTGCTCATTGTCCAGGCTTGCACGATTACCCTTAATCGTGCGGTTTAGGTCGCACGGTTTCTCTTAATCATGCAACCCAAATGTTTTTCTCCAAAAGTTAGGTTTTGGGCTCTGAACAAGCCACGTACATCCCCGAAACTCTTGCAATCTCAATAGACACTCACATTAGGCAAAAAACGAGGAGTTGAACCGAAAACAAAAAAATTTGTACCTCAAAGGAAAACTCGGTATCTTAAAAATTGAATAAATAAATTAAATTTGGTACGTGGACACATGCAAATGCTCAAATTGACACAGATCAAAGAAATAAGGATGACCATACTCAATCATTTAATCATAATAGCGAAAATCCACATATGAGAAGTTCTACCTCCATTCAGATTGATCATTGATAAAGAACGCGCTCGACGACGAATGAGGCATATCTGTCGTGTTCGCTTCGCCTCGATTTGCCTTGATCCAGAGGCTCGTTGTCGTCTAATCTCAATCCGCCAACGAAGAACGTGAAATTCTCCTCTCAATGGTCCTAGGATTATGCAGATAACCCTGACGATCCGCCATAACAGTATATTTATAGAGGAAGCTATGTTTAGGTTATTTAATAAAATAAATAAAATAAATTATTTATTTTAATTAGACGCACATGCCAACGTTTGCTTTATCCGAATGCCCCGCGCCGACCAATTTTAGGCCACGAATAGGGTAAACCTCATGTTTTAGATTCAACCATGGTCTAAGATTTTCAATTTGAGAATCCATTTAAGAGTTATCCCATTTTTCTTGAAAGTTGTGTGCTCGTAATATAAAATATATTTAATTTTTTTATAAAATTAATTTCAGGCACACCAAACCTCAGAATCACACGTTGTCTCAACGCTTGACCTCAGAAATATTTTTATATATATTTCAAAGTCTTACAAGTCAAAAACAAGGTCTGTACAGTTTGACAAGGGCTTCACTATCTTTAATCCCTCACATATGGATTACAATTGATGAAACCATTATGGAGAAGTAATAATAAATAAATATTTATTATTAGTATGCATCACATGCATCATAAATTATATATATACCATGCATCACGTACATGAAATAATACATGCATCATATACATATATTAAATGCACACTAATATCCAACAAAGACGACCGTTGAGATTTGATTTGACTGATGTTGCACTGAAACTCGAGATAGACATTTCACACTTCATCTAATTCAAATCAATAATTAATTATAGTTAATTTAAAGTAAATATGGGTTCGAGTAGGGCGTGCACATGCCAATGATTCTGTTTTTTCTAATATATATTTTGTTCTAGACACCCTACAGGAGGTACATGAACTTGATCTGATTAATAATCCAGTATTATTTTTAAAACCCGAGCCTCATCTAAACCTGGTTTCAATTTTATCAAATTGGGTGGAGTTAGGTACCGAGTTATTAAGATGCCAACCCATTTGTTGTGATCGGTTTAAAAGAGAGTGAGGAAAAAGCACGCGAAACCCGGATTCTTGGCCATACAACATATGCTCAATATCATCACCAACCCATTGCACCATTTTCGATTAAGATTACTCCAAACAGAGTATTAATAATGGAATCTAATCCAATCCACTTACTCCATTATTTACACCATGCATTCTTTGATTTTTTATATTTTTTAATAAGATAAAATCATTTATTATGCAAATAAATGATTTTTAAAAAAAAAACAGGGATATTTGCGAGTGCTGCGACTCGAACCATAGACCGCGGCATCCATTGCAGCCACGCTTCCTCTGTTCTCGGATGTCTCGCCGCCCGACATCAGCCGTACCGGTTCCGGCAATCAAACACACTGCACCGCTGAAGATCTCGGTTGACCGGAAAATATGGCATCGGCGCCCCCTCGCCACTGCATAATGTGAATTTTGTTGGGGCAGGAGGCGGCCGCTGTTTTGTGGACCCCTTCTTAATTGGCTTAAATCACTGAAATTCCGAATCAAATAAACCCCCCTCCTGCTTCATCCCTTCCCGCCGCTTAAAAGACACTCCCTGGTCTCTGGCCTCAATCCTGTTCTGCTATGCTCAGTTACGACCCACGCTACAAATGGACGGCATCATATCGCCAGCACTTGAAGAAATCTGCGCATCTGGTCCTGCCGGTATCCCTGTGAGCGATATATGGTCCAAGCTTCGTCCATCCCTCGCCGCCGCCGGCCTCGATCTCTGCCCTGACATCAAAACTGCCATCTGGTCCGCCCTCCTTTCTGTTCCCTCTCTCCAGTTTGTTGCGCCCGATGCGAGCTCCAGGGGCGGAGATCCTGTGGTTCAGTCCCTGGAAGAAGCCGAGGGCTTGGGATTGAGAATTGTCGCTGCAGGCCACCTTAGGGACACTTTTCTTGGGATTTACGACGTGGGTGTTACTGATACGGGCTTTCCTCCGCCCCATCGTCGTGCTCTCGAGCTCCTTGGTGCGGCAAGGTTTGTGTCTTGAAGTTGAAACTGGGATCCTTTGCTATGGGTGATCAATTTTTTTTCTGTGCTTAGGGATGGAGGGTGATGCTTTAGCTTAAGCAGGCCTCAGAGAGGGCACTGGTAGATTTACGGTGGGAATATATAATACCCAGCTCCTGGATTTGAATCTTTACGTGTCATGGTGCTTAATAAATGATTAACAAGACATGGCGTTGATTTGGGACAGATGCGCCTGAGTTAGTGCTTAAAATTGGTGAATTACTAGCCGCAAATGAATTGTCAATATTTGATGGAGCCATTAATTGTTTTTTAAAGAGTGTTATATATACTGGATTGGTTGACTATTGGTATTTTCGTATCACTTGCATGAAACTATGATTGTTTGAACTTTATTTGTTTTATGCTTCCAATAATTGCTTGACCAGTAAGTGTGGAATTAGAGTACTATCGTGGCATTAATAAGTGTTTGGATCCTTGGCTTGGTGTTTTGTCGAATGATGTTAATGATAAAATAGGTTTCTCTATTCAATGTTGAGATGCAGGGATATATATTGGCAATATATGATGACTAAAATGTCTATAATGAATGAATTGGTTGAAGGGATTTCTTATTTTACTTCTGAGTTAGGAAATACCTATCAAATAAATCTAACTTGGTACACAATGCAACAGCCCTAACGACATTCAAAAAAGCTTTTAGGGGGTGCTCACAAGTTGATCTTTTGATAGGATGCAGTGACAGATGACCTCATTCCTCTTATGCTGTATCAAGTACACAATTACGATTTACCTGAAATGTGTTTAATCCCAAAGATTACTAAAATATCCATAAAATCAAGTAAAATATGGCATCATTTAAAAAATGTGATTTACTTAACATTTAGGTTTTGTATCAGCAAAAACAGTATTTTATGTCACGCTTCTGTGAATTTGATTTTCTAGCAAGGCAGTGCATACAAACTACTCATTTTAATACAAACTGAGCTTTTGCAGAGCCAATGGAATAACGCAAAGTCAACTTGCTAGAGAGTTTGGGAAGAATGGGAACAACATGTTCTATATCGTGAGAAACCTTGAATGCCAGGGTTTAGTGACTAGACATTCAACAGTTGTCCGGACAAATGGTGTTAACAATGAAGCTGAGTCCAGATATAGATCAACAGTTTCTACTAATATGATCTACTTGTCTCGGTACTCAAAGAATTTAGGACCTCAGCAAAGGCTTGAAATTAAAAAATCAGATATCTCTTTGAACAATCCTGAGAATGTGGATGTAAGTGATGTGATGACTGGATATGGCGCTTCTGGAAAACGTGTTGAAGAGGAAGTACTTGTGAAGGATAACCTACCTGCGCTGAAAGCTATCTGTGATAAACTTGAAGAAGCCAATGGCAAGGTTCATTATTATTACCATTTTAACGCCTTAGCTTTATTTATATTCTATTATGCTAATCCTTTTTCTGTCAAAAATTTGAAGGTTCTTGTCGTGTCAGATATTAAAAAAGATCTTGGCTATCGGCTTGCTGCTGGGCATAGACGTTGGAGAAATGTAAACTTGAGTGTTTAATAATTTCAAAGCTTTGACTTAAGTTCTCTTTTGTTTTAATATTTTCTTTACCACATCACTCATTTGCTTCCAGATATGTAAGAAGTTGAAAGATGCTGGATTTGTTGAGGAGTTCCTAGCGAAAGTGAATAAAAAGGCGAGTTATTCAAATACCATCATTTCTTTGTCTTATTGAGCTGTGCATGTTTTTTAAGTGAAGTTTTATTTTAACATGTCACTCATTGTTTTTGTTGCTAAATGTGTGGTTGCTGCACAAATGCTGTCTGTATGCGTGAACAGGCCCTTGTTGAACTTGCAGTAATGCTTTCATTCTCCTATTTGGATCTAAATTCTTTGTTAGTTTTTTCATGAAAATCCTTTGAAGGTTAATTTTTCAATTTAAATCTTTTTTATTCATTCTTATTTTGTCTTTTTTTTGTTTTTGTAGAAGAGGAACCCTCCTTATCTCAAGGTGAGGCGAATGCCTTCTTTTATAGATTGAGAAAACGAAATATACATAGGAGTATTCCGATGTGGGACTCGGAAATACCCATAATAATAAAAAGGGTTTTAACACTCCCCCTCAAGCTGGACATGCCCAGCTTGGACAACGAGTCCCACAAAAAGAAAGATGACATCAGAAAAAACTAGACACACCCCCCCTCAAGCTGAGTCACAGATGCTGTGGATGCCTAGCTTGGAACTGAGTGAGGTTAGGCGAGCCCCCGGGAGGCCTTTGGTGAAGATGTCGACAAACTGGACTGCCGTCGGGATGTGACTAAAGCCGACATGATCTTGCTCCAGATGGTGGCGAAGGAAGTGACAGTCCACTTCAATATGCTTCGTGCGTTCATGGAAGACGAGATTCAAAGCTATCTTGGTGGCTGCCTGATTGTCGCACCAGATGAGAGCAGGTGTTTGCGGATGAAAGCCAAGCTCCTGAAGGAGATGTCGAAGCCAAATGATCTCCGTAGCGACGGTGGCCATGGCGCGGTACTCGGATTTCGCACTGGAGCGGGAGACGACAGTCTGTTTCTTGCTGCGCCAGGAGATGAGGTTGCCTGCCAAGAACACAGCAAATCCAGAAGCAGATTTCCAAGTTGCAAGGCAACCAACATAATTAGCATCACAGAAGGCCTCAATGTTGAGATGAGGATGTTGGGAGTAACGAAGACCACGGGCAGGATCACGCTTGATATATTTGGTGATGCAGAGGACAACATCCCAATGAGAGGTGGTTGGATGCTCCATAAATTGGCTCACTTTGCCAACAACGCAGACAATGTTCGGACGCGTCATGGTGAGATAATTGAGTTTGCTCACCAGTCAACGGTACTGCTATGGGTGTGAATATGGTGCCGAGGAGTCATAGAGAGACCGTTCCCCATGCTCCAGAGGAGTGTCCGTAGCAGTGGCCTGTGTCAGCCCAACATCCTGCAGAATATCCAACGCATATTTGCGTTGGCAGAGTGAGATGGTGTTTGGAGAATAGGATATCTCAATGCCTAGGAAGTAGGTGAGGGAGCCGAGATCCTTAGTGTGGAAGTGCTGGTGAAGATGCCTCTTGAGGTGAGTGATATTATCAGAGTCGCTGCCGGTGATGATGATATCATCCACATAAACGACCAACAGGATGCAGCCAGCGAAGGTCGTCCTGTAGAACACTGTGTGGTCTTTCATGCTGCGAGAGAGCCCAAAGTCGTTGACGACAGTGTTGAAGCGGCCGAACCAAGCACGAGGGGACTGCTTGAGGCTGTAAAGAGAGCGGTGGAGTCGACAAACTTGAGACTCGGCGCCGGAGACACAAAAGCCGGGAGGCTGTTGCAGATAAACCTCTTCCTCAAGAAAGCCATGAAGGACGACATTCTTGACATCCAGTTGATGAAGAGACCAATGATGATGAGCCACCAGAGAGAGGAATAATCGAACATAGGCTATTTTGGCAACCAGAGAGAATGTATCAAAATAATCAATACCATAAGTCTGTGCGAAGCCCTTTGCCACAAGACGGGCTTTGAGGCGATGGAGAGCACCATCGGGATTTAGCCTAACTGTAAAGATCTATTTGCTGCCAACCGCCTGTTTTCCCGCGAGAAGAGGAACAAGATTCCAAGTGTGGTTTTCTTCCAGAACTTGCAATTCATCCCGCATTGCCGCTAGCCACCCTGAGTGAGATTTTGCATCACCAACGGTGTGAGGAATAAAGACGGTCTCTAGAGCTGATAGTCCCTTATATGAAGATACAAATAGAGGAATACTCTGACAAGAGCGAGTACCTTTCTGGAGTGAAATGGGCAAGTCGTTTGGTGCCAGGCAGGAGCATCGGACGAAGCGGGGACGACGATGTCATTGGCCGGGACGGGGGATACAGTGGATGGACGACGAGAGTAGACCCTACCAAAATGGGTGTCAGCAGTAGGGGGAGACACCAGATGAGGGTGAATGATGAGAGGAAGACAATCATCTATGGTAGAGTCAGGACGATGAGATGTAAGGGAGAATGGAGAGTTCTCAACAAATGAGACGTCAGCAGAGATGACATACCTCCGAAGGTTCGGTGAGTATCAGCGATATCCACGTTGAGTGCGGGAATAACAAAGGAATATGCACTGGAGGGATTTGGGAGAAAGTTTGGAGAGGCCGGGACGTGTGTCCCGAACATAACAGAGGCATCCAAACACTCGAAGTGGGAGTGAGCGAGGAGGGAGAGAGGAGAACAGAGCCTGAAAAGGAGTCTCTCCCTGCAGAATAAAAGGAAGACGGTTGATAAGGTAGGTGACAGTGAGTATCGCATCTCCCCAAAAATGCAGAGGCACCCGTCGGTGGAAGAGGAGGGCATGAGCAGTCTCCAGAATGTGTCTGTGTTTCCGCTCGGCCACTCCATTCTGCTGGGGCGTATCAGGACAAGAGGTCTGATGAATGATGCCTTTCGCCTGGAGAAACTGCTGAAAGGGAGTGAAGAGATACTCACGCCCATTGTCCGAGCGAAGACATTTAACAAAGATGAAAAATTGGTTATAAATTTCATTGTAAAATGTCTGAAATGTGGAAAACACTTCGGAGCATTCGCGAAGGAGGTAAAACCAAGTCATTCGCGAAAAATCATCAATGAAGGATATATAATATTTATACCCCAAATGACTCGAGATGGTACAGGGACCTCAAACGTCTGAATAAGCCAGATCAAAAGGTTTAGAGGCTCGTGTATCCACTTGAGGAATGTATGAAGTGCGATGATATTTCGCAAACGTACAAGACTCGCAATGAAAAGAGATGTGTAGACTGAAATCTGGATAAAGCTGATGAATGGTGGAGGCGGGGGGATGTCCCAACCGGGAATGAAGATCCAATGCGCGGACAAAGACTGATGTGCAAACGACGATTGTTGGGCTATCGAACATGTAGACCCCATCCCGAAGCTGGCCTCTACCAAGTTCCCGATTCGTAGTCCGCTCCTGAAATACAACAGAGGAGGTAAAGATGACAACACAATTGTAATCCTTGGTAAGTTTACTGATGGAAAAAAGATTAAATGAACTGCGGGGCACATGTGCCACAAAGGGCAGGTGAATCGATGAAGTCAGGGAGCATGCACCGAAGCCCACAATGGGGATAGTAGAGCCATCTGCGACGGTGATGGCTGATGGACCTGTATAGGGACAGTAGGAGTGTAACATACCATCATCACCGGTGAGGTGGTCGGAGGCACCTGAGTCGAGCATCCAAGCAGGGGAGCAACGACCGACGAAGGCAGCAGAATCGGTGGAATGGGCCAGAGACGCCGAAGATGGACCGGGTCCTGCGGGGTTATGAGAATCATGACTCAGCAGGATGTCCGCCATAGACAGGTCCAGAGATGGTGGAAGAGTGGCGACTGAGGAGGAAGCCTCCTGGACTGTCGTCTGACTCTGGTGCGGGTGCTGATAGGGGCGTCCATGAAGAACCCAATATCGATCGATCATGTGGCTGAGCTTGCCACAGTGGTGGCAGAGAGGTCGTGGACGACCCTCCACACGACCACGACCACGAGTGCCCGAGGAGCGGCCGCCGCCACGACCGACGAGAGCTGAGTGGTCGATGATGGGGTGGTCGGGGAAAGAGCCCGCTGAGCCTTGCTCAGGCGATGATATACCTGTTGTATCACCAACGTCGAAGGGCTGGCGAGCAGCTCGGTAGGCGTTGTGGCAAATTCTGGTGCGAGGCCGTTGAGAAGATTGAAGAGGCAGAGTTGGTCCCGTTGGGTTTGAGCGTCTGCCGGTGTCTGGGGAACGGGCCACAATTCCTCTAACTCATCTCAAAGACCTTTCCAGGCCATAAAATACGCTGCGAAGGACTGGTCTTGCTGGTGGATATGCGATAGTCGCTGGAGAATATCAGATACCCCAGCCAAGTTGTTGGTCTCAGAGTACACGATGTGCAATGAATCCCAGAGTTCCTTGACTGCATTCGCAGTTCGAGTGACATCCTTGACAGAGCGATCCATGGAGTTGACGAGCAAGGCGAAGATCTTGCTTTCCATTGACGGTATTTGGGGTCGTTCGATGCCGGTGGAGGATCCTCAAGGTGAGAATCAAGGTCCATTCCTGTTAGTTACATCAACACCGTCTTTCGCCAGATGGAGAAGTTGGTGGAGTCGAGCCGCTCATTTATGAGGCGGGTGGAAGCGGTGATTATCTGGGGCAGAGCAGAAGAGGCTGCCATGGTGGATAACAGCCGAAGATGTCAGGAGCAGTGGGATGTCGTAATGAGCGGTCGCAAGAAGGTGGGGTCGGTTGAAGCCGGGAAGCCGCATGTGTGGGCAGCAATGGGAGCCGGAAGCATCGAGAATCGGCGTGGATGACAGGGTTGGTCGAACTTCGGGAAGAAGCTGAGAGTTGCGGCGGACAGCAGGAAGGGCGCTGGGATGCCGAAGGAGGACGGGACTGTCGGCGAGAGCGCCGGGCCGGGGAATTTGTGCGAAAAGGATTCGGGAACCGGGCGGGGCCGCGAACGGGAGCCGCCCGGAGAGGCGGGGCCGGTCGTCTACCTGGAGTGCAGCGGGAGGTCGGCGGGGCAGATCGCGCCGATCGCGCGAGAGAGGCAGGGGTGTCGGGACGTGGGCGCTGGGATGTGTCGCGACGACGCAGGGAGTCGAGAGCCGGAGGGCAGCAACGAGAGGTCCTGCGGGCGGGAGGATGCCGCCGGAGAAGAAGGGATAGCTGACCTGGTCCGTCGCGCGCGCAGAGGCTGAACCGGGCAGATCCGAGAATCCGCAAGGAAGGAAGCCGTCGTCGAGGAGGGCCGCGCCTAGGTCGGGAGTGGAGGAACGCCGCAGGAGGGAGGCAGCCTGAGATGATGCCGACAAGGGGGGAAACACCGAGAAGAAGGCCGATGGGACCGCGGCGGGCCGAGGGGCGATCGGGAGGGATCCGTCTGGATGGGGCTGTTGCGCTGGAGCGATCTGCCGGGAGGGAAAGAGTCGCCAGAGGGAGGCCTGCTGGAGGCGGGCAGAGCTTCGCCGAGAAGGAGGGGCGCCGTTGGGGAGGGGCGAGCGCGCCTGGACGGGGAGGAGAAGGCCGAATGTGGAGGGAGGTGGGGCCGATCATGCCAGACAGAACCGGGAGGAGGAGAGAGGCGGGGCCGGACAGAACCGGGAATCCGCAAGGGAGGGAGGGTTCGAGATTAATTTCCCTCTGATACCATGTAGAAGAGGAACTCTCCTTACCTCAAGGTGAGGCGGAGGCCTTCTTTTATAGATTGAGAAAACGGAATTTACATAGAAGTATTTCGATGTGGGATTCGGACATACCCATAAGAATAAAAAGGGTTTTAACAGTTTTAAAATGCACATCCTCCTCAATGTAAAGGAGACAATGACATGGTCATGAAAACCGGTGAATTGGGGGGCCAAACCTGGTAAAATACTAGATGTTTTCCTCTATTAATTACACGTTGATTCTTTAAGTCCACTATTGTTGGTGGTGCGACCCAAATTCTGTTTGATCAGGTCCGAAAAGTTCACAGTGCGCCCCTCATGAAATTTTATGGGGGGTCAGTGTCTGTGGGTAGAGCCCTTGTAGTATGGACCAGTTTGGTTGGGCTAGGGTTTTGTTTTTCTCCATGTAAAATATGTTATGTTGTAGCCTTGCATGGCATTGTGTAACCTCGGATCTCTCCATGTAAATCCTGGTGTTCTTGCTTTCAGTTTTTCTTTTTCGTGGTTGTTTATCCATTTGTTTCGCAACAACTACAATTGTTGGTTTCTCATTCCTTGCCACCCACCATTTGCATACTGAAATGCTTCTACTTTCTTGATGTCGTGGATTAATTATTTTAGTTTATAACCTTGAGAATTGTGATGATGCTTAAATATGGGCGGAAATGTGTTTAGTTATAAAGTATATTGCTTCTTGTGTTGGGGCTTGTGCATTAAATGTGCATGGAAAAGAAGTATATCTCCATAGCTGACAATTATTTGTTGCCGCTAACCGTCCTGGTATTTGTTATATTAGCAGGAAGCTAGCTGCCTGCGCTTACTGAAATCATATTCTCCAACTAGTTTTGAGCAAAGGACTGGGGGCTTTGGAGAAGATTATTTAGAAGAACAAACGGTGAAGGCTGGGTATAGAGACAAAATCACTGATCAGATGGTGGAGCTTCCTATTGAACACCAAGCATATGACATGATTAATGCTGAAGGGCCAGCAGGGCTAACAATTACTGAGGCAGGTTAAATCTTTTTTCTTGGCCTGTGGTGCTGCTTTAAAGGTCATAATGTTATTTCTAGGTGTTTAGATTCCACATTTTTTTTAAGTATCATATCTTCACCTCATGTTAGATGTCCAAATTTGTTTTTGGTTGTTCCTGCTTCTGGACATATGGGGGTGTGGGCTGTTCTATGCTTGGGGGTAGCCACTCCAATCCTTTAGTTTGAAATATATGCTGCATACTTCTAATTTAAATATTGACAATAAAATGATTTTATGGTGAATTGGCTTGATAGGAGGTGGGTATTTTGGCACAAAATTTTTAACCTGTCTGGGCTATTCAGGGAAAAGGGAGGAAAAGGCATTGCAAGTAGGTTGGGAGTTTTGTGGTTCTCTGTAATGGTTTAGATACAATCATATATTACTACTTCCAGTCTGCAATATAAGCAAAAAATAACTGTTTTACAATAACTAAGGAATTGGTTAAAAGTGGTATGACACATTGAATTCATCATCAATTATAATGTATATTTTAAAAAATGCTCCTGTTTCAAAATTTGCACCATATTCCCACTCATAATTAATGAAGGCCATTTTGTGAGAAAACCAAATTAAATGCACTACTTTTTCTTACATTCTAAACCCCCAAAACACTAATTTGTGAATGCTCACCATTTTCTACAAATTAGTTACTATTTTGTATGTGCAATGGTTTTTGTTGGACCCCATTTAAGGTTAAAAGGGGTATTTCTGTTCTGAGTCCCACATTGGACTTAACACCATGTAATTAGCTTTTACTTCTCTATAAAAGAGGATCCCCACCTCACATTGAGGGAAGGGGGAATTCACCCACTACATGGTATCAGAGGGATTTTTATCCCGAACCCTCCCTCCCTTGCGGATTCCCGGCGTTCTCCCGGCCCCGCCTCTCTCACTCCTGCCCTAGCCTTTCCCGGCAGGCCCTCCCTCCCGGCGCACCTCTCCTCTCCGGCCTGCACCCTCCCGGCGGTCGTCCCTCCCGCTACGCCTCCACCTCCCGACGCCCGCGGCTCCCGGCCCTCCCGTCGCACCGCCCTCCAGCGGCTCCCGCCCGACGCTCTTCCTCCCCGACGACGCTCCCTGCCCGCGGCTCCCTCCCGTCGCACCGCCCTCCAGCGGCTCCCGCCCGACGGTCTTCCTCCCCGACGGCGCTCCCTCCCCGCAGCTCCCTCCCCGCGGCTCCCGACGCCATCACCCGCGCGCCCCGCCGACGGCCTCCCGCTGCTCCCGGCACCTCCCGGCTGCTCCCGACGGCCTCCCGCTGCTCCCGGTGGCCTCCCGCTGCTCCCGACGCCATCACCCGCTCGCCCCGCCGGAACGCCCTCGGCCGCTCTGCTCTGCGCGGCTTCCCGGCGCCTCCTGCTACTCTAGCGCGACCCTCCTCTGCGCGCTCCCTCCCGGCGGCCTCCCGCTGCTCCCGGCGCCTCCCGCTGCTTCCCGGCGCCTCCCGCTGCTCCCCGCGCCTCCCGCGCCTCCCGCGCTTCCCTCTGCTCCCGCGGCCTCTCGCGGCTCCCGGCTCCCGGCGGCTTCTCCCGGCTCCCGGCTCGCCCCGCCGTCCCGGCGCACCTCCTCCCGACGTCGCGCCCTCGCGCCCTGCCCTCGGCCTCGCCCCGGCGCCGCGCCCTCGCCCCCCCCAGCAGCTCCCTTCCCGCTGCCCTCTCCCGGCGTTGCTCTCAGTTCGGCCTTCCGGCGCCCGGCGCGCCCAGGTCCAGCCTTGCTCTCGGCCCTGCGGCGCTCCTGCCCCGAACCCGCGCCCCAGCACCCGCGCCGCCCCTGCCCGGCCGCACCATCCTGAGCGCGACCCCCTGTCGCTGCTCCCTCCGGCCGCATCTCCGGGCCGCTTCCCTTCCACCGCCCGACTCCCGGCGAACGGGTCCAGCGCCCGCCCTCTATGGACGCGTCCTCCGTTCTTCCGTCCCTCATCACGGCCTCCTCCCGGCTTGTCGATGACCGGCTGGATGCCACTAATTTTTCCGTCTGGCGGAAGACGGTCTTGATGTCCCTCTGCGGCATGGGGCTTCATTCTCATCTTGAGAAACCCCCACCTGAACTCACTGATCCTAAGTTCGACTCTTGGCAGCTGGCGGACAGCAAAATCTTCGCCCTACTGGTCAACTCCATGGACCGCTCCGTGAAAGATGTCACCCGGACTGCCAACACCGTCAAGGAGCTCTGGGATTCCTTGATTGTCATGTTCTCTGAGACCAATAACTTGGCCCGGGTCTCTGACGTTCTACAACGTCTCTCCCATATCCGCCAGCAGGATCGGACCTTCCCCACCTACTTCATGGAATGGAAGGGTCTCCGCGACGAACTACAGGAACTCTGGCCGATTCCTCAAACTCCAGCCGAAGCACAGACTCAGCAGGACCAGCTCTGCCTATTCAACCTCCTGAATGGCCTCGCACCGGACTATGCCACGACGGCCACCGAGATGCTTGCCAGCCCGTCTACACTGGATATCCCGCAGGTCTATCATCGCCTGCAGAAGGCCCATCGGGCCCTTGCACCACCCGGCCCCCTTCCTGATCACACTGCGCTCCTCGGACGTGGCGGTAGTCGTCCTACCGGCCCTCGTGGGCGCGGCCGTGGGGACGGCCGACCTCGCCCCCTCTGCCAGCATTGCGGCAAGCTCGGACATCTGGTAGACCGTTGCTGGGTCCTGCATGGTCGTCCTGAGTCGCACACCCGCCGGGGCCAGACTGCGCTTCGTGATGCGCCCTCACCTGCTGCTACTCTTCCCTCGTCGTTGGATCTCTCCCTGGCTGAGCTCCAGCTGATTCACGATTACCGGTCCACCTCCATCGCGGGCTCTTCGTCAGCTTCTCTTGCCCATTCCGGTGGCCACACTGCCCTTGTCAGTCATCGTTCTCCGGCATGGATGCTTGACTCTGGTGCGTCCGACCACCTCACCGGGGATGCAGGTATGCTCTCCCACTACCGTCCCTATAGTGGATCCTCTGCCATCACTGTTGCTGATGGGTCCACTCTCCCCATAGCCGGCTTTGGCTTCTGTTCCCTCACCTCCTCCCTTCACCTCTCCTCGGTGGCTCATGTACCTCGGAGTCCTTTTAACCTGCTTTCCATCAGCAAACTGACCAAGGATCTCAATTGCACTGCTCTCTTTTCCTCGTCTTCTGTTTTGTTTCAGGAACGGACGACGAACCGGGAACTTGGTAGCGGCCAGCTTCGGGATGGGGTGTACATGTTCGCTGGTCCGCCTTCCATCGCCTGCGCGTCTCTCCCTGCTCATGCCGTTGACCTCCATTCCCGGTTGGGCCACCCTTCCGCCTCTGCACTTCATCGACTCTACCCCGATATTAGTCCCCGTTTTTCCTTTCCTTGTGAGTCGTGTCGTTTTGCGAAACATCATCGCACCTCCTATCCTCCTCGAGTTGACACACGGGCCGCCAAACCCTTTGATTTGGTTCATTCTGATGTATGGGGTCCCTGTGCTACCTCGAGTCAATCTGGGTATAAATATTACATTTCCTTCATTGATGATTATTCCCGGATGACATGGCTTTATCTTCTTCGAGATCGGACAGAGGTTTTCTCCACTTTCCAGACATTTTTTCATGAGATCCAAACGCAGTTTTCTATCCCTGTCAAATGTCTTCGATCTGACAATGGGCGGGAATACTTATCCACTCACTTTCAGCAGTTTCTCCGCGCCCACGGCATCATCCACCAGGCCTCTTGTCCTGATACCCCTCAGCAGAATGGGGTAGCCGAGCGGAAACACCGGCATATTTTGGAAACCGCTCGTGCCCTCCTCTTCCACCGCCAGGTCCCTCTTCTCTTCTGGGGGGATGCCAGTACCTTCTGAATCGTCTTCCCTCCTCCATACTTCAGGGGGAGACTCCCTTTCATACCCTGTTCCCCTCTATTCCTCCTCACTCCCTTCCACTCCGCGTCTTCGGATGTCTATGTTATGTCCGGGACACTCGCCCCAATCTCTCCAAACTTTCTCCCAAATCTCTTCGTTGTATTTTTCTTGGATATTCCCGCACTCAGCGCGGGTACCGATGCTTCTCTCCAGACCTCCGCCGGTATATCACCTCTGCCGACGTATCGTTTGTCGAGACTTCTCCTTTCACTCTCCCCTCTCCTTCTCCTTCTCCTGACACTACCATCGATGACTGCCTTCCGCTCTTCGTTCACCCGCCTCTGATATCTCCCCCTCCCGGTCATCTCTTTGGCCACACCTACTCCCGTCGTCCATCTGCTGTACCTCCCATCCCGGCCGAGGACCACCTTGTTCCTGCTTCGTCTGATGCTCCTGTCCCCGCTCCCGCGGGCGCGCCGATTGCGCTTCGGAAAGGTACTCGCTCCTGTCAGACTACTCCTCTCTTTGTATCTTCCTACAGGGGTCTGTCAGCCTTGGAGACCGTGTCGCTTCCTCGGACAGTCGGTGAAGCAAAATCTCACCCCGGGTGGCTTGCCGCCATGAGGGATGAATTGCGGGCTCTGGATGACAACCATACATGGGATCTTGTTCCACTTCCGGTGGGCAAACAGACGGTCGGTTGTAAATGGATTTTCACTATCCGTCTCAATCCCGATGGCTCTCTTTGCCGCCTCAAAGCCCGGCTTGTCGCCAAGGGATTTGCTCAGACGTATGGCATCGACTACTTTGAGACCTTCTCTCCCGTCGCCAAGATGGCCTCGGTCCGCCTTTTCCTTTCGCTAGCTGCTCATCATCACTGGCCGCTTCATCAACTGGATGTTAAAAATGCTTTTCTCCATGGCTTTCTTGATGAAGAAGTCTACCTCCAGCAGCCTCCTGGTTTTTCGGCCTCTGGTGCCGACTGCCATGTCTGCCGTCTCCGTCGCTCCCTCTACGGCCTCAAGCAGTCTCCTCGGGCTTGGTTTGGCCGCTTCAGCACGGTCGTCACAGCCTTTGGCCTCTCTCGCAGTATGAAGGATCACACCGTCTTCTTCCGTACGACGGCGCATGGCTGTATCTTGCTTGTGGTTTATGTGGATGACATCATCATCACAGGGAGCGACTCCAGAGGCATCGCCAGCCTTAAGGCGCATCTTCACCAGCACTTTCACACCAAGGATCTTGGTCCCCTCACTTACTTCCTTGGCATCGAGGTCTCCCGGACTGCGGACACTATTTCTCTCTGCCAGCGCAAGTATGCTCTTGATATCTTGCAGGATGCCGGGTTGAGCACCGCCACTGCCGTGGACACTCCCCTTGAGCCTGGGGAACGCTCCCTTCATTCCGACTCGGAACCCTTTCCTCATCCCGAGAGCTATCGCCGCCTGGTCGGTAAACTCAACTACCTCACCATGACGCGTCCTGACATTGCCTGTGCCGTTGGCAAAGTCAGCCAGTTCATGGAACATCCCACCCGCTCTCAGTGGGATGCTGTCCTTCGCATTGCCAAATACATCAAGAAAGACCCTGCCCGTGGCCTTCAGTACTCCCATCATGCTCACATGGATGTTGAGGCCTTCTGTGATGCGGACTATGCCGGCTGCCTCGCTACCCGCAGGTCTACTTCGGGTTTCGCCGTGTTCTTTGCCGGCAATCTCATCTCTTGGCGCAGCAAGAAGCAGACTGTCGTCTCCCGGTCGAGTGCCGAGGCCGAGTATCGAGCCATGACCACCGTCACTACTGAGATCCTCTGGCTTCGTCATCTCCTCCATGAGCTCGGTTTCCCCGCATCGACTCCTGCTCATATCTGGTGTGACAATCAGGCCGCCACGAAGATTGCATCGAATCCCGTCTTCCATGAATGGACGAAGCATATCGAGGTGGACTGTCACTTTCTCCGCCACCATCTGGAGCAGCACCATATCGGCTTCGGCCATATCCCGACGGCCGATCAGCTTGCCGATCTCTTCACCAAAGGTCTTCCCGGAGCTCGCCTTGAGTCTCTCACTACCCGGCTGGGTATTCACAGCCTCCCTGGCCCAACTTGAGGGGGAGTCTGAGATGGTCCTGTGTCTTTGTTGTCTTTTTCTATTTGTGGGACTCTATCCAATCTGGGCATGTCCAGCTTGAGGGGGAGTGTTGGACCCCATTTAAGGTTAAAAGGGGTATTTCTGTTCTGAGTCCCACATTGGACTTAACACCATGTAATTAGCTTTTACTTCTCTATAAAAGAGGATCCCCACCTCACATTGAGGGAAGGGGGAATTCACCCACTACAGTTTTGTTTTTCCTTTTTTAAAGTTGCACCCAAAACACTGAATTATGTGTATGATTTTTTATTTTTAGGTGTGATGACGCTTTTTCACAATCGTTGTGTTTGGTAAGCGACATATTTGGCATTAAAATGGCATTTTAACAATGTGTTAGTCTCATCACGTGGACTGCTACTGTGTGTGTGTGCTCTGTGCAAGATTTTTTTTGTTTCCATTTTGAAATGTGTTTTTGTTGAATCTCAGCTTGTCGAATCTTTTCATGTTTATATTTTCTAAAAGCAGGTCTGTAGGAGGCTTGGAATTAACGGCAAAAAGAACTACAAGTCCCTTCTTAATATGTTTGCTAGGTTTGGAATGCACTTGCAGCCAGAATTCTCCAACAGAGCGAAAGGGTATCGAGTTTGGACATCTGGAAATTATCATCCAGAACATTCTAATGCTATTCCTAGCACATTAAAAAATCTTTTAAATGAAAGTGGAGTCTCTAATGTGCGTGAACATTCACATCGACCTGTTGCTTCAACTTCAAAGGGCGATATTGTGATCTCTAAAGAAGCAAACTGCAATGAGACCGAAGTAGAATCCTCTCATGGTCACCCAGTGGATGTTGATGATATCCATATGCTTTCTTCTTCAAGCAATTCACCAGTGGTGGTTGATGAGCAAAGAGCTCTCGTTCCTCATGTTGGGCTTGGTTTAATGAGTGTTGCAACTGAATGTAGTCATGTTTTATCAGAAACAGCTCCGCTTGCTTTGTCAAAGCCTCAGAAACGTCAATCATATGAATCGTATCCATGCTTGTCTTTGACCGCAGCCAATGCTTTCCGGGAGCAAAACATACTTGAAATGTTACAGGTTCATTTCATCACTTGTTTTCTGAAGGCTAAATTTTCTGAAATTGTCTTTGATTTTATTTTTACTATTCGATCAGTTCTTTCTCATTGTGTGTGTGTGCTTTTCTGTTGCAGGAGCGGAAATTTATTTTGAGAGCGGAGTTGCATCGGTGGCTTGGGATCCTGGAGCAGGACAGCTGCAAAGTAATGGACCGAAAGACCCTTATTCGTATATTGAACAAGCTTCAGAAACTAGGGCACTGTAGATGTGTGGACATTGCCGTTCCTGTTGTGTCAAATTACCACCATAGCCGTGTTGCTCAAGTGGTTCTGCATCCGTCCATTCAAGGCTTACCTTCTGAATTAATGGGTGAAATTTATGATAGAATAAAGTCTTTTGACACGCAGAGCCGTCGTGAATCTGTGCCTAAATTAAAAAACAACTTATCAGTTCGTGCGCTTGATGACATCCAGAGAATTCCAAATGATGTGCGCCCAGATGATCAGGCTCGCAGGGCTGAATCAATGCGTGCTAATGGGTTTGTGCTAGCAAAAATGGTTCGTGCAAAGCTGCTGCATGGCTTTCTATGGGACTATCTGAACAGTTCTCCAGACATCAATGTTGCTCCATCATCTGGGAATAATAGCAGTTACCTGGAAAATTCTCACAGCACTTGCAAACCCTTTCTTCTTGACGGAGCTATTAAAGCCATTCCACTTGAGCTGTTTTTACAAATAGTAGGTTCCAGTCAACAATTTGAAAACTTGATTGAGAAATGCAAAAGTGGCTTGCTTCTCTCTGATCTTCCTGTACAAGAATACAAGCATCTGATGAGTACCCTTGCAACTGGGCGTCTTTCTTGGTTAATCGACATTCTACGGCGTTTGAAGGTACCCTTGGCATATTCCACTCCTTTAAAATCTGTTTTGTATTGTAGAAAGAGTAGGTCCAGAAATTGTTCCTCTTGAATGAGGATGAAACACTATTAATACCGACAAATATGAGACGCAAGTCTCGAGTTCGGTACGAAATAGCAATTTCAAACGAGTGGAAAAAATGGGATATGATAGACCTGTTTTCTAATTACTTACTCACCCCGCTAAGGTTCCAACTTTCTACAACATCATGATCATCTGTGTTATCGGAGTAGCTCATCTGAGTTACGATGTATGGAAAAGGTCGTCTAGAAGAATAGAATAACAACAAATTTGGAAAACCCAGAGTGGTGTGACACACGATGCCTGGGCAGTGACATAGAGACCCAACAGAGGCTTAAACTCCAACAGAGAGGCCTGGCAGGTCCGAGCATCAGTGGAGAGGTTTGTCAGAGGCTGAGCAGCAGCGCGGAGGCTCTACAGAGGCCTAAGCTGCGGTGGTGGAGAGGTCTACGCAGCAGCAGAGAGGTTCGATTGAGGCCGGGCAGATGAAGAGTCTGGGTAGAGGCCCATGCAGCCTGACAGAGGCTCGAGCAACAACGGAGAGGCCTGAAAGAGGCTGGGAAATAACAGAGGTTAGACAACAACGGAGAGTCCCGACAATGGCCTGGGCAAAGGTAGAGGCGTGCACAAGTAGATCTATTCCACATGCACAACACGAGGGGTTCGGGCATAGGAAATCTGGAATCGTGTAGTAGATGGTACAAATCTACAATGTGCTAAGGAGGTGGAGGCACGCGGGGTTTGGACGCTCTCGCAGAGGGCACACAATGCCTTGATGAGGAGGTGCTTGTAGGAGGCGCGCAAGAGGTACGTGAGCAGGGGCTGGCGGCTGCACCTGGTTTTTGGAGTGCAGTGCCAGGGGGCGCATTGGGTGAGAAGCGAGTGAATGGGACGACTTGGGCTCCTAGGCACAACAGATCTACCCCTATGCAAGAGTTGACCTCACACGAATTGAGAGAGAAGCAAGCAATGACAAGCAACTAGAGTGTGATAGGAGAAAACACGATTGGAGAGTCAATATATCGATGTCGGGTGTCGGGCAAGCAATAGATTTTCCGAGGAGGTGCTTGTAGGAGGGGGCACTGTGCCTTGGTGCACTCTGAGGAGGTGCTTGTAGGAGGTGTGCGGGAGGTGCGTGAGCAGGGGCTGGCGGCTACGCCTGGTTTTTGGAGCGTATCGTCAGTGGGTGCACCTGGAGAGAAGCGAGTGAGAGGGACAACCTGGGCTCCCAAGCACAACCGATCTACCCCTCTGCTCGAGGTGATCTGGCACGAATCAAGAGAGAAGTGAGTGATGACCGACAATTAAAGTTTAGCAGGAGAAAACATTAGAGTGGTGATATATCTATGTCAGGCGTTGGGTGAGCAACAGAGTTCCCGTGTGGTTGTCTGGGTATGCGCATAAGAGGTGGTCATGCCTCGAGGACCCTCCCTAGGAGGCATTTGGTGAACAATAGAGAGTTGGCACAACGGATCTGGTGGCGCAACAAAGGAGGCGTGTTTGGGATAAAAAAGAGGGCTACATGCGTTGTGGGGAGGGGCTCGATGCCTTGGCGCAAGGAAGCCCGAGCATCAGAGAGAGAGGATAAAGAGAGATTAAGGTTTTATCATGGCTTTGATACCATATAGAAAGAGTAAGCCCTGTAATTGTTCCTCTTGAATGAGGGCAATACACTATTTATAGAGAGATCTGAGATGCAAGACTCGAGATTGATATGAAAATACCAAATTCAAACTAGAGGCAAAAGGGGTAGGGTAAACCTATTTCCTAATTACTTGAATACTCTTACATGTATGATTTATTTAAAACTGTGTTCCCCTTGATTCTTTAAGCCTTAAAGCCATGGCACAATATCCGTTGAGAACATGAATGCGGTTCTATCTTGTTATATGATCAAAATATTTATGCATGGTTTGATATGCTAGAAATGTTTAAAAAAAAAAGCAAAAGTGAAAAAACGAGATTTAAAGTAATGTTTGGTATGTGTTTCCGGTGCGCAATCAATGGCGTTCGGGGACGTGTTGCGAATGCTTGATGTGACTCAACTACTTGCAGTTAATGGATTCCATGTCGGGTTTACTATTCCGTTTCTGATGCGCCATGTGCTTGTGTTTGTTTTGAGTTGACACAGGCTTGCTTTTCAAAGGCAAATGGTCGTTGAGACTTTATTAGTGATTCTTTGGGTTGTGCATTGATCAAGAGGATGAGAGGTTGAACTAATTTCACCCATTTTGGGGGGAATTATTGCCTATTTCAGGACTCTCTTAAAGATTTAAGATTATTTGTGAATCCTTTTTCCCAAATCCTAGTGCGGGACTGTGAGAGTTATCGATCGAAACAATGCGTCGATGTGAACATTTGCATGTATCAAAGGTTCTCCATGTTTATCTTATTAGGTGATTATACTATGGTCTATAACTACACAGCTGGGCACTTTGGAATCTATTGCCATCGAAGGAGGGAATCAGAACACGCGTAGTTTGATGCTGCTTAACGGGACACGTTGTACGCTTTAAAGTCGTGTGACAAGAACCAATGTGGTGCCTTTTAAGGCTGTGCAACCATGACCAAGTGAAGTGCCTTTTAAGATCGTGCGTTTATGACCTATGAAGTGTTGAGATTGAACTTTGGTTAAGAGGAATCAATGCCCACATAGTTCGAGTTAAATAGTTTAGGGTCGTGTGATAGAACTCGTCTTTGCAGTTTAACGTTGTGCGGTAAAGATGTATGCTATGCAGTTTAAAGTCATGCAGCTAGGACTGTCAGGTGAAATGCACCTAGCAATGGGTTGATGTGAGACTTACGCATGAGCGGTTCTTTTAGGTTCATCTTGTCGGCCGGTAACTAAACAGGAGAGGGTATGTTTGGGGCTTCATTTATGGATGTCTTTTGGTAACTAGACGAGGAAGACTGGGAAGGTTTGGGCTTACACCTTGTACGAGACTGTTTTATCTTCCTCATGTCAGGCCATGAGAGCTTCTTATACTCGTCACACAAGGAATGATCAGTCATCTTATGCTCACCACACAAGGCGTATATTATGCTCGTCACATAAGGAACAACGACCTCTTATGCTCGTCACATAAGGAAGGCTAACCAAATTTGGGAGCTGCTTTCATGCCCCACTGAGCTCCTTCATCGTCAACACCTTCTTCATCTTTGCCCAACAACACCAATGCAGGGGGCTAAAGGGCTTTCCACACCTGAAACACAAGCTTTTGCTTTGGCGTTCCTTCCATTCTTGGTTTGTTCGGTGCTGAATTTGGAGTCTCTCGCCGAACTACCCTCGTTTGACTGGTTGGGGAGGGGCCCCATTCGACAACTGAAACACACCTGAAACACAAGCCTTTGCTTCGGCGGTCCTTACATTCTTGGTTTGTTCGGTGCCGAATGCCGCGCTCGCCAGGAGGTGTCTGATTTGGAGTCTCTCGCTGAACTACCCTCGTTTGACTGGTTGGGGAGGGGCCCCATTCGACAACTGTCTCTCTCAACTGTTCGATGGCCGCCATGGTTCAGCGTTGCGTATTCGACGAGAATTCCGCGACCCACCGTTGCGGTACTGGGTGCCCATGTTGCCTGTGAAGGCAAGCTCCATATGCCGAGTTAAGCGCATTAATTACCGCCGAATCTCGGGATTGTGGAGGCAAACCCAACTACGAGTGTCTTCTTAGAGTCTATGTATGAAATACCCGACGTATTGCGACTCGGGTCGACGAGGTAGTAAAAACGCTAGATATTCGAATTGCTCAATATAGTCCTGGACCGACTTTCTCCGGTGTTGTGTGATTAGTTCCTCCTAAGGATTTTGGATCTTGAGCCCACAAAACCGTTCCATGAATTGCTTTTTGAAAGCTGGCCATGACACTCGCGGATGGACTTCATGCACTATGTTGACCCAATGGATCACAACTCCTTCCATACTAATCTGCGCAAGTGGTACCTTAACGTTGTCCGGCATCTGATTGACGCGAAAGTAAAGTTCGGTGCGCGTGATCTAGAGTGCGGATCGGTTCCCATGTCGCCGTGAATTGCAGGGAAGGAGGTTTCCTCCCTGGTTTGCTGAGGATGCCAGTTTCTACTGCGTGTGAGGTTGAAGGCTCAGTTAAATCCGAGGGATGCGCTGCTTCCAGTGGCAGCGCCTTCTCTAGGCGATACATAATGCTAGTAATGTAATTGCGGAGCTCTGCTTATTCCTTGCGACATTCTAACAGCTCCGAGCGCTCCCGCTCCCAGGTCTGTTGCTTAATGGTGATACTCTATTGCTGATGTTAGGTTGGAGAGAAGAGATTCTAGTCGTCTCAGTTGTTGGTCGACATTGTCTTAGCGAGCTTGTTTTTGAGTGTCCATGGTGCAGGCGACTTGGCTGTGAAGTTGTTGTTGGGGTGACGAGGTTGGCGGTGCATGCGTTGACATTTGGGAATCGGCAGGGCGCACCTGTGAAGAAGCGACAACAGGGGACTCGAACGCGGTAGAGATGTTGTTGTGGGTGAGTGGTGGACGCGAGCTAGCTGAGTGTGCTGCCTCGAAACGCGAGTCGACGATGGCATCGCCAGTGTTCGCCTCATCCGAGCGAGCTGAAAACGAGGTGCGCCTCTGTCGAACGAAGAACCCGCAGTGTGCGCCGCCGTCGAGAGAGTAATCCTGGAGTTCGTAGCATGACTGAGACGAATCCAACACCGTGCGTCGTCACTGAACAAAAGCCGACGGTGTGCGCGCAAGATGCATGTCAGACCAAGTGATAGCGAACAAAGGACTAATTGTAATTATATATAAAATGACCAGAGAATTACAGTAGAGGAGGAAGAAGAAGACCGGAGAAAACGCTTGAAGAGATATCCCACCCAAGCCAGAAAGCCGAGTTCCAAGCCAAAGGCCGATTCCCTTAACAAATATTCCCTGCTCTTCCCGCTCTCCAGTCTCCCTTATTTAATGACCCCTCTGTAAACGGAGTTGGTTATTCCCCATACCCCCCTACACAAGACATTTTTACCCCTAAACTACAAAGACCCTCCAGCTCATGGTCTTAACGCCACACACAACACCCTCCCTAAGGCCTAAAGCCCATATGTAATCAAAACCTCTCTCGGAAGAGAGACTTGAACCTAAGAAAACCATATCTCCTTTAGACAACCCCTAACAAGGGTTCTCGGGGTCCATAAGGTACACCAAACCCGCTTTCCATGCAATACTCGAAGCTCTTCCTATGACGAAATTTCTACCCAAGGCCTTTGTTACATGAGAGGTCATGGACCACCCCATATGACCTCAACCTAGGCCATTTGTCATTAATTACACGATTCCTAATCACCATGGGGTCCGTTGGACCCGTCTAGAGGATCCTCCCCTTAATAACATAACCGTTAGGCCGCTCTAAAATTACTAAACCTTGCGCAACACACTTGATTCATACCAAGGAGGCTCTACCCTAGCCTATCTCACACTTCAAGACTCATGCGACCCCTTTCCAAAATTCCCAAACTTGGAACCCATCACACGCACATGCATGTCACATACAAACACACAACATATGTTGAGATATCAAAGGAATGATCTACGCCGTCCTCATAGGAGTTAACTCGTCCAATATTGCGACTTGATCCAACCTCGTTCACCAGAAATCGAGAAATCAAACAGGCCATGAAATGAGGGTTACACCAAAACAACGATAGGACCAGAGAAATGACGAGAAGGAACCTAGGGCTTACCTTAACCTCGCTAAGAGGAATCTGACATATCTATCTGTTGAGAGACGATCAGGGAGCCCAAAATGTGGAGAGGGAGAGGGGAAAACGAGAGGGAGAAGGACAGTTGGCCCCTGGATCGAGCGGCTAAAAAGGAGAGAAGGATCCGTTTTAAAAAGATTAATCAAAATTAAAAAAAAACCACAGGGGTGCATTGTGGCGTGGCCACTAGATTCACGCTGCAATGCCCTTCCTCGGGCAGAACCGGGGAAATCCAGACCACCCATTACGTCGTGTTCGGCTGCCCTGCGGCGCAACGCTCCTCCTAGGAGCAGTCCGATACTCCTTCCTCGAGCACCCTTCACGGTGTAGCTCCTCGATTGCGGCGTGATGCTATCTCGACTCCCAAAACTTATTCTTACACAGGGGGCTCACAACGCAACATCTCCCGCTACGATGTGACCTCCACCCCAACTCCAGAAATTTAATCTTATGCAACACCCTGTCACGCCACTATGCCCCCCGTTGCGGCGTGATCTTTTTCTTGTTGTAGAATTCTCTATTATGCACTAACACGAACCCCTCCAACTTTCGCCCGACTCCCCTAGATAACCTCCAAAACATCCGAACATGCACAAAAACATTCCTTAGGGATGTCCCAACCCTCGGATTTTCAATCCGAATCCCGATTCTCAAAACGCCGCTGCCCGAAGCTTAAAATTCAAAATTTCCCCAAAAACGGCCCATAAATTAGTGGGCCATTACATTAACGCTCTCTCTTCCAACAACCCAAGACATCTCACCAATGCTAAAACCAATCGCACAACCACATGTCACTCGCGTGTCATTCTAAGCGTCCCTGCTCCGAAGCTCAAAATTCAAATTTTCCCTGAAAGCGACCCATAAATTCGCAGGTCGTTACATTGATGCTCTCTCTTTTTAAAACCGCAAGCGTCTACCCACACTATACACACCCTAGACCCGACCATCTAGGATCACTTCACACCATCCCAAAGAAATCCACTTCTGAATCTAACCAGGTTGGGCCTCCAACCGACCCTGTCTTCAAATACAACTGTGATACAACAAGCACCCTAGGCGCGTCACATCACAAAGCCCAAAGCATCCCACATGCCTTCCTCTACCTTTCAAGGGTATGCAACTCATCATGACAACCCGCGCCCATTCCAAACCACATTTTAGGCATACTCTGCCTGTACCAATCCACCACCACGACATCCATTGCCCAAACCAACCAACCAAGGGTTACTGTACATTACCCGCACCCAAGGACTATATAATCATCATTGGGTCGTAACTCACGATAAGATCCACATAACCTACCATCAGCAAACACTGACTGCTCATGAGTCAAAAACCATGGTCTTGCTGAGTAGAATGTCACCAACAATTTATATAGGAAAATTGTATATAATTTTTTGTCGACACTTTAAACAATTGAGCCCTTTATCATATCCATGTCATCACTCACATACAAACACACAAATGTTATGTGAATCCTACGTGCCAAGTATGATGCATGTATTTATACCTCTTGCCACTCCAGGCTAAACCACAAATACAACCTCAAAACAACACATCATGCTTGAATAAATATCTCAACCATAATAGCAAAAACCAAAAACCACAATCTCATAACTTTGGTAATTCAGGCTTTTCACCTGACAAAGTGTTCATGTCGCACCAACTCGATGTCCATCGCAAGCTCCGACACATTTCTATCTTTGTGTACCATGTCCCCGAATAGTAAGATAAAAGAAACAACCCTCTGATACCATTTTGTAACGCTTCATCCCGGATCGCCTGAACGATACTTGATATCGTTTCTGCCGAAGTGTTATTTTCGACAATCCAAATTAATTTACCCAAACAAGTATAGTGCAAGTAAGAGATCGATCCACAGGGAGAGAGAGTTATAATGTTTTGTTTTTCTAGTTTGTGATTAATTTAGTGAAGTTTGCTGAAATCTAGAGTCGATTGTTTTGGTGTTTTAATACAGAGTGATTGAATTTCAATTGCTTGATAGATTACTTTTAAAGATAAAGAAAAACACAAAAGGTTGATTCTTGATGAAAAATGAGAAGAATGCGTCGGGGTTGGGGATTTTAAAGGTTGTTATTAAATCAATTTGATTATGAGATTGTGTTGTTTATAATAACTCACATCTCTGGGTTATGAATGTAACAGAACCCCCTTGGTCTGGTGAGTTTGTTTAAATCAATAGAGATCAATTCCTTGGTCTGGAATGCGATTTTTTTTAATTTTATTAATTGAAACCCTTTTGAGATGATAAACTCATCCAATGATCATGGATGTTCTTAATCGTAATTCCTTAAAAGATCTCTAGAAATCCCGTTCTTGGTCTGATACGAGATTTCTAGCGATATATAGAAATGATTATTAAGGAATTATGAGAGAAGAATGAATAACACGATTACAATATCACAATTGACGAAATACAACACATAATTGTCCATAGCCCCAACACATAGGGGATTTAGCTACTCATGGAGTAGCTAATAACTAAACTACTTACAATATCTGAATTCATCCTCTTGAAAGCTTCGGAGCGAAGGTCGTTGGGAAGGTAGCACGGAAGCACCTTTTCTTCTCTCTTCTTTCCTCTTCTTTCTCCCTCTTCTTCTCTTCTTGGCCTTCTTCGGAGTGCTCCCCCTTGGAATATCTTGGAATGAATGAATGCTGAATGACTCCCGAACTTGGAGGGCTTGCCTCCTATTTATATGTTTTAGTAGTACACGGCGTGTACCAGAAAGTACGTGGCATGTACCCTGGTCAACGCGTTTTGGCCGTCTTTTCTCCGTCGGTAGGTGAGCTAACACTCCGTCTTTGACTCGGAACACGGCGCCGCTTGGTAGGTGGAAGTACACGGCGTGTAGCGCCGCCATACATGACGTGTAATATCATTCATCGGCCACCAACCGCTTCTAGAAGGGCCACACGACGTGTATATGGGAAGTACACGACGTGTATGCTTTGGCCGACAACATGGGCGTGTATCCAGTCTTCCCGATCCGTGTCGTGGCAATAGTACACGATGTGTATAAAAAGTACACGTCGTGTATATGTGAATTTTTGTTCTGTCCTTTCCCGATTTATGACTTTGAATGGAAAACACCTGAAAATCAGCATAATCATCAATATTAAGAATTTGATCCTCAAAACGATTGATATTTGGTGGAAAACAAGTTTTTATGCTCGTTAATATATATGAAAAAGTATACACAAATTGGGCATATCAAATTCCCCCACCTTAGTCATTTGCTTGTCCTCAAGCAAGATCTGAACATCAAATCAATAGAACCCATACTCTAAAAAGAGAAACATTTAACTAATTATAACTGTAAATAATATAGCCATAGCAGAAGATTTTTTTAAAAGCACAAAACATATTTCAATTCCAAAGATATTCTAATCATGCCTCATATATAATTTAATTAAAAATTTGCATCCTCTTTCATTCACATTGTTTAACTTTTCATAAATAAACATGCCACTTGATGATTTACCTCACCAAAAGATACCACACTCATCACTCAAGATTATTTAATCAGAGTTATGCTCAATCTTAAGTATATGCACTCTATCCATAGGCTTGCAAGTGTTCTCATTCTCCACTTCAGAAGTCAAATCACAAAAATCATGAGGGCTTTCAATAAGGTTCAAATGTTTCTGAGGCTAAGGATTGGTAGGTAATGATAAAAATTAATTGCAGAGGCTTGAAAAGGAGGCTGAATTCTTAAATAATAATGCATGATATTCAAGATAAAGCTTAATGAAAAATGCACCCCCAATCAAGAACTCTCAAAGGTATCATCACCATGATATTCCCTTAACAGTATGGGCCCATAAACCATCAATAATATGTAATAAAGAATCTGGTCCCTCTTTTGCATATTTCATTTTTTTATAGGGACCACTAAGAATACAATGAATAGTGGTTTGAGAAACCCTTCTGCCCAAATGAACAAGTGATAAACTTCCCCACACTTAAATGCATGGTTGCTCACCAACATATACCATGAATGGCCAAAAATCCCTCTCTAAAGCTCAAGTGAATAATCATGCAAAATTATAAAAGAATTAGGGTAGGAAGAGAAAATAGGTTTGTAATGTAGTTTCCTATCAAGACAGTTCATGGTTTCTAAGGGTTTTACGAAGATCAGATGTAGGGTAAGTCTCAAGGTCAAAGGGAATGAAAAACAATCAAACGCCTCAATCATTTTAATGTGATTAAAAAATCTTCATGTTTTGAAGAGAAAAACTAGCAAGTTATGGTAGTTATGCATATCCCAAGAATCTTTCAAGAAAAGAGGGTATAAGAAAGAATATGTCAAAAAGGCTTAGAATACCTCTCGGGAATGGAAAAAATACAGGGGTTAATCAGGTCATGACATGAGTACAAATGATCAGTTCTAATCAATGTAAATGTCCAAGACTTTAAATCTAGAATCAAACTATATCAACAATCATTTTAAAATATTTTGAAAATTGAAATAATCATGTAACTTTTAAAATTCCCTTTTATACCTTTATTATTTATAATTATAATTAATCAAAAATTATCCACAATTTAAAATATGTCAACTATTAATGATGTCTGCTAAATCAGTTCAAGGCAAAGACTAGTGTAATCAGAAGCCCTCCCCCACACTTAATACAACACACGGTCCCCCAAGTGCAATACCAAGGAAGAGGAGGGAATATGGGGAAACAACGGGCGTAAGATGAGGAGAAGCAGTGGAAGAAGTAAACCCAAAGTAGAAAGGAAAAAAAAACATTGAAAAATACCCCCCTCGTGGTGAAGTGACAAAATGGGGAAGTAGTCGAAATAAAGATGCCCAAGTCGCGCCAGTGTACCTGTGACGGTCGAGGGAAGAGAAAAACAAATCTGCATATGCATACATCATCACATCCCAAACAGAGCACAAAAAAGATATATAGAATTGAAATAAATGTGCCAAAAAACCAGTCATGAGGTCGCCTCAGAAGAGGCATCATCCGCTACAAAAGAATCCGACAATGGTGAAGCAGCCGCAACGGATACCGGAAGCACGGACCATCCTAAGCTAAGCACTCCCAAGACCCCTTGGCAACCCATTGACAAGTTGTAAGAAGAATTCCCACAACCCACACTTGGGTCCCGTCTCACATCTCCCATTGGAGAGCTCTTAAGCCGTCATTTGGAGGAAACTTTCCTCATCACACTACACCAACCCCCTTGAGGACTTACACGCTCACCTCATGCACTTAAGCCATTACCCACCCTCAAAAGGGGTGTTCCTAACCTTACAAGAGATGGATGGTCGTCTCACCCATCACCCACAGACCTAAGCCCACCATGCCTGCTATACTCGTCTTAGGAGACCCAGCCTAGGCTATTCGTCACACATCCCAAGCTCGAAGACCTTTTTTGGGCCCCTCGTATACTCAACTAGCATCCTCACCCTCTTGGCAATGAAGTTTCCAGGTGATTCCAATTCCCTCAACACGCAGCTTAGGAGGCTCTATGACACCTAATTCCCTGCCTAGGGCACTCACGGTCCCTATCCAATTTACCTGAACCCAAAACCCCATACATGCATGCACAATAAGCATATGGTTAAGTATCATAGGGACTACCTTCCTCAATATAGAGTTACCATCCTTTAGCCGTGCTCGCCAAGCCTCACCCAAGCTTGTACGAAGCCACACCAACATCCCGAGCCCCTATGTCAAGCCACAACTCTTAAACAATTAATTATAACAATTTATAATTAATTAAACAATTTAAACCAATGCGTTATAACCCACGAAAACTCACCGTGCCACTTCGCCGCACCGGAACTGCGACCAAAGATGTGCCCATGACACACTCATGACACCTCTACGAGCAAAAGACCCATCAACCGATGCCTGCTCAATTGCCAATTTTATCCAATTTGACCAAAATTCCCAAATAAATTTGTTGGACAATGTATGTTAATCGAAACAGTGAAAGATGGCGCGCGTTCACTGTTTCGTCACCCTCTGCCCACCGCATGCAAAACCCTCCTTTGGGACGATTCCACCATACTCTAGTGGAATTGTTAGCGAATCCTTAACTCGAAACCCCAACAAATCAACGACAAACCATGAAAAAGAGGAACAAAATAGGAAGGGAGAAATCATACCCGCAGGAAACACTTCAAAACCCACCCCTCATCAAGGGGGATCAAAGAAGTATGGAGGGGAAAAGCTGATTGAATGGCCCTCCCCAAGCCCCCTTTCCCCTCTAAATTGCGAGAGGGGTCGGCCGTAAAAAGATGGTCGTGCCCCTATTTTAAAGAAAAGCCCCCCTTGGGCCTATTGGTACCCGACCCTCTATCGACCACCCGGTACACCTCCACCAGGTGGCCGGGGGTGGTGTACCCTTGGAAGGTACACCGGGTGCTTGGTGCCCTCTGGTCGGGCACCCGGTGGCCCCCTGCTACATAATTTTAGTAGCCTGACCCTGCTTCGAGGCATGCCTGACCACCCAGACCACCTTCCGAACCTTCGAACACACCTAAAAATGCCCTTAGGGATGTTTAAACACCCATCTTTCAATTCGAATTCGAATTCTCTATTCTCCGGAACCAAAAATTCAAATTTCCCTTGGAATTACTGACCCACAACAACACGGGTTGTTGCATCTGGGGTATTTGAGTGGACAACATCTTGCCCGAATTAATCTAATGAATTATCCCAATTATATTTCTTTGGGCACCTATTTCTATTAGGGTCACCGACCCAAGTGTAATCCAATGTTCGGATACAAACACCTAATCCTATCAGGGTTGCCCATACTTTGCGGCTTACAAAAGATAATCCATGGACACCAACTTTGGCATGACCCCTTTGAATGACCGAGATCTTGACGAGTGTTAGTTTTTGAAGGAATCTAACACCTTGTTATTATAGGGGTTTTAAAGATCTCACAATTTTCTATACGCATATCATGCATTTCATATACGCGTATATTCTTCTCATGATTTAACTTATGCATTTCATGCTTTCAACCGATTTAACATGTTTCAATCACGTTAATGGGCAACTCTTATACAATTGATGATTTATGCTACACTTTTACAGTAAAATTTTAATTATAACATCCACAACATATTCAAATGCATCACATGCAAATGGTATTGAAAACTCTTTCATGTAATGAATTAAAATCATATAGAACTAAAATCTTACCCAAGAGCATGTACGGGGGTGACAGGTTGCTGACCTCACTTTTCTAGAATAGGGTTTAAGCTCTTTGTCCAGTGGAAAGTCCAATTCCCAGTCCCACTATTTATAGACCATTACTCAAGTGGGTTCTTAAATTTCAACAATGATTTTAACTCCAAATATGTATGAATAATTATAATAAACCTTCATTTTGGAATTATAACAAAACAAATTTTGGTTGAACTAAAGTACATAAACTAAAGAATCGTTCATTTTGAATGAGGATGAAAAACTTTATTTATAGAGACAATTATGAGATATAAGACTCGAGGTAGATACAAAATACCAAATTCAAACTATAGGAAAAATGAGGATAGGATGGATCTAGTCAATATCCATATTCTAAATGCCTAAATACTGTAACATTCCCCTTAAAGCCAGGGTGTACTATAACTTGATGCACTAATTCAAAATACGCTGAAATTGGCGAAGAAGCTTTTTTTGGAGGTGACGCCTAAACTATCATGAAAGACTTATAATGATCATCTCAAAGAAAGTATCGAAACAGGCCTGAAAAGGACACCTGGAAACGGTCGTCTGGGAGAGGATGTTGTAAAATGGTTTTCAGGAAAATGATGTATGGAACGATTGTTTGTAAAAGGACGCTTTAAATGATTGTTTGAAGAGGGTGTCTGAAAAAGGTTTCCTAAGATACAACGCCTCGAAAAGGCCAACTAAAGTACGATGCTTGAAAAAGGCCTTCTGAAGAGTTTAACAACAACATATTCAACAAAATCAGAAAGGCTCGACGCACAATGCCTAGACCGTGACATAGAGGTCCAACATAGACTTCAAAAACAATAGAGAGGCCTGGGAAAGGCCTTGGCAGCAGCGAAGAGGCCCAACTGAGGCCAGGTAGCAACAGAGATTCCCGGAGCACTGACGAAGAGGCCCGTTATATGTGTTGGAGAAGGAGGCTGCCTATGATAGAAAGGTGGGGGAGGTACTGCGAAGGAATCCCGCGGTTGGAGAGGCGGCTGCCTAAGGGTAGGTTGTGGGGGGTGGTTGTAACTGCTAGGGGTAGATATGTAATTGCAGTGTAGTTGTTGGGTTAGGCCATTGGCCTTGGGGAGCTGTGCCTCTGGGGGATTTCATTTTCTGCTTATTCTCCATTCTTTCTTCTTCTTCTTTCGTTTTTTTCTACTGTTCTACTGTAATTCTTTGCTGCTTTTGTTGGAATATCAAAAGAATACACAGTTTCTTACTCTCTCACTTGAACACCTATTAATTGGTGATTTCACTGAGAGAAGATTCTGGAGAGAGATTCAAGAAGTGAGTGGTTCTTGATTCGGCAGATTGAAGCTGATGCGACATAGGAAGACTGACACAGCAGTGGAGGAAAAAAAAACGACTCTCAAGGACACAGGAGTTCCTGGACGTTGCAGTTTCACCACACAACTTGAGGAGATTGAACGGGGATCGCGGAGAATGATGACCACAGTGGGAGAACTCATGCGGAATATTTTAGTGACTATGGCGGAGTACCGGTGGGAACTATGCGAGTCTTGAATATTACTGGAGAATTTTTCTGCACGACAAGCTGAAATAAGAACCCAGAGTGTTGCAGTGCAAACTGAAAAGTATGAATCTGCTCCAGTTCGGACAGAGGAGAAGTCCAAGACGGGGGGAAAGTTTCCAAACCAAGTTCGATCATATGAGAGCGAGCGGAAGCCGCAAGAATTGCTACGGTTCAAGCAGTGCGAGGTGCAAATTGTCCAGTGGACTAAATAAGCTTACAAACTCCGAGGAACAAGCTGCCTAAAAATGGAAAGGTGCCGGTGGACTCCAGTCAGGAATTTCTAGTTGTGGAGTGTAGGTTGAGAGCGCGGACGCAACAGATGAACCACTCAGACCGGGCCGATGGACGGAGCGCCAGGAATGCCGCACTAGTGGGGCCGGTCGATGAAATGCCGGGAAATCGAAACTAGCACCGGGAAAACCGCACTTGCGGGGCCGACGACGGGAGGCGGGGATTCCGCAGAAGTGTTGCGGGATCTGGCGGCACCAACGGGCCCAAATCCTAGGTGGTCGAGCTGTTGCGCCAGCGCATGGGCGTGCCGGCGGACAGAGATGCGGCTGCCGGAAAGATGTTGGGAGATGCCGACGAGGTGGGGATTCCGCAGGAGGTGCCGAAACGGAGCAGATGAATCCGGTCGGAGGGAGGGCTGCCTTGCAGGAAGAGGCCGACAAGGAGGGAGAGCAGCGAACGGGGAACCTGGTCCGTCGGAAGTCTCGCACAGGAGGAGCAGTGGTCCGGTACGGTGCCGCGTCGAAGGCAGAGGGCCGACTTCTGGAGGAGTTGGCAGGGATGGAGGTCGGCTGCTGGAGGAGCCGGCAGGGATGGAGGCCGGCTGCTGGAGGAGCCGACAGGGATGGAGGCCGGCTGTCGCGCGAGAGAGGTGCGGGGAGTCGCGAACTGGGCCGCGTAGGGCTGGCTGTCGGGATGCCGCAGAAGGAGATGCCGACAGGGGTGAGGTCCGCCGCCTGGGAAGAGCCCGCGCACCTGCTGGGAGGGAGGGCCGTCGCGTCGGCAGGAGATCTGGATCGGGAGGGCGACGCTGCAGAGGAGGCGAGGCAGAGGAGCCCCCCGCGTAGGGCAGAGACGGCTAGAGCCCGTCGCATAGGGGAAGCGCGCAGGGAGGGGCTGGGGTCAGGATCTCGGGAGGGCGCCGGAGGAGGTCGCCTGTACAAGGGCCGCTGCGCGCGCAGAGGCGGAACCAGGATCGGGACGCCGGAGGGGCCGCGGACGGAAGTGTCGCCCGAGGGAGATGCTGGCAAAAGGGGGGAGATCCGTCGTCAGGGGGAAAGAAGCACCAGTAGGGGGAGAGACGCCGTCGCGCGCAGGGAGAGTCGCCGGGGCAGAGGATCCGCGGGAGCCGCTGGGCGAGCACCTGGACGATGGCGCCGGGAGAAAAAAACAGGAGGGAGCCGCCTGAAGGGATCTGCCGGGAGGGGCGTAGGGAGCGTCGCCGGCACGCGCAGAGGAGGCAGTGGGGAGATCCGTCGGATGGGAGGAATAGCCGACAGGTGGGGCGGCGGGATATACCTATGGCTTACTGGCCATGGAGGCCGCCGCCCCCCAACCGGGAGAAACCCTAGAGGCCGACGGGGAAAAAAAAAGATGGGAGGGGGGTCGGGATTAGGTTCCCTCTGATACCATGTAGGTTGAGAAACCCCCTTGCCTCCTTACCTTAAAGTGAGACTGATGCGTTCTTTTATAATGAATGATAAAGGCCTCATCGGACCACAAGTCCGATGTGGGATACAGACTCCAACATGGAGAAAAGCAAAGGTGTACTACAGTCGTATCGGAATGCCATTTCTTTTGTGAAGGTGTTGTGGAAGATGGCAACGACTGCAGTAGAGGAAGATTGCAAGGGAGGTTGGTTGGTTCAGGAGGCTGTAGTAGGGGGCTACGACAAGCTACGAGTGGACGCTACTGGTGCTGGGCTATGTTTGGATGCTATAGGGGATCGAGAGCCACCACACCAGAAGGAGATTTTCCCGGGAAGTATTGCCAATACATTGGTAGCGCAAGAGGCTGAAGGCTCTTTTGGTGGAGCCAAGTTGTGTTCAGCCTTTGCTTCAGCCAATTACAAGCGACTGAGACCATTGCAACAAATGGGAAGTGAGGAAGCAACTATACTCGAGGATGGAATTGTTTTTGTAGAAGCTGCCTAACCACCAAGGTCGCCGCCAAAGCCACCAGACAATTACCTTGAGGACAAAGTGGTTTTTAAGGGGGCGAAAGTGATATGAAGGTGGGGGAGTTGATGTGAAGGAATCCTGGGGCTGGAGAGCTGGCTGCCTAAGGGTAGGCTAGAGGGAGTGGTTGTAACCGCCAGGGGTTAGTTGAGAGTATTAAATAATGGAAGTAGGAAGTTGGGGTGGGCTACAGATGTTTTGAGGAGTCTTCGACTTGTGCTGAATCAGATGGGTTAGGCCATTGGTCTCAGGGAGCTGTGCCTTCCAGGGGATTTCATCTTCTTATTCTCCATTCTTTTTTTTCCCCTTTTTCGTTTTCTTTTACTATTCTATTGTAATTTTTCGCTGCTTTTGCTAGAATATCAAAAGAATACACTGTTTCACTCTCTCTCACTTGAACACCTATCAGCCTAGGTGAGATTTGCCAGTAGAGTGTGGAAGAGGGGCCTAGTGTGTTTGGGAGAGAGACTGATAGGACCCAAGCTGGCGGGTCACTTTAGTTGAGGGGTAAAAGTGTATGGCGTGTGTTGGTTCGACTTGGGCGGGAGTCTCTCCCGAAGTGTCTTCTCCGTTTTCTTCCTCCTTAGTTGTAGCTCTTTGGCCGTTTTCCATATAATTAAATTGTATGTTCTCGGTTAACTATCATTTGGTTTGATCTTCCGGATTCCTCACTCCCTGCTGCCGGCTCACACCATTTCCACTTCGTTCTTCCACTGCCACCGACTTCCGCAGAAGGTGATGTTCTCTGCCAGATCGCATCCATGGAGATGCACAATGCTGGATAACGCTCAAAGGAGAGGACTGCTGTTGATGAAAACTTACAGCGGTTGAGAGGCGCATTGTCGCTCTTCTTCACCGCCTATTCTGAGGAGACGTGCAAAACTGGAAGCCGCCCATCGCCGATTTTTATCATCCTCCGAACCTTCACTCGAAGGTGACACCCATGACCGGTTTGCGTGCAGAGGCAACACGTTCGCTCAGAGGCGACGCAACGTCGACTTTCGCCCTCGCAGGGGACGACCGTTGCAGCAGGGGAAACTTTGACGATTTTGTTCGAACGAGATGCGCACGACTTTTTTTCTTCTCCACATGACAGTTGCACGATTTTTCGCTCCCAAGTGGCGCGCACACTGTTGGCTTACGTTGGGAGGAGACGCGCTACTGGTTGCACTCGCAAGTGTGGAGAGCATCGTCGGTTGCACTATCGCTTGCGAAGTACTCTATCAGAAACAAAAGAAACAAAAAGAAAAAAAAAAGAGGCGTGCCTGACTTTTCTGTTGGGAAGGGAAAAAAAGGAGTGTTCGTTTTTTTGTTGAAAAAAAACTATAGAAGCAAATCAATTATGACGTTGCATGATGCAGTGGAGCAATGCCTATTGCGGATCAACGACGTGCTCTTCAAGACACCGCAGGAGTAGACTCAGTTCCAAACATCCCGCACAACCTGGCTGCATTGTTTGATGGAGATGCCGCCTCATGAGGAGTAATGACCTTCACTCCAGTCGGCGATGATTGCTGCACAACAGGAGTTGTCTGTTTTTGACAACAGTAATCTATGCTACTTAGCAATGTTGCAACAACACGGTATGGAGGGGACTTCGTTCACGACGGCGGGGATGGGCGCCCAGACTGGGAAGGATAGCGCAAAGCCTTTGAGAGTCCTGATTTTCAGCAGCACAGATCTGCAGGGATGACTTACTCGAGCTGAGCGACACTTCCACATCCAACAAACTTCTGAAGCCTCGAAGGTTCTTCTCATTCCAATTGTCCAGTTTGGAGATGGAGCTTTGGTGACCCATGCAGAAGTCAGGAGCATATGAGAGATCGCTTGACATGCTTGGGCAAAAAGTGAACATGCTAACGGACCACAACAGTTCGGTCCTCAGTCAGCGGTGCTGTTTGGTTCGGCAGAAAGCGCAAACGCAGGGCGGCGTGTTTGGGAGATTGCTTGGCTCACCTGTGGCATGACCATCTTTCTTCAGTCACGAGGACAAAACTGTTTTAAGGGGTGACGAGTGATAGGACCCTAGTTGGAGGGTCTCTTTAGTTGAGGGGTAAAAGTGTCTGGTATGTGTTGGTTTCCTGGAGGAGATCGTGCCTAGAGGCGTGCACGAAATGGGGTTGCACTTGGGCGTGCTGGCATGGCGCACACTTGGACGAGAGCAGGAGGATGCACCTCTCATAAGGGCATGTGAAGATTGATGTGAGCTGGTAAGCATGAGCAGGGGCCGCGCAATGCCAAGGCTTTTGTGCTTGGTTCTGATTGGCCTATAGAGAGGGGGCACATGCCTAGAGGTAGAGGGGCCCTACAGAGGGGCTTGGGCACGCTGTGGATTTCGTGTTGTGAGTAGGGACCACCAGGGTAGCTTGGAGTCGGGCGTGGCAACAGGGGACAAAGAGACGTGCATGGAAATTGTAAATTTGCTATGCTGTTCCATTGATCCAGCACCTTTAATGGAAGTGTGGCCTTGTAATGATTGGGCTTGCGATTAGATGGGTTTCACGTGACTAATGCGTGTTGCAAGGTGGAAGACTCGTGTAGAAAGGTGTATGGTCTTGATAGGAGCCAAGCCCTCAGGCGCAGGGGTGTCGGGGGCAGAGAGAGAGAGAGGTGAGAGAGAGAGACTCCAGGGTTTTACCGGGGCTCTGATACTATGTAGAAAGAGTCATGAAACATTTTATTTATAGAGACAATATACATGACTCGAGATAGATATGAAATATCAAATTCAAACTCGAGGAAAAAGGGGATATGATAGATCTAGTCAATACTCATATCCTAAGGATCGAAATACTTTTAACATAATTGAACAATTCAAATATTTATTATGGGATATAACAACTTTAGATAATGATCCTATCTTCGAAAAACATCTTTGCTACGGTTTAAAGTCATGCGGTTTCAGTGCGGGGGTTGAAGGGTCTGCGTCACTGAATGTTTTTTTAAACATTTTTTTAACACTACATCGCTGACTACAATATCTCATATTGCTGATTGTGATATAGGCTAAAACTATACCGTCAACTATTGCTGGCCAGGGGCATCGCAATATCCTATATCGATGCCCATTATATCGCAATCAGTGATACCATAATACATCGTTTGCTGCAATATAACAATTTTAACATTATCGTGTTGTAAAATCTTTTAGTTCTGGCCACATTTTATATCACGGTTAGTATATCGCTGCCCATCAATGGGTTTTTGAATTATTAAACATTTGGGGATATCCATCGCCTTAAAAGTTACGCCTCTGTTTTGGAAACTCACAGTTGAGCCTATCATAGACAACGATATCCTATATCGCTGTCATTGATGTGCCATCCAATCGTCGAAACATTGCCATGTCACCCAAAACCACAGATTGCTCTGATACAACCCAAAACGATGAGTTTCTCAGACATCATACATGCTAAAATTGCAGCAGAAATGAAACCCAAAACGTTAAGATCATCGAATAATGAATAAAGAGAATTATATTATACGTTATAAATATAAATGAAGAACATAGCTCACTACTTCTTGCTTCTCTTCTGAACCAAGGCATGCTTGCACCTCTACTGTAAAGGAAGAGAAAGGGAGAAAGAGTTTCGGCTTAAAAGTATTACAACATATCTCTTGCAACGAGGACCAGACCTCCTTATATAGCCAGCCTCCATTTAAGGAAGAAGACTCCAGGAACCTAAATGTTTGACCTAAATGTTTGGTCCATCATCCGACTTAGTAGTTACATTACAAACTTTTGTAATGTACTGTTATTTAAGTCATAACATTGTTAGTCTGGTGGGAAATATGAAACATGCAAATGCAGTAGTAGTATGATATAACCTATCGTATACCGCACATATCACAAGCAGTGATGTACAATATAGCCTGCTTAGTGAATGTATATCTTTGAAGGTGAAGGGTATAATATTCATACTTCCTTTCAAACTGATGTTGGCAATGTTTTCACAAAAAGGTTTGATGGGTTATTACTTAATGTATCTTGCAAACATTAATATCTTCATTTTTGAGTGGACCGTGAATATAAATTTTTTTGGGAGAAATATGGTTAGTTTGATTTCCTTTTATATACCCTTTTTTGGTTTGTGCAATACATGTGGCATTGTCTTCATGCAGCTTTATAATTTTTTCTCTTTCATGCGACAACTTGTTTGTCTTCTTGAAACGGTGAATCAGTGAGCGATTTTAGCCTCACACCCCTTTTCTGGCTGAGCTTTATGTGGAATGCAGAGATAATTGGTATCCACAAATCTCACCAATTTGGTTTTTAATCTTCTTGGATAAAACAAACTCATATCCAATGTTCTAAGGTCACAACAAAAAATATGTTTTACATCATTCCAATGCCTTCCAGCTGGAGTTAAACCAAACCTTGCAAGTGAATAAACTGTATTTTATTTCCTATATACTCTAATTTGCAAGATATTAAAATGCTCATATGCCACTATTGATACTGTTGAGATCCAGGATTGCAGAACGTGTATGCCATGCCCCTTGAATGCGGCCAAAACTCTTTATTTATGGAGAAGGGTAAAGATATACAAAACTTAAAAACAGATGAGAGATACAAAATTCAAACTATTGAGTATGAGCCGATCTCATCTTCGTTGGTGTTTTTCTCATCATATAATTTCAATTGAGATCTAATCTTAAATAAGTTTGAATTATGCTTGCTTAAGATATTAATTTTTTTTAATGAGAATGTATCCATCTATTCAATATGATGGCTGTTGGAGTCTGTATCCCACATCGGACTTGTGGTCCGATGTGGAGTTTATCATTCATTATAAAAGAACGCCTCCTCACGGCTTCCGCATTCTCCCTGGCAGGATTACCGGATCCCGTAACTGCCGGCGCGACTCCCCTCCCGGCGTCCCTCTCTCCCGGCGGTCTTTCTGGATCCCGTAACTGACGGCGCGGTTCCCCTCCGGATCGGCTCCCATCCTCCATGCTCGCGCCTCCCGTCCAGATCCGGTGCGCCAGCCCAGACGGCCCCCTTCCCGGCGGCCTTCCCTCCCTTCCCCGGCCCCCGCTCCCAACGCGGCTCCCGGCGGCCCTCTATCCAGGCGCGACTCCCCTTCCCTGTGGCCCCTCCTCTCCCGGCGCGACTCCCCTTCCTGACGGCCCTCCTCTCCCGCTCGCGATCCAGCGTGGGTTCCCGGTGCCCTCGTCCAGGCGACCTCCGGTGGCTCCCTCCCGCTGCCTCCTCTGCGTGCGCCCACCCCCCTGCTGGATCTCCTTCTCTCCCGCGCCTCAACTCCTTCCCCGCCAGCTTGGTCTTTGCCGACCTTCTCCCCATGTTCTGTCCTCCCGCGGCTCCTCCCGTCTGCGGCCCTGTGGCTCCTCTTCCGGCAGATCCCTCCTTCGCCTCTTTGCGGCAGCGGCCGTCCCGTCTCCCGCTTTCCAGCGGCTCTCCAGCGGCTTCCAGCGCTGCCTCCTGCTGTCTTGCCTCCTCACCGGCCCCTCCTGCGGAGTCGCCGCCTCCTGTCGCCGGCATCTCCTGCCGTCTCCCGGCAGCCGCCTCCCTGCCCGGCGTCTCCTGCGGAATCATCGCATCCCATCGCCAGCCTCCTCTTGCGGATTTCTCAGCACTTCGACGACCGACCCGCCAGTGCGGTTTCCCGGCGCTCCGACAACCGGCCCGACCAGTGCGGTTTCCCGGCGCTCCGACGACCGGCCCGCCAATGCGGTTTCCCAGCGCTCCGACGACCGGCCCGCTCGTGCGGTTTCTCGGCGCTCCGACGACCGGCCCGCCCATGCGGTTTCCCGACGCTCCGATGACTGGCCCGCCCGTGCGGTTTCCCGGCGCTCCGATGACCGGCCCTGCCAGTGCGGACTTCCCGACGCTCTGTCGTTCGGCCCCACCTCTGCGGATTTCCGGACGCATCGTTGGCGCATCCTTTTCAGCATCATCCATCCATCATCCTGAGGGGGAGCTGCGATCGTGAGGGGGAGCCGCAACCTTGCAGCTTATCTTTTACTCTGTTTTGCTTTGTTTTGTAATCAAGCTGGGTATGTCCAGCTTGAGGGGGAGTGTTTGCAGCCTGTTGCTTGCTTTGTTTTTTCGTGATGTGTCCAAGCTAGGTACACCTAGCTTGAGGGGGAGTGTTGGAGTTTGCATCCCACATCGGACTTGAGGTCCGGTGTGGTCTTTAATATTCATTATAAATTAACCCCAAGGGCTCCTTTAGAGTGTATACCTTGGGGGTTGGGTTCCTCTCATTTTATCATTTTACATTGTATCAGAGGGTTTTCTAACCCGATCCCTCCCTCCCATCTAGGGCTTTCCGACGTCAAGTCCCCCGCGGGGGGCGGCGGCCTCAGTGGCCCTAGGTTTTATGCCGCCGCCCCTTCGCCTCGTGGCCTCGCCCGCTGCTCTCGGGCGTCCAAGACCCGACGGCCTCTATGCGCGCGACTCCCGCTTCCCCGTCGCGGCTCCAGTTCCTGGCGGTATTTACGGATCCCGAAACTGCCCGCCGCCTGCTCCCGCATCTCCCGCGTGGCTCCCTGTGGCTTTCCCCGGCGGCCCGCCTCCCGCGGCGTTCCTCTGCTCGCGATCTCCCCGACACGGCCCTCCTCTTCAGCGGCGGCCTCCTGAACCCGACGGCCCGTAGCGCCTCCTCCAGACGCGCCTCCCTCCCCGACGAGGCTCCTCCGGCGCGCGGCTCCTGACGCGGCCCTCCTCTCCGGACAGGGCCCTCCCCGTCGCCCCTCCCCTCCCTCCCGAGCGCCGCTCGACCTGCTGCATATCCGGCGGCTATCCCCCTCTGCCCCTTCCGGCTCTCCTCCCGCTGCAGTAATCTCTCCCAGCTCTGCGGCTTTTCCCGGCGAAGCCCGGCCTCGCCTCCCATCCCGGCGTCCCGCTCCAGACCTCCCGCGCACGGCTCCGTTCCGGCTCCTGCAAACAGCGCCGACCCCCCCTCTTTTCCCGGCAGTTCCCCCCTGCCGACTATCCCTCCAGGTGGCCATCCCGGTGGATCTCTCCTGGCGCCAGGCCCCGCCTTTCGTGCGGCTTCCCTCGGCGCCCTTCCCCACTGTGCGCGACGGCCTCTCCCGGCGCGGCTCCCCTCCCGGCGGCCCTCTCTCCCGGCGCCAGGCCCCGCCTTCACCGCGGCTTCCTTCGCGCCGGCCCGACGACCCATCCTGGCGGTTTCCCCTCTCCGCTCTTCCCGACGGTCTTTCCGGCTCTCCGCTTACGTTGCGGCTTCCCGACTCTCGCCGACCCCGCCTTCCGCGACGCGTCCTGGCCCCGCCCTCACGCGACTTTCCCGGCTACAGTCGACGGCTCTTTCCGGCAGCCCGCCTCCTGTGCGGGTGGTCCCTCCAGCCGACCTCCATCCCAGCCGGCTCCATGCGCTGACGGCCTCCCTTCACCAGCGGGCCTCCATTCCCGGCTGGCTTCCAGCGCCGCCTCCCGCTGTGCCTGCGCTCCTCTTCCGGCAGCCAGCCGGCTCCGGTTTCTCCCAGCGGCTGCCCTGCTTCAAGTTTCTGCTCTCCGGCACCTCTTGCGGCATCCCCTCCTCGCCGGCATCTCCCGACGACTCCCGATAGCCGCATCTCTATCCGTCGGCACGCCCATTCGCTGGCGCAGCAGCTCGACCACTTAGGATTTGGGCCCGTTGGTGCCGCCAGATCCCGCAACAATTCTGCGGAATCCCCGCCTCTCGTCACCGGCCCCGCAAATGCGGTTTTCCCGGTGCTAGTTTGGATTTCCCGGCGTTTCATCGACCGGCCCCACTAGTGCGGCATTTCTGGCGTTCCGTCAACCGGCCGGTCTGAGTGGTCATCTGCTGCGTCCGCACAATCATCCATCCATCATCCTGAGGGGGAGCTTCGATCGTGAGGGGGAACAACAACCTTTGCAGCTTTATATTTTATTTCGTCTTGTTTTGTCATCAAGCTGGGCATGTTCAGCTTGAGGGGGAGTGTTAGCATCTTTTTATTTGTTGCTTTTTTTTCATTATGTGTCCAAGCTAGGTACAACTAGCTTGAGGGGGAGTGTTGGAGTCTGTATCCCACATCGGACTTGTGGTCCGATGTGGAGTTTATCATTCATTATAAAAGAACGCCTCCTCCTCACTTTGAGGTAAGGAGGTAAGGGGGTTTCCTCATTCTACAATGGCAAATAAAAATAACAGTCTTTGTCTGATCTTGCCAGGATCCTTGATTTCATTTCTCTAGCGTATTTCCAAGATTCAAAGCATTTAGATGAATCTGGATGTATTTCCAAGATTCAAAGCATTTAGATGACTCTGGATATTGAGTATTCATGATTGATAATTTCTTTCAAAATTTCAGGAGCAATGGATCCAACCTTCTTGAGAATATGGAAGGGTTTATTTTTTTTTTTACAAAAGAAAGATAAATAAATTTAAGAACTCACATTGCTTTGATTGTGTTGATAGCGTGATATGAAACATGAGGAAGAAATGTGGATATATTATAATTAAGAAGAAAATGCTTGAGAGTTGAATTAAATTTGTCGTGACAATTTAGGGTTTTTATATTTTTTTCAAGGGTTTTCATGAGTTTTTTAGGTTTTTATAGTTTTTTATAGGTTTTTTGAGGTTTTTATGGGTTTTTATAGGTTTTTAATGGTTTTTATAATTGTTTTAAGAGTTTTTATTAAGTTTTTATTGGTTTTAAGGGATTTCAGAGTTCAATGTGAAGGGGAAAGGGGTTAGGGTTTACGAGCTAGGGTTTAGGGTTTAGGGTTTAGGTTTTAGGGTTAGGGTTCTAGGGTTTGAGATTTAGGGTTTAGGGTCCGGGGTCCGGGGTCCCGGGTTTGGGGTTTGGGGTTTACCTTTTAGGGTTTTTATGGTTTTTTCAAGGTTTTTCATGGGTTTTTTAGGTTTTTTATCGTTTTTATAGTTTTTTTAAAGTTTTTTGAGGTTTTAAGGGTTTTTATAGGTTTTTAAGGGTTTTTATAGTTGTTTAATGGTTTTTATAGTTTTTATAAGGGTTGGGGTTCGGGGTTCAGGGGTCGGGGGTCGGGGCGCGGGGCTACTTTGTTGAGTTTTTATACAACAAACTCTATTGGACTAACTATTGGAATTCCTTGACCTTAAAATTCCTTGGGTTTTTTAATGCTATAATAATGATTCACCGTACAAGATATAATATTCTATCATAATCATAAATATTATGTGGAAATATATACAATTAATAATTATTATAAATTTAATATAATCATACGCATAATTAAAAAATTGAGTACAACGAGAGTGATTGGGGAAAAGCAATCTCGTCGTCATTTACTTCAATGGGAGTGGCAATACTTCCTATAATGGTTGAAAGTCATTTCATGCATTTTCATGGAAGTACATTTGATGACGAATTCACTTCCATGTAACCAAACAGCCAATTTTCAAAATTTTATTTTGATTTTCTCTTAATTTCAACTCCAATGGACCAAACTGAATATTAGGGTCTTGATCTAGTGGAATTCAGGTTCTATTTTTTTTTTTTCTATTTTCCCTTCATAGATTGTCTTTTTGAGGGCATTACGAATCAAATATCTTTTGATTGCAGCTGGATTTTTTTAAGATTACTTTTTTAAATAAATTTTCAATTTTATGACTTGTTTTTTGGATGACAAGTACCACTTGCTTCTTTCTTTACTGATTTGAACATCATAGAGTATTAAATGTCAGTTTTTCTGCATTTTTTATTGGTTGAATGCTTATGTACATGCTAATCACAAAACCGGACTTCTCTTGACATTAAACTTTCTTTTCCATTTTATTATTTGACTGCACAACAAATGGTTTAGTGGTTTGTCTGCCTAGATTCCTCCTTGGAAACGAGTATTAAATACACACGCAAAAAACTGTTATTATTTGTTCATGAGCATAACTCATTAGGCATAACACATTAAGAAAATTTCCTGGTGGAACCTATGATCAGCGCCACATGATGTTTTTTTTGCAATTCTTCTGTGCTGTTTTGAATTTGTGATTGAAGATTAATGATGAGATTGTTAATTTATTTTTTTAGGATATGGCTTCAGCACGTGGAACACAGACACACAGTGAATTCTGGTTTTGAATATCCGTATCACTACTTCTGTACTACTGGATATCTGTTATCAAATGTTTGACACCTCAATCAGCTTTGATGATTTGATATTATAGCTGACTTGCTTGATTTTAATCTTTGGCACAATTAATTCGAGCGGTTACTATGGTCTATCTGTACTATTGGATATTTTTCATCAAATGTATGAAACCTCAATTAGCTCACTTGCTTAATTTTAATCTGTGGCACAGTTAATTCGGGTGGTTACTGTTGGTCAATCTGAGGATACACATTGGTTCCCACTGGCAGGACCTAAGCACTCGATGGAGCTGGAACCTTATATTGAAGAACCCGTGCCAATTCTTGCTTCATCATCAAATCTCATTTCCCTTGATATTCGCCCACGAAAAAGACATGATTTCATTCTATCAAATCGAAAAGCTGTTGATATTTATTGGAAAACGTTGGAGTATTGTTATGCTGCTGCAGATCCAGTGGCAGCTTTACATGCATTTCCTGGATCTGCTGTCCGTGAGGTGTGTACCTCCTCCTTTCTGTTTTTGAGCTTGTCTACACCATATTGCTTGATTGGGGAGGCACTGAAACAAATTGTTTGCCATTGATTTTAATCAGCGTCAATTGTAGATATACATTCCCGTGCTGATGGTGGCATATGTGGGTATTTAATCCTCGTATGTTTGTTCCGCTGGTTTTTAGCCTTTGGAATTGCCTGAATTCTGTGAATCAATAGAAAATGTCGCTCAAGAGAAATTTAGTAGATCCATTTATTTAAATTTGATGCAAATTCAATCAAGAAGGGAGATTTTTTTTCTTTTTATAACGAGAAATATGTTTTATCAATGAGGAAGCTGCAGCAAGTCCATCAAGTGGAAGGCAGTGCAGTGTCACAGCCTTAGATTTTCTCTCTCTTTAAATTCTGCTGTCCTTGGCTAGATTAGCCTCTTATTCCCAAGTCAACCTCACCCTCAAGCAGGCAAGGGACAAATACTTTGGAGGCTTATGATTCTCAAATGCCTAGGTGTTTATGAGCCTCCTTCCGAGTTTCCATTGAGTTACTTGAGCTCCTGCTCTTTTTATAGTCTCCAATCCCTTTGTTGAAATCAGGATATTAGAAAGCCGCAAGTCGTTATCTCTTGAATGAATCCCGAACATTTTTATTTACAGAGAAGGATAAAGAGAAACATGACGGAGGATATATGAGAGAGACACAATTCAAGCAAGAGGGATAAGGTGATATGATAGACCTATTCAAATAGAATGAACCTAGACATATCCATATCCTCTTATTCCTAAGTCAACCTCACCCTCAAGCAGGCAAGGGACAAATACTTTGGAGGCTTATGATTCTCAAATGCCTAGGTGTTTATGAGCCTTTTGAGTTTCCATTGAGTTACTTGAGCTCCTGCTCTTTTTATAGTCTCCAACCACTATCTCTTGAATGAATCCCGGACATTTTTATTTATAGAGAAGGATAAAGAGAAACATGACGGAGGATATATGAGAGAGACACAATTCAAGCAAGTGGGATAAGGTGATATGATAGAACTTTTCAAATAGATTGAACCTAGACATACCCATATCCTAGATACATAATTACTCAAAAGGATGGGAAAGATCCTAATTCAGTATATAGATGTTGAAGAATTGATGGGGATGAACATTGGAGGAGGCATGCTCGACATGTCAAAACTGCATGTGATGACACTCCTCGTCAGTGAGCTCCATCATGTGGTGGACATCAGAAGCTGGGACCGCAGAATCAGCAAATGTAGGCCACAAAAATGACCAGGAGACAGAAACATGAGACATATAATTGGTCTCGGATAACATGCAAATCATGGATCCCAGTAGTCACAATTTTGGCGACGTCTTTGACAGACTTGTCCACAAAATCAGGGAGAAGAGCAAAAATCTTGTTATCTCATTGCTACCAAGAGGCGGATGAGGGATCCTTCAGAGACTGCTGAAACGGGCATGAAAGAAGTTCATCTATGAGTCACATGGATGCCGTGATGATCTTGTGCATCAGAGAAGGTGCTGAAATGGTCACAAAAGATAAAACAATGGTCATAGCGAGCCAATCTTAACTGAATGAAAATGACTTATATATGGAAGTCATTAGAAAGAAAACTGCCGAGAAAATTGTAGGGCAGCGACGTAAAATCACAGCAAGATATCATTGGTATAGTAAGGACACCGATTCGTGCAACAGAGGCTTGAAAAGGGGCAATACATCGTAAAACAATGGCTGTCTCAAAATTTCAGAACTTCAGAATTTCAGAATTTCAGAAAAATAGTGCCAGAAGATTCAGAGAAGATGCAGGAGACCCATGTTCTACCGAACTGAACTAAGAGTGCTTTTAATTTATACTCTACTATAAAACTACTATAGAATATATAATAAAAATATATAATAAAATAAAAATATATAAAAAATATATGATAAATAAAATAAAAAATAAAATGGTTCTTTTTGTAAGAATCTTCCCACATACATTACGCGTAAGAATTATTGCATAAAATGAAACATTTTTTTATCTTGTTAAACAAATTGAAATGATTGAAGTTTTTCTATTTGGAAGTGTTAGGTCTCCTATTACTTTGGCTGGATTGTTCGTAAGTGCATATTTAAAATATAGACATGGTGATCAGTTGGACCTTTGATAAATCTAAATCATCTATCTTTATTTTTCATTTTTAATTCACAGGAGGTTAAATTAATCTTTTTATTCTATGTATAGAATTGCATCAGTGTAACAAGAAAATCATTAGTTCTGAGGATTCGTTCATTAGTCCTTAGGATTCGTTGGAATATCACACATTGATCAATCAAAGAGAGATTCAACAACTAAAAGAAAGATCGATTCTTTGGGATCCTTCCTTTCTGAAAATGGAACTAACAGAGATAGAATCAGATCGATTCCCGAAATGCCTTTCTGGATTTTCCTCCATGTCCCGACTATTCACCACGAAACGTGAGAAGTAGCAGATGGATTTTCATCTGCTTCCGGAAGAAATTGAAGAATGTATTGAGAATCCTAAAAGATCCATTCGTTCTTTTTTCTCTGATAGATGGTCAGAACTTTATCTGGGTTCGAATCCTACTGAGAGGTCCACTAGAGAATTATTGAAGAAACAACAAGATGTTTCTTTTCTCCCTTCTAGGCGATCGGAAAAGAAAGAAATAAGTATCAAGATCATTACGTATAACCAAAATACCATCTCAATGCATCATATTTCATCAGATCGAGGATGTGATATGGTTCCGTCAATTGCAATGGTTTCTTTATTTCTTCATGTTCAAAACAACAATATATTTTAGACTCCATGGTGTCAATCTCATTCATTTTTTTGAATATCTAGTTTTAGACTTAGATTGCACAAATATTTAGTATAATATGAAAATGAAATTCATTTGGTTTATTTTCTCCTTTCGAATAAAATGTGTAAAATCAGAAATCCCCCTCACACCTCAAGGTGAGGAGAGGACCCTCATTTATAGAAAAGATAGGGAAGTTACAAAGAGAAGTTACAAAGGAAGTGGGGCAGGAAGTTACACATACTCCAACACTCCCCCTCAAGCTAGGTGTACCTAGCTTGGACACATAATGAAAAACAGACAAATCAATAAAAAGACCGCAACACTCCCCCTCAAGCTGGGCATGCCCAGCTTGATGACAAATACAAGACAAAAATATACGAAACAGAAATAATAAAATCGTTGTTGATGCTACTCCCCCTGAAGATGGTAATGTGATGCCGCTGAAAAATAAAGGATGGGTCATCGTCGGAAAAGTGCCGGGCCGGACAACAGAGTGCCGGGAAATCCACACTGGCGGGTCGGTCATCAGAGCGTTGGGAAAATCCGCACTACTGGCCGGTCGTCAGAGCGCCGAAAAATCCGTAATGTCGGGCCGATCGTCAAAGCGCCGAGAAATCCGCTCGGGAGGGCCGGTCGTCAAAGTGCCGAGGAAGCCGCAATGGCGGTGCCGGTCGTCGAAGCGCCGGGAAATCCGCAATGGCGGTGCTGGTCGTCGAAGCGCCGGGAAACCTGCAATGGCGGTGCCGGTCGTCGAAGCGCCGGGAAATCCGCAGGAGGAGGCCGACGAAGGGATGCGGTGATTCCGCAGGAGATGCCGGGCAGAGAGGCGGGGATTCCGCAGGAGGCACCGGGCAGAGAGGCGGGGATTCCGCAGGATGCAGGAGGAGGTCGGCATGGAGGGAGCAGTTGAGCAGAGGTGGCACGGGAGGCCGGCAGGGCTGTTGGCCGACTGCTGGAGGAGCCGGCAGGAATGGAGGCCAGCTGCTGGAGGAGCCGGCAGGAGTGGAGGCCGACAGGGGTGGAGGCCGGTCGACAACAGAGCCGGCGGGAGACTCGCACAGGAGGCGGGCTGCCGGAAAGAGCCGCAAGCCGGGGAAGGGAGGCCGCCGGCGCGGGGAGTCGTCCGACAGGGAGCAGCCGGGGAAGGGAGGTCCGCCGGGAAGAACAAGGCGGGAAAGGCGCTGCCGGCCAGCCGGAAGGGTCGCCGGGAAATCCGCAGGAGAGCTGTCGGGTGAGCCGCAGGTGATCCGCGGGAGGCGCTGGGTGATCCGCGGCTCGCAAAGGAGGAGGGCCGCCGGGGGGGAAGGCCGCAGGGATGAGCGTACGCCGGGATGAGCGTGCAGCGGGACCGCGAGGAGCGACGAAGGCGTCGCGGGCAGTAGCGGGAGGCGCGGGAGCCGTGGTTGCCGGGACTGACGGGGAGGCATCGCGGGAGCGGCGGCGCTGGGAGTCCGCAGGGGAGGGAGACCCGCTGCTGGAGAGATCCGCCGGGAGAGGAGGGATGCCGGCAAACAGGAGGACGCGTGCCGCTGGAGAAGCGCGCAGGGACGGTGCGAAGCCGAGCCGAGGCGGAGAGGGCCTGCGCGCAGGAGGAGCGGGCGCCTGAAGGGAAATCCGCCGGGAGGGATCTCCGGCAAGGATGGCGCTCTGGATCTGGACGGGAGGCGCGTCGCGACGGGATGCTGCCGCGTCGGTAGGGAGAGCTGCCGGGAGAGGGCCGGCGGTAGGGAGGGCCGCCGAGAGGCGCTGCTTCCGTCGGGGCAGTGCGCAGCGGGGAGGAAGCCTGCAGAAAGCAGGCGCTGGCGGGAAGGCCGCCGACGGTCGTCACGCAGAAGCAGAGGCGCGGAGTCGGGCCGCGGAGTCGGGCCGCCGGGGAAAGCCACAGGGGGCGGACGGGAAAAGAAAAAAAAAACTAAGGCTCGTAGGCCATGGAAGCCGCCGCCCCCTGTGGGGGAGAAAAAAATATTAAACCCTAGAGCGGAATAGAAAAAAAATAGATGGGAGGGGGGATCGGGATTAAGTTCCCTCTGATACCATGTAAAATCAGAAATCCCCCTCACACCTCAAGGTGAGGAGAGGACCCTCATTTATAGAAAAGATAGGGAAGTTACAAAGAGAAGTTACAAAGTAAGTGGGGCAGGAAGTTACAAAGGAAGTGGGCCCTCATATTTAGTGTAATATGAAAATGAAATTCATTTGGTTTATTTTCTCCTTTCGAATAAAATGCTAACCAAAAGTAGATCTTGTATGAATTGACCATCATACCTTATAAGGATAGAACTTATAAAAGGTTCTTGAAAAAAAAGTAATTTATTTTGGGCCTTGATCCTTTTTTTCGGTTCATTAAGATTCTTATTGGTTGGAATTTCCAGTTATCTTGGTAGGAATTTGATACATTTATTTCCGTATCCGCAAATAACATTTTTTCCACAAGGGATCACAATGTTTTTCTATGGGATTGTGAGTCTGTTTATTAGTTTCTACTGTTCTATGTACTACTATGTGTTGAACTACTTCCACAAGTCTGTGCGTGAGATATCCAACATTTGATGTTCGCACAGCTGTATCCACAACTCCTTTTCGGGTTCCGTAGCAAGAAATGATATATTATGTTGCAGAAAGTCCTTTGCGTAAATTGATTTGAATGGGTAAATCATTCATTTGTCCTTGTGGATCCGACATTAATCCTCTCATACCTACTAATTGGTTTACCTGAGATGCATTTCCTCTAGCTCCCGAAAAAGATCATGATGAGGATTCTTTATAACAAAGTTTTCATGTTGTTGATTCTGACGTGTTTAGTGCTTCTTTTTACTTATGCTACCATTTGTATTGGTGATTGGAATAGGAGATTGACATGTAATACAATCATACAGAAAGAACCTCTTATTCTCACTATTAACCTTTTGCTTAATACTAGAATCGCAAATGAAAGCATCTGAGGCTGCATTAACTCGGGGAATATACGAAAGAAGTAATTGTTCGATTTCCAAACTTAACCTTCTAAAAGCGTAGATTTATGTTCATAATGATGTCATGCTTGCCTTTGGTACTCCAGAGAAACAAATCTTGATCGAACCTATATTTTCCCAATGGATACAATCTGCTCATGCTTCATATGGGCTTGATGTACTTTTTTCTTTGACAGATGGCCCGTCATTTAATGCGGGTTGAAACAGATAGTTGCCCGGCTGGTTATATGCTATTAATGAAGAAAATAGTAATTCACTATTCTTAACAATAGGTCCTGGAAATTTATTAGTTCATCATGCTATTGCTTTGGGTCTACATACTACCACATTGATATTAGTGAAAGATTCTTTAGATACACACGATTCCAAGTTAATGCCAGATAAAAAGGATTTCGGTTATAGTTTTCCTTGCGATGGTCCAGGGCGGGGTGGTACTTGTGATATTTCAGCTTGGGACACATTTTATTTAGCAGTTTTTTGGATGTTAATCATTGGAATACTGGTTATAGTACCTATTAGCCAAAGAGGAATCCTTCCAGTAGTGTCGGCCATTTTCCCCCCTCCCTCCAAATTTCATCAAATTGATCATGCTAGAGACATAAACAGTCATGGGTTGAATTCGAATTCTAAGATTATCTTTCCAAATGGGATAAGAGTATTTTTTATGATCTTTTTTTATTTAATTGAAGAAAGAGTAAAGTGGTTGTTCTCACTGTTTAAACTTCTTTGGCACAGGGTCTTGCCTTTGAGCATAATGAGTTCAATCAAGTTTGATTGCTAGAAGTCCTTAGAGCAGTTAAGTCACTTTCATAAGGGGATAAACACCCATATCTGAGGTTTCTCGATACGGTGTCTAGGTAGCTTATGTAACAACCTAAGTGCCGATAGAATAATTTGTTTTCAAATTTATCAGTATTCTTAAATTAAATTAATCACTATCAGTGAAAGATCTTAATGAAATTTATATGTTATATATTCGAGCAAATGTTTTTAAATTCATCCAATAAGTTTGACCGACTTAATTTAAGAATAAATCCAATTTTAAGAATAAAAATCTATATTTTTTCTAAAAGACAGTTTTGCTGCCTTTTAACGGCACACCTGTTTTAAAACTAAATGTTAACACTTATAAATTTTATTTGACAAAATAAACTTCATTTTTGAAAACAGAATATCTAAATTAGCTTAGGGTAAAATTTTGGTATTTTTCTGGAAGTTTCATTTTTTGATGAATAGTGAAAATATTGAATTTTAATTTAAAACCTACTTTTCGTCTAAATAATTTATTATGTTAAATTATATTTTAAATAGGTTTTAAAGTCTCAATAGTTCAATTATACATCTATTAATACGATGAGGGGCATTGGAATCAATTTCATATTGAAATTAGATATAAAAACTTTGTAAACATTTGAACTTTTTCACTTGAAAAACCCGCTTTCCCGTTGCGTTTGCAGGATTAATTTTAAATCTAATTTTGTCAATTCTGTGAATTGAATTTGGTAAAATGGATTCCATATTTGGAATCAAAAGGTCCAAATTAGGTAGTACAATCATTTTCATTTTTAGGCATAAAAAAGTTACCGTGGTAAAAATAAAGATTTACGGCGGTATAGGTAAGATAATGAAACAGGTTAAAGTTGAAAGGTAAAGACTTAAAATACCTAAAGACTACTACATTTAATGCGCAGTTGAGGTATTGCTCGACCTTAACTAGCCTTTACAACACTAATTATCAAAAAAAATCGTCGGAATTAATGCCACCCCAATGTGGTTGGCTTTAAATATAAAATAATCATTATTTAATCACTTAAAACCACTCGTCTTCAAGTATAAATACCACCCCTCATCACCCTATTTCTCATCACAAGCATTGAAGCTCCTCAAATCTATGCCAAACCCCCTCCTCCCCACTCTCCCACGTCCAAGTGATGTCGATCTCACCTAATGACCATTTTCAAGGTTTATAAGAGATCTTTCAAGGAGGTGATATTCAAGAGGTAATTTTCTCAAAACACCTCTCTTAATTTCTTTTCTTCTACTTTCTCCTCACCTCCTTCATCCATCAAGAAATGATAACTCCGGAATCATGTATATACTGGAATGTTATGTTGCTAATGAAATATCTTATTTCCATCTCTTTTATTATCTCCTCTCATTCAAGGAAACGAAATCATTGTCCAAATTATGACGATTAACCGTCTCTGTGGATAATGATTATTCATTTTTCTTTACCAGCCTTCAAGGCTGGTCATAAAACTATTATTCTGGATAAATAAGATTGTAATAAATATATTTTAACTTATTTGATGTTTTAGAACTAATATATAGACATAATATTAAATAAAACGAAACTAGTTCGTGATGTTCAGGAAAACCGCCAAAAATAAACTGAACATTTATCATTAACGTTTTATCAAATGAATCATCCTCATGTAAGAAATAAAAATGATAAATGAGGTTATTTAAACTTCTGGAAGTGCATGAATACCATTTTATTTCACTTCTGGAGTATTATTTCCATTTGACAAGAAAATCCATAATTATATGCTAATGAACTGACCATGAAAGCATGAAACGAACAAACCCCAAACAATGAAAATCATGAAATATTATTAATGAACGGGTGGTAAGATGTTATAAACGGATCATATAAGGTATTATAAATATGAATATAGTTCTGGAATTAATTAATAACATTTTTAAACCATTATACAGGAGGTTTGAACACGTTTCAAGGAAGTCGGATCCGAGGTCGGAGAATTCTTAACCCAATTTCCATTCTTTGGGTTAAACTTTTACTTCTTAATTATGTCTTGCTAAGATTATGTATGATATGACTTTTTGAATATCTTATGTTGTATTTCAACTTGTTTCATGTGAATTTACAGTAGATGCACATATTTGTTTTTTTTATTAATGCTCACTTCAACGACGTGATATTTATAAGGGACTTTATTTTAAAAATTATCTTTTTAAAGTTTCTCTTAAAGCTCTCTTTTTCTTCCATGTTCGTGTTTTCTAAAATTGTTTTCGAAAATGTTTTTACTATTTTATTATGAATGTTTAAAGTCATTTCTACTAATGTTTGAATTTTCACAAAACGGTTTGAAAGTATTCTTTTTATTGTTTTCTAAAAGAGGTTGCTTGTGACTTTTCCAACAAAAACACGGAAGAAATGTTTTTATTACATATACGACATGATCATAATTTTCCGCTTTCACGCCGCTTTATTATTTCGAAGCTTACCTTACAAGGACGAGTTGTTACGTTATAACATCCAATGCATTGGGCACTCCGAAGATTGGAAGTTGACCATATTGGTCGTTCCATTTATATGAAGGGTTGAGCCCCATTATAGCTCACAGGTGAGCTCGATATACCTTATACGAAGGGTTGAGCCCCATTATGGCTCACGGGTGAGCCCGATATAGCTTATATGAAAGGTTAACCCTATTATAGCTCGACAATGCATCGAGTAATGATTATATTGGAAGTCGGCAGGATGATTATTCCAATTTGTAAAATGATAAGAGCTGAACCCTATACCCAAGATGCCTCTGTAAGGGAGGTCTTGGGGTTATTTTATAATGAATAATAGAGATTACATGATACGTCAAGTCCGACGTGGGACTTGACACAACGATAAGAGGTGAACCCAATATCCAAGATGCCTCTCTAAGAGAGGTCTTGGGGTTATTTTATAATAAATAATTGAGATTACATGATACGTCAAAGGTAGGTGTTCCTAGCTTGGATACATAATAAAGCAAAAAACAAAGCACAACCCTCCCCCTCAAGCTGGGACATATATATTTATCATGCTCAGCTTGTTACACAAAAATTGGACCTGTGGTCCAAACACTTTTTTTGTGTGAACATCGACAAGTTGGGACATACATATTTATCCATTCATGATAGACTGAATTTGTGGCAATCTTGATAGCAGCTTGATTGTCACACCAGATATGCGCTGGTTTCTTGGTCGTATACTCAATCTCATTAAGAATTTGTTGTTCCCAAATAATCTCTGCAGTCACATATGCCATGATTCGATATTCCGACTCTCAACTTGAGTAGGAGATAATGGTTTTTTTTTTTCGCCATGAGATCAAATTTCCTTCAACAAAAACTGCAAAACCAGATGTAGATCTCTTAAAAGAGAGATATCTAGCATAATCTGCATCACAAAATGCCTCAATGTCTGTATGCATATGATCAGAATATAAAAGACGTAAACTTGGTTCCTTTTTCACATATCTAACAATGCGAAGAACAACTTCCCACTGCGTTTTTGTTGGAGATTCCATAAATTGACTCACTTTACCAACTGCGCAAACAATATCGGGTTGAGTCATTGTCAAGTAGTTGAGCTTCCCAACAAGTCGTTTGTATCTGTCGGGTGATGAAAACATCTCACTATCAGAATGTAGTAACCTTTCTCCAGGTTCGAGGGGTGAGTCAACCGAGTTAGCTTGAGTCATTAAAGTCTCTTGTTGAAGATCAAGAACATACTCCCTTTGAGATGGAAAAATTCCTTTGACACATTTGGAGACCTCAATCCCCAAGAAATATCATAGCGGACCCAAATCCTTCTTATAAAAATGTTAATGAAGGAAGGATTTGAGTCGATTAATACTGTCAGTATCACTTCCAGTAATGACAATGTCATCCACATGGACAATCAAAAGAATGCTTCCTGCTGTAGACTTGTGATAGAAAACAGAGGAATCTTTTATGCTTTAATACATGGCAAAGTTAAACACAACAGTGCAAAAGCGCCCGAACCAGACATGAGGTGACTGTTTGAGGCCATACAACGATCAATGAAGGCGACAAACCTTGGAAGACCCCCCCGAGCAACAAACCCCGATGATTGCTCCATATAAACTTCATTAAGAAAAACATGAAGAAAAACATTTTTCACATCCAGCTGATGGAGATGCCAATGATAAGCGACAAGAGAGATAAATAAACGGACTGATGCCATTTTGGCCACTGGAGAGAAGGTGTCAAAATAATCAACGCCATTCGGGAGCACAATTACAAGGAGATCTCTCAGAGTTTCTAACAACATAGAAACCCTAGCCCAAAATGGGTTAAAAAGGAGGACGAAACACTCTTCTACCAACCACACATAAAGTCCGATGTGCTACAGTGAAAGACGGCTAGAAGTACGCATCACAACAGTGCCGCGACCACACAAGTCTAAAGCGCTACAGTGCTGACGGCTGGAAGTCCGCATTGCTACAGTACTGTTTACTCCAAAGTTCAACTTGCTACAATGCCCTATCGGTGTCGGTCAGTCAGCTGCTACTACAGTGTCAGAGTTGCTACAGAGCCCAAAAAATTGGGCCAGAGGCCTTCGACCCTCGGAGTAGGGGCACATTGCCCCCTGCAACCCCCAACGAGCTCACCGTGGAGCTTGACCCACGAAAGTTGTGGCCTGGTGCGCATTATGGGCCAGAAGCATTCGGCCCAAACATCATCCAAAACGGATCGGGTTACACCAATCCAACATGCAATTCATCCTACATAGCATGTAACCAATCGGGATGAGAGATGGTCTCAGCAACAGTGCACGGTGTCGAGTAATCAGCCAGTGTCTCAATAACTTGTGAGGTAGAAGCAGATAAGTCCTTGATAAGACTGACAGGAGCGTGAGCCTTTGCGGAGTGCAATAGACAACTATGGTGATGGAGCATCAGGAGCAGATGCGTCGTCAGGTGTGGTAGCGACAGTTGTTGCAGGGTGACAGATGTGCGGGGTTGGCGAGTATATTTTTGGTCAAATCGTGATCCAACAATATCACTAGGAAGAGATAGAGGTGGTGGCGTATCGAGAGAATACGACAAAATAATTTCGGAATCAGGAAGAGTAGATTGTGGTGGGAACTTGGGAATAAAAAAAACTAATGATTCGACAAAGGAAATATTAGCTGAGACAACACAACGACGCAAATCTGGAGAGAATCATTGATATCCGTACTGAGTGTGGGAATAGCTAAGAAAGATACATTTTAGTGCACATGCATCAAACTTGATAATTGAGGGGCGAATATCACAAACATAACACACAACCAAAAATGCGGAGGGATATGGAATGAGAAGGTGTTGTTGGAAATAAGGAATGGAAGGGTGTCGCCCCCTGAAGAAAAGACGTGGGAAGTCTGTTGATAAAATAAGTGGGTGTGAGAATGACATTTCCCAAAAAGTGGTTGGAACCTTTTTCTGAAATAAAAGTGCCCGAGCAACTTTTAACAGATGGCGGTTTTTTCGTTCAGCAACACCATTTTGTTGAGGTGTGTCAGGACAAGAGGTCTAATGGATAATGCCATGGTCATTGAGAAAGACTGGAAGAGTCCAGATAAATATTCACGACCATTGTCAGAACAAAAACAACAGAGTAGTGGAAAACTGGGTGTTGATTTTTGATAATAAGAGCGGAAAACGGTAAAGATTTCAGAACGATTTTTCAACAAATAGACCCAAGTCATCTGTGAAAAATCATCGTTGAAAGTAACAAAATATCGATAACCTAGTTTAGATGGACTAGGTCTGGGCCCCCAAATATCATAGTGTATCAAATGAAAAGGAGTGGATGCACAGGAAACTGCTCGGGGAACATAGGTGACCCGGTTATGTTTTGCGTAGTGACATGACTCATTCAAAAGGAAGAAAAGGTCTGATAGAACCTGAAAACCGACAACTTGTATTATAGAAGATATGTAACCGAAATACAACAGAAATGAGGAAGGAGATCGGGAGAGACTCCCGCCCAAGCTCAAAGGCCGATCTGCTCAAAGCAGCCCACTAAACTGATAAACTTCAGGATGCCCTCACCTTCACCCTCCACCCTCATTTATAATGTCCCTCCCTAACCAACTAAGAATATTTCCCAGAATATTCCCTTTGGGTCCACAGAATATTCCATATAATATTCCTCAGAATATTCCCCCTAACTACCCTCTCTCTAGGTGGCATACATGGTCTTTATCACTGCCACCGCCCCAAAAAACCACCTTGTCCTCAAGGTGGTGGATCGTGTAGGCATGCCAGGTGATCTGCCATATCATCCGTGCTGTAGAGAACGGAGGATAAAGGGTGCTAGGTAGACAGTGATGTCAGACAATCTTCCATATCCACCACTGTCATCCCGTATAAAGCGTCTGTGCCGCAGGTGTGCGCCCCGCAATCTCCCAAACACGTCAACTGCTGTCATGGATCAGGGATGGAGAGACGAAGGTGAGACCCCATTCCGACACCGCGGGCAAGCCCTGTACAACTGGTGGAAAAATAACAAGGGCCCATGTATGAGTCGGCTCAATCTGCTGTGGCTCGTGCTTCATCATTACGAACTTTTAAGTGTCCAGCTCCTCAATATTCGGGAAGTCAATCACAAACTGGCTGGTGGGAGTGTCATCAGTGGTGTCAGGCAGAGTTGCCGCAGCACAAAGCGTTGCCTCCATGATCATTGTAGACTGAACGATACCCTCATTTGGCAACGCATCCGACAGAACTGGAACAGGTGTAATGTGCCCTTGCTCAGGTGTAATGTGCTCTGGCTGCTGCAGCAAGGGCAGCGTGGATGCCATCTGTTGTTGCTCCGGATCACATTGGTGTTGGTGCAGAGGGGGATCTTCCAATTTGATCATCAGATGCGGTATGCCGACTTTGATGAAACTCATGCACGAAACTGTCCCTTCAGGTTGGCTTGGGTTTGCAGTCGGAGCGCCAGACCCCGCAGTATGTGCAGCAGGCAACGTGGTTATGTGATAAGGTAGAGTCGCCTCCTCTTGTGGCAGTAGAGTCTCAAGACGCTGCTGCAGAAGTTTGAGATTGACCCGAAATTCTGCTTGCCTTTGCAATAACCGAAGCGAGGCGCTCCTGAGTTGTTGGCCGATTGCTTCAAGGCGTTGGTTCATAGAGGCGTCGGTTGTCCAAGGGCTGCGTCCGAAAACAAGTTGCACATTTTTTTTGGGTAACGCAACACTACTTTGCCTGTGAGAAAATAACTGGAGGCCGCCTGCTTCTGCGCGATTAGAGAATCCCAGGTGCATTGAAAGTCCAGGCGTGAGATGAAAGTCCACTCGTTCCCCTCCTGCGCGAGTTGAAAGTCTAGGCGTGCTCACCCCTTACGCGATCGGAAGGGCAAGGCACAGAGAGAGAGAGACGAGCAGGGGCAACGTCGGGAAGGCAAGTCCCACGTCGTCCTGTCAAGTGGAAGACCGCATTTCCGTGGCTGGGGAAAACGGTGGTGCGGAACCAGGTCAGAGGACGAGGCGACAGTGAATGAGGTATCGTTCCAGAACTGCGCCCCCCCGTTCCGGTGCTGCGTGCTCGCCTGGTGAGGGAAGAATCGATAGTGTCGCGGCGCAAAAGCGCAAGATGGCGGGGCTCATTCGTCAAGAAAAGGTCTGTCGGCCTCGGCCCATCCGTCGGTCAGTTGGGCTTCGGTGGAGTGGTGCAGGCTAGTTGCTGTGGTGCGGGTCGTGAGGTGTAACAAAGCGAATAAGCTATGCGGATTGGGTCGGCATGGCACGACGCACAGGAGAGACGTTTTGGAGTCGGTTGGAGAAAGACACAAGCGGAGGTTGCAGATTGGCAGGACTGGACGCGATAGAGGAAGAAGTGGAAATGGTAGGCAGGCCGGACCAATTGATAGAACCCAAAGACCGAAAACTTGTATTATAGAAGATATGTAATCGAAATACAACAGAAATGAGGAAGGAGGATATCAGGAGAGACTCCCGCCCAAGCCCAAAGACCGATCTGCTCAATGCAGCCCACTAAACTGATAAACTTCAGGATGCTCTCACCTTCACCCTCCACCCTTATTTATAATCTCCCCCCAACCAACTAAGAATATTCCCCAGAATATTCCTTTGGGGCCCACAGCATATTCCATATAATATTTCTCAGAATATTCCCCCTAACTACCCTCTCTCCAGGTGGCATACATGGTCTCTATCAAGGTCCCAATCCCGGAAAAAGTTTTTGAAGAATTGGGGCGGGTGGATGACTAAAGTGATAATGAAGTTGGAGGGCATGATCAAAGGTGGCAGGACATGCGTGAGTGGGGGCCGAGTCAAGCACATACACACCACCCTGAATTCGTCCAGTACCAAACACCCGAGTCGTCGAATGCTCCTGAAATATAATCGATGTAGGCGAGAAGATGGTCCGACATTTTAAGTCACCTGCCAGTTTACTAATTGATAGTAAATTAAAGGGACAATGAGGAACAATGGAAGCAATGGATAGCGTCAAGCAAACGTAGTTGTACAACTTCCATAGCCTGCAATCTGCACTGTCTGACCATAGCTACAATAATATTACCTCCAGATGAGGTCGCACCGGAGGGGGGCAACAGGGGGGGTCCGCCCGAGAGTCAAAAAATAAGAGAGAGAGAGAGGGTGGGTTAGGGTCAGAGAACTCGCTCTGATACCATGTAAAATGATAAGAGGTGAACCCAATACCCAAGATGCCTCTCTAAGGGGGGTCTTGGTGTTATTTTATAATGAATAATAGAGACTACATGATGCGTCAAGTCCGATGTGGGACTTGACACAACCTAATCTCTAACACAGTTCAAAGGCTTTTGAAAGGGTTTTATGAATGTGATGCTCTATGTTTCCAAAAAGGCTTTTCTTTTGCTTGCTATGAATTTTAATGGTTTTCTTTGAGCTTACAATGTGTGTTTTCATGCAAAAATGAATTATTTCATTTTCTCAAAGAATATTGAGATAAAGATAAATATTTCATGGGCTATCTTGTTTTTCATTGGACTAACGTATTTTCTCTTTTTAGGTCCCTTACCGAGCTTTTGTGCTCATCCCTAGTTTTAAAATGTTTTTCACAGGATATAAGGGAGAATAGAGACAAAGATGAGATCAAAGGGAAAATTGTGAAGATTTTTCATGAAGAGAAAAACATGATTGATTTTAAAGACCTGTTTTATGGAAAAAATGGATACCGTGTATGTGTCTACTTGTAATGTGTGGGTTTACCGTGTATGAGTTAGTTCTAATTCTCTAAAACTCTAAACCAAAAAGATCTTCGGAAATGTAATAATGTGAATTCTAGTATAAAATCACTAGAATATGTAATGTTTATGGCCGAGTCCTTACAACTTAGTTGGGCATTGAGTAATTCAATTTGATGATATTTGTAGATAAGGATAAAGAGGAGTGTTCGAGGATCAAAATTTGTCCATAGGTGCTAACTGAAATGAGATTTTTTTTCTTTTTCCAATCTGTTCAGCTTCCTCGTGAGACAACCCTGAGTACCACTGTATTGCATTTCTAAGGGGAAAATTATTAACAAGAGATTTTGTGACAAAATAACTTATATCTGTGTTTCTTGGTCTTGGCAAAGTGTGAAAGACAGATCTTTGTTTCCGGATGAAGATTTTCAGGAGCATTGTATGTCGAAGAAACAGACTTCTGGAAGATGGAGGCTGGCATGGGCGTCTTGATCAAACAAGTGTGAGCCAATGTGTGAAGACGGTCAATAAGGAAAGAAGCCTGATCTGAGAAGATTGACGGTCAGTAATGAAAGAAGCTTGAGCCGATGTGTGAAGATTGCAATTCGATGCCAAAGGAGCAGTTAGGGAGCGCGGGGACTTCGGGGATTACAAATCAGATGGGGAGATTAGGGATCCAAAATGAAATAAAACCTAACCGACGCAAGAAATCAGAGGCCGGTTCGAGGAGACTACACCATCGAAGTATTGAAAGAGGCCACCGTGAGGAGAAATCAAAGGCTGGTGTATGGGGGTACGGAATGGAAGGGATTGCAATTCGGCAGAACCGTATCAAATGTGATGAGAGGGAGGTTACAGAAAAGTGGAACGCGGGGAGGGGAAAGAGGAGATTTCTTCCCGAGAAATGGAGCAAGGGAAGCAGAAACAGGTGTGAGAGGAGGTGGCACGTGTATGGAGGGGGTGGCCAATTTTAGGAGAAAGTATAGATAAAACTGAATATATGAGAAGGTCTTGCTACTGATGCTCAGACCGCCGGGGGGGTGGGGGGGGAGTCCCCTTTTATAGGCATCTGTGTCCCTGCTTCTCCTCTTCTGTAGGGGGCAGCTGGAATTTGTCATGGGGCCTGCTGCCGACATGGGTAAATCTAGCATTGCCTCCTTCACTCCACTAGTATTTGCTGCCAATGAAGTTCTGGCTTGATTCTCCAAGGAGCGTTGCAGTTATAGCTTCCATCACCTTGGCTTCCAATAGGTGCATGATCTCAAGTCAGGTTGGAATCCACATTTGTCCTCAAACCTCCTAGCTAGTCTTAGGAATGTCATTTGAGAGCCCGAAAGTCACTTTTCATCTTTTCTATCTTTTAGCCGTCCCCACTTTCAGTGCTTCCTATGGAGCATCTATCTTTACGGTCAAAGTGTTGAGGTCCTTAAGAGTGTTGCAACTTGCTTTCATATTGACCTCTCTTCCCAGCTCTGAGGACAATGGTTCCCCTAGTCCTCCCCTCCATGCTAATGGCTGCTTCCTCAATTGATCCCAATGACTGCCTACAAATGTTTTCCTCAAACTGTAGTAACAAAGCCCCCAACCTAGATTTTGATACCTCAACGGTCGTAACTTTATTTTCCATCTCCTCAAATCGTGTTGGCCTTGGCTAGATCTACCCTTTGATCTCTTAAATTAGCCTTAGCCTCAGTTAGGCAAGGGACAAAAACTTCGGAAAGCTAAAACCTCAATTGCATTGTTTTGAAGGAATGTTACATGTTTGTAATTCTTGAATGCTGAGTAACTAAATCTTTCGAGTTTTCTCTTTTGGGATACAGTTGAAGCTCTATACCTTTTACAGTCTTCAACTTCCTCATCTGTTGGAGGGGTGCTTCTATCCTTGGTTGGTATAATTTATCTTAAGCTATTCACTCAAATATATAAGATAAGGGACTTTAGAACATTCTAGAAAACCTGAGCGCCTCCTGCATGGAAAAGGTTAACCTCTGTTTGCAAGGGTGTGACAAAAGGCCTGCTTCTGCCTTAAATGTTCTGCATTTGTTTCTGCATGCATGCCTTGACACCTTATTAACTGTTGGTTAATATGTAGACATGATATCTCAAAAAAAGAATTGTTTGATTGTGGATCTGATTATATTAATCCCTGATGAAACTATTGATTGAATTGTAGTCTATTGAAATCCCTGAGTCGGTGTGACTAGATAATTTTAGTGAGTTGTCTAATATCTTTGTAATTATTGAGTTTCTATCTTTTATATAAGTTTTAAGGATGAAATTAATCAGAAGCAATTTTTGCAGGTCTTCCGTAAACGTTCATGGGCTTCAGTTCGAGTAATGACAGCTGAGCAGCGCGCTGAGCTTCCAAAGCGAATAGTGAATGATGATCCAAGCAAGAAGATTGCTCTCCCAGAATGTGAAAAGATTGCAAAGGATCTTAACCTATCCTTGGAACAGGTTGGATTGTATTTGGTTTTGTTTAAGATTCTTTATTTTCCTGTTGGTGCTGAATTCGTTGAAGGGCCATCAAGTTCTGGGCGCAATCATGTCTGTGAGTCTATTTTGTGATTTATGCATGACAGATGTCCTAGACGTGCATCGTGAATTAACGTTTTTTTTTTTTCCTTTGTTAAAAAGGGCATGTCTTGCATCAGGGGGTGAACAGAGTATTTATGATTTTATGATTCAAGCCCATGGATTAAAAGTCAATGATCTGTAGAATTTGACCCTCCACATCTCTAAAAGAACAAAGATCCAATTTTATTTTGAATTGGGTATTTTGGTCCACCCTATTTGGGTTTCATTATTGTTGTTTTCATTTATATTATTTTATTTTTTTCCGTTTTCTTTTATTAAATTCTGCTGACTTTCTGTTTTATTTTGGTGATTATTGTAAGGGGAGGTGCCTGTTAATATCCATGAATAACCACTTTGTAATATATTCCCGAATATTATTGAATTTGGTGCTATGATTTTTTTTTAAGGCCCGTTTTTGTTTTTCTTCTCAAATTCCTTTTGGTAGGGATTCATTTTGCTTCTGAAGAACAAAAAAAAAAAAAAAAAAAAATCTGAGTGAACCTGGTGTATCCATTCATAATTAAACAAAGCTACTTGACACCAGGTTTAGGGTCCGTTTGACAGCACTTATTGAAAACTACTTGTAGCACTTGTCACTTATGATAAGTTGTTTGAGTAAATAAGTAGTGTTTGTTCTCAACTAAAAAAATATTCACACTTTAATTTTGGAATAAGACCATTTAAATAAGTGACATAAAAGCGCCTTTTCAACAATCAATCTAGAAACGCCTATACAAAATCACTTTCATATAAGCAGTTTTTAGTAAGTGGTTTCAAATGGAACTTAATATTGACTAAAATGTAGATCACTAACGATAGATGCAGCTAAAATGTTTAATAAGCCCTAGCTAGGGAAAAACATAAAATATGGATATTTGTTAAAATTTGAATGGACTGAATAAATAATTTTGCCCTGTTTGCTATTCAAGTGGGTGAAAATGAGAAAGAGAAAGATGATGGAAAAGGGGAAGACGATTGAAAGTTTCAATGTTGTTTGGCATACATGAAATGAAAACAATGTTATTAAATTAACCAATTATGATTATAATAATTAAATATTATAGTTAAATTGTAGTTGTAATTAACAATGTAATCAAAAGTTTAATTATTATCATCATTATAAAATTTAATTATAGTTATAATTAAATTTTATTATGATGATTATAATAATTATACTTCTGATTATGTTTTTAATTATGTTTTTAATTATATTTATATATATATATATATTTTAATTTTTTAACATTTTTTATTTATTATATTAACTTATAGAAATATAATTGTATGTATAATTATAATAATTATATTTTTAATTGATATTTTTTATTATTATAATTAATTAAATAGTCGTTTATTACTATCATTTACTTATTTATTTATTATACAATTATTTTAAATTATTATTGTAGGTTGCGAAACCCCCTTACCTCCAAAGAGAGGTGGAGACCTTCTTTTATAGAATGAGAAGGCGGAATATACAACGGAGTATTCCGATGTGGGACTCGGGAATACCCATAAGAATAAAAAAGGGTTTAACACTCCCCCTCAAGTTGGACATGCCCAGCTTGGACACCGAGTCCCACAAAAAAATAAAGATGACATCATACAAGACCTAGACACACTCCCCCTCAAGCTGGGCGTCAAATGCTGTGGATCCCCAGCTTGGAACTGAGCGAGGCAAGGCGAGCACCGGGGAGGCCTTTGGTGAAGATGTCAGCAAGCTGGTCCGCTATTGGAATGTGGCTAAAGCTGACATGATTGTGCTCCAGGTGGTGTCGAAGAAAGTGGCAGTCCACCTCAATATGCTTCGTTCGTTCATGGAAGACGGGATTCAAAGCAATTTTGGTGGCTGCCTGGTTATCACACCATATGTGAGCAGATTTTTGCTGAGGAAAGCCAAGCTCCTGGAGGAGTTGCCGAAGTCAAAGGATCTCTGTAGTGACGGTGGCCATGACCCAATACTCAGACTTGGCACTGGAGTGGGAGACGACCGTCTGTTTCTTGCTACGCCAAGAGATGAGGTTGCCTGCCAAGAATATGACAAACCCAGAGGTAGAGCGCTGAGGAGCAAGGCAACCAGCATAATCAGCATCGCAAAAGGCCTCAATATGCTGATGAGGATGCTGGGAGTAGCGGAGACCACTGGCAGGATCTCGCGTGATGTACTTGGCGATGCGGATGACAGCATCCCAATGAGAGGTGGTCGGATGCTCCATAAATTGACTCACTTTGGCAACCGCACAGGAAATGTCGGGTCGAGTCATGGTGAGATAATTGAGTTTGCCCACCAACCGACGGTACTGCTCGGGATGTGGATAGAGTGCCGATGAGGCATAAAGAGACCGTTCCCCAGGCTCCAGAGGAGTGTCGACAGCAGTGACCTGAGTCAATCCAGCATCCTGCAAGATATCTACCGCATACTTCCGTTGGCAGAGGGAGATGGTGTCTGAAGAATAGGAAACCTCAATGCCTAGGAAGTAGGTGAGAGGACCGAGATCCTTAGTGTGGAAGTGCTGGTGAAGATGGTTCTTGAGTTGGGTGATACCCACAGAGTCGCTGCCGGTAATGATGATATCATCCACATCACGACCAATAAAATGCAGCCATGGGAGGAGGTCGCCCTGTAGAACACAGTGTGGTCCATCATGCTGCGAGAAAGCCCAAAGTCGGTGACGACCGTGCTGAAGCGGCCGAACCAAGCACGGGGAGACTGCTTGATACCGTAAAGAGAGCGGCGGAGCCGACAGACTTGAGATTCAGCGCCGGAGGCAGAAAACCCGGGGGCTGCTGCAGATAAACCTCTTCCTCAAGGAAGCCATGGAGGAAGGCATTCTTGACATCCAGTTGATAAATAGGCCACTGATGATGGGCGGCGAGAGAGATGAATAATCGGACGGAGGTCATCTTGGCAACTGGTGAGAAGGTATCAAAGTAGTCAATACTGTAAGTCTGGGCGAAGCCTTTGGCCAAAAGACGGGCTTTGAGGCGATGGAGAGTTTTATCGGGATTTAGCTTGATTGTGTAAATCCATTTGCTTCCTACCGCCTGTTTGCCTGCTGGAAGGGGGACAAGATCCCAAGTATGGTTTTCTTCCAGAGCCTGTAATTCATCCTGCATTGCAGCTAGCCACCCGGGGTGAGATTTGGCATCACTAATCGTGCGAGGAATAGAAGCTGTCTCCAGAGCGGACATACCCCTGTAAGAAGATACAAAGAGAGGAGTACTCTGGCAGGTGCGTGTACCTTTCCGTAGGGCAATGGGCAAGCCCTCGGGTGGCGGGGCAGGAGCAGCTGACGAAGCGGGAGCATCAGTGTCATTGGCCGGGATGGGGGATAAAGGCGATGGACGGCGGGAGTAGACCTGACCAAAATGTGTGTCAACAGGGGTGGACACTGGTGGAGGGTGGATGATTAGAGGAAGACAATCATCGATGGCGGGGTCAGGAGGAGGAGAGGGAAGGGAGAACAGAGAGTTCTCAACAAAGGTAACATCGGCCGAGATGACTTACCGCTGGAGGGCGGGGGAGAAGCAGCGATATCCGCGCTGCGTGCGGGAGTAGCCAAGAAAAATGCAGCGGAGAGATTTGTGAGTGAGTTTGGAGAGCCCTGGACGTGTGTCTCGAACGTAACAGAGGCATCCAAACACGCGAAGGGGAAGAGAGTGAAGAGGGAGAGAGGAGAACAGAGCCCGAAAAGGAGTCTCCCCCTGAAGGATAGAGGAAGGAAGACGGTTTATCAGGTATGTGGCGGTAAGAATGACATCGCCCCAAAAATGCAGTGGTACCTGTCGGTGGAAGAGGAGGGCACGAGCAGTCTCCAGAATATGTCTGTGTTTCCGCTCGGCCACTCCATACTGCTGGGGTGTATCAGGACAGGAGGTCTGATAAATGATGCCTTTTGTCTGGAGAAACTACCGAAAGAGAGCAGAGAGATACTCACGCCCATTATCCGAACGGAGACATTTTACAGAGATGGAGAATTGGTTCTGAACTTCATTGTAAAAGTTTTGGAAGGTGGAAGACACTTCGGAGTGTTCACGAAGGAGGTAAAGCCAAGTCATTCACGAATAATCATCGATGAAAGATATATAGTATTTATATCCCATATTACTCGAAATGGTACAAGGACCCCAAACATCTGAATGAACCAGATCAAAAGGGTGTGAGGCCCGTGTATCCACTCAAGGAATGTATGTAGTGCGATGATGTTTCGCAAAAGTACATGACTCACAATGAAAAGAAAGATGTCGACTGAATTTAGGAAAAAGCTGATGAATGGTGGATGCAGGCGGGTGTCCCAAGCGGGAATGAAGATCCAATGCTCGAGAAGAGGCAGACAAGCAAGCGAGGGGTGTCGGGCCATCGAACATGTAACTCCGTCCCGAAGCCGGGCTCTACCAAGTTCCCGATTCGTAGTCTGCTCCTGAAACACAATACCAGAAGAGGTAAATATGGCAGCACAGTTATAATCTTTTGTCAGCTTACTGATGGAAAGAAGATTAAAGGGACTGCGGGGCACGTGGGCCACAGAGGGTAGGTGTATCGATGGAGTCAGTGAGCATGCGCCGAAGCCCGCAATGGGGATAGTGGAGCCATCAGCGACGGTGATGGCTGGTGAACCGGCATAAGGGCAGTATGAGGTCAACATACCAGCATCTCCGGTTAGGTGGTCGGAGGCACCAGAGTCCAGCATCCAGGCAGGGGAACGACGACCGACAAAGGCAGCGGAGCGAACAGAATGGGTCACAGAAGCCGAGGATGGACCGGGTCCGACAGGGTCCCGTGGATCACGAGTCAGCCGGATGTCGGCCATAGACAGGTCCAGTGATGGGGGAAGTGTGGAGACTGTCGAGGACGCCACCTGGACCGTGATCTGTCCCTGCCGCAGGCGTTGGGATGGACGTCCATGCAGGACCCAACATCGGTCGATCGTGTGGCCAACCTTGCCACAGTGTTGACAGAGGGGATGTGGACGACCCTCGACACGTCCACGAGGATCGGAGGAGCGGCCACTGCTTTGACCGAGGAGAGCTGAGTGGTCGATAATGGGGGGGGGAGGAGGACGAGCCCGCTGCGCCTTGCTCAGCCGATGATAAACCTGAGGGATCTCCAGCGTCGACGGGCTAGCGAGCAGCTCGGTTGCCGTGGTGGCAAACTCCGGAGCGAGGCCGTTGAGAAGGGTGAAGATGCAGAGTTGGTCCCGCTGGGTCTGAGCCTCTGCCGGAGTTTGGGGAATGGGCCACAACTCCTGCAACTCATCACGAAGCCCTTTCCATTCCATGAAGTAGGCGGTGAAGGACTGACAGCAAGATCTTCGCTCTGCTGGTCAATTTCATGGAACGCTCGTTCAAAGATGTCACCCGCACGGGCCGACGCTCGATGAAGCGGCACAGGTAGGAGGGAGGGCCGCCGGGGAAGCCGCGGGAGGTGTTGCGCGCACAGGAGGACCGCCGGAGAGGAGGTTCGTGCGTAGTGGGAGAGGCGCAGCGGACCGGTTCGATCGCCAGGAGATGCGGGAGCCGGTGCGAGCAGTTGCGAGAGCCGAAACGACTGCCGGGGAAGGCGGAAGCCGTTGAGGAGTGCGGTGCGTAGCGGGAGATGCGGGAGATACCGGGGCCGACGCGCGCAACAAGGAGGAGTCTTCGGGCCGGCGGGAGGAGTCGTCGGGAGCCGCGTTTGGAGCCGGGAGCCGAGAGTCTCGCTGAGAGCCGGGGGCCGGGAGTCGCGCCTGTAGCCAGGGTCCAGGAGCCGCGCTGGGAGCCGGGGGTGGTGCTGGGTGAGGGCGCCGGGAGGGGAGACGTGTCGGCAGGAGATGCAGGGGCGAGGGGGAGTCCGCCGGAGCAGCGCGAACGGAGGGCCGTCGGGCGGGATTTTAGGAGGGAGCCGCCGGGGAAGGGAGCTGCCGGGGAAGAGGGTGGCCACCAAGGGCAGAAGAGGGAGGCCCGCCGGGAAGGGCAAAGGTAGAGGGGAGAGAGGCGGGGCCAGACAGAACCGGGAATCCGCAGGGGAGGGAGGGTTCGGGATTAATTTCCCTCTGATACCATGTAGGTTGAGAAACCCCCTTACCTCCAAAGAGAGGTGGAGGCCTTCTTTTATAGAATGAGAAGGCGGAATATACAACGGAGTATTCCGATCTGGGACTCGGGAATACCCATAAGAATAAAAAAGGGTTTAACAATTATAATTAAATAACTAGTGTTATTTTATCATATTTTTCATTTTTATATTTCCTTTTAAAATCATAATTGTAAATACAATTATATTTAATTATAATGATTATAATTATATTTTTTATAATTTATTTATGGTCATGGAGGTTAAAAGCAAAGAAAACAACACACACCCTTGGGCCTGCAAGGACATATCACACCCCCCCCCATTACATTAATTGGCCCGAAGGCCCAGTGGCCTGAAGACCATTACATGGATCTACACCCCTTGCCGCATCACTCTCACGTCATCGCCTGCGTCACCTCCTGTCATAAATCCCACAAAGGGGGCTGACAGGATTCGAACCCTGGTCTCTTGGATGTGGAGGCCAGTGGTGAGTACCACTCGACCGTGGAACAAACCACAATAATTATACTTTCTATAAAAAATTCATTTATTATAATTAATTGAAGTAGTACAATAATAATAATATTTTTTAATTATATTTTTTGTTACTATTTGATAGTGCATTAGTATTCCTATCAATGAAAGTTTTGCTCTCTCTCTCTCTCCCTCTTCCTTAGGGGTTATTATTTTCCCATATAACAAAGTTTTCCCGGAATAGGCTTTCTTGTCTATCAAACATAGAATCTCATGATTTCCCTTTTCCTTCGTCTTTCCCAAATAACGTTTCGTGTTTGCGAAACATAACCCATGTATCATTCAAAGGGGGCTTACAGGATTCGAACCCTGGTCTCTTGGATGTGGAGGCCCGTGGTGAGTACCACTGGACCGTGGAACAGACCACAATAATTATACTTTCTATAAAAAATTCATTTATTATAATTAATTGAAGTTGTACAATAATAATAATATTTTTCTTAATTATATTTTTTGTTACTATTTGATAGTGCATTAGTATTCCTATCAATGAAAGTTTTGCTCTCTCTCTCTCCCTCTTCCTTAGGGGTTATTATTTTCCCATATAACAAAGTTTTCCAGGAATAGGCTTTCTTGTCTACCAAACATAGAATCTCATGATTTCCCTTTTCCTTTGTCTTTCCCAAATAATGTTTCGTGTTTGCGAAACATAGCCCATGTATCATTCAAAGGGGGCTGACAGGATTCGAACCCTGGTCTCTTGGATGTGGAGGCCAGTGGTGAGTACCACTGGACCGTGGAACAGACCACAATAATTATACTTTCTTTAAAAAATTCATTTATTATAATTAATTGAAGTAGTACAATAATAATAATATTTTTTTTAATTATATTTTTTGTTATTATTTGATAGTGCATTAGTATTCCTATCAATGAAAGTTTTGCTCTCTCTCTCTCCCTCTTCCTTAGGGGTTATTATTTTCCCATATAACAAAGTTTTCCCGGAATAGGCTTTCTTGTCTACCAAACATAGAATCTCATGATTTCCCTTTTCCTTTGTCTTTCCCAAATAATGTTTCGTGTTTGGGAAACATAGCCCATGTATCATTCAAATGACAACAATGCCCCTAGGAAAGCATGCTATTTTGCAAAAGATGAATCATATTTTAATCATTAGAATGACATCGAACTATCCAACTACTTGGGAAAAACACTAGGCTTTTGCTAGCATTGCTGACAGAATGGGTAGTCAAACATCTAGAGTGATCATGACTAGAAGACAATGCATAAACAAATACATAAGAGGGCTACTATGTATTCAATAGTATAAATCACTATTTAATAAAAACCACAATTTGGAAAATTTCTCAGCAAAGGTGAGGTTTATCAGTAGTGTAAGACAAGCATGCTCATACGGTTGGGAAGGATTAAAGTTGTGGATGATAGGTGTAGAACCGTACTCCTTACCTCAATGAGAGGCAGAACCCTTTATTTATAGATGGAGGAAAAAGAATACAAGTATAGCTTAGAAGAAGAGTCCCACAAACAAATGCGGGATTCTAAAATACACATAACTGGGTCCAACACCCCCCCTCAAGCTAGAACAAGTATAGCTTGGAAGAAGAGTCCCACGAACTTAAACAAAGAGAGAAGAAATCACAAAGACCGAACACACTCTCCCTCAAGCCGATGAGCTGTTGAAATGTTGCTAAAGCTGATATGTTTTTGCTCCAAGTGAGGCGGAGAAAGTGGCAGTCAATCTCAATATGTTTTATGCGTTCATGGAAAACTAAATTAAAAGCAATCTTCGTGGCTGCTTGATTATCACACCAATTATGAGTAGAATTCTGTGAAGGGAACCAATTTCATAAAGAAGGTGACAAAGCCATAGAATTTTTGCAGTGACCGTGACCATCGCACGATATTCAGATTCAACACTGGATCTGGAGATGACAATTTGTTTCTTGCTTCGCCAGGAGATTAAGTTACCAGTCGGAAAAACCACAAATCCAGAAGTAGACTTTCGGGTAGATATGCATCCAACATAGTCGGCATCACAGAAGATATCAATATCCAGATGATCGTGATGTAAATATTGAAGACCACACACAAGGTCTTTCTTAATGTATTTGTCAATGCGAAAGACACCGTCCCATTGAGATTTCGTCGGATGTTCCATGAATTGACTGACATTGCTGACAACGCTGACAATATGCAGACGAGTCATGGTAAGATAATTGAGTTTGCCCACAAGGTGACGATACCTATTCGGATGAGAATATGGGTCAGTGACAACATGGAGGGACCATTCTCCCGGTTCAAGAGGAGCGTCAACGCAGTGGCTTGAGACAAACCATTATCCTGCAAGATATCCAATGCATATTGAGATGTTTGTTGAAGTACGAGAGCCTTCAATGACAAGAAAATATGTCAAAGGATCTAGGCCTTTGGTATGAAACTGTTGTTGAAAATAAGCTTTGAGATGGACAATGTCATGTGAGTCGCTACTAGTAATAATGATATCATCAACATACACAACCAACATGATGCAATCGTAGGATGTTTTTCGATAGAAAACAGTGTGATCTTTTGTACTTTGAGATAGACCAAAAGTAGTGATGACAGCGCAAAATCTGCCAAACCACGCACGAGGAGACTGCTTGAGCCCATAAAGAGACCAACGAAGCCGACAAAAATGAGAACCGGTCTCTGAGACAAGGAAGTCAGGAGGTTGTTGTAGATATAATTCTTCTTCAAGAAAACCACGGAGAAACACATTATTGACATCAAGTTGATGAAGAAGCCAATTATGAGTAGCTGCAAGAGATATAGATAATCGAACATAGGTCATTTTAGCTACCAGAGAGAACGCATTGAAATAATCAACGCTATTTGTATAAGCAAAACCTTTTGCCACGAGATGAGTTTTAAGGCAATGAATAGTATCATCTGCATTTAGACGGATTGTATAAATCCATTTGCTGCCAACAACCTGTTTACCTGTCGGAAGGGGACCAGATTCCAGGTGTGATTGTCGTCCAAAGGCCTGTAATTCATCCTGCATTGCTTGAAGCCAACCAGAGTGAAATTTAGCCTCAACAATTGTACGAGGAACAAATATCGTCTCCAGAGCGGGAGAAGCTTTTGTAGGAAGTTGTGTATATAAGATTATTCTAGCAAGAACGAGTACCTTTCTGTAATGCAATAGACAAGTCATCTATGCCCGGAGCAAGAGCGTTGGACGAAATTGGAGAGTTGGTGTCCTCGGTCTGGGCGGGGGACACATTCGATGGTCGACGAGAGTAAACAGAACCAAAGCTACGATCATCAGAGTGGGATAAGGGAGGTAGGGGTGGGTGAAAGGTGAGAGGAAGACAATCGTTGATAGTTGTATCAGGGTGAGAGAGGATTGAGAGAAAGAAGAGTTATCAATAAAGGAGACATCAACAGAGATGATATAATGCTGTAAGTCTGGAGAGAAACAGGGATACTCGCATTGAGTGCAAGAATAACCCAGGAAGACGCAACATAGGGATTTTGGGGAAAATTTAGATAAATGAGGACGAGTGTCACGCACATAACAAATACATCCAAGCTCATGAAGTGGAAGATGGTGAGGAGGGAGAGAGGAGAACAAAGCCTGAAATAGAGTCTCCTCCCGAAGGATAGAAGGAAGACGATTTATAAAGTATGTAGCAGTAAGAATAGAATCCCTTCAAAAAGGAAGAGACACTTGCATGTGAAATAATAAGGCCTGAGCGGAGATATTTAATAGGCTTGGAGAATTGAGTGTGAATTTCATGGTAAAATGTTTTGAAAATATTACACACCTCTGAACGATCACGAAGGAGATCTTTGTCATCCGAGAGAAGTTCTCAATAAAGGATACATAATAATGATACTCTAACTGACTGAGGACCTTGCAGGGACCGTATACATCGGAATGAACTAAACCGAAAGGGTTAGCCGCACGCATCATCAAATGAGGAACATAAGTTGCCTGATGATGTTTAACAAACTTACAATATTCACAATGGAAGAAAAATTGTGGATTGAAATGGGGGAAAAACTTACGTAAGACTGAAGCCGGTGGATGACAATGGTGAAAATGTTGGTTGAGGGCACAACTGAGATGGATGGGCAAACAAGGGATGGTGGGTTATCGAGCATGTAAACTGTATCACTAAGACGACCTCTACCAAGCTCCTGATTCGTCGACCGCTCCTGAAAAATAACACCAGAAGATGTAAAAATAGTAACAAAAAGGAACATGAGTCACTGAAGCCAGACGAATAGGAGTCAACGAGCTTGTACCAAATCCCACAATAGAGATTGTAGATCCATCAACAACACTAATTGCAGCCACACTACTTTACGGATGATAACTAGTAAGCATATTTGAGATGATCAAAAGCATCAAAATCAAACATCCAAGCTGTCGGTCAATGAGATACACGAGCGGTAGGGCTACCAGTCTGAGCAATAAAGGTTGAAGAGGAGGCATGTGGCAAAGCAGCCCGATGAGAGTGTATAAGCGCAATCTCAGCCATAGAGAGTTACAGATTGTGATGGATATTGTATGGTGGCGAGGATGTTACCATGTCCGGAGGGAGATAGGGAAGAGGTTACAAGAAACCATTCAGCAGGAATAGCCGGTTCAGTAGCAACAAGGCATGTAGGAACAACACGCAGCCGGACACAAATCGGATGCCCGACAGTTACACCCGAAATAATGCGGCGAGACAACAACAGAAGCTGAGCGAGGAATCCAATAGGAATAGCCGGAGATGGGAAATGTGGCTTCAGGGGGAATGAGACCAGTGCTGATGATTTTTACACCTTTCTCAGGAGAAACTGATTCCGAACCCAGCGTATTCCTATATCCTGCCAACGCTGTCACTGAGAGTTGCTTATTCATTTTTATTTTTGAGGTCCCGTGCATACCCCTGCCATCTGTAAAATACAGTTCAAGTTCACCATCAAAGTCCCTTTCATCAGAGAGTTCTTCGGTAACGACGGTCTCCTCGACCTCGGGCCAGATCTCGGAGGAGTTACTGCCATGTACAGAGAAACATTACAACTGCTGTGTGTGTTGTACACCGACCCCACAGGTAAACCATGCAGCTTTGGTAACCCATCTGCATTGGCGCCCCCCTCTGTCGTCATTGTCCATCGTCGTGCCAACTAGAAGCGTCACTCGAGCAGGCTTTGGTTGCATTGCCTCCTTGCCAAGCTCCAATGTGTGTACAGAAACATTGTGTAACTGGACTGCTGTACTTCCTCTACTGGCGCAGCGAGCAACGTTCCCTGCCCTCACCTCACTTCGTTCACCTCGTCTTGGATTAATAACCAAAGAATCAGTAGGACGTCGTCCAGTAGTCAGCTCAACATGAGCCTGTGCTTGCGCCGGTACATTCAGCAGCATCTCATGCTGCAGCTGAGCAAGACTGGAGGCTTTCTGTTCCTCCCTTGCACGAGCTAACAATGGTACCAACTATTGCTCGAACTCCTCTTTGCCTCTGCAGTACAACGAGCGGTTCTCTGGCATCTGTTTCCTCTGCAGACAAACGTTTCAATGGAAGAGAAGGATGTTGTCGTACGGGAAGGTCAGTAATCGCATGCGTATGGACCTGCATGGATGGCTGCGACAGATTTTGCACCTCGCATTGCTGTTTCAGACTGGAGACGTCATGCATGTGTCTTGGAAATTCAGGAACAGAAATTTCAGGTCTGGTCCCTCCAGTCTGGTGCGCCATAAACTTTGTACCTGCCTTTCTCTGCTCCTGTACCAACTGCTCATTTGACGTAGCTCGGTACTCCATCCTGATTGACTTTCCTCCGCTAATATCTTGAGTTGTACTTGCCACTATCACTGCTGATTCTCCACCTGACATTTAGCGTGCTGCGCCACTGCTGACTTCAGCTCCCGCATCAGCGTTTCCTGTCGCATTTCCCTGCCGTCCAACTCTGCCACATTTCTCAGACTTCTCCTCTCAGCTTCCAGTCAGTCTGCGTACTTTTTCCTCCTCTACGGCCGACTTTCCCTCACTAGCATCCTGAGCTGAACCCTCTGCCTGGCTCTTAGCATGCTGGTCCTCAATTACCGTAAGCTTCTGCGGTTCCCGTTTTATTTCCGAAACTGATGTTTTCACTGCTGCAAGCTGGTTCTCCATTGCCACATCTGCTACGCGTAAGGTACTAGACTCTCTCTCTAGAAACTCTCAATGAAAGCACCAATTGATAGGAATCCACACTAAGAGATGAATCAGAGGTTTCTACAGATAAGTCTGTATCTAGCGGCACCAATGGGCTGTACAAACCAGAGAATAACAGAAGAAGGAAGAAGAAAAATGGAAGGAAATGGAAGAGGTCCCCTGGAAGTCGCCTGTCCCCTGAAGCCAGGCCGAAGCTTCCAATCTGCCCAGCAGAAACCACAAAAATGAGTAATTCTCCCTCACCTGCTCAACCGCCCTTATTTAATATCCCTAACAACTCCAACAATTTTTTAATTCTATTTACAATACTGCCCCTGGCATTATTACCCAACCACACCCTTTTGAGCTGCCCCCCTTGCGCACCAACAGCAGGTCCCCTTCATATCAAAACACCCCAGCAATTCTGCTCCTGATGCTTCACTAGCCTGCGCTACAATCAGCCCAAAGACCACTCACGGACAGCCCCTAACCACATTCCTATCTGGGATACTCTTTAGTTTAATTACTAACAATCTACATTTAGGTTTTAAAATCATAATTTTAAATTCAAAATTAATTTTAGGTGTTGAAAAATCCATATCTTAATTTTGAAATTTGTTTCAGTGTTTGGGGTTTTAAAATTGAAATTATGTTTCTTTTGACAGTTAATAATTCACATTAAAATTAGATGTTAGGCTTTTCAAAGAAACCGATTGACAAAAATTCAGAGAGTAGAATACTGCCAAATTTCATTGCTTGGAATTAGGGTTTGGAGCCAGATTTTGGGAAAGGGCAACACAATTACAGAAATTCCTAGGAAATATGGGGTTAGAAAATTTCAGTAAATCTAATAATATTTCTGCCACCTTCACATGAAAGTTGTTGCTTGTAGGTGCTTCGTTTTCATTATGAGCAGCGGCAAAGATATCAAAAGAAACTTCAGAAAGGGTTAAATACGGAAGAGGAGCTGCAACCTCAAGATGATCCCCCTCCTGCACTGTCTAGGAAAAGAAAGAGACGTCTAGGAAGGCAACTGTTGAAACTTGTAGATGTTGACAATGAACCTGGACAATTGGTTGCGCCAATTGCTACAAAGTTACCTGAAGAAAAGAATCTTAACCGGACCCCTTCAAGAGAGCTTGACAGCGATTCACAATCTTGTCGTGAGGATGATCGTTTAAAGGATATGGATGAGACTGGATCATTTGAAGAAAATGAAGGGAGTTGTTCCTCACAAAAGCAGTATGCTTTTTCAACGATGAGACGACCATACCAGAAGAGGTTTTTTTGGTCAGACGACGCAGATAGGTAGGCATGGTAGATTATTGTTCCATTGACAGATTACAAATGCAATCCACAGCATCATGCCACTAAATGTCACCTTGCAATTGAAAATGGAATTTTGAATTCTAATTACTAGCAGCTCTGTGCAGGACACACCTTGATTAGGACTGAAGAAGGGCTGGCTGTGTTTGGTTTTAGAAAACATTTTCTGTTTTCTTTTTCTAAAAATGCGTTAGAAAATATGTTAAAAATTTTTTGGACTGTGAAAGAAAATGAAGTATACGATTAACTTACTCAACTGTTTTCATTTTTGAGAAATCATGAAAATTAACAGATTTTTTTTTTCAATAACCAAACATGCACTTATTTTCTTCAGTTTATAGCATGACTTTCTTTAAGCTGGCTTCCTGATGGGGGGATCCTTAGGGTTTTATCTTAAAGTGATGTATGTGTTTTTTAATGCCATTGGTGTTTTTTTTTTGTGCAAAGCTTGTGGCCCAATTTTTTGAATTTCTCATAATTATTTTTTTCCCTGCCAGGCAATTAATCATCCAATATGTGAGATATCGTGCGGTCCTTGGGGCTAAATTCCACCGTGTAGATTGGAGTTCACTTATGGATCTTCCTGCATCTCCAGATTGCTGCAGAAGAAGAATGCAACTATTAAGGAATAATACTATACTTAGACAGTCTGTTATGAGGCTGTGTAACGTGCTTAGTGAACGGTATGCCAAACACTTGAATAAAGCTTGTCAATACCCGATTGGCAACAGACCTTCAGCTCAAGGTATGGAGGATAAAGTTTTTAGCAGGAACTTCTCTGGTGTTGTTGAGCATGCCAAAGGCTCAAATTGTGAGGAAGAACCATGGGATGATTTTGATGATGAAAGTTTGAGGTTGGCTTTTGATGAGGTTCTTCGACAAAAGAAGTTGGCTAAATTGGAAGCCTCTAAACAAATAGGCTCTGTATCAAACAAATGGTCTGGTCAAAGTGCTGCAGAATGTGTAAGTTCATTGGATCTGCGGACCTTAAATGATCCACTTAGCTCTAAATATTTTAAAAATTCAATAGCCTTGATTTCATTTATTTTTCATTGGAGATTTCCTGAAAAAATGAAAATTGCCCTTTCCCACTCTGGATTTTACTAGTTTCAAAATTTAAACCTTTTTAGTGCCATTAATACCTCTAGTTCAATAATTTTTTGTTAAAGATGCTATGTTTTAGCATTTCTAGGTACAATTGGGATGATATTGTATTTTGGCTTGAACCCAGTAGTTGGAGAATTATTGTAGAAGCTTAGCGAGTTGCATTGCTAGAGTAACCCAAATTTAAATTTCATGCATATGTATTTGAATGGAATTGCTGCCTGACTTGTTCGTCCCTCTGCAGAACCTTGATCGGGCTCCGCTAGTTTCTTCAGGTACTCCTGGGGAGGATGTTCACAATCCGAAGTCTATTCCGTCAAATGAAAAGATTGATGTTGACAGACATGCACATGAATCATTAGCGGTTTCCAATGCTGTAGAGCTATTTAAGGTCATCTTCCTAGGTACCCTGGCTGTGCCTGAAGTACAAAACATGTCCATAGAAACCCTCCGTAGATATTCAGTGCACGATCTTTCCACGGCCTTCAACTATCTTAAAGCAAAGAAAATCATGGTAACACTAATTCTTGTGTTATTTCTTGGGTGCCTTAATTTTGCATGTTTTACCTTCTATATTGATTATGAGAATTGCTGTGCAGTAAGATGTAGCCTTTATTTGTATTTTTTTTTGAAATATTGTTAAAATGCTATGAGGATCGATTTAAAGTATCTCTTCTGCCTCTTATATTTCATATTTTCATGGTTGAACTAGATGATATTTTAGCTGATTTACTCACAAATTTTCCATGCAGAGCAGTCCTTTGCATGCCCAAATCTTTTATTCAAAACACACGGAACATTTTTTTCTTAGTTCACATTATACAGTTTGCAGTACCAATCATGGCATGATTTTGTTGCTTTAGTTTTGAAGCAGGTTTGACTTTCTATGCTGTCTTCGTTTTCTAAGGCTTCTCTCGTCTAAAATATTTTATTTGTCATCTAAAAGTGCTAATTTTTAACCATTACTAGTGTCTTAGTCTGGCGGCATCAATGTTTAACAAGATTTTCTGATTGGTCAAGATTGAGGGTTCTTGTAAATGTAACTATTAGGTTGGGTGTGAGTACCTTTACCAATCAAAAAAATAAAAATTTAAACTCTCCAATATGCTTAGAAAGCGGCCCGAGTCTCTGCATGATAAATGGTGCATTATTTATTGAGCATGCATCATGGATTATTGATGCGGTGACCATTTTGCTCGCACTCCTGCTCCTCTTCAGTAATGCACCTTATTATAAGTGAAGAACTAAGTCCAACATTGCTTATGAAGTCTAAGACACCTTTTCACTTCGTCAACTTGATCAAGAACTTTTAAGAAACCATTTGACCATTGGTTTTATTTTATTGACAGGTGAGACTGTGTGGTCTCTTGGGGTAGGAAAACTGTGACTGTCATGTTGTGTTTTGTCAAGTCTGTTAAAATTGTGAGTGCTTGTTTATGTTTTATCTTTGTTTATCATCTCAAAGTTCACAACAGTTTATCTCAATATTCGAAGTCGTTTCTAAGTTGAAGGCTGCTTATCAACCCACAGGATTGTGGTGATGGAAGTGGTCTCTGTCTTTCTCCTCAATTCCAGCAGAATATTTCTTATTATTCTCCGTTTCCAACCGATACTGGTAAAAATGCTGCTAGGCTTGCTAGCTGGCTCCAGAATAAAGAGGATGACATGATAGAAGATGAGATGCTTCTTAATGTAGACATAGATTGTGGGGTCATTTTTCATTTATTTGCTCTAGTTTCTTTTGGAGAACTGTCTGTTATACCATGTTTGCCTGATGTGGGTCTTGGCGAAGCCGAGGACTTGAAAAATTCAAAACGTAAAGCAGATAATGAGATTTACAATGATGACCTAGCTAAGAGACGGAAACCATCGGTGCTTGAAGGTGAGATCACTTCTCGAAAAGCAAAAGGTTTCCCTGGCATCAAGGTATTGTTAAGGCAAGAAATGATATCAGTGGTCAATGGCGTGGAGATTTCTAGGGATGGAAAAAATTCTGCTGATGAAAATGGCCCATTGAACCCAATGTGTGGTCAGGATTTTGGAAGCAGTGCATCTCATTTTGAGGATATTAGTGAAATCAGTAATCATGAAAGCATCATTCATGTAACAGGAGCTCCCAGTGAGTCACTGTGGGAAGCCATGGCAGGCTATGCTAGATATGTTGCATCAATACATTGTGACAGGGAACAGGCAAATCCCTTCTTTTCAGAGCTTTTCCTGACCGTTTATGCTGCCATTCAGAGGGCTGGTGATCAAGGCTTGTGCATGGAAGAAGTTTCTCAAATTTCACAGATACAGGGTATGTTTCAGATCCTCTTCTATAGATATTGATACATGTGGTGATAATAAAAATTCTAACTGATATTGTTTTTATTTGTTACATTTTTCAGGAGAAGATATATCTGAAATTATTGTTGAAGTGCTTGAAGCCTTTGGACGAGCTATGAAGGTTCAATTTTAATATTATTTAACTCTGCAATGTTTGGATGTGCCTTGTTATGTTAAATATATACATATAAGGAAAGAAGAAAGAAATCCGAGCTTATATACATAAGCTTTGATTTGGTCTCCAAGAATATTAAATGATGTGATATGCCAAATTTTGGATGTCTTATTAGTTATTCATATTTTTTCATACAGGTCAATGCTTATGACTCTGTTCATGTTGTTGACACCCTATATCGATCAAAGTATTTTTTGAGTTCAGCAACTAGTTCTAGTCAAGAATGCAATTCTGCTTCATCAATGAAGCTTCCATGGACAAATGTTGATAATTGCTTTATCCGCCAGTCTGAAAATAAGTTGCCAAGGGAATTGGGTGTGAACTCTGATGATGTACACAGAATAACCATTTTAAATCACCCAGAAGAGGTTGTTCATCCATTTAGTGATATTCAGTGTAGCGAGAGGGTTGATGATTGCATGGTAGGGGAAGTTTCCAGAACCTTTCATTCATCGTCTACTGATTCTAAAAGATGCAGGCCGATATTACCATGGATTAATGTAGATGGCACAATCAATGATGCTGTCTACAAGGGTCTTATTCGCAGTGTTTTTGGTACTGTGATGCTAAACCCGGGGATTTTAGAGGTACATGCCGTACACAAGTGGTTTTGATGTATTGATCTTAATTAATATTTTGGAGGATTTTGTTTTCAACTTTTTTTGTATTGGTCTTAATTAAAGTGCTTTTGTGAAAGTATCACATGAACAAGAAACTGTGAAGACTGAATTAATTTTTCTATGCTAGCAACTAATTTAGAAATGCTTGTCCCCTTTGGATTTAGAAACAAGTTTCCCTATGCAATGCTTATGCTGTTGGATTTCTGTTCCTTAATTAAGCTTAACATTTTTTATTTGATCTCGGGATTTGAGAATTGACAGTTCTTAGCGTAGATCTTTTTCGGGCTCCTTTGGGATATCTGGACATTTTAAACTTGATTAGGTTTTCTTCAAAAAGAACCAACTCTTTAATCATCAAAATTCACTCTTGGTAATGCGTTCATTTTTTGGCCATGAACAGGATGGCATAATTCAACGGATGCACACATTAAACCCCCAGGTATGTCAGTTATTGTTCTTTTAGTAATATTTTGTGCAGTGTAGAGGAACCGTGGGAATGTTAGTGCCTTAAGAAGCTTCCTTGCTTAAATTATTTGAATTATTGTTTGTTGTTGACTGAATTATTGTTTTTTTTTTCATGTGGGATATATATTCATTTTGAAACGTTAAGTTTTTAGGTACTCCGTGTCTAGTTTGCTTCTTTCATCATTGAAATTATTGTTGTTTTACAATTTGTGGTCAATATTTTCCATTCATGTTCAGTGAAGCTCATTTCCTTGATCATTCCTTGTGTAGATAAAATGTGTATGAAAATTATTAAACTGTGAACCCAACTGAAGAGTATAGCTCTTGTTGGAACAATAGATCCAGAATTGGTATCCTCTCAAGTGAGGCCGGAACGCTTATCTATAGAGTGAAACTAACGGGATAGGGTGATAGGATAGACCTTATCAAACAAGATGAAATTAGACACACCCACATATTAGATTCAAAGCTACTCTAACGGCTCTTAATGACCTTCCAAAAACAAGTCTACAATTTCCATTTAAACATCTGCTTTTCAGTGCCCGTGTTGTCTGAAATATGATGCACTTTTAGCTCATATTGCATCTAATCAAATGATCAATTTAGGAATTCTTGTTCATTTTCTAATTTTCACTGGTCAAATGGTGTTGAATTCTGAAAAGTTGGGTTTAGCATACTGTTAAACCCAGTTTTATTATATTGGATATTTCCGAGTCCCATATCGGAATACTCTACCATGTATTCCATTCTACTCATTTATAAAAGAATGTTCCCACATCACATTGAGGTACGGGGGAATTCGCCGACTACATGGTATCAGAGGGTAAATCCCGATAATTTCCGCTGCCCTCCCTTCTCCCGGAGAATCCCTCCAGTGCGGCGCTCTTTGCCCCGCCCTCTCTAGCAGCCTCCCAGTTCTGTGCGCCCCCGCCCTCCTGTCACCTCCCTGCGGACTCCCGACTCTACACAGCTCTGCCCTCCCGTCGGCCCCCCCGATTCACCCAGACCCGCCTCACCCGCCGTGCCTCCTGGTTCCGCCGCGCCTCCCGACGGACTCTCGATCCCCCCTTTCTCGGCGGACTCCCAATCCCAACGTCGAACGACCCATCTCTCTCGGCAGACTCCCGCTCTCGACGTTGAACGACCCGCCTCTCTCGGTGACTCACGATCTCAGCGCAGACGACAACCTCCTTCGCGACGAACGACCCGTCTCTCTCGGCGACTCCCGATCCCAACACGACTCCTGCCTCGCACCGACCGGCCCGTCTCTCCCGGCGGAACCCTCCTGCACATCGCCCTCCCTGTGCGACGACCTCCTCCAGGTGCGACGCCCCCATTCCGCTGCTCCTCCCGCTGACCTCTGCTTGTCGTCCCCTCATCGCGCACCGGCTCGCCTCTCTCGGCGCTTCCTGGTCTCGCTGCGATCTACCATCCCTCCAGTGCGCGACAACCCCCCCCCCCCCCCCCCCCCCCCCGCGCGATCTCTCGGCCCCCGCTCTCCGCGCGGCTTCCTGGCGTTGATCGCCGCCTGCCTCCCGCGACACTCTTGACCAGCGGCTCTTCGGCCCTCCCGCCCTCCAACAGCTCTCCGAGCTTGCCCAACCTCACCTCTCTCGGCGACTCCCGATTTCGCTCTCCTCAGCCATCCCGGACCTGTCCATCCAATGGAAGACTTAGTCCTGCCTCCGCTTATCACCGCATCCACTCGCTTGGTTGATGAGCGACTCGACTCCACCAACTTCTCGATCCGGCGGAAGACCGTGTTGCATGGACCTCACCTCCCACCTCGAGGATCCTTTGCCCCCAAGTTCCGATCTCAAAAACCGCCCATGGAAGCTTGATGACAGTAAGATCTTTGCTTTGTTGGTCAATTCCATGGACCGCTCCGTCAAAGACGTCACCCGGACAACTAACACGGTTAAGGAACTCTGGGATTCTTTAAACCTCATGTATTTCGAGATCAATAATTTGGCTCGGGTCTCCGATGTTCTTCAGCGCCTGTCACTCATCTGCCAACAGAGCTGTTCATTTCCGGCGTACTTCATGGAATAGAAAGCTCTTCGGGATGGATTGCTTGGTTATGCCTCATTCCCCAGACACCAGAGGCATCCTTGGCCCATAGGGACCAATTGTTCTTCTTTAGCCTGCTCCATGACCTCGCTCCCGAGTATGCGATGACGGCCATAGAGATGCTCGCCAGCCCCTCTGCTCTAGAGATTCCACAGGTGTATCATCACCTGGAAAGGCTCATCAGGCACTTCCCCCACCCACTTCCAGCATCGATCACACCGTCCTCTTGGGCCGTGGTAGTGGATGCTCTTCAGGCACTCGTGGACATGGCCGTGAGGAGGGACGTCCTCGTCCCCTCAGTTAGCGTTGTGGCAAACTCGACCGTCCGATCGATCGTTGTTGGGTTCTTCATGGCCACCCATCCCAGCCACCTCGGTAAGGCCAGACTGCGGTCCACGATGCTTCGCCGTCAGCCACAACTCTTCCTTCATCTCTGGACTTCTCCATGGTTGAGCTCCAGACGATTCATGATCATCGGACCACCTCTCTACTAGGTCCTTCGGCTTCTCTTGCCCACTATGGTGGTTCCACTGCCTTTATCGGTCGTTGCTCCCCTGTCTGGATGCTAGATTCAGGTGCATCAGACCATCTCACCGGTGTAGGTATGTTATCCACGCACCATCCATATGCTGGTTCCTCAGCCATCACCGTCGTTGATGGATCAACTATCCCCTTTGTCGGTTTTGGTGCTTGCTCCTTGAATTCATCTATTCACCTGCCCTTTGTGACACATGTGCCTCGCAACCCTTTTAACCTTCTATCCATCTGTAAGCTTACAAAGGATTTCAAATGTAGTGCCATATTTACATCGTTTGTTGTTGTGTTTCACGAGCGGACAACGAATCGAGAACTTGGTAGATGCCACAAGTTTGATGGACCATCATCCGTCGTCTGCACGTCTGTCTCTGTGCGTGCATTAGACCTTCATTCTCGGTTGGGCCATCCACTCGCCTCTGCCATTCATCAACTGTTTCCTGATATCAGTCAACATGTCTCCTTTCATTGCGAGTCTTGTAAATGTGCGAAGCATCATCGCACTTCATATTTTCCTCGAGTAGATACACAGACTTCCAAACCCTTTGTTTTGGTTCATTCAGATGTATGGGGTCCTTGTGATGTCTCGAGTCAATTAAGGTATAAATATTATATATCCTTTATTGATGATTTTTCGTGTATGACTTGGCTGTACCTACTTCGAGATCGGTCTGAAGTGTTTTCTACGTTTTAAACTTTTTACCATGAGATTCATACCCAATTTTCCATCTCTGTTAAATGTCTCCGCTCGGACAATTGGCGAGAGTATCTATCAACTCCCTTTCAGCATTCTCCAGGCAAACGACCTCATTCATCAGACCTCCTGTCCTGATACACCCCAACAGAATGGAGTGGTCGAGCGGAAACACCGACATATTCTGGAGACTGCTCATGCCCTACTATTCCACCGACATGTGCCCCTTCTCTTTTAGGGAGATGCCATTTTTACTACTACATTTCTCCTCAATCGCCTTCCTTCTTCTATCCTTCAGAGGGAGACTCCTTTTCGGACTTTGCTCTCCTCTCTCCCTCCCCACTCACTTCTACTCCGTGTGTTTGGATGTCTCTGTTATGTCCGTGACACTCGTTCCGACCTCTTTAAACTCTCTCAAATCCCTCCGCTGCATATTTCTCAGATATTCACGCACTCAGCGCAGATACCGATGCTTCTCTCGGGACCTACGACGATATATCATCTCTGCAGACGTCTCGTTTGTTGAGAGATCTCCATTCTCACTTCCCTCTCCCCATCCTGACACTGACATCAATGATTGTCTTTCTCTCATCATCCATCCTCCTCTGGTGTCTCCCCCTGCTAATCACCGTTTTGGTACGATCTACTCTCGTCGCCCATCAACTGTGCCCCCGTCCAGGTTGAGGAAACCATCGTCCCAACTTCGTCCGATGCTCCTGCACCGGCATCGAACGACTTGCCCATTGCATTTCGGAAAGGTACTTGTTCTTGCCAGACCACTCTATTTACATCTTCATATAGAGGTATGTCAGCTCTGGAGACGATATTTATTCCCCGCACAGTTGGCAATGCCAAATCTCACCCGGGGTAGTTGCAAGCGATGTAGGTTGAATTGCAGGCTCTGGAAGACAACCATACTTGGGATCTGGTCCCCCTTACGGCAGACAAACATGCGGTCAGCAGCAAATGGATTTATACGGTCCGTCTGAATGACTATGACACTCTCCATCGCCTGAAAACCCGACTTGTGGCGAAGGGCTTTGCTCAGACATATGGTATCAACTATTTTGATACCTTCTCTCTAGTTGCAAAGATGACATCCATTCGATTATCCATCTCTCTGGCCGCTCATCATCACTGACCGCTTCATCAATTGGATGTCAAGAATGCCTTTCTCCATAACTTTTTTGAAGAAGAGATATATCTACAGCAGCCCCCTGGATTTCGTGCCTCTGGAGCCGACTCCCATGTCTGTCGACTTCGTCGTTCTCTTTATGGTCTCAAGCGGTCTCCTTGTGCTTGGTTCGACCGCTTCAGCACCGTCATCACTGCCTTTGGACTCTCTCGCAGTATGAAGGACCACACCATCTTCCACCGAACGACGTTCAACGACTGCATCCTGTTGGTGGTATATGTTGATGATATCATCATCACCGGGAGCGACTCTATTGGAATCACCCAACTCAAGGGGCATTTTCATCACCACTTCTACACCAAAGATCTCGGTCCTCTCGCATACTTTCTTGGCATCGAGGTCTCCCGTTCTACGAACACCATCTCTCTCTGCCAACAAAAATATGACATGGATATCTTGCAGGATGCGGGTTTGAGTCAGGCAACTGCCGTGAACACGCCTCTTGAGTCCGGGGAACGTTCTCTCTATGACGACACGACACTCTTTCCTCACCCAGAGAGCTACCGTTGTCTAGTGGGAAAACTCAATTACCCTAGCATGACACGATCGGATATTGCCTGCACTGTTGGCAAAGTGAGTCAGTTCACAGAGCATCCAACCAAATCTCAGTGGGATGCTGTTCTATGCGTTGTCAAATATATCAAGAAAGACTCTGTCCGTGGTCTTTAGTACTCAAATCACACTCATCTGAATGTTGAGGCCTTCTGTGATGATGACTATGCTGATTGCCTTGCTACCCGCAAGTCTACTTCTGGGTATGCCGTTTTCTTGGAAGGTAACCTAATCTCTTGTCGCAGCAAGAAGCAGACCGTCGTCTCTAGATCTAGTGCGGAGGCTGAATACCGTGCCATGACCACAATCACTACTGAGATCCTCAGGTTTTGTCATCTCATTCATGAGCTTGGTTTCTCACCGCAGACACCTACTCATATCTGATGTGACAACCAGGCGACCATGAAGATTGTTTCGAATCCCGTTTTCCATGAACGAGTGAAGCATATCGAGGTGGACTACCACTTTTTTCGCCATCATCTCGAGTAGAACAATATCAGTTTTGGCCATATTCTGACGACGGATCAACTTGCCGGCATCTTCACCAAAGGCCTCTCGAGAGCTTGTCTGGACTCTCTCAGTACCAAGCTGGGTATCAATAGCATCAACAACCCAACTTGAGGGGGAGGGTGTTTGGTCTTGTTCGCTGTCATCTTTCTTTTGTGGGACTCTTGGTCCAAGCTGGGCATGCCCAACTTGAGGGGGAGTTTTAAACCCAGTTTTATTATATTGGGTATTTCCGAGTTCCACATCGGAATACTCCATCATGTTTTCCATTTTACTCATCTATAAAAGAATGCCCCCACCTCACATTGAGGTAAGAGAATTCGCCGACTACACATACAAAAGTTATAATGTAGTTGCATGCACGATGAACTAATTGATAACCCTTTTTGTGGAAGAATGTATATGATATAAAGGAACATTTAAGCCAAGTAGAAGGGCTTTTGAGTCAAATATATCTTTCAAGCAAAAGAAATGATCGGTAAGGATGGTTGGGTAAATAACCTAAAATCTTGCAGCTTGATGGCTGGCGGTTAGATTGTGACTAGTGTTGTGATGCATGATTTCTTTACCTTCTTTAATTCTTTTATTTATTTATTTTTGTTCCTTTTCTACGTGTATCTGCTTAGTCAGGTTTTGTTTTAATGCCTTTGGAAGTTGTTCTTTAAAAATTAGAAACCTGTAGAAAGGAGTAAGAGATTTTGTTTTCATCATTTATCCAGAGCTGCCGGAAACTGTTGGAGTTGATGATCCTTGACAATCACCTTATTGTGCGGAAGATGCATCAAAGGACGTCGTATTCTCCCCCATCCATTTTGGGGAGCCTTGTGGGGAGCCGCTTCAACAAGTCCTGGTCAGTTAGCCGTGAACATTTCTTTGCCAATCCCTCCAGTACTTTTCTCTTGTAGTGGGACACACAGAGGTTTGTATTTACAAGGGTGTTTAGGGGCTTGGTGCCATTCTCTTTTCATTTTTTGTTGTATTTTAAAAATAAGGGACATTTGTTTCATTTTTTAAAAAACCTTTCCATTTCAACCTTTTAAGAAATTTACTTGTGTATACACCATTTCCCAAGCTTATTTCAAATATTTATGGCATCTCTTATAATAAAGTGGTAGTTTTGCTATGTCATAAGGGACAATATGTGTAAAACCAGTATTTTGTACAACAAAGCCTCCTAACATAATCCATTTATGGCCCGAGTCTTAGGTTACGACAAGAACACACACCTTTTAGTGAGTCCTGTTCTTGAATGAAAAAAAATTGAATGAGAATAACTTCATGGATTGGTACTACAGCTTGAAAATTGTTCTTAAACGGGAGGAGAAGCTCTATGTGATGTGTTTTAATGACATCTAGTATGTCTAAATGTAATTGGAACTTCAAATCCATTTGTCAAGATCATTTGGTAGAAAGGAAAGAAGAAACCATGCAGCACATAAATATAACATACTTTCTGTCTAATAGCTTTATCTTCTGAGGTTGATGATGTTTACTTCCGTAACAACCAATTGATTCTTGCATCCTATAGTGAGCATTGTCTATGGAATTGCCAAATAAATTTTTAAGTACCTTCAAGTTTTAAATGTATGCCGAAAGAAAGAGCTTCGATTATTGTATTTCATAGCAGTATGAAAACAAATGACGCCTTGAACTCTTTTTTATAGATCTCCTTTATTAATAAAGAAGTTTCTTTGGTTCAAGTGATTGTTGAACTCATCAGTGATCAAGCATAGGTTACACACTTTAGTAAATATATCATCACATAATGTGTACGCCAAAGAATAGATTTTATATAGGAGAAAGTAAATGCGGCACCATATATATCACTGTGCAATAATGGGCAAATATTTCTATATCAAAATTAATTCTCATTCCATAACCATATGTGCGACACTGTGGATCTTTGCAAGGTTGATAATTAATTATTATAAATTACCAAACAACCTTATGTGTAACCTTGTGGGCCTTTGCGATGTTAATAATGACAATGATTATAAATTCAAAATTCATAACCATAAGATAAGAGTGACCTCCATCAAACATACGCATATCCATATGAGCATGTCCACTATATGTATTATGTTAGGAGGGTTTGTTGTACAAAATACTGGTTTTACACGTACCTTATGACATAGCAAAACTACCACTTATTATATGAGATAATGCCATAAATATTTGAAATAAGCTTGGAAAATGATGTATACACAATGATAAGCGCGAGTAAGAGCTCATGTAAAGATACAAAGTTCATTCCTGAGGCACATGTGTGGCTCATTGTTTGGATTGTTAGCTGAAGTGTATGCTCTATCATTGTGAGGTACACAAAGTACCTTGCATGTAAAGTCTCAAGGGTGATGTTAGAAATATGTCAAAGTATGAAGGTTTACATGCAGGGTACTTTGTGTGCCTCACACGATGATAAAACACTTTAGCTAACAATCCAAACAATGTGCCACATTTGTCTCATGAATGAACTTTGTATCTTTACATGAGTTGTTACTCGTACTTATCTTCACATTTTGTTACAACTCATGACTTTAATGACATACATTAATTAGGGAAAGTCAAAGTTTTCCACTGAGTGGGTGAATTATCATTCCACTCATGTAATAAATGCAAAGTTTTCCACTGAGGGGGTTATTTATCAGTCCACTCCCATGTAATAAATGGAGCCCACATATATGAATGATAAAAAGAAAATTTCCATAATAGTAAAACCATGATATATTTTATAATCCCAAGCTCTATACCATGGGAACTAGTTTTGAGATTAAGAATAAGCCAAATACATTAAAGCTAATCCTCGACATATTGAATACCAAAGGACTTTACATGTACATTATGTTTCTTTTGCGATAATGTTTTTGTAACGGATAGGGTACATTATGGTCTATAAGCACTCAACAAATCTTTATATTACCCCTCAATGATTTCTCTCATATGGCCATACTTGCAATGAAGGTGTTTAGTTCTTCAGTGCCACTGGGATTCCTTGCCCTATACAATAGCTTCGATGTTGCCACAAAACATTATTAAACCTTATATGCTAGGAACCACCCCTGGTTCAATTATAAACATTTTGATCTAAATAATTTCCTTTGCAACATTTGATATTGCGATTCGCCGTTGTTAGTTTGGTATTTAGCATTAATGTAATCCCTTGAAATGAGTTCTTCCTCACCTCCTAAGACCAAGAATGGATGCTTTGCCCTTTCAATTATTTGAAGATATCCAGAGGGTGGTGGCTGCAGTATGCCTTCGGGTCCTTGGCGGAACAACCAGTGGGATTGTCCCATTGGTTTAGTCACTAGGTAGCTAGGGGCATTCCACTGGGTACTTGATGAGCTACCAGGTACCCTGTGGAAGGCTATTGAGTAGTTGGTAAGCCCCAACCTCATTTTTTAAAATGTACAAAGGATTCACCAAATTTATATTAAGACCCCACTTAGGGGTTTCTTTTCTGGCATGTTGAATGGGAGGGAACTCCTCCCCCTTGCTCCTCCCCCTCTACTTCTCCCCTTGATTTGAATGATTGTCACGTCGATATTAGGCAACTCTTCCCTCCTCTTTCTCTCTTGCTCCCCATCTTCTGTTTCTTCTAATTTGGTGCTGTGTGGTTAGAGATTTGAAGGGTGATTCCACTAGAGCATGGTGGAATCACATTGCTTATGGGACTTTCATGTGCAGTGCATAAAGAAGGCTCGAGAATAATGGATTATCACTGTTGCATGTCGTTTTTGAAGTATGTTGCTCAACAATTTTATTCAGGGATTTCATTGATTTTTGATGAAATTGACCATCGATTGAGCACGACAATTTGAGGCTTTTGTGCAACACATGCTTGTGTGCGCATCAGAAATGGACCACACCTCATTGATTGTGGTTTTGACATAGTTATGCCACTTGATAAGAATTTCATCGATTATGCCATTATTGGTTTTTAATTTAAAGTGTAGTAATTAATAAAATGATGGTTCTTAACGAGACTAGTGCTCGTTGATGTGATGGTGATCAACAAATGATTATGCGATATTGCATCACTCTATAAATGAGACGATCTTGCTTATGCATAATAGTCAACAAGGATTGCATGACTTACTAAAGGGTTCATGGGTGATGTCATGGTCAAATGAGTACCGATGGCCCACTTACGGCTCGTATGGTTGCGTGAGTTGGTTTTGAAAAGTGATTGGATTCTTCCTTTTTAAAAGTGTTTTAAAAAGGTTATGTCTTTAAAGTGGATTTCAAAATGAAAGTGTATTTTACCTTTTAAAAGGGGATTTAAAAATAAGCAGTTTGGAATTGAATTTCAAGGGGATAAAAGGGATTTTAAGTGTTGGTTTTGAAATGTTGTGTTTTTCAAAGAGGGGTTTTTATGGGATTTTGGCCTTGGGCCTAGTGTGGTTGAAGCCATTTATGCTTTTTATTGATTTTAAATAGTATTTAACTAGTTCTTTTAAAGTTAAGGAAGAAAGCTCATTTTGATAAATGATTTAGCATAATCGAGGTTGATGCCCTTTTTTCGAAAGATGATATGCTTGTAGGTGCTTTATGATTTGTGGTTTCCATGTATGTTATCTCCTGCTACTTATGATGCATGATTGCATAAGAACTATATGAAAAACCTTTCATTGGGTGATGGGTTGGTTAGAATGGGTTGAGATATCAAGTAGGTTTTATTTTGACACATGTTCATAAGAGTCTTGGAATACCCTTGGGGATGAGATTGAGTCTAAAACCCTTGTGTGAACCCAATTACATGGTGTGAGTTGTGGGTTTCAGTGATACCTTGATTGAATGACCACACATGAAGTTGTGATCTGGTTGAGTGATGGGTGAGTTCACCATTAGCCTTTCGTAAATTCTTGATGTTCTTGATGATGCTTCGATTGACAGTTAATATCAAATTCATGGGATGTGGTCCCGATTGAGGTTCCCAGATCTGGATTGATCACTGAGGGGGAGGGGGTGAATCAGTGATCTCTTTTACTTTTTACAAAAGTCCCCCTTTTTACCTCAACCCCTGTGGTTAGTTAAAGCCTCGATTCTCTCGTCTTTAATATCGCATCCTCACCTCATAAGTAGTAAATATATATAGAGGCCAACACATAAGATTTATAAGGTTTTGTATAAAACCCCACTCCCTACCGCAATAGGTTAAACACCCCAACCTATGAATTTTCCACTATTATATTGTCATCAATTACAATGGCTTTGGAGTCACATAAGAGAGTTATTGGTTATATAACCCAATCACCAGACAACAACTATTAGAGCTATCAAAGCCTCAAATATCCTTTGTCATATACTAAGGCAACACCTTAATGACATTTCATCACATTTTGACCTCAATACACACATTCTCTTATTTACAATAAATACAACTTATCCAATTGGCTCAACGATCCCCCCCTTGAATTTGTTGCCAATATATCCAAATAGCTCTTCATGTCAATATGTGACATCTCCTCTTCTTCCCCTTATTGATAATATATACAAAGGATTTATAAAAGGACTTCTCATACAAAGGATTTATAGGTCTTCTCACCTTATCTTCTTTCTTTCAACAATTCTCAAACCAACTAACCCTTCTACCTTTTTAGATTTGAATAAGAAAAGAGCCTTTAGTTAATCAACTCTAAATCTATGTGAGCTGACTACTGTAGAAAATAAGAAGGATATAACCAAGATCATCAATGGTATCCATAAAATTCCATTCATGTGATACCGTGCTCAAATATTCTCATTTCTTAAATTAGGGGTTGTAGACAAAAAAGCTTCTCAAGAAACATTTAATCCTGCACATCTTAACAAACACATCAAAAAGTTCAAGTGTAAGACATACAACCCCTTTTTTTCATCATCTAATCCCCCCCCCTTTATAAATATATTAGATACAATAAAAAATACGGGTTGTAAGTGTGATTGAATATCTCATTCTTCAGTTTTCATAGGACTGTCCAGAAATTCCAGATTCACCCAGCTTGTGAATTTTCGACAGCTCCACCTCATGTTTTCTCCCCCTAAAAAATGCACTCAATACCCACTCTCCATGGAAGTTACAAAACACCATGAAGAATATATTATTTGATATCCACTATTTACATCACTCAATCTTATCCTTCAATTCCCTGCATGTTAGCATAAATAAACAAAAGTTTTAGGAAATAAGGAGAGACCTCTTTGTTCCTCAGAAAAAAATACTCTGGCTGAGAGTTTCCTCTCACCCTTGTCTTTTTCTTTCTTCTCATCCCAGATTTTGAAGTTCCTTTTATCTTATAACATCCTTAACAGATTGTGAACTCATCCTCTCCATGATCTGTTCTCATTTGTGTGCTAGTCTTATTTTCCTTAGAAATCAAGGAAACTTCATTGCTTGGGGCCTGTATCATCTCTCTCATAGCATCTTCTTGGGCCGGTATAATTTTCATACAATCCTTTTGTGCCATGCCGACCACACATTTCACATGGTTTCTCAAATTTTTTTAGATCTTCATTTGTGGAATACTTCTCATGAGATTTGGTCTCATTATCTGAAACTGCTTGTTTTCCTTTCTCCTCAGCACCCACTTGTGCCTTTTCCATTCGTTTAGCCTTGTCCAGTTGGTTAGGCCAAACGGTCAAGCACTCTTTCTTTGGTTTCACAGCTTCTATGGGCTTCCCACATGCCTTCTTGACACCTTCAATATTGCACGACTCCTCCTCTTTAGCTCTTTGGATTTTCTTCCCTTTCACAACATAGTGAGTTGTTCTTGGTAATTTTGTCATGCACTCTTTAGCTTTGTGACCTATCAGTCCACATCTGCCACATGCTTCTTGTAAACATCCAAATCTGTTTTGGTTGGATAGATTTAGTGCAGATCTAGTAACAACTTTTTTTTTCTCTTGAAATCCATCCTCACTTTATCACCAAAGCTCCTCCTTGGTTCTTACCCTTTCCCTAGTAAAGGCACATTGTGCCAAAAAGAGTAAACTTTATGTCTATATCTTCCACAACATTAACAAAAACCTCTGAACCGCAATCTTCCATCTTGTCCATGAATATGTCCAGAATTTTATTGTTTTTATCTTACTACAATTCGAGCTTTACTTTTCTTAGGGGTAATGGTTTTCTTGATTTTCTCTCTTCCTTTGATGGGGAAGAGTTTCTCTCATTTTTGTCGACTCAATCCTCAGATTTTCTTTCGACACTTATATTGTTAGAATTAACATATTGTTGAAATAGTGGGTGTCCTAGACCCAACTATTTTGTACTTTTGATTACCATATCGTGTATACAATTAGATATACATAATGTATTCTTACCATTATAATATAGATATTTTTGCATCCACTATTTGATGGTAATGTCCATAGATTAATTGTTATATCAAAAGGTTATAGCAGATCTCATGCTATAATGAGAACCTCTAGATACTATGACATTAATCTTAAATATGTCTTATGGTCTAGATACATCGTACTGATCGAACATAATAGATGTTTGACTATCAAGTGCTGGAGGCTTATAAGTATTGAGACTTCTTCCCATAAAGTTTGCACTTGGTGATCTCTAGTAGTGAGATCATGAGGACAAACCTGTCAATAGGAACACCACATGTTATGAGTGTCATTAGATGTTCCTATCTACGATCATGTGCAATGGTCTCTTAACTTGAGGTCATTACCAATGTATGTCATTCAATTATGTACTTTGATGCCAGATGGGAACCATGATGATGAAATCGTGGTGAGGTAGTTTGTGTTGGGTGCGTCATTGGTGGCATGACATTGGTTGAATGATCAAGAAGTGATTTGTTGCTTCCGGGTTATGAAAGTAATATATCTCAGGCCACGTTGATCAGGATGTTAGTACTTTCATGAGACCATGGTCATGACAGTCGAGGGTAAATCCATTCAGTTAGATTAACAAATAATAAAGTAAGAAAGGGACGACGGCATACGTGTGCGTCTTGCTTTATGAGATATTTAAAAACAAAAAGATTATATTACATAGTGCGTGTTTGTAGGTTGGTTGTCACTGCTGTGACAATCCTTATCTCTTTAGGGCCCATAATGGGTTGTTAGATCCCGCTCTTGGTATGTGAATACTATTCACTGTTGTCGAGATAAAAGCTTAGAGGGTCACACACAATAGCGTATTCAAGAATCTGATTTCTTCAGTTTAATATGAGTTTTGGACATGGTGGACCCCACCATCGGGGTTCAGCGATCACCAATGCAATAAATAAATTTATATTATTCAAGTTAAGAATAATGAGTATTGAATTTATTTATTTAATGTATTTACAAGTTTTACGTAAATACATGAAAAATATTATTTTGAAAAAATATTAAACTACTCAGGGTTCAATTAATATTTATGGGAATGTTGAGTTGAATTAATGACTCATTTATTATCACGTAATATATTTAATATATTATAAGAAAGTGATAATAATATATATGACTCAGTTCAATAGTTATAACATCTCGTTTATAGTGCGTTAAGTATTCGGGGGCCGGAGAGGCTTTGGATCCAAGGAGCTAATATCGAACTATCTCTCAGGCTTCACAAGCATAGTGATGCAGTGATCGTCGGAGCGTCGAAGGCGTTGTTGAAACTCCACGCCAGCACTTGGATTTCGACGATCGACGCTCTCACATATTTTTGAAGCGCGCGTGGACGATCTCGAGGAATTCAATTTTGGATTCTTCGAGCAGTGATCGCCAATGATGAGCAAACATCGTGCGCGACTTCAGATTTAAACTAGACATTTTACGACTTTATTTTGTGCTTAAAACTCTTCACGCGAGATCCTCGACTTAAATTGGGCAGCGATTCGTGGACGTTGATAAGTTCATATTGTTCGTCGGTGAATTTTTTTAAATCTCATTTTTGGGGCTTCCGCAAGTGGTATTAGAACGATGTGTGAATTTTTTTAAGCTAATGAAAGAATTGAATTTACATTAAGCTATGAAGAAAGTATTGTTACGATCCCAACTCTGCTTACCGCGTCTTAATCTGATATTGTTTGGCCAGTTTGCTACGATCCCAACTCTGCTTACCGCGTCTTAATCTGATATTGTTTGGCCAGTTTGCGGCCATCCGAAGATTTGAAAAACGGATGAATTTTGGTTCTTCGCTAAAACAATAATTCCACTAGAATTATTATATAATAGTTTTATTAATTAATTTAATTAATTAATTAATTATATGTTAATAAGGCTAATTGGTAGCCTTTAGTTTCCGAGAGAAAACAACAAAAAAGGGGGGTAAAACAAAATAATGTGGGGGTCGCTGCCTTTTTGCCAATCATCAAAAAAGCAAAATAATTAAAAAAATAAAAAAGGCAAAAGACCCGTAGGTCTCCCCCCTGCCGCATCGCGACCAGACCACACCAGGCCGACCGCCCCTCTCGGATGCGCAACATTGGCCATCGGCCTCCCGCGACCACCCCTCCCCAGGCGCACCGACTCTTCGCGCTCCTCCGATCTTGTGAAGTTGAGTTGTTCATCATAAAGGAAAAAAATAAGTTCAGTGAGAAGGTTGAAAAATTGGAGGAAGAGATTCAGAGGCAATCAATTATAGAAGAGAGGATGATAAAACTTGAGTCATCAGTTTCTAAAGATGAGAAGGATCATGAATATGTAAAGAAGTTGAAGATGATCTTGAAGAAGTTATATAAAAAAATGAACCTTTTTATCTGAACTCTTGATGTAATGATAATATTTGAATGAATTGTTTTGAAAGTGGCGTTATCAAATTATCTTTTGTATGAATGTTTCCCAATCTCACTTGGATAAATATTCTATATATTTTCTTGGATGAACACTTATTCAAACACAATTTTTCCATATGTAATGTTTTCCTAACATTTTAGGAGGTTATATACTTACCCTATTTCTTTTTTTTTTAATCAAAAAGGGGGAGAAGTTTTGGGGAGAATTTTGGGAGAATTTTGTTTAAAGGGGGTGTTTTTTTTAAATAGAAGGAATAATCCTAATGGAAGACTATTTATTAAAGGGGATAATATTTCTAAGGAAGACTTTTTATTAAGGGGTAGAATCCAAAGTATTACTTTCTATCAGATCATAAAAAAGTCATAAAGTTAGGGGGAGTTATGATAAGAGAAGATAAATTTATATAAAGTCTCTCTTTGAATTTCATAAAAGAACAAAGGGTTGTAAGTATTTCAAAGTTATTAGTTTTATTTTTAAGTGTTATGTTTTGTACTTTCCAAAAAATGGGATATTGTTGAGTCGAAACTTATAACCAACTAAAGTTGTAACTTTCAGACTGACATTAGTACCGACACATATGATTAACCATTTCTCAGTTTATCTGATTGAAAAACAATAGTAAAGTTCATTGGACTATCCAAAGTTTATAATTGGAGTATTTAGAATTGTTTCTATTCGGTGAAAAACTTTTATAGCATTGTAATGGTGCTAGAAAAAATGATGTCGGACATTGAAGTATAGTTCATGCTTAAATATCAAGATCAAAATCAATATCTTTATGAGCTGTCAAAGTGAAAGGTGTTTGAGGTTGTTGCAACCAACTCATAAATATGATCATTGAAGATTTACCTATAAATAGGAGGCCATTTAAAGAGCTTGGAGCTGATGCATTTGCAACTCAACACGTCCGAAGATCACTCTACGTGAACATCTCATTCCTAAGCTTTGTAATATTTTAGAGAGTTATAGTTATAAGAAATATGTGAGGATTTTAAATTCCTTAGAATGTTTTTCTTCTGTATTCGCTGTGTCTGATCGTGGTTAGATCGAGGGATTCTGGGGAGAGGAAGATGGATGAATATGATCCATCAGATTGAGGGTTTCCAGGGTTAAGAATATAGAGACGTACTGATCATCGTATCGAGGGATTCCAGGGGATTGGAAGACAGAGACATTTTGATCATCATATTGAGGGATTTCCTGATAAGGAATGATATACCTTTACATTAGGTATTAAAACTGTGAATATCTTAAGTTAGGATCTCGGACTTCCTTAACTCTTAAGGCTAAAGAGTAGAATTACATTTTATAAAGATTGTAAGTCATTCTTACTATTATAAGATTTTGTTTTACTTGTTTCTACAGGTTTATTATTCCACTGTTAAATTACATTAGAAAGTTAGTTCTTTACTTATCTTTTTAAGAAACTGTTTTATCAATGTGTCTGTGATATCGATAACAACTCTAATACTTTGAATAGTTCCTGGATCTAATTTAACACACTGATAATCGGATGAAATCCGAGTCTGATATTTTTGACTTAAGAGGTTTTGTGTTTTATCTTAGTTTAAATTTTTTAAACTACAATTCACCCCCTCTTGTAGCCATTGTATACTCTTACGATCCAATAAATGATATTAATAAGAAATCCAAGGGATCAAGGTATATCTGTAGGACTGTACCATCATGTAGTTGGAGCCAGCCCCTGTGATCACTTGCATCAAATGGGATAGAGCTAGAGGTGCCATCACACTCCAATGTCTTTTTTTCTTATTATTATATTTATTTTTTGATTGTCATGGAATTTGAGAAGTTTGAGTTTTATTTTTTTAAAATTTTGGAAATTTTTATGCGTCGCTCAGTCATCACATGGTTAGTTTATAGTTAGGAGTAAAAACATGATTTAATCATACATGAGGTGATTTATTTTCTGTGGATACCACATAGTTTTTTCATAGTTAGAAGCAACCGTGCAAATCAATCATTCACATGGTTAGTATAATTTGTGTGATTCAGTCCTATGTATGAGATTTCATGTTTAGTGGCACACATTTTTTGTATGGTTAAAAGTAACCATGCAAATTAATCATACATAGGGTGTTATCCTAGTGGTTGTCTCATGTTTTTCACACAGTTAGGAGTAACTATACAATTTAACCATGCAGGGTGCACAACTTGAATCTAGTGGCTGTTTCATAGTTGACATATGGTTTCCCAAACCACGTGGTCACATCTTGTGACCTTCCTTGTTTTAAAAATTTTAATTTTCTAGTTTTTCTCCTCACTTGATTTAAGGATCCTTTGGATTATTTTTTTTCTTCCTCACTCTACATTTTCAGACCCCAAATTTCACCCCTTTGCTTCTCCCCTTCTCTATGTATTGAGCTCTTTCATTTTCTTCATCGAAACTTCTAGTTTCCTTCAACTAAGTATCTAGGTTCATTTCCTCTCTTCTCCTTCTCCCTTCTCTTCTAATTTTTTCTCTATGATGGTCATGTTGACCAAGGGTTTAGTGTTTACTCAGATTTAATTAGTAATTTTCACATTTTAGGGTTCATGTTAATCCTTTAAATGATTATCTTGCCTCTATGGTGGAATAAAACTGTTGCTAATTAGATCAATTAATTGAGGTGGGTTTCTCAATGCATATTCCTTCAAATTTAAAGTCATGAATGATTGCTTATTTTTAATCCATGTTTTGAATGTTTTAAAGGTTATAACATGTATATCTAATTATTCATTTTCAAAGGATCTTTGTTCTCCCTTGATTTTCATTCATCACAAATGGGATTTCTCATGATTTAATGATGTAAACTAGTTTTCATGAAAATGATGCACCCTAAGTGTTCAGTTAAAATTCCAATCTAGGTTATTATGATTAAATAAAAGTTTCATTTTTTAAAAATTATTTATTATGATTTCTAAAGAATTAACATCATTTTTTATTAAATTTTATCAAAAGATAATTCCATGTTTGGCTACTTTCCAAAGCAGTTTCTGTTAGTATGTGATCCATGAGTTGTTTAGTTTTCCAATAGAAAAATGGTTTTTGGACGGGTTTTAAAATATGGTATTTTATAACTTTAATTATATTTTCAAAAGATTATGTTTCATGGATATAATTTCACATAATTTGATAATTGTATATCCTTGAAGTGAGCCCCTTCATGTTTTTTGTGTAAAAGTTAAATTGACACTTATATGAAATTGATAAATTTATCCCGATCATAAAATTTCATTATTATATGGTTAACTTTGATAAAGGGGGTGATTTTGTGAAGGGTGATCGAAGGTGATGATGTGTTATATTTGATGTTTAATTTTTTATATTACAACGTGTTATTCTTATTGATTGTTCACCTCCATTTTATGTCATGAGAAACATTGGGTAGCTAGGTGAGGAATATAGGTATGAGTACTACACTGGTTTATGATTCCACTCTAGCTAGTGACCCTAATATTTGGATTATCATTTTATGTCAACACATGTGTTTGAAATTAACCCTCAATAGTTCATGCAATTACATGGTGATAATTTTATATTTAATAAAAATTATGCTTAACTTCCAAAGTAATTATCAAAAATATATATATCAAACTATATGTATATATATATAATTAAAATAATTAACATTAGATAATTCTAATATATTACCCTATGTGCGTTTATCGATATATATATCTTTTGATAATATATTATCTTTAGATAAGCCAAATAATTATCGTTTGATATTTTTGAACAATTATCCATTCAATAAGTTGTGTAAAAATATTTTTGACAATTTCATGCAATTATACATTGATAATTTGGCTTAATTATCATTTGATAAAACTTCAAGATTATATTTTGATAAACTCTACCAAAATATCCTTTGATAATTTTAAGAATTGTAATTTAGGTTTTACCATTTATATTAACATCCACCATTTTTCATTAATTATTATAGATGAAAAGAAATTGAAGAATAAAGTAAATAGATAAAATAAAAATGGCAAACCCATTTTTTTTCTAGGCGCAACATGCACAAGAAGTCTGCCCACGCTTGAAGGTGATGGAGGAGAACGTGATTAGCACCAAGGCTTTGTGGATCAAGCGCAAAGGAGATCTACAATCAGCAGGACTTCACAAGATCAACCAACGGGAGGATTTTGGCGATTTAAGAACCTTAAAATTGGATCATTTAAAACCCCAATTTCAAACATCAGATTTAATCCACGGTTCAACTCAAAATTTATTTTGGAGTCATTAATTTACTCTCATTAAGACATTGCAACTGAAACGGATAAAAACGGTGATGATTCGGAAGCTGTCGGGTTAAAAATGGTGTTTCTAACATGCGTGGAGAAGATGAAGTGAAATTGCGGTTAAAAATAAATAAACAAATAATATTAATATTAAATAGCTTAATTTAATGAGAAATGATACCAAAGGTTCGTTGCGCATAAAAGATATACCATGTTTAGGGTAAACACCCTGTTTTGGACACAACGGTGGTCTCAAATTTCTCAAATGATGAACCGTTTGAGAGATATTAATGATTTATTAATTAAAAATTGGAATAAATATTTAATTAAAATAAAAAGTGTTATTTTTGCGAGCGAGGCGTCCAAACGCCCGATGTGAACAAAAGTTATACCTTTTCTAGGGTAAACACCGCGTTTCGGACCCATCGGTGGTCTCAAATTTTCCATACGACGCACCGTTTGAGAGATATTTAATCATTTTTAATAAATAACATATTAAATATTATTTAAAAAGGTTATCTCACGAGCGAGACATCCAAATGTCTGGCGCCTTTGAATGTTATAACCCTCCTAGGGTAAACACCATATTTCAGACATAACAGTATTCTCAGATTTCTCAAACGACGCATCGTTTTGGAGTTATTCAAATATTTTGAATAAATTGCTCATGCTTAAAATAATATATTTAATATTTTTATTCCGTCCTCTTCTAGACTTTGCAAACGTCAAAAACCCATACTTATTCAGTGTTTAACATAGAAAATATTTAATTGAATATTCTGGACCATTAATTGGGTGTTTTACTATTCTGTGACGTGTTTTAACAAAAACACAACTTTTTACTGATAAACCATTTTTTCCCAATTAACATATTAATAATTTAACATAAAAAGGGTTTAGGAATACCTGAAACAGTAACGCGATGTTACAAACCAAATCATTTTAAGTCATTTTCATGAGTTTGAAATCCATTCAAAACCAATTCAATCATTGCACAATTTATTTCAACAATTAAATTAAAAAATTTAATTGAAATCATTTCCATCAAATCCACAATTTAAATTAAACAATTTAAATCAACCAATTTCCATAAACACACCCAATTCAATAGAATTGGAGGTTTTCCAAATTTCCATGCCAAAACCATTTCAAATATCTCGATTCACTGGAATCGAGTTTTTATCAATTTAATTGAAAGCAGATTTGAGCAATTGAATTTAAATCAACAATTGAAATAAATCAAGCAATACAAGGATAATCAATTTGGCAAGTCGGGACGGAACCACCTACCTCAAGGTCGTCGATGTCAGCATCAATGATTAACCACCTTATGTGGTTCAATACCCCTCCGCGTGACTGAATTATCGTAAGCGTTGACACACCGATGTTTGACGTTTTGTCAAGGGTTCCTAGAACCAAAACTAGTTATTTTATTTCAAAAAGAAGTGAAAATTTCACATGCGATGATAGTTTCTCTCTCCTAAATTTTTTCCAACTATGGATTAAAATATTACACGTAGTTACATTTTATCTCTCCTAGATAATCCATGGATTATCATTTTATGTCAACGCATGTGTTTGAAAATACACATCAATATTTCATGCAATTACATGTTGATAAAATTATCCTTAACTTCCAAAATTAATTATCAATATATATATAACTATATATATAAATCTTTTGATAATTCATTATCTTTTGATAATCCAAATAATTACCGCTTGATAATTTTAAACAATTATCCATTCAATAACTTGATAATTATTTGTGATTATCCTTTCTTTTAACAAGATTATATTCTCAAAATTAATTTGAGTAAAGAGGTAGTATTCCACATAATTACTCTCTCTCACACACACACATATATATATATATATACTTGTATATATATATGTATATATAAAACCTTTGATAAATCAATCATTGTTTAAATAAAACTTTACATTTATCTGATGATAAATTCTTCAATAACTACTCTTTGATAATTTTAAGCAATTATCATTTGTTAATAATAATAATTATCTTTTTTTAAACCATGAAACTATAGTATACTAATTCCAATAAATTATTTTCTGGTCTACATATCTTAGATAATCTGTGTATTTAAACCTTATAATTTATTTCTGGATTATTTTGATAAATCTATGTTTATCAGTTTATTTTTATTTAAATTAAAACACATATTTTTTGCGATTTCAGAAGATAAGAAGGGATTAAAATAAATAAAAAGGAAACAATAAAAATAATAAGAAACCTGGTAGTATGGATGCAGCGTAAAAAAAAGTTGCAAGTCGAAGGTGTGGCCGCAGCGCTTAAAACCAGATGAGGGATTCGTAATGAATCAATGGAGTTTACCAGTCATGAGAAAAGGATAGTCTGATTTTGATAGGATCCCAAAAACAGAAGTCAATTGGCTCATATGTAACACCTCCAAATGATAAAGGGTTAAATGACTAAATGATATGACTCATGTCAACAAGGTGCACCTTTCTTTTCGGGAGCCTGTCTGATTAGAACTCGAGGGGTATAGAAAAACTAATCAGTGTAAGCTGTGAGTCTTCTTCTATTCCCAGATTTATCTGCCCGAGCTCATCGATGGTGGTGTAGACACCTTCCTCAAATGTGAGAGGGGAATTCTCAAGGTCATCCTTATCTTCTTCCATCTTCGAGTCTGTGGAGACATTTCTAAATAGAGTTGGAAATATGGGGGCATCTCTATCACTATTGGGGTGAGAGAGTCCATTAGAAGAGAAATTATCATCACCCACTACACGAGTCGTTACAGAGAGTTGCTGGAGTTGATTGTCTTTTACATTGTCCCTAGGGATGGTAGGAGGTTGGAAATTTGGGGTTAAGTATATCACCTCAACTATATTTATGGGGGGAACATAGTCACTATTGAGAATAATCTAGGGATTTGAGGTGAATCCCCCAAGACATTGGGGGCTGCAACTTTTATATCACCATCTATAATTGGTTTTTTGCCTCCCATTTTATAGAAATCTTCTTCAGCATATGTGGCTCCACAGCTCTCAAAAGGGGTGTTGTCACTATACAATATGTTGACCTTTCCATCGACGGGGTACTTCAAATACTGATGGAATGTTGAAGGCAGCTCAAGGTGGCCATGGAGCTAGGGATTTATAAGAAAGACATTTTATGCTGTGTCTTACTGTATAACCATAAACTCAACATCAAATGTAAGCTACCCAAAACGAGCTTTGAGTTTGATCTTCCTAATAGGTTTTTTCTCTGGCTTATCATACCCTTGAATGGTCAGCTTTGTGGGATGCAGAACCCCTTAGCCATATCGAAAATGTTGAAGGGTTCAAACCAGGATGAGGTTGATCCTAGAACCATTATCAATTAGATCCCTTTGAACATCGACATTATTGAGTCTGCCTAAAACATATAGGGGCCTGATGTTCCCTTGGATAACCTCTTCCTGATCCTGATCAGTGAATGCGATGTCAAAATGGCATTTTTATGACATATTCTCCACTCGATAAACCTCAGTTGTAGTGATTTTTGTCTCAAACTCTGTTGGATTGGTGTAGCCCGATCTGGTTGGGTTGAATTATTGTGGCACGACACTGTAGCATCTATGACCATTGTAGCGGAGTTGCCCGAATGACACCGACAGGCACTGTAGCAGTGCAGACTTCAGAGTCAACGACACTGTAGCACTTTTGACAAAGGTGTTCGTCGTTCACTGTATTGACGCAGACTTAATTTTTCGGAATCATGATCATCTTCTCCATTTTATAGCCCATTTTCGGGCTAGGGTTACTACTGCAAAAACTATATTTGTGCTCCCGATATAGTGAATTTTTCTGCCTCTCCGTGGACGTAGGGTTATTCCCGAACCATGTAAATTTGTGTGTCCCGTGTCTATTTTTCTTTCTGCATTCTTCTTTTGTTTCTCGTTTCTGTTGTTGCGACTCCCGACGATTTCAAAACAACTGGTTTCAGAGGGTGGGTTCGGAATTCTCCAACGATGGATTTGGATGAAGGCAAAGTGAAGATTGATCGCTTCGATGGAACTGATTTCATTTTCTGGAGGATGCAAATTGAGGATTATCTTTATAAAAAAAAGACACACTTGCCGCTTCTGGAAATGAAGCCAACAGACATGGAGCAGTCGGAGTGGGAGCTGCTAGATCGACAGGATCTGGGTGTTGTGCGCCTGACGTTGGCAAAAAACGTGGCGTTCAACATCAGAGAGGAGAAGACGACGATGAACCTGATGAAAGCTCTCGCGAATATATACGAGAAGCCTTCTGCGACAAACAAGGTGCACTTGATGCAACGATTGTTCAAATTGAAAATGGAAGAAGGGAGAATCGTTGCAGACCACATCAACGAATTCAACACCATCATTAGTCAGCTGACATCAGTGAAGATTGATCTTGGTGATGAGGTATGCGCACTGGTCTTACTGTCCTCTTTACTTGACAGTTGGGAAGCAACTGTAACAACTGTGAGCAGTACCTCAGGGAATACCAAACTGGTTTTGAAAGATATACGGGACCTAATCCTTAGTGAGGATGTTCAAAGAAGAGAATCAGGTAGATTCTTTGGTTCTGCTCTGAATGTTGAAGGAAGAGGGAGATACCCACAATGATACATTCGTAGAGGGCGATCAAGGTCAAGAGAGAAAAGCTGAGACAAGGCAAAGGGGGTTGGTCCTACCCGCTGGACATGCGGGAAGAAAGGACATGTCAAAAAGGAGTGTAGAGAAAAATGGAAGGGACCTGAAACCAGTGGAGAAAACATGACGGTTGAAGGAACTGATGATGTGCTGTTGTTGAGTGTGGACAACCTAATGGAGTCTTGGATTTTAGACTCTGGGGCGTCTTTCCATTCTACATCAGAGAAGGGATTTCTGGAAATTTTGGCTAGGTACATCTTGCTGATGATGAGCCCTTGCAGATTTTGGGAAAAGGCGATGCACGAATCAAGACCAACAGTGGGAGCTTGCTGGTTCTGGAAAACCTGAGGTATATCCCTGGTTTAAGAAGAAATCTCATTTTTGTGGGACAACTTGATGATGTAGGGTTGAGTACCACGTTCACTGGTGGTGCATGAAAGATCACCAAAGGAGCTATGGTCATAGCTCATGGAGCAAAGAATGGTACCCTATACAACATGACAGAAACTTGAATGGACATGGTTGCATCACTCAAAACTGTAGGAGATTCACAACTGTGGCACAATAGGCTATGCCACATGAGTGATAAGGGGATAAAGGTGTTGACAAAAAAAGGGTTGCTACCAGAGTTGAAGTCAGTGGATGGTGGCCTATGTGAAGATTGTATCTTTGGAAAGCAGAAGAAGATGTCTTTTGCAAAAGGAGGCAGAACACTGAAGTCTGGGAAGATGGACCTGGTGCACACTGATGTTTGGGGGCCTGCACCAGTACATTCCCTTGGAGGGTCACAATACTATGTGACATTCATCGATGACTCAACAAGGAAGGTATGAGTTTACTTTCTGAAAAGTAAATCTGATGTGTTTAAAATGTTTCAGAAGTGGAAGGCCATGGTGGAGAATGAGTCAGGAGCTAAGCTGAAATGCTTGAGGTCTGACAATGGTGGAGAGTATGGCATCCAGGAGTTCATAGAATTCTGTTCTGATAATGGAATTCGGTGGGAGAAAACTATCCAAGGAACACCACAACAGAATGGTGTAGCTGAAAAGATGAATAGGATGTTGAATGAACGTGCCAAAAGCATGAGGTTACACTCGGGGTTGCCCAAAACCTTCTGGGCTGATGCAGTGAACATGACAGCTTATCTGGTCAACAGGAGTCCATCTGTGCCAATGGAAGAACGTTTACCTGAGGAGCTCTGGTCTGGGAAGGAGGTAAGAATCTCACATTTACAAGTCTTTGGCAGTTTGACATATGTTCATATTGATGCTAATGCAAGGGAAAAACTTGATGCTATGTCCAAGCCATGTTTCTTTATTAGCTATGGTGCTGACGAGTTTGGTTACCGCCTTTGGGATGATCTCAAGAAGATGGTCATCAGGAGCCAGAATGTGGTATTCAATGAAGGTGTCATGTACAAAGATCGTCATGTAGCTGAAGATGAAAATGGGAACATTGAATCAGAGTGTAAAGAGAAAGTGGAGCTTGAAGGTGTATCTGAGCATGAGAGATCCAAACTGGTGGAACCTACTACTCCAGTAGAGTTGAGGAGATCAATGAGGGTGAGAAGACATGTGCAGAGGTATTCACCATCCCTGCATTATCTATTATTGACTGATGGTGGAGAACCAAAATTCTTTGAAGAGGCAATGCAGCTGAAGGAGTCGAGCAAGTGGAAGTTGGCTATGAAGGAGGAGATTTCCTCATTGCATGATAACAACACTTGGGAGCTGACACCCCAACAGGAAAGAAGGCATTGCAGAACAAGTGGGTCTACCGGGTTAAGGAAGAACATGATGACAAGAGGAGGTTCAAGGCAAGGCTGGTGGTGAAAGACTTCCAACTGAAGGAGGGAGTGGATTTCACTGAAATATTCTAACCATTAGTGAAGCTTACCACCATTTGGGTGGTTCTCAGAATTGTGGAATCATAGGACTTGCACCTTGAGAAGCTTAATGTCAAGACTGCTTTTTTTCATGGATATTTGCAGCAGCCAGAGGGATATGTAGTATCTGGGAAGGAAGACTTGGCGTGCAAACTCTAGAAGAGCTTATATGGACTGAAGCAGGCACCGAGGCAGTGGAATAAAAAGTTTGATTCATTTATGTCTAAAAATGAATATAAACGATGTGGCATGGATCAATGTTGATACATCAAGTCCTTTGGTGATGAATACATTATATTACTTATGTATGTGGATGGCATGCTCATTGCAGGATCTTGTATGCAGATGATTAATGAACTGAAAGGGAAGTTGGTTGAGGAGTTTGAAATGAAAGATCTTAGAGAAGTTGGAAAGATTCTGGGGATGAAGATCAAGAGAGACCGCAGAGCTGGAACGTTGATGTTGTCATAGGATGATTACATTGAGAAGGTTCTGAGAAGATTCAGTATGATGGAAGAAAAGACATTCTCTATTCCCCTGGAGATCCATTTCAAACTATCAAAGGAACAATCACCGAAGACGACAAAAGAGGTTGAGTACATGGAAAAAGTTCCACACACATCAGCTGTTGGAAGCCTGATGTATGCCATGGTCTGTACTCGAATTGACATCACTCATGCAGTGGGAGTTGTGAGCAGGTATATGGCTAACCCTGGAAAGCAACATTGGGAAGTGGATACTGAGGTATTTGAAGGGCATCAAGGAGGTATCTCTGTGATTTGGGAAAGGAAATTCATTGCAGGGGTATGTGGATGCCGACCTTGGAGGCGATGTTGAAAGCATGAGGAGTACCACAGGTTATGTTTTTACCTGTGGAGGAACTGCGGTAAGTTGAATATCACAATTACAGAAGGTGGTGGCTTTATCCACCACAGAGGTAGAATACATTGCTGTAACAGAAGCCGGGGAAGAGATGGTTTGGCTGAAGAACTTATTGGATGAATTGGGAAGAAAGCAAGAAGAGAATGTATTGCACTGTGACAGTCAGAGTGCTATACATCTTGCAAAGAACCCAGTGTTTCATGCCTGGACAAAGCACATTCAGTTGAAATACCATTTCATCATAGGTTTGATACATGATGGGTTGCTGACTTTGCAAAAGATCTATGGAACCAAAAATCCGACAGACATGTTGACAAAGCCTATGGTGATACAGAAGTTGAGGCACTTCTATGCCTCTGTTGGTCTCCACTGATGAACAGAGGATGAGAGACAAAATAATGGAGGACATGATGAGAGCACAAGAGGAAAACAATTTGTATTTCATGAATCTGTGCATGGAAAGCATGCCACTGGTGAGTGAAGAAGAGAAAGAACTCAGATTAAGTAAGTTGTCTTCATTAGTTGTATTGAAGTATAGTAGTGCAGTGGATCATGCTCCAAGTGGGAGATTGTTGGATTGGTGTAGCCCGATCCGGTTGGGCCGAATTCTTGTGGCCCGACACTGTAGCATCTCTGACCACTGTAGTAGAGCTGACCGACCGACACCGACAGACATTGTAGCAGTGTGGACTTCGGAGTCAACAACACTATAACACTTTTGACAAAGGTGACCGCCGTTCACTATAGAGATGCATACTTAATTTTTTAGAACAGTGATCATCTTCTCCATTTTATAGCCCATTTTCATGCTAGGGTTACTACTGCAAAAACTGTATTTGTGCTCCCGATATAGTGAATTTTTCTGCCTCTCCGTGGACGTAGGGTTATTCCCGAACCACGTAAATTTGTGTGTCCCGTGTTTATTTTTCTTTCTGCATTCTTCATTCATTTCCTCTTCCTATTGTTGCGACTCCCGATGATTTCACAACAAACTCTTGTGGGCTCCATAGGGATTAAACAAGTGCCTCCCTAAGTTCTTTTGAAATATGGATCACATAAAGGATTGAGAGATTGGCTGGGACCACCACTAGCTATTTCAAAATTTCATACTTTTTTGCCAGAGGTTGGCACTTACTGATGTGGGGTTTCTCATGGATATGTGGCTCAGGAGCTGAGGTATTTTAGGTGGACGAGCCTAGTTCCTATGTAGAGGTTGATGGGGAGTCTGCTTCCAGTGCTTCAGGTCGCATCGGCCTTCCCCGTTGCCTAGTTTGATTAAATAATAGAACCCTTTCTAGGCGGTCATGCAAGACAACAGGGTGCGGGAGACCACTGTAGGGTTATGGAATGCATTCATACCTATTTCAGGCTTACTGGAGCACCAGAACATGGGTCTTAGCTGTATATATATATTTTCAATGGGGACATGATCAAAATATTGGGCCAACCACATCCACACCGTCGCTTGTATCCTTGGTTCCGACACATTCGGCCTCCCGCTCCTCGGTTATATGCAGGGAAATCATATTCTGATGCATATTCATCATCAGAGAAGGGGTCTTCCAAGCATATCATGTTGAAAGAACCAAATGAGCTCTTCTTCTAATGAGGGTTCTGTTTGGTGCGACAGTTCCTGTTCTGCAGATGTTGTTGGGAATAATTTTAAAAGAGTTAGGGCATGATTTGGAGCAGAATATGATTCCTCCAATTCTATTTCTTTCTCCTTCTAGTGATCACACCCACTTTTGGGAGACATATTTGATATTTCCTCCTTGGGTGGTGGAGCTATTGTGGGTTTGTGAATCTATTCTCTTAGGGTGTCATGAGCTCGGTCAACTGTTTTTCGATTCATCCAGTTGTCAAACTTTCGTACATACCTGGTCGTAAATTTAGCCAATTACCTTCCTCTTCTAACTGGGCAAAGATTATGCAAGCCACCAGCTCTAAGGATTTATCTAACACCTCCTGTCTAGAATTGACTATGCCTTGAAGGATGTCTTTGAAGAGAAAGAAGTCCGATATATTTTGACCCAACCTTCCGTGGAAAGGGAATTAATCAAGACAGTCAGTGAGGTTGACCTCATTGGGCTTCCTGGGTTGTGGTAGCATGAGAAGGATATTTTCTATGGTTTCCAAGAAATAACTGAGGACTTTTTCATTTTAGAAGGAGTATGATTTATTCACCCATTCCTCAAATCTTGGGTGACTCTGATTTCTATACGCTTCTAGATGAAGGAGATTCTATGGTTATCACCACTCGACAAGAAGTTATGGGAAGTTCGGTACCTACCTACGTGATTGGACATGTACTACTGCTGGCTTGAGAGTAAAAATTGGGGCTTCTTCTTTTCCCGACCCTTTCCCCTATGCTGAGGGCATGAGTCAAGTTTTGGATTGGGTTCGAGAATGGTGTCCTCCAAATGTTGTTCCATTTCTATGAAATCACAGAACCCACTTGGTTACTTCATTGGGATCATATTTTTCTACAACTCATCCAAGATATTTTCAGCAAAGAGTTCCAATTGTTTCTTCTGTAAGAGAGAAATGCTGAGTGAATAGGTTAGACCCTTCCAACTTGCTATAAAGTAAAACAACCTCTCATTTTCATGCTATTTTCAGTTCATCAGGTTGACGGTCATTGTTTTACTCAGTGTAGAACTAAACTGATAAAGGAATTGAAGACAAAGGTCTTCCCATCATGCAAAAGATTTTGCTGGAAAACTTATGTACCAAACAAAGGCTGAACCTATCTGATTCTGTACAAAACACCTCAGATTTGTTGCCTCCTGTTGATCTCGAGGGCCCATCATCAACCCACACCAAGATACAAAGTGTGTGAGATGCTATCCAAGACCCCCACACCGTTAAAGGTATATAAGGTTGTATTTCCAAAGTTGGGTGGAGGTAGGGTATTATACAACAATTTAGGATATGGATTCTTCTCAGAATGCATAGGTGTGCATCACCCTTCTATGGATTCCATTCGAGTATTCAGGGACTTAATGGCGTTAAGAAGATCCAAGATCACTGTTATTTGATCCTCTTCTCATCTATAGGGTGTGGGTGGGGGTTGATGAGGTGGTCCCGCCTTTGTATCCTATTGATTATCAATTCTTATTAAGAATGAATGATCACCATGGAGAGGGAGAGGCTGTCACCATAGTGGAGGGAAGTCATGATCATTTTCAACTTCCTAATTTATACAAACTGACTGCTTGGATTTGGATCCAATATGATGCTTAGATACCACTCTTACTGGTGGATTGGATATGGGAGGGAGAATATTCATCTCTGTCAGAAGACGATACCCAATGGGGATATTTTCCCCAAGTATCTCATTGTTGAGTTTTCTAAGATCTTTTATCTCACTCTTATATTGCGACAACTGTTCCTCCGTGGAAGGAACCTCAACTCTTCTGGGTAGTGATTAGGATGTAGCTATACCTTTCCTTTTTTTTATTTGGCAGTGTTCCACCAGAGAGGTGGAAAGTCGTTATTTGGAGGTTCTAGATTTTGGAGACTTCTATGGTTTTGGGTGTATGAAACCATGGTTGGTGCATCCAAATCACCCTCCTCTTGGGGAAGGTTCTCTATGCAAAAACCCTTTATATTCATGTCTTGATCCATAATGTTCTCCATCTTGATAATGATGACATTCACAGAGGTATATCAGGAAATGGTGGTTATCCCATTACTTTTGATACAACAAGATGATTATACATTGCCTTTATCAGGTTCATTATTCAAACCCTTGTCCATATTGGGTTGTTTTGGCTTGTGACCCCAGTGGGGTCTGATCACCTTCACCATACATTCCTCCCATATTGGTCTAAAAAAATGACTTTGAGGGAGTTTCCAATCATGATTTCCGAACAGGACCTAACAAACAGAGGTTTGTCTTACGGTGGGAGGAACAAGTGGGATGTCGACCGTTGATCTTTATCTCCCAACCTAGAAAAGACAGATTCTCTTTATGGTGATGATGATGATGAAAATCCCCCCAGCCCTATGGGTTGGGGGTTATTCAGGGTTGCAATTAGCATTGGATGATCTTTTTATTGAAGATCCAATGATTCCAATTAGGGATTTGATGAATCCTGGGATGGACATGAAGACATAAATTCCCCTAGACCAGTGGGATGGGGTTGATCTGGAATCACTGTTGATTTCCCTAGGACCCTCTTAGGAGATGATGAACCTAGGGATGATGATTGAGATATAAATTCCCCTTGCCTAGTGGGATGAAGTTCATTTTTAGTTACTGCTGGTATATCCTAAATCCTCTTGGGAATTGATGATCCGAGGGGTGGATGTGGTGGTAGATATTACCATGGTCCGGTGGGATGGGTCCCCTCCTGGATGGATAATATGAAAGTTGCTACTGTGGCCTATTTGATGTGGCACAATTGTGCTCGCGTGGGATCTGGTTTCAATGATAGCCCATGCTGGGAATAATTCTTTACAAGAAGTTTTTCTGTTGATCGCAACTTTGGATTATGTGTCTGAAATGAATTTTTATTACTTTGAGGGGCCTAGTTCAAAGGCCTGAAGGCTATCCTCTCCCTCTATTCATGATGTATGGGAACCGTTGAAGTGAGGAAATTCTATTATAGTGACCAACTGACCTAATCATTACCCGGTCCCCTGATTTCTCTGGAGGATATGACATTGTAGGATGTCTTATATGATGGGTTCTGCTGTTCAAGGGGTGCAGAAAAGTGTAACGCTCCATAATATCCCCATCATCAAATACAGATGCATTATGTGGCTTCAAATATCAGTTCCCGAAGAGTTGTGATGCAATAGTGGCATGCGTGTTGTAAATTTTCACTATGCTCTTCCAATTTCAGATCCCGAACCATAGAGATAACATCAAAGTCTAGCTAGCAATAGAGTATATTGATGGTCTGAAGGTGACCCTTATATCCTAGATATGTGAGGTGTCTAGACTTCATTCCCTGAGTAGCCCACATATTTTGGTGTATATAAGGCATTCACTCCTTTTATATCTCATCTAGGATCTCCTAGTCAGAAGTGGAGAGGGGAAAGAACATAATGGGGAGGTTGTTTCTGGATAAATCTCTCCATATTTCAATGTTGGCCACCTCTTCATCAGAATTATGTGCCTCAATTTGGTTAGACCATAGAAGCTGATTATGAGGTTCGTCTGCTGGACAAAGTGGAGTGCTGCTGGAAGTTTACAGGGAACTATATACGATTAACCCCGATGTTTCGAGCACCTATCTATACAAAGGAATATGAGTTTTGGACACCTCTATATATGAGTGTTTCTGGGAAAGGGGAGGATTTCCTTGTTCGTGGGAGATATCTCCATGGGGAGGTTGATCACGGTGGATTTCAGGAGTAGAGTCCCTATGATCCATCTTCACACTACCACGAGGAGGACTATCACGACAATGATAGTCTTCTACTTTGGTTGAAGAGTTGACAGACCCTTGGGGAATTGATAATGTGTCTCAAATGACCTCAAGGACACTATCATTGAGCAGGTTAGGAATACAGGTCATGTTTTGCATCGTGACTGGAATATGCAGACTTTCCTTTTGAAATTTTGTAGGGATATGAGCATGATATATGAAGGTTTCCAGAACTTGCTTATAACTGTATGGTATTGTGGGAGTATGAGCCTACTGCTGATAAGCTACTAGAATATACTGATGAGATTTATCATTATTGAAAGGAATATGAGGATTTCTTGAGGCATGTTCCATTCTCACTTGATGAGCCTCAGTCTGTTCCACTCTCAATTGGTGAGCCCTGGTTAGATCAGGAATATGATCCTAGTATGAATATGAATTCCCCACCAGAATATTCCAACAGACCTCCAGAATGGGAGAATAGATATGAGCCTCCTTCTATACTGCCTTGGAATGATGTTGGTGCAATCCTTTGTCAGTAGAAGTAGGAATATGTTCATAGCTTCTATGATCTCATGGAATATGCCGGAAATATTCACTAATAGGAATATAAGTCTGTCCTGAGACATGTGGCATTCTCACTTGGTTATCCATAGCCTTTGTCGGTAAAAGTAGGAATATGCGCCTAGCTTTCGTGATCTCATGGAATATTTTAGACAAATTTACTAATAGGAATATGAGTCTGTCCTGAGGCATGTGACATTCTCACTTGGTTATCCTTAGCTAAAACAAGGATATATGTCTAATCCTAGGATTTTAGAGTATGCCACTGGACTTCTTTGATAGGAATATGATCCTGTCTCGAGGCATGTGACCCTCTCACTTGGTGAGCCCCATCTAAAATGGGGATATGATCCTGATCTTGGGCATCTGAAATATATCACCATATTTTTTTTGACAGGCATGTGCCCTGTCCCGAGGCATGTGTCGCTCTCACTTGGTGAGCCCTAGTTGGAGTGGGAGTATGAGCTTGGTCTAATGCCTCATCCTTAACTAGAATATGCCGACAATCCTCCTGGATTGAAGGAAGAATGCACACTTTCTCCGGAGTATCCACTTGTTCACGATGATCATAGTTTTAAGCTGTCCTGGATGTAGGGATATGAATATGCACCTTTCCCTATATTTTCATCAGTGTCAGAATATGCTGGTAGAGTTCTTCAGTTGTTTCTAAAATATATTAGCATTTTATAAAAGTGTGTGAAGGGATATAATCCTACACATTTTCATCCCCACTATGTATTGGCAGATATCTTCGATTAAAGTGGGTATATGAGCCCACTTCCATCCTCCTTGTGCCACTGGAATATGCTGAGGGATTTCATGCAAAGGGGTAGGAGTATGTGCCTCCCCCATGAATGCTGTGGGAATATGCCCACAGACTTGTTCCGAGTGAGAGGGATATGATCTTTCCTACTGGTCACTGCAGAAATATCTTGGTATACATCATTTGCAGGAGTGGGGATATGATCCAAATCTTGGATATACACTACCTTATTCTCCTAATTTTTCTTCCTTTCTACCCATGGATGGGTGTCATAGGCGGTAGTGTGTTGGGTGGTACCCTCAGCAGGTGACTAGTGGGTATCGGTGGGACGATGTTTGCAATAGTGGTTGGCAGGTTCCCTCCTCGGCGACACTTAAACTTGATGAGAGACGTATTTTTTCTTCCTGGTCTACATTCATCAGAGACTGAAGGTGGTAGTTATCACGCTCTGAGGATAAACTCCCAAAGGGGTTTGTTGTGGCAACAAGGGCCACTAGCTTAGCTGCACCTTTCCCTGGGTGACGTGGATTCACCAGTTTTTTTCTTGGAGAACCTCACGGGAAGCTTCTAGGGTTGGGATTGTACCACTTAGTGGTACTCCTAAACCATCATGTTCGCCACCCGATGTTGAAGATGTCGGGATGGTGAGATTAATTTACGACCCATAGGGGTTGTGGTTGTAGGTGATTTATCAGAATGATCACTGGATGAAGCATGCACTGTCTTGGATCGAGATGCTGTTAATGAGAGAAGTAATTACAGTCATGCAGACAATAAGGAATAAGTTTACCAATTATGAAATCTCATAAGCATGATGTGTGATCAATCAGATATGCAGGGTTAAAACAATTTTCCTTTTATTCCTAATCCCACCATTTTTCTCATTTGGAATTTTCAAAAAGAGGATGGACTTATTTCATGAGAACCCCAATTATATAAGATCAACTATAAGATCATGCTGGTCTTACTAGCCTTTTTTGTGTGTAGGGTTTGCAAAACAAAGTGATTCGATGCATGATTTACTGATCATTTGGTCATTTGAGAGTTTCACACTGGGATTTCTATTTTTGTTTGCATATTGTGTTAAAAAAAATGGCCTGATGGATAATAACTTAATAATTTTTTATTGGAGAGATTCATGACAGGTTCACCATTTCTGTTTTCATATGGCGTGCAAACAAAATGGCCCGACGGAGAACAACCAATCATTTTGTTATTTCATAGATTCACATCAGGTTCACCATTTCTATTTTGATGGAGAAGAGATGACTGGGTAAACCCTTACTGTGGTGGGTCTGGTTTGGCTCGATGGTCGATTTTTGGGGGTTTGATCTCTTGCACAACCATTATCATCAGGTCACCATTATCGTTATTAACAAAAACTCCCAATGGTTCCCTCATCCATAACTGGGTATAGACATACTTTCCAAAGGTAGGTGGCCACTAGGGGTTTCAGACCCAATGACACTTAGGTAATTTCATTGGTCAAGAGGATGAGAGGTCGGGCTCCCCACACTTTTTTGGGGGAAAATGCTGCCTTCTCTGGGACTCTCTTATAGATTTAAGATATGTTCTAAAATCTCTTCATAATCTCGATACAAGACTGGTTACCCTAACAAAACAATTATAGTTTAAGTCTACTTATATACAAAAGAAAGGGGATCTCATTAATGAACAAAGGAAAGTAGATCTCATTAGTGAATCTTTATCTATGTATCTGAGGTTCTTCATCTATTTTTGAGTAATGGGTAGCTTCTTATGTGCTGAGGTACTTCAGAATTTTATGCCATGCGGGGAGGCAATTAATATTCTGAGGAGAGGATTGAGCCATTATGAGGAATCCTATGTATTTTGGTTATTATAAGAATAAAAAACCACATAGTTTGTTAAACCTATACATTTTAATGTCACGTAGAGAGGAAATATGTGTGGGAACTGGGGCATGAGATGTTTGAGATTGAGTCTCGTGGATAAGTCTTGTGTATCTAGGTTATGGTAGGAATTAGAGTTATCTTAGTTCAATCACACCCTTAGGATTGGACCTGAGGTAGATACCCATATGTGTAGGTGTGTTTATATCACGCCACTCATTGGGTATTACATAATGTGATTTCCCTGGCCGGTGAAGATTCATGATGCTAATGAGGTGTTTATTGCAGCTCCCTAAGCCCATGTGAGCTATGCTCAGTGTGAGAAACAAGGGATAACAAGTGGTCAACATCATTTCATATGGATGCGGGGTCTTGTGTGCTGGGACCACCCTTGGGACATTTAATATGGAGAAATATCCTCAAAAAGGAATCCTATATATCTTGATTATGGAAGGAATTAGAGTCATCATAGTTTAGTTGACTTCTTAGTCCACTGAGGGATGAGGTAGAGTGATCAACCCATGGGAATGATTGGGTACCGACATTTGAAATGTTGAAGAAATGGGGCTTATATAAAAATAGATGTTTATTTGAGCTTGATCCTTAGGAAATCATCCTATATATTCTGATTATGGTAGGAATCAGAGTTATCATAGTGTAGTAGATTGGGGCTTACACATTTATGTTTCCCTATAGTTGGGATATATCATATTATTCTACTGATTAGGGCTTACACTCTGATAGGGGATTACATACTGGGATTTCCCTTATATGCGGGATATGTCATATTATACCACTGGTCGGGTCTTACAAACTGAAATTTATCTTATGACTAGGGATTACACACTTAGGATGAAGAAAGTTATCAAGTCTTAGGATGCTCTTATGACCTGACCAACTTACTTCTTGACATGTTTTTATTGTCCGCTTGACATGCCTTGATTGTCTTCTTAACATGTTGTAGTATGTCTACTTGACATTCCTTAAGGATATCGTATAATCTAGTTGACTTGTCATAGGGATGTCGCATATATTGGATGGCATGTCTGAGGGTTGTCACACGATCAAGGATGAATCATTTGGAGGAAATCGCAAGGCCTGGTTGGTTGAACCTGAAAGACATCAGATGACCTTGACCATCTTGTCTAAAGGGTTGCACATGATCCGGCTAACATGCCCTGGTGCCATCACGAGAGCTAGATGAATTGTTTAGAGGGAATCAAAAGAGTCAGTGTTACATGTCTTAGAGGGTGTCGCATGTCCTGGATGACATGTTTGGAGGGAATCACGATACCCAAATGATATTTCCAGAGGGTGTTACAAGATCCAGTTGACATGCTTGGGTGCTTCCATGAGACTCAACTAACATGTGCTGCCATCGTTATACGAGTCAAGAGAAACTTCTGAAGGACATCATGAGACTTGAATGGAAAACCTGGAGGGTTTCACAAGACTTGGGTGGCATGCCTGAGGGGCACCATAAAAATTGATTCAACATGTACAGGACTTCACAAGAAGGAGAATCACACGATTTGGACGACATGTTTTGGTGATGTCACATGTCCTGGGTGGTTCATGCGAAGAACATGAGGGTCAACGTGCATGTTCTTCATGTAAGTCTCCCACATTTAGTATTTGTTCTAGAATTTATATTTGGAATAACTTATATTTATTTAGTGTTAGTTTATTTTAAGTCTCGTTCAATCTAGAAGATGTGTGGATGTTCTTCAAATTTTCTATCAGGAGGCCTTCAGATGATCTCTGAGTGATCATGCTAAGTGATTTATGTATGACACATGATTTATCTGGTTGTTCCTTGGATCTTAAATGACAGGAAGCTTTTCTGGTTGTAAGCTTAGTTACTCCTAGAAATCCTCTCTAGTGCCGATGCATTTAGATATGAGAAGGAAAAATCTTCATCTGGAGAGTAGTGGTGCAATTTTCATCCTGGAGTGGGGGATTTATAGGCTTCACCACCCTAGTTGTTCATCGCTTTTTTCGGTGCGTATCACACGAATACAGGTTGGAGTTAGCGAAGAGATTTTGTGTCATGCATCTTGATGTGTCTCTTCCATGGATCGTTCCAAGAGCCTCACCTGATTTTCAGCAAACACGAGTCCCTCCAATCAATGTCTCCTTTATTGGATTATTTTCAATTAATGGGGACTTTTTGAATCATGCGGTCATGTCGAAGGACTTCCATATTTTCATATTGACATGTCCAAGGGATTTATCAAGATTAGGGTGCCTCTAGAAGGATTTTGCGTGATCTCAGGTGAATTGTCTGAGACTTTTCACGAGACAAGGATGGTTTGTCTGTGGGCCTTCTCTAGATATGACCTAATTGTATAGAAGTATTGATAGACCATGATGTAGACATATTTTGCGCGTCACATGAGTTTTACGACTGTGAGAGGCTTTCATCTTCTCTCCCATTTTATTCCCTTTGTTTATTTTACAAAGGTTAGGGAGTTCCTAAGGTTGCTTAGGTGTTGACGAGGAAAATTACCTTACCACTTTGTGATGCACTGCATAACCAAAAAAGTTCCTATGGATATGCGTGATCATTTCATAGACAATTCCATCTGCATGTCCCTAAGGTGCCAAAGGGGGAGAGCGTGGTTTCCTGATCACACCCAAGTCCCTTTGCGCGACGATGATGACAATACAAAGGTATTTTGTGAGATGAGGTAGGCACTTTTTCGGGTACTTGCAGTGTCTTAAGGACTACCTAGGGTGTGTTGCATGTCTTTTAAGACTGCAATATCTCCACCTCCTCCTTATTTATTTCCTTTGTTTTATTTTGAAAAGGTTGGGGGTCTTACAGGTTTGTTTGGATGATTTTGAGAACAATAATCCTCCCCATCGGTGATGCATCACATGAATTTTACAACCGTAAGAGGCTCCTAACTTTTAGATATTTTTCTCTTATTTTTAAAGGACTTTTGGATGTTTTTTAGGTGCTCACCAGTTGACTAGCCGTGTGACCTGGGGGATCTTGTCTGGCTACCGATGCATGGCCAATGATTGTCTGGGGAGTCTTTGAAAAAGAAAAAAGACTTATTTAAGGGACTTCACAGGGCCTTCCAAAGGTAATGCACTACACATGGCCATCCACATGACCTCCTGCTGGTCATGCAATCTAAGGTATTCTGGGAGTTTGTGCGATTTGCAGGTCTTTGGCAATCTTCTTCTTACTTTGTTTTTATAGAGGAAATAATTCCTATATCCAAGTATTTTTTTCTTTTTGTATTTTCCAATGATCATTTTGAGGGAGTAAACAGAGTGTGTATAAAACATTATATTATAAATAAGATACACTTTTAGGGTTATGATTAAATATTACACATGTTATTGAAAAGAGTAAGAAGATAATTGAAACGAAAGACATCATTTTTGGAAAACCAGTATTTTGATATAGTAACAACTTATGGAAAGTGATCAATGAGAAGTAATGGATAATATATAATAATATATGGATGAAAAGGATAAAAATACCATAATAATGAAATATTTTCAAAAAAAGAAGAGAAGTTTTAAAAGTATTTTAATACAAAGTTGCTGCCTCAGGATGTATGATAGATATACTACAAGTAAGGGGGTGAATTATAGTTTTTCAAAGTATTTAAAAATTCTCTCTCTTGAAAAAATAAATAAAAGGAAGAAAAATTAAATATAGTATAATTTTAGAATAAACTTATTCTAATAAAATAATAATAAATCAATAATAATGATATCCTTCATATAAGAGTAAAATATAATAAATAAGAAATTTTATATAGAAAAAGAGTAACTAAAAAACTGTATATAAACAAAAAATTATTCATAGTGGAAAAATATACAACAACTTAACTGATTCTTTAACCAAAATCAATATGTAATTATGTAGAACTGACTTTAGGTATCCCCAATTATAAACCTATTGGTAGGTATGTATTCTGAAACCATTGAAGCCCTCAATCATCTTGATGGGAATGAATTTTCTTTTTCTTTCCAGAATCCCTTGATCTCACCTGATCGGAATGACTTATGACTCCTTTGACTCAGAATAAATTTATCTCATAGATCATAATAAAAAATAAAAAAAATCCTAAGAGTATTTACAAGATATCCTCACACATGGATTCTCTTAAAAAACCCATCTAAAATGATTATAAATGAAACCACTCAAGGAAATGAGAAGTTTAAGTCTTAAAAATGTAAGAAAACTTCAGATAGGTTTTCATTCTTCTGTGTTCTTATTTACCTCAATATTATGGTGCTATTTATATAAAAATTTCATAATAACTCCATTGTTCAGATTCAATGATTCTCAGGTTCAATTTCACCTGCATTGATAGCGTCAACTACTAATTTCAATGAATCCACTCTTGTTTTTATTCTACTGATCAAGTTGTTCAGCACTGATACAATTCTGTATCTGTAAAACAAAAACACAAAGAAAAAATTCTTCTGAAACATTTATGTATAGGAAATAATTAGAACTTAATTATATATTTAATTTTAGTAAAATTACACTTGATAAAGTTAAAGTAGATCTGAATGACTGTTTTAGAATAACATAAAATATTACAAAGCATCAACTTTAATACTATTATAAAATAAAACAAAAAACAAAAAATATGTGAATTTTGATTTTAAAAACTAGCATAGAAGGTAGTATTTGATCCCATTAATCTTCCCCTTTTTGACAATCACAAGACACAAGAATAAAAATAAAACACATAATCTTAAAAAATTTACTAACACAAACTTACAAAACTCCCTCTTTGTAAAAATATTTTGTACTATACTTCCTCCCCTTTGTGTTTTTTTAAAAAGAACATAAAATTAAGATAATATGAAAATGATAACACCTAAAAGTAATTATTCACAAAACATTTAAATAGTATAATGAATAGAAAAAAATATTTACATATAAATTATTTATAAAGAAACATTCATTGGTATTCCAGAATAAGTTTAAAATTTTACAAATTTGAAGGTCTAAAAGAAACTAATCCTTTTTAGAAAATATATCAAAACTTGATTCATCTTCTTAAATTATTTATCCATTCTATCAAAATTTTCATCTTTTAAATTCTATTTATTATTGAGGTCCTTGATCTCTTTATCTTGTTGCATGGAAATATCTTTTAGATCATCAAATTCTCTGGAATATTTCATACTTCTAATTCGATGCTTTCAATCAACTTAAAAACACTCTTATAAGATTCAATAATTTTGGTCAAATGTTTATAAAAAACATCAAATCTATTTCAAACTCATTCACTAATTTTATAATTCTTTAAAACTAATTTGAATCCAAAAAATATTTTTCTTTGAGACTTATCAGGAAAAACTTTGTTTCTATAACATAATGAACAATATTTTGCTTCCACTTGACATCCTGGACATGAATGATTTTTTGCTGAATCAGATTATGATGAGCTTGTAAATATGGAAATATACCCAACATTACATCTATCTTCTTAATTACTTCACTAAAATAATTTAACTTCATCTCCATCCTTTTGGAACTATCTTGTAGAGTATTAGTTGAGCTATTAGAAACTTATGGAGGAGATATTTTTTCGATTCTTTGTTACTGAGACTCTTCTGATCCTTAAAAAATAGAAGGTGAAATATATTCTATATCTACATAAACGTATATATCTTATTTACTTTAGTCATATTCTTCCAATATAATTTTATCATTCTTTGAAATTTCTTCTACTAAAATTTTAGAATCTTTTTCTGAATTCTTTTATTATGAAGGTGCATTTGTAAAAAAGTAAGTGTGTATATAAGATTAATTTGAATAAGTATCTATCTAAGAAACATTTTTATTCAACTTAGAGACTTAAAAATTCTTAGAAAGCATAGTTTTTGAGATATTTCCAACTTCAACTTCCTTAGAAACTTGAAATTGTCCAATAATAATCTCCTTGAATTTTCAAACTACTTCTGTTTCTTTAATATCTTTTAAAGAGAAGAATCATGAACAAAATACTCTCTAATAATAACTCCTTTGTGAGATAATTGAGAAACTCATGATTTTCTCTCTTTTTTTAACCAATCCTTATTCTTTTATTTCTCTTTTAAATTTTTATTGGCCGCTTCTTTAAGAGCCAAAACTTTTACCTTTTCAAGATCAAATTAGGGATCACATTCCTTATGATATTTCTTATTATTATTCACCCTATTATTAATAAAATCTTCAAAATCATTATCTAAAATGGGTTTAACTTTCTTCCTTGTAAGATATAGATATTTTTGAGGTGCTTTTATTTCTTTTCTCCTTTATTAAAACTTTCTTTTCAAATATTCAAGATGTTATTATGAAAATTTATTAAAATATTTCTCCATAAATGTATCATGATCAAGATCATAAACCAAACTCATTTTAAAAATTGTTTCTTATTGAAAAAAAGATTATTTTTCCCTAACCAGAGGTTCTAAATTCTTTATTCTCTACTTCAAGACCTTAAGTAAGGGAGAAACTCCATCTTAACAACTCTAGATTGAATTGATTCAATATAAATCCAAATAAACTATACAATATTAAACTTTATCATGTTACCTAAGAAGTCTAGAATATAAATATCTTGTATTTTTATAGCATCATTATATACTTAACTTGTAAGAAAAAAATCTTAAACCCACTAAAACACTATTGTTCCTTCTAGAGATAATTGATTCATTTTATAAACTTTCACTTTGATTAAAAATAGAGACTCTCAACATTGAATTTTATAAAAGATTCTATAATATCTGGTAACTTATTATAAATGAATAGATATTCCACTTCTAATTTTAGACCATATATCTTTTTAATCCTATGTAAATTCAAATTGAAATAATTTCAAACATGACCAAAAGAAACATTATTAACATCATTAACCTCACTAAAGTTTTCACTTCCATAAAATTCTCTAAAATACCCAGAAAGTAAAAATCATGATATTATTTTTTCAAGATAAAATATTCCCAACCTTGAAATAAAATAACATATTTTAATAGAGAATCATACTTTTCAAACTAGAATCTATCAATTAGTATTTCTTTGATGATTTCTCTCTTTAAGATATCACTTGAAGATGCCATTAAAAACATAAAAATTCAGAATAACCAAGACAGATTCAGAAGAATATAACTCTATAATATGGGAGAATTTCACCATTACTATCAATATAATACAAGGTCCCACCTAAATATATTTATATATAATAATAAATAGGTAGTTCAGCTTCCATACAAATCAACTATTGAGATATAACATCTGTACAAAGCTTGATGTCATAAATTTATTTTAGTATTTTTAAAATAAATACATACTTACAAAATTTGTTAAAATGTTACAATATAAAATCAACTAACCTTCTAAAACTAAACATTATTCTTGAATAATAAGGATTATTTTTTAAGAATGAAATTTGTACTACAAAATATTCCTTTCGATAGAAAAACTCAAATTAGAAAAATTGTTAAGAAAAAAATGTCCTCTCCCTTTTTCAAGGATTATTTTACTATAAGGATATGGATAAAAAAAAGTATATTAATGATAATTTTATATTGATCATTACTCGCTTCTTCTTAATGTATTCAAATATTTAATAATAAATAGGTTTTTTAAAAATATCAGCAAGTTGATCTTGTGTTATGATGAACTAAAGAATAATATATCCTTTTTTTTGTGTGATACCAAAGGAAATGGTGTATTGTATATATGTGATTTTATCATGAGTTATGTGTTGGGTTCTTAGAAAACTCTATAGCACTAGATTTATCACAAGGAATTGGAATCTTAGTAAAGCACATACCAAAATTAGTGAGTGTGTGTTTAATCCATAACACTTGGACACAAAAAATTCCAACTACTAAATATTTACATTAATTAGTATAAATTTATAACAAATATTGTTTCTTGTATGAATAAGATACTAAATTTTATCCTAATAAGTGACAAGTTATGGTTGTACTTTTTCTATCCATTTTACAGCCACCAAAGTTAGCATCTGAAAAAATATTTAAGTTCAAACTGACTTATGAAAGAATAAAAAAACAAATATTAAAGTTCCTTTAAGATACTAAAATATTAGTTTAATAGATTTAATATTATATTATTTTATATTTTCTTGAAATATATCACACAAGAATACAAAAAATATTAAATCTAGTCAACTAGCTATGAGATAAAGTAAACTTACAATCATCCCTCTAAAAAGTTTTTGATCAATCAATTTCTCAAATTCATCAAGAAAAAGAGTTTTAGATATTATAATAGTAATAGTTATACTGTTATCATTTTCAAAACCAAAACTTTTTTAGTAAGACTTTAAAGTATTTTTTTTGATAAAAAAATGTTTCTTCCAGTTTTTGAGAAATTTGAAAACTAAGGAAAAATCATAGTTTACCCATCTTTCTCATTTCAAACTTTTATTTCATGAATTATGAAAAGGAATCATAAAATGAATTTTGAGTTTATCCATAGATAATGTAAAAAATATAGATTTTAATAATGATTTTGTCCTTGAAAATTTTCTTTATGAAAATATTTGGATCAACTGGTCCCTTAAAAAAATTATTCTGAACTAAAACTTTTGTAAGTTTACAACACCAAGATCATAGAGATTGTTTATGTCCATGGAGTGTATTTGTAAGTTTATATACATGTTTTAGAATTTTTTTTACTTTCAAAACTAGGTGGTTGTTCTATAAAAACTTCCTAAACATATACATTAAAAGATAAAACTTTATATCCATTTGATAAAAGTAAAATTTAGATAAGCTGTAAATGATAAAAGTATTCAAATAGATCCAAGGATTGATTTTTTTTGAAAAGGTTTCTTAATTTTATATGACTTATTGTTGATTGTAACCCATAATAACTAGCCCAACTTTTTTCCTTATGATAATTCAATTTTAATCACATTTATTTTAGAAAACTCATTTGACTGTAATTATAGGAATATATTTAGGTCATTCCACCAAAGACCAAACTTTTTCCTGTTCAAATTCATTGATATCATATTGCATTGAAATTATCCAATATTCACCACCTAAATCCTCATCAGGTGTTTTAGGTTCAAAATGAGATAAGAATTCACAATGTTCGCATTCATTTCTTAAGGAACTATGAGTTTTTACTGGTTGATCTACATCTCCAAAGATATTATCAGTGGGATGATTACTTAAGATCAATTAATTTATTGGATAAGAAAAATGATGTTCTTAAACAATAGGTTAAACTTATTCCAAAGGAATAAATTGTAGAACTATAAGTTCCATTTATCTTCCATTTTAATAATTTTCCAACATGGGTTTTTGATCTATTTTAGGATTTGAAAAAGAATTTGTTTTAAAAATGTCATCTAAAGGCATAAATTCTAGATTTTTAAAAGCAAAAGGATCTATTTCATAAAATTTAACATGCACCACTTTCTCAACAGTGTTTGTTCATTTGTTGAAAACATGATACAACTTAATAGTTATATAACAGACAATAAATATTCCATCATTAGATTTTGGATCAAATTTATAGAAATGGTATTTTTATTCAAAATGAAAACTTTAAATCCAAAACCTCTGAAGTAAGAAAGTTTTTGATTTATTCTAGTCCACAACTCATAAGGAGTTTTATTAATAAAAGTCCAAAGTAAAACTTGATTTATAGTATAACAAGTTGTACTAACAAATTCATCCCAAAAATGTTTAGAAATTGAGTATTCTATTAATATGGTTTGAGTAATTTTTTAAATAATTCTATTTCTTCTCGCTCAACTACACCATTTTGTTAAGGAGTTTTAGGTGTAGAAAAATTGTGAGTAATTAATTTTATACTAAAAAAATTTCAAAATAAAAAATTTCAAACTCACCACCATGATAACTTCGAATAATAACCAAAGTTAAGTTTTTATCATTTTTTACATAAGAAATAAAACTCTTAAAACAAAAAATATCCTCTGAATTTTCTAGAAAATAGACATAAGTATATATAGTGTAATCATTAAACAATACATACCCATAATATTTTCCTCTAATACTCCTAGTTTTTGTAGAAAAAAATAAATCCATGTGAACTAACTATAAAGATTTAGAAGTTGATATCCCACCAAAATATTTAAATCAAGACTTATATTTCTTTCCATATTAACACGGATCATAGGCTTTTGAAGAATTAAACCTATGATTCAGTAAATCCCTCACAATTCCTTTCTTAGAAAGTTTAGTTAAATTACGAACATTATAGTGTCATAACCTTCTATTCCATAACCAAGACTGATCTTATATTACAGTTAAAACAATTTAGATATTGATTTATAAGTTCCTATAGGTATAGCGTGTAAAAAATATCATGCTTATCAAGAAAAGAATAAACCTACCTTATAAACTCTGAATAGTATATTTATTATTCCGGATGTTCATAAGACAACCTTCATCACATAATTGATTTATATGTGATGAGATTGTTTTTGATTCCTACATCACATAAAACATTTGAAATTAAAGTCTTATCGAGAAACTCAACATCACAAATATTGATGATTTATCCTTGAGAATTATTTCTAAAGGTTACTTTTCCAACTTTTAGTTTTTGAAAAATTTAGAAGTACTTTTTATTTCCTATCATGTGTCTTGAACACCATCTATCCACATACCAAATGTTTCAGCTACTACTACTCAAACTTCCTTCCTAAAAATATTAAAACTATTGTTTTGGAACCTAGAATTTCTTAGTTCTATAAGTATTATAGAAAAAACTTTATGAATCCATATCTATTTAACTCTTTTATATTTTATAGCTACTAATTCTCTAAAAATAAAATCTTTATGAAAACTAAAATACTGAACAAAATTTAAAAATAATTTATTTTTCTAGATACCAAATATTTGAAATTTTGTAAAAAAAAGGTTTAATTTTAGGAATAAAGTAATTTTATTGGAAATAAGACTCATCTAAAGTAAATCATATTCTGAAATTTGTTTTACATGGTTTCAAATATTTGTAAAGTTTATCAACATAATTTTTACTTAATTTCAAATTAATAATGGATTCAATAGATACCTTATCCATATAACATTGACTGGTATTTATAATATCATCATAGAAACCAATAAATTTTTGACTATCATTACTACCATATAAAGAACTATTTGATGATCTATCTCTACCACTTGCAATCCATGTTCCCATGGATTTCAAAATTTTCTTTCCTTTACCTTTATAATATATCTTTAAACTTATCTCCCTCCCCTTTCAACCTTAAAAAATTAGGTCTGATAGGCCTTGATTTCTTACATTTATAAAAATAAACTCATAAGTATATTTATTTTCTCCTTTTTCTTTTTGATTATTTCTATACTTGTAATGAAAATATTTCTTACCAATAATCATGTTCATTTATTTCACAAGCTGAACAAGTTTATTCTCACTTTATTTAGAAGTAATACAACTTGAATCATCTTTAAATTTTCTCTTAGTCTTAGATTTTAAAATAATTTTTCCATAATTAGTTTTTCTAATAGTAATTTCCCCATAATTCAATGAAAAATATACCCCATTATTGTTTTTCTCTTTTTCAGAATCTCTCATAAACCTACTTTGATATTACAAAAGTGTTCAAATAGGATTATCAATACCCAACTTAGTCAAATGTTTCATGTCATCTATAGCTAATCACTTTGATTTTCATTATACAGTCATGATATCAATGATATTATCAATAAGACTTTTATCTGATAAATCTTTTTATCCCAGAAACTATAATCTTTTCACAATAGTCATAAACTTCTAATGAATTTGTGTAACAAATTCACCAGGTAAGAAATCAAAATCTTGATAATCAACATGAAACATAGTCCTAATGGTTTCTAAAACCTTATTGTAACATCCCATTACTGTTTCAGGTTTTCCTAAACCCTCTTGTGTTAAATTATTATTACGTTAAATAGGAAAAATGGTTTATCAGTGAAAATTTGAGTTTTTGTTAAACATGTTGCAGAATGGTAAAACACCCAATTAATACTCCGAAATATTCAATTAAATATTTTCTGAGTTAAACACTGACTAAGTATGAGTTTATGAGGTCTACAAATCCTTAAGGAGGATAGAATAAAAATATTAGATATATTATTTTAAGCATGATCAATTTATTACAAATAATTGAATAACTCCAAAATAGTCTGTCATATGAGAAATTTGAGCAAACTGTTATGTCTGAAATGTGGTGTTTACCCAAGGAGGGATATAACATTTGAAATCGTTGGACTTTTGGATGCCTCACTCTTGAGAACAAGTTATTAAATAATATTTAATATATTATTTATTAAAAACAATTAAATATCTCCCAAACAGTGCGTCATATGGGAAATCAGAGACCATTGATGGGTCCGGAATGAGGGGTTTACTCTAGACAAGGTATAACATTTGTTAGCGTTGGACGTTTGGATGCATCACTCGCAAAAATAAACTTTCTTAATTAAATATTTATTCCAATTTTTTAATTAATAAATCATTAATATCTCTCAAATGGTTCATGCTATGAGAAACCCGAGACCACCATTGGGTTCAGAACGAGGTGTTTACCCTAGATAGGGTATAACATCCATGTACATCAGATGTTTAATGTTATTTAATTTTTATATTAAATAATTAATTTATTATATTAATTTAAATAAATGAGATTTCATTTTATGGAAAGTGGTAATCTTCTCCAATAGAACTCCACCATTGACGATGCCAGTTGAATCCCAAAAAAACCATTTTGAACCCGCTTCAATCCAAAAATTTCATGAACACATTAAATGAGTTAAATTAATGACTCTGCCATCAATATTAAGTGGAAACCTAGATTAAATAGAGGGTTTTGAAATTTATGATTTCCAACACATTTTGGGTTTCATTGAAATAGCCGAACCTATTTTACCATGGGTGTAGGTCGATTCAATCGGTTTCATTAAATAAACGTGGTCGCTCCTCTCCTCCTTTCCCAAGTGTTGCACGACGGATCTAGTCATGCGAAGAAACCTTCCATGGAGGGGCGATGAGTAGCCTAGTGTCGAAGAAGGTAATTTTTATTTATTTATTTATTTACTTTTTATTTCTCTGTTTTTTTTCAATTATTTATTCCATTCTTCTAAATTCAACAACTTATATGCTATTGGTCAGAATTATGTATTGTCAGTGTCGTTGGAATCGTCTCAACGAGAAGAACCTAAATCATATTTTTTATTTTAAGTGAGTAGTGTATTATTCAATATTCTTTTCCACTTTTAAATGGTTCTTTTTAAATAAATTTATCAAAAGATAATTATTAAGAATTATCAAATAATAATTACAACAACTTATCAAATAATAATTTTAATGAAATTATCAAAGATTAATTATGTATTATCGAATAATAATTATTAGGAATTATTAAAAAATAATTTTATTAAATTATTAAAAGGATAATTATAAATAATTATCAAGCGATAATTACAACAAATTATTATATGATAATTGCAAAATGATAACTTGTATGGAGTAAATATATAGAATACTTATACAAGTTATAAAGGATAATTTATATTAAATTATCAAAGGATAATTATAAAGGATTTTTTATGATAAATTATCAAGATATAAATTATTCATGAATGAAGGATAATTTCAAACACATGTGTTAAAATAAAATGATAATCCAGATATTATCCAGGAGAGAGAAAATGTAATCACATGTAATATTTTATTTCCTTATGAAATAAAATAGAGGGATATAATCATCAAATGAGGTTTATAATTATTCTCATGGATTTTTCTTGCGATTGAATCCGTTAACATAAAATGATAATCCATAGATTATCTAAGAGAGAGAAAATTTAATTGCATGTAATATTTTACTTCTTTGTGAAATAAAATAGATGTTTTGGTTCTAAGACCCCTTGAGGAACATCGAACGTTGGTGTGTCAATGATTATGATAACAGGGACCTAAAGAGGTGTATTGAACAACACAGAGTGGATTATCATTACTTTTGACATCTATGGCCTTGAGGTAGGTGGTTTCGTCCCGACTTGCCAAATTGACTACCATCGTATTGATTGATTTATTTCAATTGATGATTTTAATTCAAATGCTCAATATTTCTTTCAATTTCTTTGATGAAAACCAATTCTAGTGAATTGGGAGATTTGAAATGTTCTTGGCATTGAAATTTAGAAAACCCCCAATTCCATTGAACAAGGGTGGGTTTATGGAAATTGTCTGATTTAAATTGTTGAATTTAATTTGTGGATTTGATGGAAATGTTTTCAATTAAATTGTTGAATTTAATTGTGAAAAGGAATTATGAAAATGATGGAATTGGTTTTGGATGAATTTCAAACTTGCGAATGGATTAAAATGATTTGATATAAACCCAGTGGTTTTATCTTGTGAAAAAGGTATGTTTCTGAATAAAACCCGTTTTGGTTTTAAATGAAAAGAAATTAGAATTTTTGAAATGGAAGAATGGGATTGATCATATTTTAAGCAGTCTTAAAATAGTTCACCCATCATCTAAAAGCGTATAAAATACTTAGGTAGTTAGTGAGTTATTTTGATACACTCTACATTACGACAATGTTCTAAAACATACATGCAGCGGGTCACATCCCTGACGAGTTGGTGATGAGTCTCCTTTGGCCAGTGTCATAGGGACGTTTGTATACACATTTTTCTGAGTTCACATAGAGAGTACAGAATCCTATAGGTGGTTAATACTATCATACCTTTTGGCAGATGACCATGTTGCCCGCTTATTTATTTATATTTGAGATATAAATGTATGCCAATGTTTTTTTGAACTACTTTGCATGCCTACATAATTTATATATACTATTTTTTATAAATTTTTTACTTAAGCCATTGTTTTAAAAATATTCCATATCTTATAAAGTAAAGAATGTGCTTTGAATGTATTTTCCATCATTTTGAAAATGTATAGCATGTTTTTTTATAAATATGCTTTTGAATTTCCAAACCTATTTATTTTGAAAATTGAAATATTTTATTTGGAAAATCTATATTTGGAATCTTTTTTGGAATCTTTGGTGGAATCCTACTTAGCTTATGCTCACATCCTACTTTTTCCTTCGGGTGTTTGTAGACTTTCTTCTTCTAAGTTCGAGTAAAGGGAAGAGATCTCTTGGAGGTGGATCCAATTGTTGAGCTTTGTATGTGGTGAGTTGTGTCCCTAGGGACATTAAGGCTATTTCCCTATTTAGTACTTTGGGTTGAAGTAATTTGTCTTTTATTCCTCTTTGTATTTTGGTACTTTTACTGCCAATGGAGTTTCTTTTGTTATGCATATTGTCTTGTTTCATTTCTTCTGCATTGTTGGTGGAAAAATCATCCCCACTTTCATTTTGTGTGATACCAGGTGCTATTCGCCAACCTGTGGGGATCAGAAAACCCCTTTAAGCTATGTCAGAACTGGCTTGGTTATCGGGTTACCAGGGTACCTGGGATGGTTCATGACAAAATGGCATCAAAGAGAGGTTAAGCTTTTGTCTTGAAGTCAGTATGCGTTTGTGAAATCTTATCGGGACTTAGGAGGTATTTATGATTGAGTGCTTGGATATATCTCACCATAATGAACCTTAAGTATCCAGGGGTGGTTAGGTAAAGACGTCTTGAGGTGTAGTTCCAATATTTTCCCTATTGTGATTTGGATAGAGTGAAATCCAAATCTTATTTATTCTTTATGTTGAGAATAATTTATCTCATTACTTAGTCTGAGTGTTAATCTAATGTCTTCTTGATGAATTCTGATGTTTTGTAACATTATTCCCCTAAGAAGACGTGTGAATCAGATCCAAGAGGAGGCTTCTGTTGAACCTCATCGAGAAAATCATGTTGTGGATCCAAATCTAGTTGAGGTGATAGTGCATACTGTCCAAGCTTTGGGGAAGGTACCACCATAAGTCCCCATTCAGGCTCTAGTTGTGGATCCTCATGGGGGTGTTCTTCAAAATAATTATCAAGAGTTTATTCACCAGTAACCACCTGTTTTCAAGGGCTCTACTGATCCTAAACATGCTGGGGAATAATTAGGTAGGATAGAACATCTGTTTGAGTTCTTGGAGACACCAGACAGGATCATTTTAAAGTTTTCCACCTTCACGTTGGAGGGACCAAGAGGGAGATGGTGGGATACGATATGGATAACAAAGAAACATGAGGTATTATAATGTAAGGACTTAAAGGTTTTTTAACTTACCAATTCTATCTAGAGTCAATGGTGTCGGCCATGGTTGTGTAGTTTTTCAATCTTGAGTAGACTGACATAACTGTGGCTCCTGTAGATGTTTAGGGAACCTGCAGAAGTTCTACCACAAATTTTACACTCCACGTAGAGGCACAAGATCATAAAAACCTTCAAAAACTATGGGGAAATAAAATGCTTTAGGTACAAAAGGGTTCCAGCCACAAGAATCTGAAACAAAGATTCTTCACGCAGTGGAAGAGTCTCCAGAGGAAGCTGATATAGGTCCAGCGACCATGATGGGTATCATTACTATAACTTCATCTTTAGTGACTTCTCTATTTGATACCGGTGCATCTAAATTGTTTATTTCAACCCGTACCATTAATATTCTTAATCTTTATATGGATATTTTATCTTGTGTAATGAATATTACTACACCCCTTAGCGTAATGAGAGAGCAAGGTCTCTATAGTCTTGCTTGTATCTTCACTCTATCAGATGTCAAAATTGATTGCAGTTTTTTGGTACTCAACATGAAATATCTTGAATTCATATTTGGGATGGATTGGATCATTGACAATAAATCCTAGATTGATTATTATCTTAAAAGAGTTTACATTACTACACCCAATGGTATGCCTCCTATCCTTTGAGGAGAATGTGACTAATGGTTGAGCAGAGTCGGACCTTCTTATCCAAAGTTGGGAAAAGTTATATTAGTGTTTAATTTTGATTTGGAGTGAGATTCAATGAGTAGTGATCTCGATCCAGTCATTATTGAGTTTTCTGACATGTTTCCTTCTGACTTATCTGGTTTTCTACCGGTAAGGGAGGTTGAGTTTTCTATTGAATTAATGTCTAGTACTCAACCAATTTCTTTTCCCTCTTACAAAATGGATCCAGCTGAACTGAAAGAACTAATTTACTAGTTGTACAATCTTCTTGAGAAATCCCATATTCACCTAAGTGTGTCACCTTGTGCGGCACCGATTCTCTCCACCATGAAATCTGATGGTTCTTTAACATCTTCTCTTCTCAATATGATTCTATAGGAACAAAATCCTGTTGATGAATTCTGTAACCGTTTGAGAATCTATTTATAGTTGGGAGACTGATGCCCAATGGTCATTCTCCAAAGAGAGTGTTCTATGTTATCGGAACCGTTATGTTTCACCATTAGTGACAAGTAAGGATATAATGGGGGATTTCTATAATTTACAATGGGTTGGCTACCCAGGAAGCACTAAGACATTCTACAACTTGAAGAAGCAGTTTTGGTGACCATGTATTCTTGAAGGTTTCACCCCAGTTGGGTCATCGACGACTTGGGAGGTAAGGGAAGCTTTCTTATTATTTTTTGGGATCTTTTGAGGTTTTTGATTAGGTGGGGAAAGTTTCTTACCATTAGGCATTACCACCACAACTAACGTCGATAGATAATATGTTCCATGTATCGCAGCTGTGAAAGTTTATCTGACCCATCTCATGTTTTGAGTTGGTGTGATATTGAAGTAAAACCTATTTTATCTGTGACTGAATGAACAATCATGGTTGTTGATTCTGAGATGAAGGTACTTCATGGAAGTATGATACCTCTGGACCGCATGTTATGGAAGCATGGTTCTAGTTCTCATGAGATGTGAGAGAGGGAGGCACTGATGAGAGAATAGTGACCTTGTCTTTTTTATGTGGAGGCTTTTTTATAGGCTTTATGGGGACATAATGTTCCTATGGCAGGGAGGTTGTAACATCCCATTACTGTTTCAGGTTTTCCTAAACCATCTTGTGTTAAATTGTTATTACGTTAAATGAAAAAATAGGTTATCAGTGAAAAGTTTCATTTTTTTCAAACACATTGCGAAATGGTAAAACACCCAATTAATACTTCAAAATATTCAATTAAATATTTTCTAAGTTAAACACTAAGTAAGTATGAATTTATGAGGTATGAAAATCCCCGAGGAGGACGGAAAAAAATATTAAATATATTATTTTAAGCATGAACAATTTATTCAAAATAACTGAATAACTCTAAAATGGTCCTTTGTATGATAAATCCGAGCATACTGTGATGTCTGAAATGTGGTGTTTACCCTAGGAGGGATATAACATTCTAAAGCACTAGACTTTTGGATGCCTCAATCATGAGATAAAGTTATTAAATAATATTTAATATATTATTTATTAAAAATAATTAAATATATCCCAAATGGTGCATTTTATGGGAAATATGAGACCACTGATGGTTCTGGAATGAGGGGTTTACCCAAGAAAAGGTATAACATTTTTTAGCATCGGGCGTTTGGATGCCTCACTCACAAAAATAAACCTTTTTTTAATTAATTATTTATTCTGATTTTTAATTAATAAATAATTAATATCTCTCAAATGGAGCATCCTATGAGAAATCCGATACCACCGTTGTGTTTGGAATAGGGTGTTTACTCTAGACATGGTATAAATTCCATGTGTAGTGGACGTTTTCTATTATTTAATTTTTATATTAAATAATCAATTTATTATATTAATTTAAATAAATGGAATTTCGTTTTATGGAAAGGGTTCATCTTCTTCAATGGAACTCCACCATTGATGACGCTGTTTGAATCCCAAAACACCATTTTTAACCTATTTCAACCTGAAAAATTCATGAACACATTAAATGAGTTAAATTAATGACTCTTCCATCAATCTTCGGAAGAAACCTAGATTAAATAGGGGGTTTTGAAATTTATGATTTCAAATGCATTTTGGGTTTCATTGAAATAGCCGAACCTATTTCACAATGGGTATATGTTGGTTCGACCGGGTTCATTACATTAACGTGGACACTAATCTCCTCCTTTCCCAAGTGTTTCATGGCAGATCTAATCATGTGGAGGAACCTTGCACGAAGGGGCAATGAGTTGCGTAGGGTTGGAGATGGTAAGTTTTATTTATTTACTTTTTATTTCTATTTTTTTCAATTATTTATTCCATTATTCTAAATTTAATAACTTATATGTTATTGTTCAGAATTATGCACCATCGGTGTCATTGGACTTATCTTGACGAGAAGAACCTAAATCATATTTTTGATTGGAAGTCAGTAGTGTCTTATTCAATCTGCTTTTACAAATTTGAAATGGTTCTTTTTAAATAATTTTATCAAAAGATAATTATTATTAATTATCAAATGATAATTGCAACAACTTATCAAATAATAATTTTAATGAAATTATCAAAGATTAATTATGTCTTACCGAATAATAATTAAAAGGAATTATTAAATGATAATTTTATTAAATTATTAAAAGGATAATTGTAAATAATTATCAAGTGATAATTACAACAAATTATCATATGATAATAGAAAAATGATAATTTTTATGGGGTAAATATATAGAATAGTTATACAAGTTATAAAGGATAATTAATAATAAATTATCAAAGGATAATTATAAAGTATTTTTTTATGATAAATTATCAAGATATGATTATTCATCAATGAAAGATAATTTCAAACACATGCATTAACATAAAACGATAATCCAGAGATTATACAGGAGAGAGAAAATTTAATCGTATGTAATATTTTATTTCCTTATGAAATAAAATAGAGGTATATAATTATTTAATGAGGTTTATAATTATTCTCATGGTTTTTTTTGTGATTGCATGAATTAACATAAAACGACAATCCAAAGATTATCCAAGAGAGAGAAAATGTAATCTCATGTAATATTTTACTTCCTTGTGAAATAAAATAGATGTTTTGGTTCTAGAACCCCTTAATGAACATCAAACTTTTTTGTGTCGAAGCTTATGATAATAGGGCCCTGAGGAGGTGTATTGAACCTCACTAGGTGGATCATCATTGCCACTAACATCGATGACCTTGAGGTTAGTGGTTTCATCCCGAATTGCCAAATTGACTACCATCATATTGCTTTATTTATTTTAATTGATGATTTAAATTCAAATAATAAATATTTCTTTCAATTTATTTGATAAAACCCAATTACAGTGAATTGGGAGATTTGAAATGGTTTTGGCATGGAATTTTGGAAAACCCCAAATTCCATTGAATTGGGGTGGGTTTATGGAAATTTTTTGATTTAAATTGTTGAATTTATGTTGTGGATTTGATGGAAATTTTTTCAATTAAATTGTTGAATTTAATTTTGAAAAGAAATTGTGAAAATGATGGAATTGGTTTTGAATAAATTTAAAACTTGAGAATGGCTTAAAATTATTTGATATAAACCAAGTGGTTTTATCTTGTAAAAAAGGTATGTTTCTAAATGAAACAAGTTTCAGTTTTAAATGGAAATAAATTGGAATTTTTGAAATGGAAGGATGAGATTGATCATATTTTAAATAGTCTTAAAATAGTTTTCCCATCATGTAAGAATGCATGAAATCCTTAGGTAGTTAGTGAGTTATTTGGATACACTCTACACTATGACAATGTTCTAAAACATATATGCAGCAGGTCACATCCCCGAAGAGTTGGTGACGAGTCTCCTTTGGCCGGTGTCATAGGGATGTGTGTATACACATTTTTCTGAGTTCACATAGAGTGTGCGGAATCCTATAGCTAGTTAATAATATAGTACCTTTTTGAATATGACCATGTTGCTCACTTGTTTATTTATATTTGAGATATAAATTTATGCCAATATTTGTTTGAACTGATTCTCATGACTTCTGAATTTATATAAACTATTTTATATAAATGTTTTACTTAACCCATTGTTTTAGAAATATTGCATCTCTTGTAAAGTAAATCATGTTCTTTGCATGTATTTTCCATCATTTTGAAAATGTATAACATGCTTTGTATAAATATGATTTTGAATTTCCAAACCTATTTATTTTTAAAATTGAAATATTTTATTTGGATAATCTATATTTGACATCTATTATGGAATCTTTGTTGGTATCCTAATGGGATTAGGCTCATACCCTATTTTTTCCTTCAGGTGTTTGTAGACTTTCTTCTTTTAGGTTCGAGCAAAGGGAAGGGATCTCTTGAAGGTGGACATAGCTGTTGAGATTTGGATGTGGTGAGTTGTGTTTTTAGGGACCTTGGGTGTGTTTCCCTATTTAGTAATTTGGGTTGTAGTAATCTGGCATTTATGACTCTTTTTATTCTAGTACTTTTAATCCCAATGGGTTGCTGACTTTGCAGAAGATCTATGAAACCAAAAATCCGATAGACATGTTGACAAAGCCTATGGTGATACAGAAGTTGAGGCACCTCTATGTCTCTGTTGGTCTCCACTGATGAACAGAGGATGAGAGGTAGAATAATGGAGGACATGATGAGAGCACAAGAGGAAAAGAATTTGTATTTCATGAATCTGTGAATAGAAAGAACGCCACTGGCGAGTGAAGAAGAGAAAGAACTCAGATTAAGTAAGTTGTCTTCATCAGTTGTATTGAAGTATAGCAGTGCAGTGGATCATGATCCAAGTGGGATATTGTTGGATTGGTGTATCCTGATCCGGTTGGGCCGAATTCTTGTGGCCCGACATTGTAGCATCTCTGACCACTGTAGCAGAGCTGACCGACCGACACCGACAGACATTGTAGCAGTGTGGACTTCAGAGTCAACAACACTATAACACTTTTGAAAAAGGTGGCCGTAGTTCACTATAGCGACACATACTTTCTTTTTCGGAACAGTGATCATCTTCTCCATTTTATAGCCCATTTCAGGCTAGGTTTACTACTGAAAAAACTATATTTGTGCTCCCGATATAGTGAATTTTTCTGCCTCTCTGTGGACGTAGGGTTATTCTCGAACCACGTAAATTTGTGTGTCCCGTGTTTATTTTTCTTTCTGCATTCTTCTTTCATTTCCTCTTCCTGTTGTTGCGACTCCCAAAGATTTCACAACAAACTCTTGTGGGCTCCATAGGGATTAAACAAGTGCCTCCCTAAGTTCTTTTGAAATATGGATCACATAAAGGATTGAGAGATTGGCTGGGACCACCACTAGTTGTTTCAGAATTTCATACTTTTGTGCCAGAGGTTGGCACTTACTGATGTGGGGTTTCTCATGGATATGTGGCTCAGAAGATGAGGTATTTGAGGTGGATGGGCCTAGTTCCTGTGTAGAGGTTTATGGGGAGTCTGCTTCCAGTGCTTCAGGTCGCATCGGCCTTCCCCGTTGCCTAGTTTGATTAAATAATAGAACCCTTTCTAGGCGGTCATGCAAGACAACTGGGTGCGGGAGACCACTGTAGGGTTATGGAATGCATTCATACCTATTTCAGGCTTACTGGAGCACCATAACATGGGTCTTAGATGTATATATATATTTTCAATGGGGACATGATCAAAATATTGGGCCGACCACATCCACACTGTCCCTTGTATCCTTGGTTCTGGAACATTCAGCCTCCCGCTCCTCAGTTATATGCAGGGAACTCATATTCTGATGCATATTCATCATCAGAGAAGGGGTCTTCCAAGTGTATCATGTTTAAAGAACCAAATGAGCTCTTCTTCTAATGGGGGTTCTGTTTGGTGCGACGGTTCCTGTTCTGCAGATGTTGTAGGGAATAAGTTTAAAAGAGTTAGGGCATGATTTGGAGAAGAATATGATTCCTCCTATTCTATTTCTTTCTCCTTCTAGTGATCACACCCACTTTTGGGAGACATATTTGATATTTCCTCCTTGGGTGGTGGAGCTATTGTGGTTTTTTGAATCTATTCTCTTAGGGTGTCATGAGCTCGGTCAACTGTTTTTCGATTCATCCAGTTGTCAAACTTTCGTACATACCTGGCCGTAAATTTAGCCAATTACCCTCCTCTTCTAACTGGGAAAAGATTATGCAAGCCACCAGCTCTAAGGATTTATCTAACACCTCCGGTCTAGAATTGACTATGCCTTGAAGGATGTCTTTGAAGAGAAAGCAGTCCTATATATTTTGAACCAGCCTTCTGTGGAAAGGGAATTAATCAAGACAGTCAGTGAGGTTGACCTCATTGGGCTTCCTGGGTTGTGGTAGCATGAGAAGGATATTTTCCATGGTTTCCAAGAAATAACCGAGCACTTTTTCATTTTATAAGGAGTATGATTTATTCACCCATTCCTCAAATCTTGGGTGACTCTAATTTCTATACGCTTCTAGATGAAGGAGATTCTATGGTTATTGCCACTCAACAAGAAGTGATGGGAAGTTTGGTACCTACCTATGTGATTGGACATGTACTACTGCTGGCTTGAGAGTAAAAATTGGGGCTTCTTCTTTTCCCGACCTTTTCCCTTATGCTGAGGGCATGAGTCAAGTTTTGGATTGGGTTTGAGAATGGTGTCCTCTAGATGTTGTTCCATTTCTATGAACTCACAGAACCCACTTGGTTAGTTCATTGGGATCATATTTTTCTAAAACTCATCCCAGATATTTTCAGCAAAGAGTTCCAATAGTTTCTTCTGTAAGAGAGAAATGCTGAGTGAATAGGTTAGACCCTTCCAACTTGCTATAAAGTAAAACAACCTCTCATTTTCATGCTATTTTCAGTTCATCAGGTTGACGGTCATTTTTTTACTCAGTGTAGAACTAAACTGATAAATGAATTGAAGACAAAGGTCTTCCCATCATGCAAAAGATCTTGCTGGAAAACTTATGTACCAAACAAAGGCTGAACCTATCTGATTCTATACAAAACACCTCAGATTTTTTGCCTCCTGTTGATCTCGAGGGCCCATCATCAACCCACACCAAGATACAAAGTGTGTGAGATGATATCCAAGACCCCCACACAGTTAAAGGTATATAAGGTTGTATTTCCAAAGTTGGGTAGAGGTGGGGTATTATACAAAAATTTAGGATGTGGATTCTTCTCAGACTGAATAGGTGTGCATCACCCTTCTATGGATTCCATTCGAGTATTCAGGGACTTAATGGCATTAAAAAGACCCGAGATCACTATTATTTGATCTTCTTCTCATCTATAGGGTGTGGGTGGGGGTTGATGAGGTGGTACCGCCTTTGTATCCTATTGATTATCAATTCTTATTAAGAATGAATGATCACCATGGAGTGGGAGAGGCTGTCACCACAGTAGAGGGAAGTCATGATCATTTTCAACTTCCTCATTTATACAAACTGACTGCTTGGATCCGGATCCAATATGATGCTTAGATACCGCTCTTACTGGTGGATTGGATATGGGAGGGAGAATATTCATCTCTGTCAGAAGACGATACCCAATGGGGATATTTTCCCCAAGTATCTCATTGTTGAGTTTTCTAAGATCTTTTATCTCACTCTCATATTGCGACAACTGTTCCTCCGTGGAAGGAACCTCAACTCTTCTGGGTAGTGATTAGAATGTAGCTATACCTTTCCTTTTTTTTATTTGGCAGTGTTCGACCAGAGAGGTGGAAAGTTGTTATTTGGAGGTTCTAGATTTTGGAGTCTTCTATGGTTTTGGGTGTATGCAACCATGCTTGGTGCATCCAAATCACCCTCATCTTGGGGTAGGTTATCTATGCCAAAACCCTTTATATTCGTGTCTTGATTCATAATGTTCTCCATCTTGATAATGATGACATTCACAGAGGTATATCGGCAAATGGTGGTTATCCCATTACTTTTGATACAACAAGATGATTATACATTTCCTTTATCAGGTTCATTATTCAAACCCTTGTCCATATTGGGTTGTTTTGGCTTGTGACCCCAGTGGGGTCTGATCACCTTCACCATACGTTCCTCCAATATTGGTCTAAAAACAATGACTTTGAGGGAGTTTCCAGTCATGATTTCCAAACAGGACCTAACAAACAGAGGTTTGTCTTACGGTGGGAGGAACAAGTGGGATGTCGACTGTTGATCTTTATCTCCCAACCTAGAGAAGACTGATTCTCTCTATGGTGATGATGATGATGAAAATCCCCCCAGACCTATGGGTTGGTGGTTATTCAGGGTTGCAATTAGCGTTAGATGATCTTTTTATTGAAGATCCAATGATTCCAATTAGGGATTTGATGAATCCTGGGATGGACATGAAGACATAAATTCCACTAGACCAGCAGAATGGGGTTGATCTGGAATCACTGTTGATTTCCCTAGGACCCTCTCAGGAGATGATGAACCTAGGGATGATGATTGAGATATAAATTCCCCCTGCCCAGTGGGATGAGTTTCATTTTTATTTACTGCTGGTATATCCTAAATCCTATTGGGAATTGATGATCCGAGGGGTGGAGGTGGTGGTTGATATTCCCTTGGTCTGGTGGGATGGGTCCCCTCCTGGATGGATGATATGAAATTTGCTACTGTGGCCTATTTGATGTGGCACAATTGCGCTCGCGTGGGATCTGGGTTCAATGATAGCCCATGCTGGGAATAATTCTTTACAGGAAGTTTTTCTGTTGATCGCAAATTTGGATTATGTGTCTGAAATGAATTTTTATTACTTTGAGGGGCCTAGTTCAAAGGCCTGAAGGCTATCCTCTCCCTCTATTCGTGATGTATGGGTACCGTTGAAGCGAGGAAATTCTATTGTAGTGACCAACTGACCTAATCATTACCCGGTCCCCTGATTTATCTGGAGGATATGACATTGTAGGATGTCTTATCTGATGGGTTCTGCTGTTCAAGTGGTGCAAAAAAGTGTAATGCTCCATAATATCCCCATCATCAAATACAGATGCATTATGTGGCTTCAAATATCAGATCCCGAAGAGTTGTGATGCAATGGTGGCAAGTGTGTTGTAAATTTTCACTATGCTCTTCCAATTTCAGATCCCGAACCATAGATATAACATCAAAGTCTAGCTATCAATAGAGTATATTGATGGTCTGAAGGTGACCCTTATATCCTAGATATGTGAGGTGTCTAGACTTCATTCCCTGAGTAGCCCACATATTTTGGTATATATAAGGCATTCACTCCTTTTATATCTCATCTAGGATCTACTAGTCAGAAGTGGAGAGGGGAAAGAACATAATGGGGAGGTTGTTTCTGGATAAATCTCTCCATATTTCAATGTTTTCCACCTCTTCATCAGACTTATGTGCCTCCATTTGGTTAGACCATAGAAGCTGATTATGAGGTTCGTCTGCTGAACAAAGTGGAATGCTGATGGAAGTTTATAGGGAACTATATACGATTGACCCCGATGTTTCGAGCACCTCTCTATACAAAGGCGTATGAGTTTTGGAAACCTCTATAAATGAGTGTTTCTGGGAAAGGGGAGGATTTCCTTGTTCGTGGGAGATATCTCCATGGGGAGGTTGATCACGGTGGATTTTAGGAGTAGAGACCCTATGATCCATCTTCACACTACCACGAGGAGGAATATCACGATAATGATAGTCTTCTACTTTGGTTGAAGAGTTAACAGACCCTTGGGGAATTGATAATGTGTCTCAAATGACCTCAAGGACACTATCATTGAGCAGGTTAGGAATATAGGTCATGTTTAGTGTTGTGACTGGAATATACAGACTTTCCTTTTGAGATTTTTTAGGGATATGATCATGATATAAGAAGGTTTCCAGAACTTTATTATAACTATATGGCATTGTGGGAGTATGATCCTACTGCTGAGAAGCTACTAGAATATACTGATGAGATTTATCATTATTGAAAGGAATATGAGGCTTTCTTGAGGCATGTTCCATTCTCACTTGATGAGCCTCAGTCTGTTCCACTCTCAATTTGTGAGCCCTGGTTAGATCAGGAATATGATCCTAGTATGAATATGAATTCCCCACTAGAATATGCCAACAGACCTCCAGAATGGGAGAATAGATATGAGCCTCCTTCTATACTGCCTTGGAATGATGTTGGTGCAATCCTTTGTCAGTAAAAGTAGGAATATGTGACTAGCTTCTATGATCTCATGGAATATGCCGGACATATTCACTAATAGGAATATAAGTATGTCCTGATACATGTGGAATTCTCACTTGGTTATCCCTAGCCTTTGTCGGTAAAAGTAGTAATATGATCCTAGCTTCCGTGATCTCATGGAATATTCCAGACAAATTTACTAATAGGAATATGAGTCTGTCCTGAGGCATGTGACATTCTCACTTGGTTATACTTAGCTAAAACAAGGATATATGTCTGATCCTAGGATTTTGGAGTATTCCACTGGACTTCTTTGATAGGAATATGATCCTGTCTCGAGGCATGTGACCCTCTCACTTGGTGAGCCCTATCTAAAATGGGGATATTATCCTGATCTTGGGCATCTGAAATATATCACCATATTTTTTTTGACAGGCATGTGCCCTATCCCGAGGAATGTGTCACTCTCACTTGGTGAGCCCTAGTTGGAGTGGGAGTATGAGCTTGGTCTCATGCCTCATCCTTAACTAGAATATGCCGACAATCCTTTTGGATTGAAGGAAGAATGCACACTTTCTCCAGAGTATCCACTTGTTCATGATGATCATAGTTTTAAGCTGTCCTAGATGTAGGGATAGGAATATGCACCTTTCCCTATATTTGTATCAGTGTCATAATATGCTGGTAGAGTTCTTCAGTTGTTTCTAAAATATATTAGCATTTTATAAAAGTGTGTGAAGGGATATAATCCTACACATTTTTCATCCCGACTATGTATTGGCAGATATCTTTGATTAAAGTGGGGATATGAGCCCACTTCCATCCTCCTTGTGCCACTAGAATATGATGAGGGATTTCATGAAAAGGGGTAGGATTATGTGCCTCCCCCATGCATGCTGTGGGAATATGCCCACAGACTTGTTCCGAGTGAGTAGGGATATGATCTTGCCTACTGGTTACTGCAGAAATATCTTGGTATACATCATTTGCAGGAGTGGGGATATGATCCAAATCTTGGATATACACTACCTTATTCTCCTAATTTTTCTTCCTTGCTGCCCATGGATGGGTTTCATAGGCGGTAGTGTGTTGGGTGGTACCCTCAGAAGGTGACTAGTGGGTATCGGTGGGACGATGTTCGCAATAGTGGTTGACTGGTGCCCTCCTCGGTGACACTTAAACTTGATGAGAGATGTATTTTTTCTTCCTGGTCTACATTCATCAGAGAATGAAGGTGGTAGTTGTCACGCTCTGAGGATAAACTCCCAAAGGGGTTGGTTGTGGCGATGAGGGCCACTAGCTTAGCTGCACCTTTCCCTGGGTGATGTGGATTCACCAGTTTTTTTCTTGGAGAACCTCACGGGAAGCTTCTAGGGTTGGGATTGTACCACTTCAGTGGTACTCCTGAACCATCGTGTTTTCCACTTGATGTTGAAGATGTCAGGATGGTGAGATCAATTTTCAACCCATAGGGTTTGTGGTTGTAGGTGATTTATCAGAATGATCACTGGATGAAGCATGCACTGTCTTGGATCGAGATGCTGTTAATGAGAGAAGTAATTATAGTCATACATACAACAAGGAATAAGTTTACCAATTATTGAAATCTCATAAGCATGATGTGTGCTCAATCAGATATGCAGGGTTAAAACAATTTTCCTTTTATTCCTAATCCCACCATTTTTCTCATTTGGAATTTTCAAAAAGAGGATGGACTTATTTCATAAGAACCCCAATTATAGAGGATCAACTATAAGATCATGCTGGTCTTACTAGCCTGTTTTGTGTGTAGGGTATGCAAAAAAAAGTGATCCGATGCATGATTTATAGATCATTCGGTCATTTGAGAGTTTCACACTGGGATTTCTATTTTTGTTTGCATATAGTGTTAAAAAAATGGCCTGATGGATAATAACTTAATAATTTTTTATTGGAGAGATTCATGACAGGTTCACCATTTCTGTTTTCATATGGCGTGCAAACAAAATGGCCCGACGGAAAACAACCAATCATTTTGTTATTTCATAGATTCACATCAGGTTCACCACTTCTATTTTGATGGAGAATAGATGAATGGGTAAACCCTTACTATGGTGGGTCCGGTTTGGCTCGATGGTCGATTTTTGGGGGTTTGATCTCTTTCACAACCATTATAATTAGGTCACCATTATCATTATTAACAGAAACTCCCAATGGTTCCCTCATCCATAATTGGGTATAGACATACTTTCCAAAGGTAGGTGGCCACTAGGGGTTTCAGACCCAATGACACTTAGGTAATTTCATTGGTCAAGAGGATGAGAGGTCGGGCTCCCCACACTTTTTTTGGGGGAAAATGCTGCCTTCTCTGGGACTCTCTTATAGATTTAAGATATGTTCTAAAATCTCTTCCTAATCTCGATACAAGACTGGTTACCCTAACAAAACAATTATAGGTTAAGTCTACTTATATAAAAAAGAATGGGGATCTCATTAATTAACAAAGGAAAGTGGATATCATTAGTGAATCTTTATCTATATATCTGAGGTTCTTCATCTATTTCTGAGTAATGGGTAGATTCTTATGTGACGAATCCTTATAGTCAGGTATTTCAGAATTTTATGTCATGCGAGGAGGCGATTAATATTCCGAGGAGAGGATTGAGCCATTATGAGGAATCCTAGGTATTTTGGTTATTATAGGAATAAAAAACCACATAGTTTGTTAAACCTATACATTTTAATGTCAAGTAGAGAGGAAATATGTGTGGGCACTGGGGCATGAGATGTTTGAGATTGAGTCTCGTGGAGAAGTCTTGTGTATATAGGTTATGGTAGGAATTAGAGTTACCTTAGTTCAATCACACCCTTAGGATTGGACCTGAGGTAGATACCCATATGTGTAGGTGTGTTTATATCATGCCACTCATTGCGGATTACATAATGTGATTTCCCTGGACAGTGAAGATTCATGATGCCAATGAGGTGTTCATTGCGGATCCCAAAGCCCATGTGAGCTATGCTCAGTGTGAGAAACAAGGGATAACAAGTGGTCAAAATAATTTCATATGGATGTGGGGTATTGTGTGCTGGGACCACCCTTGGGACATTTAATATATAGAAAGATCCTCGAAGAGGAATCCAACATATCTTGATTATGGAAAGAATTAGAGTCATCATAGTTTAGTTGACTTCTTAGTCCACTGAGGGATGAGGTAGAGTGATCAACCCATGGGAATTATTGGGTACCGACATTTGAAATGTTGAAGAAATGAGGATTATATAAAAATAGATGTTTATTTGAGCTTGATCCTTATGAAATCATCCTATATATTCTGATTATGGCAGGAATCAGAGTTATCATAGTGTAGTAGATTGGGGATTACACATTTATGTTTCCCTATAGTTGGGATATATCATATTATTCTACTGATCAAGGCTTACACTATGATATTTCCCTTACCTTGGTAGAGGATTAGGATAAAAGTGATATGATCATTGTAGCTCCCTAAGCCCATATGAGCTATCCGCGATGTGAGAAACAAGGGATGAAAAATGATCAGTCTCACTATTTATAGATGTGAGACATATGTATTGAGTCATCCCTTTGGATGGTTAACATGGATCTCAGGCCTCAGATAGGCATCCTATGTATCCTAGTTATGCCAGGAACTAGAGTCCTCATAATTACCTTAATAGGGGATTACATACTTGGATTTCCCTTATATGCAAGATATGTCATATTATACCACTGGTCGGGTCTTACAAACTGAAATTTATCTTATGAATAGGGATTACACACTGAGGATGAAGAAAGTTATCAAGTCTTAGGATTCCCTTATGAACTGACCAACTTACTTCTTGACATGTTTTTATTGTCCGCTTGACATGCCTTGATTGTCTTCTTAACATGTTGGAGGATGTCTACTTGACATTCCTTAAGGATATCTTATAATCTAGTTGACTTGTTAGAGGGATGTTGCATATATTGGATGGCATGTCTGAGGGTTGTCACACGATCAAGGATGAATCATTTGGAGGAAATCGTAAGGCCTGGTTGGTTGAACCTAAAAGACATCAGATGACCTTGACCATCTTGTCTAAAGGGTTTCACATGATCCTGCTAACATGCCCTGATTCCATCACGAGAGATAGATGAATTGTTTAGAGGGAATCACAAGAGTCAGTGTGACATGTCTTAGAGGGTGTCTCATGTCCTGGATGACATGTTTGGAGGGAATCACGATACCTAGATGATATTTCCAGAGGGTGTTACAAGATCCAGTTGACATGCTTGGGTGCTTCCATGAGACTGAAATAACATGTGTTACCACCGTTATACGAGTCAAGAGAAACATCTGAAGGACATCATGAGACTTGAATGGAAAACTTGGAGGGTTTCACAAGACTTGGATGGAATGCCTGTGGGGCACCATACAAATTGATTCAACATATACAGGACTTCACATGAAGGAGAATCAAAATATTTGGACGACATGTTTTGGTGATGTCACATGTCCTGGGTGGTTCACGTGAAGAACATGAGGGTCAACGTGCATGTTCTTCATGTAAGTCTCCCACATTTAGTATTTGTTATAGAATTTATATTTGGAATAACTTATATTTATTTAGTGTTATTTTATTTTAAGTCTCGTTCAATCTAGAAGATGTGTGGATGTTCTTCACATTTCCTATCAGGAGGCCTTCAGATGATCTCTGAGTGATCATGCTAAGTGATTTATGCATGGAACATGATTTCTATGGTTGTTACTTGGATCTTACATGACGGGAAGTTTTTATGGTTGTAAGCTTAGTCACTCCTAGAAATCCTCTCTAGTGCCGATGCATTTAGATATGAGAAGGAAAACTCTTCATTTGGAGAGTAGTGGTGCAATTTTCATCCTGGAGTGGGAGATTTATAGGCTTCACCACCCTATTTGTTCATCGCTTTTTGCGGTGCGTGTCACACAAATACAGGTTGGAGTTAGCGAAGAGATTTTGCGTCATGCATCTTGATGTGTCTCTTCCATGGATCGTTCCAAGAGTGTCACCTGATTTTCAGCAAACACGAGTCCCTCCAATCAATGTCTCCTTTATTGGATTATTTTAAATTAATGGGGACTTTTTGAATCATGCAGTCATGTCGAAGGACTTCCATATTTTCATATTGACATGTCCAAGGGCTTTATCAAGATTAGGGTGCCTCTAGAATGATTTTGCGTGATCTTAGGTTAATTGTCTAAGACTTTTCACGAGACAAGGATGGTTTGTCTGTGGGACTTCTATAGATATGACCTAATTGTACAGAAGTCTTGATAGACCATGTTGTAGACATATTTTGCGCGTCACATGAGTTTTACGACTGTGAGAGGCTTTCATCTTCTCTCCCATTTTATTCCCTTTGTTTATTTTACAAAGGTTAGAGAGTTCCTAAGGTTGCTTGGGTGTTGACAAGGAAAATTACCTTACCACTCTGTGATGCACTGAATAACCAAAAAAGGTCCTATGGATATGCGTGATCATTTCATAGACAATTCCATCTTCTTGTCCCTAAGGTGCCAAAGGGGGAGAGCGTGGTTTCCTGACCACACCCAAGTCCCTTTGCGCAACAATGATGACAATAAAAATGTATTTTGCGAGATGAGGTAGGCACTTTTTCGGGTACTTGCAGTGTCTTAAGGACTACCTAGGGTGCGTCGTATGTATTTTAAGACTGCAATATCTCCACCTCCTCCTTATTTATTTCCTTTGTTTGATTTTGAAAAGGTTGGGGGTCTTACAGGTTTGTTTAGATGATTTTGAGAACAATAATCCTCCCCATCGGTGATGTGTCACGTGAATTTTACAACCGTAAGAGGATCCTAACTTTTAGATATTTTTCTCTTATTTTCAAATGAATTTTGGATGTTTTTTAGGTGCTCACGAGTTGACTAGCCATGTGACCTGGGGGATCTTGTCTGGCTACCGATGCATGGCCAATGATTGTCTGGGGAGTCTTTGAAAAAGAAAAAAGACTTATTGAAGGGACTTCATATGGCCTTCTATAGGTAATGCACTACACATGGCCATCCACATGACCTCCTACTGGTCATGCAATCTCAGGTATTCTGGGAGTTTGTGTGATTTGCAGGTCTTTGACCATCTTCTTCCTACTTTGTTTTATAGAGGAAATAATACCTATATCCAAGTCTTTTTTTCTTTTTGTATTTTCCAATGATCATTTTGAGGGAGTCAACAGAGTGTATATAAAACATTATATTATAAATAAGATACACTTTTAGGGTTATGATTAAATATTACACATGTTATTGAAAAGAGTAAGAGGATAATTGAAACGAAAGACGTCATTTTTGGAAAACCCATATTTTGATATAGTAACAACTTATGGAAAGTGATCAATGAAAAGTAATGGATGATATATCATAATATATGGATCAAAAGGATAAAAATACCATAATAATGAAATATTTTCAAAAAAAGAAGAGAGGTTTTAAAAGTATTTTATGATAAAGATGCTGCCTCAGGATGTATGATAGATATACTACAAGTAGGGGGGTGAATTATAGTTTTTCAAAGTATTTAAAAATTATCTCTCTTGAAAAAATAAATAAAAGGAAGAAAAATCAAATATAGTATAATTTCAGAATAAACTTATTCTAATAAAATAATAATAAATCAATAAGAATGATATCCTTCATAAAAGAGTAAAATATAACAAATAAGAAATTTTGTATAGAAAAAGAGTAACTAAAAAACTCTATATAAACAAAAAATTATTCATAGTGGAAAAATATACAACATCTTAACTGATTCTTTAACCAAAATCAATATGGAATTATGTATAACTGACTTTAGGTATCCCCAATTATAAACCTATTGGTAGGTATGTATTCTGAAAACATTGAAGCCCTCAATCATCTTGATGGGAATGAATTTTATTCTTCTTTCCAGAATCCCTTGATCTCACCTGATCGGAATGACTTATGACTCCTTTTCCTCAGAATAAATTTATCTCATAGATCATAATAAAAAAATAAAAATATCCTAAGAGTATTTACAAGATATCCTCACACATGTATTCTCTTAAAAAACCCATCTAAAATGATTATAAATGAAACCACTCAAGGAAATGAGAAGTTTAAGTGTTAAAAATGTAAGAAAACTTCAAATAGGTTTTAATTCTTCTGTGTTCTTATTTACCTCAATATTATGGTGATATTTATATAAAAAGGTCATAATAACTCCATAGTTCAGATTCAATGATTCTCAGGTTCAATTTCACCTGCATCGATAGCATCGACTACTAATTTCAATGAATCTACTCTTTTTTTATTCTACTGATCAAGTTGTTCAGCACTGATACAATTCTCTATCTGTAAAACAACAACACAAAGAAAAAATTCTTCTGAAACATTTATGTATAGGAAATAATTAGAACTTAATTATATATTTAATTTTATTAAAATTACACTTGATAAAGTTAAAGTAGTTCTGAATGACTGTTTTAGAATAACATAAAATATTACAAAGAATCAACTTGAATACTATTATAAAATAAAACAAAAAACAAAAAAGATGTGTATTTTGATTTTAAAAACTAGCATAGAAGGTAGTATTTGATCCCATTAATCTTCCCCGTTTTGAAAATCACAAGACACAAGAACAAAAATAAAACACATAATCTTAAAAAATTTACTAACACAAACTTACAAAACTCCCTCTTTGTAAAAATATTTTGTACTATACTTCCCCCCCCTTTTTTTTAAAAATAACATAAAATTAAGATAATATGAAAATGATAACACCTCAAAGTAATTATTTACAAAACATTTAAATAGTATAATTAATAGAAAAAAATATTTACATATAAATTATTTATAAAGAAACATTCATTGGAATTCCAGAATAAGTTTAAAATTTTACAAATTTGAAGGTCTAAATGAAACTAATCCTTTTTATAAAATCTATCAAAAACATGATTCATCTTCTTAAATTATTTATCCATTCTATCAAAATTTTCATCTTTTAAATTCTATTTATTATTGAGGTCCTTTATCTCTTCATCTTGTTGTATGGAAATATCTTTTAGATCATCAAATTCTCTGGAATATTTCATACTTCCAATCCAATGCTTTCAATCAACTTAAAAAGAATCTTATAAGATTCCATAATTTTGGTCAAATGTTTATAAAAAACATCAAATATATTTCAAAATCATTCACTAATTTTTTAATGCTTTAAAACTAATTTGAATCCATAAAATATTTTTCTTTGAGACTTATCAGGAAAAACTTTGTTTCTATAACATAATGAACAATATTTTGCTTCCACTTGACATCCTAGACATGAATAATTTGTTGCTGAATCAAATTATGATGAGCTTGTAAATATGGAAATATACCCAACATTACATATATATTCATAATTACTTCACTAAAATAATTTAACTTCATCTCCATCCTTTTGGAACTATCTAGTAGAGTATTAGTTGAGCTATCAGAAAATTATGGAGGAGATATTTTTTAGATTCTTTGTTACTGAGACTCTTTTAATCCTTCAAAAATAGAAGGTGAAATATATTCTATATCTACATAAACATATATATCTTATTTACTATAGTCATATTCTTCCAATAGAGTTTTATCATTCTTTGAAATTTCTTCTACTAAATTTTTAGAATCTTTTTCTGAATTCTTTTATGATGAAGGTGCAGTTGTAAAAAATTAAGTGTGTATATAAGATTAATTTGAATAAGTATCTATCTGAGAAACATTTTTATTCAACTTAGAGACTTAAAAATTCTTATAAATCATAGTTTTTTAGATATTTCCATCTTCAACTTCCTTAGAAACTTGAAATTGTCCAATAATAATCTCCTTGAATTTTTAAACTACTTTTGTTTCTTTAATATTTTTTAAAGAGAAGAATCATGAACAAAATACTCTCTAATAATAACTCCTTTGTGAGATAATTGAGAAACTCATGATTTTCTCTCTTTTTTTAACCAATCCTTATTTTTTATTTCTCTTTTAATTTTTTTTGGCGGCTTCCTTAAAAGCCAAAACTTTTGCCTTTTCAAGATCAAATTAGGGATCACATTCCTTATGATATTTCTTCTTATTATTCACCCTATTATTAATAAAATCTTCAAAATCATTATCTAAAATGGGTTTGACTTTCTTCCTTGTAAGATATAGATATTTTTGAGGTGATTTTATTTCTTTTCTCCTTTATTAAAACTTTCTTTTCAAATATTCAAGATGTTATTATGAAAATTTATTTAATATTTCTCCATAAATGTATTATGATCAAGATCATAAACCAAACTCATTTTAAAAATTGTTTCTTGTTGAAAAAAAGATTATTTTTCCCTAACCAGAGGTTCTAAATTCTTTATTCTCTACTTCAAGACCTTAAGTAAGGGAGAAAATCCATCTTAACAACTCTAGATTGAATTGATTCAATATAAATCCAAATAAACTATACAATATTAAACTTTATCATGTTACCTAAAAAGTCTAGAATATAAATATCTTGTATTTTGATATCATCCTTATATCCTTTACTTATAAGAGAAAAATCTTAAACCCACTAAAAAACTATTCTTTCTTCTAGATATAATTGATTCATTTTATAAACTTTCACTTTGATTAAAACTAGAGACTCTCAACTTTGAATTTTATAAAAGATTATATAATATCTGGTAACTTATTATAAATGAATAGATATTCAACTTTTAATTTTAGAACATATATCTTTTTCATCCTATGTAAATTCAAATTGAAATAATTTCAAACATGACCAAAAGAAACATTATTAATATCATTAACCTCACTAAAGTTTTCACTTCCATAAAATTCTCTAAAATACCCAGAAAGTAAAAATCATGATATTATTTTTTCAAGATAAAATATTCCCAACCTTGAAATAAAATAACATATTTTAATAGAGAATCATACTTTTCAAACTAGAATCTATCAATTAGTATTTCTTTGATGATTTCTCTCTTTAAGATATCACTTGAAGATGCCATTAAAAACATAAAAATTCAGAATAAACAAGACAGATTCAGAAGAATATAACTCTATAATATGGGAGAATTTCACCATTACTATCAATATAATACAAGGTACCACCTAAATATATTTATATAGAATAATAAATAGGCAGTTCAGCTTCCATACAAATCAACTATTGAGATATAACATCTGTACAAAGCATGATGTCATAAATTTATTTTAGTATTTTTAAAATTAATAAATACTTACAAAATTTGTTAAAATGTTACAATATAAAATCAACTAACCTTCTAAAAATAAACATTATTTTTGAATAATAAGGATTCTTTTTGAAGAATGAAAGTTGTACTACAAAATATTCCTTTCGATAGAAAAACTCAAATTAGAAAAATGGTTAAGAAAAAAATGTCATCTCCCTTTTTCAAGGACTATTTTACTATAAGTATATGGATAAAAAAAGTATATTAATGATAATTTTATATTGATAATTAATCTCTTCTGCTTAATGTATTCAAATATTTAATAATAAAGAGGTTTTTTAAAAATATCAGCAAGTTGATATTGCGTTATGATGAACTGAAGAATAATATATCCTTTTTTTGTGTGATACCAAAAAAAATGGTGTATTGTATATATGTGATTTTATCATGAGTTATGTGTTGGGTTCTTAGAAAACTCTATAGCACTAGATTTATCACAAGGAATTGGAATCTTAGTAAAGCACATACCAAAATTAGTGAGTTTGTGTTGAATCCACAACACTTGGACACAAAATATTCCAACTACTACATATTTTTATTAAGTAGTATAAATTTATAAAAAATGCTGTTTCTTGTATGAATATGATATGAAATTTTATCCTAATAAGTGACAAGTTATGTTTGTACTTTTTCTATCCATTTTACAGCCACCAAAGTTAGCATCTGAAAAAATATTTAAGTTCAAATTGACTTCTGAAAGAATAAAAAAACAAATATTAAAGTTCCTTTAAGATACTGAAATATAAGTTTAATAGATTTAATATTATATTATTTTATATTTTCTTGAAATATATCACACAAGAATACAAAAAATATCAAATCTAGTCGACTAGCTATGAGATAAAGTAAACTTACAATCATCCCTCTAAAAAGTTTTTGATCAATCAATTTCTCAAATTCATCAAGAAAAAGAGTTTTAGATATTATAATAGTAATAGTTATACTGTTATCATTTTCAAAAACAAAACTTTTTTAGTAAGACTTTAAAGTATTTTTTTGATAAAAAAATGTTTCTTCCAGTTTTTGAGAAATTTGAAAACTAAGGAAAAATTATAGTTTATCCATATTTCTCATTTCAAACTTTTATTTCATGAATTATGAAAAGGAATCATAAAATGATTTTTGAGTTTATCTATATATAATGTAAAAAATATATATTTTAATAATGATTTTGTCCTTGAAAATTTTCTTTATGAAAATATTTGTATCAACTGGTCCCTTAAAAAAATTATTCTGAACTAAAACTTCTGTAAGTTTACAATACCAAGATCATAGAGATTGTTTAAGTCCATGGAGTGTATTAGTAAGTTTATATACATGTTTTAGAAATTTTTTTACTTTCAAAACTAGGTGGTTGTTCTATAAAAACTTCCTAAACATATACATTAAAAGATAAAACTTTATATCCATTTGATAGGAGTAAAATTTAGATAAGCTATAAATGATAAAAGTATTCAAATAGATCCAAGGCTTGATTTTTTTTGAAAAGGTTTCTTAATTTTATATGCCTTCTTGTTGATTGTAACCCACAATAACTAGCCCAACTTTTTTCCTTATGATAATTCAATTTTCATCACATTTATTTCAGAAAACTCATTTGACTGTAATTATTGGAATATATTTAGGTCATTCCACCAAAGACCAAACTTTTTCCTGTTCAAATTCATTGATATCATATTCCATTGAACTTATCCAATATTCACCACCTAAAGCCTCATCAAGTGTTTTAGGTTCAAAATGAGATAATAATTCACAATGTTCACATTCATTTCTTAAGGAACTATGAGTTTTGACTGGTTGATCTACATCTCCGAAGATATTATCAGTGGGATGATTCCTTAAGATCAATTAATTTATTGGATAAGAAAGATGATGTTCTTAAACAATAGGTTAAACTTATTCCAAAGGAATAAATTTTAGAAATATAAGTTCCATTTATCTTCCATTTTAATAATTTTCCAACATGGGTTTTTGATCTATTTTAGTATTTGAAAAAGAATTTGTTTTAAAAATGTCATCTAAAGGCATAAATTCTAGATTTTTAAAAGCAAAAGGATCTATTTCATAAAATTTAACATGCACCACTTTCTAAATAGTGTTTGTTCATTTGTTGAAAACATGATACAACTTAATAGTTATATAACAGACAATAAATATTCCCTCATTAGATTTTGGATCAAATTTATAGAAATAGTATTTTTATTCAAAATGAAAACTTTAAATCCAAAATCTTTGAAGTAAGAAAGGTTTGGATTTATTCTAGTCCACAACTCATAAGGAGTTTTATTAATAAAAGTCCAAAGTAAAATTTGATTTATAGTATAACAAGTTGTACTAACAAATTCATCCCAAAAATGTTTAGCAATTGAGCATTCACTCAATATGGTTTGAGTAATTTTTTAAAAAATTATATTTCTTCTCGCTCAACTACACCATTTTGTTAAGGAGTTTTAGGTGCTGAAAAATTGTGAGTAATTAATTTTATACTAAAAAAAGTTTCAAAATAAAAAATTTCAAAATAAAAAATTTCAAACTCACCACCATGATAACTTCGAATAATAACCGATGATAGGTTTTTATCATTTTTGACATAAGAAATAAAACTCTTAAAACAAAAAAGATCCTCTGACTTCTTTTCTAGAAAATAGACATAAGTATATATAGTGTAATCATTAAACAATACATACCCATAATATTTTCCTCTAATACTCCTAGTTATTGTAGGAAAAAATAAATCCATGTGAACTAACTATACAGATTTAGAAGTTGATATCCCACCAAAATATTTAAATCACGACTTATATTTCTTTCCATATTAACACAAATCACAGGATTTTGAAGAATTAAACCTAAGATTCAGTAAATCCCTCACAATTCCTTTCTCAGAAAGTTTAGTTAAATTCCAAACATTATAGTGTCATAAGCTTCTATTCCATAACCAAGAATGATATTATATTGCAGTTAAAACAATTTAGATATTGATTTATAAGTTCCTATAGGCATAGGGTGTAAAAATTATCATGCTTATCAAGAAAAGAATAAACTTACCTTATAAACTTTGAATAGTATATTTATTATTCCTGACGTTCATAAGAAAACATTCGTCACATAATTGATTTATATGTGATGAGATTGTTCTTGATTACTACATCACATAAAACATTTGAAATTAAAGTCTTATCGAGAAACTCAACATCACAAATATTGATGATTTATCCTTGAGAATTATTTCTAAAGGTTATTTTTCCACCTTTTAGTTTTTGAAAAATTTAGAAGTACTTTTTATTTCCTATCATGTGTCTTGAACACCGGCTATCCACATACCAAATGTTTCATCTACTACTACTCAACCTTCCTTCCTAAAAATATTAAAACTATTGTTTTGGAACCAATAATTTCTTAGTTCTATAAGTATTATAGAAAAAACTTTATGAATCCATATCCATTTAACTCTTTTATATTTTATAGCTACTAATTATCTAAAAATAAAATCTTTATGAAAACTAAAATACTGAACAAAATTTAAAAATCATTTATTTTTCTAGATACCTAATATTTGAATTTTTTTTAAAAAAAGGTTTAATTTTAGGAATAAAGTAATTTTATTGGAAATAAGACTCATCTAAAGTAAATCATATTCTGAAATTTGTTTTACATGGTTTCAAATATTTTTAAAGTTTATCAACAAAATTTTTACTTAATTTCAAATTAATAATGGATTCAATAGATACCTTATCCATATAACATTGACTGGTATTTATAATATCATCATAGAAACCAATAAATTTTTGACTATCATTACTACCATATAAAGAACTATTTGATGATCTATCTCTACCACTTGCAATCCAAGTTCCCATTGATTTAAAAATTTTATTTCCTTTACCTTTATAATATATCTTTAAACTTCTCTCCTTCCCCTTTCAACCTTAAAAAATCAGGTCTGATAGGCCTTGATTTCTTACATTTATAAAAATAAACTCATAAGTATATTTATTTTCTCCTTTTTCTTTTTGATTATTTCTATACTTGTAATGAAAATATTTCTTACCAATAATCATGTTCATTTATTTCACAAGCTGAACAAGTTTATTCTCACTTTATTTAGAAGTAATACAACTTGAATCATCTTTAAATTTTCTCTTAGTCTTAGATTTTAAAATAATTTTTCCATAATTAGTTTTTCTAATAGTAATTTCCCCATAATTCAATGAAAAATATACCCCATTATTGTTTTTCTCTTTTTCAGAATCTCTCATAAACCTACTTTGATATTACAAAAGTGTTCAAATAGGATTATCAATACCCAACTTAGTCAAATGTTTCATGTCATCTATAGCTACTCACTTTGATTTTCATTATACAGTCATGATATCAATGATATTATCAATAAGTCTTTTATCTGATAAATATTTTTATCCCAGAAACTATAATCTTTTCACAGTAGTCATAAACTTCTAATGAATTTGTGTAACAAATTCACCAGGTAAGAAATCAAAATATTGATAATCAACATGAAACATAGTCCTAATGGTTTCTAAAGCCTTATTGTAACATCCCATTACTGTTTCAGGTTTTCCTAAACCCTCTTGTGTTAAATTATTATTACGTTAAATAGGAAAAATGGTTTATCAGTGAAAATTTGAGTTTTTGTTAAACATGTTGCAGAATGGTAAAACACCCAATTAATACTCCGAAATATTCAATTAAATATTTTCTGAGTTAAACACTGACTAAGTATGAGTTTATGAGGTCTAAAAATCCTTAAGGAGGATAGAATAAAAATATTAGATATATTATTTTAAGCATGATCAATTTATTAAAAATAATTGAATAACTCCAAAATAGTCTGTCATATGAGAAATTTGAGCAAACTGTTATGTCTGAAATGTGGTGTTTACCCAAGGAGGGATATAACATTTGAAATCGTTGGACTTTTGGATGCCTCACTCTTGAGAACAAGTTATTAAATAATATTTAATATATTATTTATTAAAAACAATTAAATATCTCCCAAACAGTGCGTCATATGGGAAATCAGAGACCATTGATGGGTCCGGAATGAGGGGTTTACCCTAGACAAGGTATAACATTTGTTAGTGTAGGACGTTTGGATGCATCACTCGCAAAAATAAACTTTCTTAATTAAATATTTATTCCAATTTTTTAATTAATAAATAATTAATATCTCTCAAATGGTTCATGCTATGAGAAACCCGAGACCACCATTGGGTTCAGAACGAGGTGTTTACCCTAGATAGGGTATAACATCCATGTACATCAGATGTTTAATGTTATTTAATTTTTATATTAAATAATTAATTTATTATATTAATTTAAATAAATGAGATTTCATTTTATGGAAAGTGGTAATCTTCTCCAATAGAACTCCACCATTGACGATGCCAGTTGAATCCCAAAAAAACCATTTTGAACCCGCTTCAATCCAAAAATTTCATGAACACATTAAATGAGTTAAATTAATGACTCTGCCATCAATCTTAAGTGGAAACCTAGATTAAATAGAGGGTTTTGAAATTTATGATTTACAACGCATTTTGGGTTTCATTGAAATAGCCGAACCTATTTTACCATGGGTGTAGGTCGATTCAATCGGTTTCATTAAATAAACGTGGTCGCTCCTCTCCTCCTTTCCCAAGTGTTGCACGACGGATCTAGGCATGCGAAGAAACCTTCCATGGAGGGGCGATGAGTAGCCTAGTGTCGAAGAAGGTAAGTTTTATTTATTTATTTATTTACTTTTTATTTCTCTCTTTTTTTTCAATTATTTATTCCATTCTTCTAAATTCAACAACTTATATGCTATTGGTCAGAATTATGTATTGTCAGTGTCGTTGGAATCATCTCGACGAGAAGAACCTAAATCATATTTTTTATTTTAAGTGAGTAGTGTATTATTCAATATTCTTTTCCACTTTTAAATGGTTCTTTTTAAATAAATTTATCAAAAGATAATTATTCAGAATTATCAAATAATAATTACAACAACTTATCAAATAATAATTTTAATGAAATTATCAAAGATTAATTATGTATTATCGAATAATAATTATTAGGAATTATTAAACAATAATTTTATTAAATTATTAAAATGATAATTATAAATAATTATCAAGTGATAATTACAACAAATTATTATATGATAATTGAAAAATGATAACTTGTATCGAGTAAATATATAGAATACTTATACAAGTTATAAAGGATAATTTATATTAAATTATCAAAGGATAATTATAAAGGATTTTTTATAATAAATTATCAAGATATAAATTATTCATAAATGATGGATAATTTCAAACACATGCGTTAAAATAAAATGATAATCCAGATATTATCCAGGAGAGAGAAAATGTAATCACATGTAATATTTTATTTCCTTATGAAATAAAATAGAGGAATATAATCATCGAATGAGGTTTATAATTATTCTCGTGGATTTTTCTTGCGATTGCATCCGTTAACATAAAATGATAATCCAAAGATTATCTAGGAGAGAGAAAATGTAATTGCATGTAATATTTTACTTCTTTGTGAAATAAAATAGATGTTTTGGTTCTAAGACCCCTTTAGGAACATAGAACTTTGGTGTGTTGATGCTTATGATAACAGGGACCTACGGAGGTGTATTGAACAACATGGGGTGGATTATCATTGTCGTTGACATCGATGGCCTTGAGGTAGGTGGTTTCGTCCTGAATTTCCAAATTGACTACCATCGCATTGCTTGATTTATTTCAATTGATGATTTTAATTCAAATGATCAATATTTCTTTCAATTTCTTTGATGAAAACCAATTCTAGTGAATTGGGAGATTTTAAATGTTCTTGGCATTGAAATTTGGAAAACCCCCAATTCCATTGAACAAGGGTGGGTTTATGGGAATTGTATGATTTAAATTGTTGAATTTAATTTGTGGATTTTATGGAAATGTTTTCAATTTAATTGTTGAATTTAATTGTGAAAAGGAATTATGAAATGGATGGAATTGGTTTTGGATGAATTTCAAACTTGCAAATGGATTAAAATGATTTGATATAAACCCAGTGGTTTTATCTTGTGAAAAAGGTATGTTTCTGAATAAAACCCATTTAGGTTTTAAATGAAAAGAAATTAGAATTTTTGAAATGGAAGAATGGGATTGATCATATTTTAAGCAGTCTTAAAATAGTTCACCCATCATCTAAAAGCGTATAAAATACTTAGGTAGTTAGTGAGTTATTTTGATACACTCTACATTACGACAATGTTCTAAAACATACATACAGCGGGTCACATCCCTGACGAGTTGGTGATGAGTCTCCTTTGGCCAGTGTTATAGGGACGTGTGTATACACATTTTTATGAGTTCACATAGAGAGTGCATAATCCTATAGGTGGTTAATACTATCATACCTTTTGGAAGATGACCATGTTGCTTGCTTGTTTATTTATATTTGAGATATAAATGTATGCCAATGTTTTTTTGAACTACTTCGCATGCCTACTGAATTTATATATACTATTTTTTATAAATGTTTTACTTAAGCCATTATTTTGAAAATATTCCATATCTTATAAAGTAAATAATGTGCTTTGAATGTATTTTCCATCATTTTGAAAATGTATAGCATGTTTTTTTTATAAATATGGTTTTGAATTTCCAAACCTATTTATTTTGAAAATTGAAAGATTTTATTTGGAAAATCTATATTTGGAATCTTTTTTGGAATCTTTGGTGGCATCCTACTTGTCTTATGATCACACCCTACTTTTTACTTCGGGTGTTTGTAGACTTTCTTCTTCTAAGTTCGAGTAAAGGGAAGAGATCTCTTGGAGGTGGATCCAACTATTGAGCTTTGGACATGGTGAGTTGTGTCCCTAGGGAAATTAAGGCTATTTCCCTATTTAGTACTTTGGGTTGAATTACTTTGTATTTTATTCCTCTGTGTATTTTGGTACTTTTACTCCCAATGGAGTTTCTTTTGTTATGCATGTTGTCTTGTTTCATTTCTTCTGCATTGTTGGTGGAAAAATCATTCCCACTTTCATGTTTTGTGATACCAGGTGCTATTCGCCGACCTGTGGGGATTATAAAATCCCTTTAAGCTTTGTCAGAGCTAGCTCGGTTATCGGGTTACCAGGGTACCTGGGCTGGTTCATGACAAAATGGAATCAAAGAGAGGTTAATCTTTTGTCTTGAAGTCAGTATGCGTTTGTGAAATCTTTTCGGGACTTAGGAGGTATTTATGATTGAGTGCTTGGATATATCTCACCGTAATGAACCTTAAGTATCCAGAGGTGGTTAGGTAAAGACGTCTTGAGGTGTAGTTCCAATCTTTCCCCTATTTTGATTTGGATAGAGTGAAATCCAAATCTTATTTATTCTTTATGTTGAGAATAATTTATCTCATTACTCAGTCTGAGTGTTAATCTAATGTCTTCTTGTTGAATTTTGATGTTTTGTAACATTATTCCCCTAAGAAGATGTGTGAATGAGATCCAAGAGGAGGCTTTTGTTGAACCTCATCGAGAAAATCATGTTGTGGATCCAAATCTAGTTGAGGTGATCATGCATACTGTCCAAGCTTTGGGGAAGGTACCACCATCAGTCCCCATTCAGGCTCTAGTTGTGGATCCTCATGGGGATGTTCTTCAAAATAATTATCAAGAGTTCATTCACTAGTAACCACCTTTTTTCAAGGGCTCTATCGATCCTCAACATGCTGGGGAATAATTAGGTAGGATAGAACATCTGTTTGAGTTCTTGGAGACACTAGAGGAGATCATTGTAAAGTTTTCCACCTTCACGTTGGAGGGACCAAGAGGGAGATGGTGGGATACAATATGGATAACAAATAAACATGACGGATTATAATGGAAGGACTTAAAGGTTTTTTAACTTACCAATTCTATATAGAGTCAATGGTGTCGTCCATGGTTGTGTAGTTTTTCAATCTTGAGTAGACTGACATAACTGTGGCTCCTGTAGATGTTTAGGGAACTTGCAGAAGTTCTTCCACAACTTTTACACTCCACGTAGAGGCACAAGATCATCAAAACATTCAAAAACTATGGGGAAATCAAATGCTTTAGGTATAAAAGGGTTCCAGCCATAGTAATCTGAAACAAAGATTCTTCACGCAGTGGAAGAGTCTCCAGAGGAAGCTGATATAGGTCCAACGACCATGATGGGTATCATTACTATAACTTCATCTTTAGTGACTTCTCTATTTGATACCGGTGCATCTAACTTGTTTATTTCAACCCGTATTGTTAATATTCTTAATCTTTCTATGGATATTTTATCTTGTGTAATGAATATTACTACACCCCTTAGCGTAATGAGAGAGCAAGGTCTCTATAGTCTTGCTTGTGTCTTTACTCTATCAGATGTCAAAATTGCTTGGAGTTTTTTGGTAGTCAACATGAAATATCTTGACTTCATATTTGGGATGGATTGGATCATTGAAAATAAATCCTAGATTGATTGTTATCTTCAACGAGTTTACATTACTACACCCAATGGTATGCCTCCTATCCTTTAAGGAGAATGTGACTAATGGTTGAGCAGAGTCAGAACTTCTTATCCAAAGTTGGGAAAAGTTATATTAGTGTTTAATTTTGATTTGGAGTGAGATTCAATGAGTAGTGATCTCGCTCCAGTCATCATTGAGTTTCTTGACATTTTTCCTTCTGAATTATCTGGTTTTCTACCGGTAAGGGAGGTTGAGTTTTCTATTGACTTAATGTCTGGTACTCAACCAATTTCTTTTCCCTATTACAAAATGGATCCTGTTGAACTGAAAGAACTAATTTACTAGTTGGACAATCTTCTTAAGAAATCCCTTATTCACCCTAGTGTGTCACCTTGGGCGGCGCCAGTTCTTTCCACCATGAAAGATGATGGTTCTTTAACATCTTCTCTTCTCAATATGATTATATAGGAACAAAATCCTGTTGATGAATTCTGTAACCATTAGAGAATCTATTTATAGTGGGGAGACTGATGCCCAATGGTCATTCTCCAAAGAGAGTGTTCTATATTATCGGAACCGTTATGTTTCACCATTAGTGACAAGGAAGGATATAATGGGGAATTTATATAATTTACAATGGGTTGTCCACCTAGAAAGCACTAAGACATTCTACAAATTGAAGCAACAGTTTTGGTGACCATGTATTCTTGAAGGTTTCACCCCGGTTGGGTCATCGACGGCTTGGGAGGTAAGGGAAGATTTCTTATTATTTTGTGGGATCTTTTGAGGTTGTTGATTAGGTGGGGAAATTTTCTTACCATTAGGAATTACCACCACAACTAACGTCGATAGATAATATGTTCCATGTATCGCAGTTTTGAAAGTTTATCTGACCCATCTCATGCTTTGAGTTGGTGTGATATTGATGTAGAACCTATTTTATCTGTGACTGAATGAACAGTCCTGGTTTTTGATTATGAGATGAAGGTACTTCATGGAAGGATGATACCTCTGGACCACATGTTATGGAATCATGCTTCTAGTTCTCATGAGATGTGAGAGAGGGGGGCACTGATGAGAGAATAGTGACCTTGTCTTTTTTATGTGGAGGCTTCTTCATAGGCTTTATGGGGATAGAATGTTCCTATGGCAGGGAGGTTTTAATATCCCATTACTATTTTAGGTTTTCCTAAACCCTCTTGTTGTAAATTGTTATTACATTAAATGAAAAAATAGGTTATCAGTGAAAAGTTTCATTTTTGTTAAATACATTGCGAAATGGTAAAACACCCAATTAATACTTCAAAATATTCAATTAAATATTTTCTAAGTTAAACACTGAGTAAGTATGAATTTATGAAGTATGAAAATCCCCGAGGAGGACGGAAAAAAATATTAAATATATTATTTTAAGCATGAAAAATTTATTTAAAATAACTGAATAACTCCAAAATGGTCCTTCGTATGATAAATCCGAGCATACTGTCATGTCTGAAATGTGGTTTTTACCCTAGGAGGGATATAACATTCTAAATCACTAGACTTTTGGATGCCTCAATCATGAGATAAAGTTATTAAATAATATTTAATATATTATTTATTAAAAATAATTAAATATATCCTAAATGGTGCATTTCATGGGAAATATGAGACCACTGATGGTTCCAGAATGAGGAGTTTACCCAAGAAAAGGTATAACATTTTTTAGAATTGGGCGTTTGGATGCCTCACTCGCAAAAATAAACTTTTTTTAATTAATTATTTATTCTGATTTTTAATTAATAAATCATTAATATCTCTCAAATGGAGCATCCTATGAGAAATATGATACCACCGTTGTGTCTGGAATAGGGTGTTTACTCTAGACATGGTATAAATTCCATGTGTAGTGGACGTTTGCTATTATTTTATTTTTATATCAAATAATCAATTTATTATATTAATTTAAATAAATGGAATTTCGTTTTATGGAAAGGGTTCATCTTCTTCAATGGAACTCCACCATTGATGACACTGTTTGAATCCCAAAACACCATTTTTAACCTATTTCAACCTGAAAAATTCATGAACACCTTAAATGAGTTAAATTAATGACTCTTCCATCAATCTTCGGAAGAAACCTAGATTAAATAGGGGGTTTTGAAATTTATGATTTCCAATACATTTTGGGTTTCATTGAAATAGACGAACCTATTTCACCATGGGTATAGGTTGATTCGACCGGGTTCATTACATTAACGTGGACACTGATCTCCTCGTTTCCCAAGTGTTTCACGGCGGATCTAAGCATGTAGAGGAACCTTCCACGGAGGGGCGATGAGTTGCATAGGGTTGGAGATGGTAAGTTTTATTTATTTACTTTTTATTTCTCTTTTTTCAATTATTTATTCCATTATTCTAAATTCAATAACTTATATGTTATTGGTCAGAATTATGCACCATCGGTGTCATTGAACTTATCTTGACGAGAAGAACCTAAATCATATTTTTGATTGGAAGTCATTAGTGTCTTATTCAATCTGCTTTTCCAAATTTGAAATGGTTCTTTTTAAATAATTTTATCAAAAGATAATTATTATTAATTATCAAATGATAATTGAAACAACTTATCAAATAATAATTTTAATGAAATTATCAAAGATTAATTATGTCTTATTGAATAATAATTACAAGGAATTATTAAATGATAATTTTATTCAATTATTAAAAGGATAATTATAAATAATTATCAAGTGATAATTACAACAAATTATCATATGATAATAGAAAAATGATAATTTTTATGGCGTATATATATTGAATAGTTATACAAGTTATAAAGGATAATTTACAATAAATTATCAAAGGATAATTATAAAGTATTTTTTATGATAAATTATCAATATATGATTATTCATCAATGAAAGATAATTTCAAACACATGCATTAACATAAAATGATAATCCAGAGATTATAAAAGAGAGAGGAAATGTAATTGCATGTAATATTTTATTTCCTTATGAAATAAAATAGAGGTATATAATTATTGAATGAGGTTTATAATTATTATCATGGTTTTTTGTTGCGATTTCATGCATTAACATAAAATAACAATCCAAAGATTATCCAAGAGAGAGAAAATGTAATCTCATGTAATATTTTACTTCCTTGTGAAATAAAATAGATGTTTTGGTTCTAGAACCCCTTGATGAACATCAAACTTTTGTGTGTCGAAGATTATGATAATAGGGCCTTGAGGAGGTGTATTGAACCTCACTGGGTGGATCATCATTGCCACTAACATCGATGACCTTGAGGTAAGTGGTTTCATACCGACTTTCCAAATTGACTACCATCATATTGCTTTATTTATTTTAATTGATGATTTAAATTCAAATAATCAATATTTCTTTCAATTTATTTGATAAAACCCAATTACTGTGAATTGGGAGATTTGAAATGGTTTTGGCATGGAATTTTGGAAAACCCCAAATTCCATTGAATTGGGGTGGGTTTATGGAAATTGTCTGATTTAAATTGTTGAATTTATGTTGTGGATTTGATGGAAATTTTTTCAATTAAATTGTTAAATTTAATTTTGAAAAGAAATTTTGAAATGGATGGAATTGGTTTTGACTAAATTTCAAACTTGTGAATGGATTAAAATGATTTGATATAAACCGAGTGGTTTTATCTTGTGAAAAAGGTATGTTTCTAAATGAAACCAGTTTTGGTTTTAAATGGAAATAAATTGGAATTTTTGAAATGGAAGGATGAGATTGATCATATTTTAAACAGTCTTAAAATAGTTTTCCCATCATGTAAGAATGCATGAAATCCTTAGGTATTTAGTGAGTTATTTGGATACAATCTACACTATGACAATGTTCTAAATCATACATGCAGCAGGTCACATCCCCGATGAGTTGGTGACGAGTCTCCTTTGGCCGGTGTCATAGGGATGTTTGTATAAACATTTTTCTAAGTTCACATAGAGTGTGCGGAATCCTATAGCTAGTTAATACTATAGTACCTTTTTGAAGATGACCATGTTTCTCACTTGTTTATTTATATTTGAGATATAAATGTATGCCAATATTTGTTTGAACTGATTCTCATGCCTTCTAAATTTATATAAACTATTTTATATAAAGGTTTTACTTAACCCATTGTTTTAGAAATATTAAATCTTTTGTAAAGTAAATCATGTTCTTTGAATGTATTTTCCATCATTTTGAAAATGTATAACATGCTTTTTATAAATATGATTTTGAATTTCCAAAACTATTTATTTTTAAAATTGAAAGATTTTATTTGGATAATATATATTTGACATATATTATGGAATCTTTGTTGGTATCCTAATGGGATTAGGATCATACCCTATTTTTTCCTTCAGGTGTTTGTAGACTTTCTTCTTTTAGGTTCGAGCAAAGGGAAGGGATCTCTTGAAGGTGGATCTAGCTATTGAGATTTGGACATGGTGAGTTGTGTCCTTAGGGACCTTGAGAATGTTTCCCTATTTAGTAATTTGGGTTGTAGTACTCTGGCATTTATGACTCTTTGTATTCTAGTACTTTTACTCCCAATGGAGTTTCTTTTGTTATGCATACTATCTTGTTTCTTTTCTTCCACATTGTTTGTGGAAAAATTGTTCTCACTTGCATGTTGTGTGATGCCAGGTGATAGTCGCCAACCCATGGGGATCGGGAACGCCCTTCGGGCTATGTCAGAACCAGCTCGGTTATTAGGTTACTAGGGTACCCGGGCTGGTTCGTTAGGATCCAAAATGTGTTACTTACAATTTTATCCATATATTATTCATTATTTCACAAAAAGATATTTGATTGTAGATATTAATCATTATTGAGAACACAATAGTGTTATGAACTCTATAGTTTAATCGATACTCATATTTCTCATCTCTAGTAAAAGTTTTAACTTCCTTATCAGGAATATTATAATTTCTAGTCATCATAATAAATTTCTCCACACCAATATTAATCATAAAAGTATTTATACAATATCTCAAGTACTCATAGTCATCTCTATAAAAAACTTATAGTCTGCTAGGATTTATATTATCCAATGTGTCAATAGATAAAACCTATATAAAAAATATCTTTTCTCTAACACAGAATTAGTTTAATAAGAAAAAAAAGTATAGATTAGTTTGATACCAAATGTTTCATCAGGATGTATGATAGATATACTACAATAGGGGAGTGAATTGTAGTTTCTTTAACTATTTAAAAATTTTCACTCTTAAACAAGAAAACTAAAGGAATCGTGATTAAAGATAAAATAATTTTGGATTAAGATTGTTCCAATAAAATAATGTTCAAATAATCGAAATGATATTATTCTGTTAAGATTAAAATAGAGTAACTAAGAAATTTTATATAAAAAACCAAGTAACTAAGAAACTATATATAAATAGAAACTTATAAACAATGGAACAAAAAATTACAACACCTCAACTAAATGAGGTATTATCTTTAACCTAAAGTGGAAAGGAAGTTTTGAGATCTAACATTAAATATAATTGACTATAAAATAATTGGTAGGTATATCTTCCAAAACCATGGAATCCCTCAATCTGCCTAATCAGAATGAATTTTTTGTCTTCCTTTTGGAATCCCTCAGTCTCACCTGATCAGAATGACTTTTGTATCCTTATCCTTAGGATTCCTCGATCTCATATATTAAAAAAAAATCTTAAGATCATTTATACTAGATCCTCACACATGGACACTCTTTATAATAAAACCATATAAAAATATTACAAATGAAAACACTCAAGGAAATGAGAAGTTGTAGTCTTAAAAACATAAGAAAACTTTGGATAAATTTTCATTATTATGTATTCTTAACCTATGGATTATAGTTCTATTTATATAAAAATATTTTAATAACCCCAAAATCTATTTTATGAGATTATTTATTTAATTTTCAATTTCATCAACAACATTAGCTACTCCTTCGGATGAATTCACTCTTATTCTATTTATATTGATGAAGTTGTTCATCGGCGCTACAATACTACTTCTAGAAAAAATAAAAATAAATTATTATGAAACATTTATGTAGATTAAATAATCATAACTTACTTATATATTTTCTTCTAGTAAACTTACACTTGACAAGGTTCTTTCTATTAAGGAAAATTAGATCAGAATGACCGTTTCAAAAGAACATAAAATACTAAAAAACATAAACTTGAAAAATATTACAAGATAAATTAAAAAATATATATGTATTGTGATTTTAAAAGTATTTTAGAAATAAGTATTTCAACCTAAAAAATGAATCATAAATAATAAAGGAGAATGATCCATTAAAACCCTTACCTTTCTCTTTGAATCACCTCCTTCAGATTGAATATAAAACCTTAAAAAGAGAGAAAGTTTTGAAAGGTAAGAGGCTTATAAACATGTAAAGAGATATTTAAAAAATTATCTGGGTAGAATATAGGGATAAATCTTAAATTTATATGTTTTTTGAAAGGGTATAACAAGTCTCCTTTTATAGGCCAAATTTGATGACATTTTAAAAAATATCAATTCTTTAAGGGTGAAGAATGAAATTTCAAAATGGAAAGTGGATCATAAATAGAAAATTAATGATATTATTAACCATTACAATTTCCAATTGACTCAATATAATTTTAAATATTTTTTTATTAATTTATAAATCATTTTTACCATTAAATACCCTTTAAAGTCATTTTAAGGGTTGATTTCATAATTTGAATTTAAAAATATCTTGATAAATATGGATTTAAAATTTAAACATTTATTTTATTTATTAAATATCATTTTTATATTAAAAATTCATTAAAAACCATAATTATACCCAATATTATCAATTTAAATATTTTTAAAACCATTTATTTTGACTTTTCTCCTTATTGTACAAGTGTTGCATCGAAACTGCATAAATATTTTAGATAATTATCCTATTACTAAATATTAAAAATAAATTAATAACATGAATATATTTTATTATTAATATATATATTAATATAAAACCATTAATAATACTTTTTTATCATTTATATCATGATAACATTTTTAAGATAAGTATTTCAAATTTTCTTACCTTGCGCAAGCACTGGGTAAGCATTTTGGATAATTATATTATTATATAATTGTGAAAATCATTGATATATGTAAATATAATTGATTATTCATAATTTTTATTCCTTATATTTTAGAAAATAATCATTCTTTACAAATATTACCACTAAGTCATCAATCTTGACTTTTCTAATGGTGCACAAGTGCTGTTTCAGCGCCAATAAATGTTTTCAGATTTATCTTAATGTAAATATTAAATTATATTAATTAAATAATATTTATAATATATTTTGAGTATATTATCATTTAAGATATTTTCCATAAGTTTGATAATTGTTTATTTCATATTTATATCATGATGTTGTCATAAAAGATACAGTATTTATAAAAACTATATTTTTAACTATTCACCAAAAAATCATATTCCTTAGAAAAATAAAAAAAATAAAAAATAAAATAATTTTTATTATTTAATAAAAAAAATAAATTCCATTTTATCCTATTAAAATTATAAAATTTAGAAATTCAACTTTTAAATAAAATCATATTATACATGAAAAATAATTATTTAGAATGAAAACTATTTCTTTTTTAAAAGAAATATCATATTATTTCCTCATCCTTAATAGAATTATTTATAATATTTTTAATAATAAAAAATATCAATATAAATTCATATAATTAATTTAAATTTATATTTATAACATATATATTAATTAAATAATTCTTTAAATATATCAAAATAAGAAATAATTTTAAGAAAATAAAACACATTTTCTGTCACAAAGTAATCATATTGATTTTAAATGTATAATTGATATCTAATTGATTATATGACATCCTTTGAGATAGGATATGACTATATATACAAGTTTGTAATACAAAAATTCATAATCATGAATATTTATAGACCATAAAAGTGATATATGATTAAAAATGCCTAGGTTGTCACATTTATGTGTCCAATGGTGGGTCCCTCATGAATCATGGAAAATAGTAGAACCAGTTGACTGGTTGGACCCCTTTACAAATAGTGGGGTAGTTCTATGTGTATTGTATATGTGTATAACATCGTATGGTGGAGTACAAAGACGTATCACCCAAGTGTAGGAGGCCTTAGCGCGGAAGGTCAGTGGTCATAGTATAGAAGGATGATATACCAGAAGGATAAAAGAGGAAGATGAAATAGCCAGAGGGATAAAATCCCACTACTTATGGATCTTTACAATGGTAACACTTGTGTAAGAAGTTTTCTAGGTGACATTGTTGCCAAGAAAATTTCTATTAGCCTATGTATCGTTACTGGTAGATATGTTTCCCTATAAAGGGGTTGTTTTTGAAAATGTTTCAGGAATGGCTTAGTTTCCCCATGGATTCTCTCTCAAGATATTCCTTCTCCATGATAAGGTTTGTGGTGGTGTGTTCTGTTCCTAGATTATCCTCTTACTCACTTTTTCATTAGATTAATGAATTTTTATTGGTTGCTTTGTTTCAGTATCTATTAGATATGAGTTCCCCATGGGAATCATCTTCCATTTTTTTCTTGTTTAATCTTCTCCCTACTTGGTGGGGGTTTTCATCATTTTTTCGTCACCTGTGTTTAATTTTGTTGTTTTTTCCTTATTTAGAGGTTTTCACTCAGTGGAGGCCTCAATACCAAGTCTTTTCATGTGTCAAACCTGGTGGTCTCTTTATTCAAGGGTGGTTTCCTTCCAAACCAAACTAGCACTGGACCATCAGCCTGGACCCTAAAATGACTATAAGATTTGACGATCTTAGAATCTCTCTATAGTGAAATAGGGGTTTGATCTATTGGGGTTTGATTACTATGGATGGTTTTTTCCAAGTATTTGGATTTATGAGGTTTTTTGGGATGTTCTATCTATGGTATATTTTTGTTTTTAATCTTGGAAGTTGACTATGGTGTTACAATGATGATGGTGCTTCACGATGATGCATCACTTTGTAAAATATACTTCTGATGCAATTGATGATTTCTTTTTTCTAGATCTACTCTCAGTTTTCTCAGTAATGGTTCAAAATTTTTATTTTTAGGTTATGATGAGCTTGGTGGTGTTCCATTGGTTGTATTTATGGTTCAATTACTACATCAATAAATTCGGAATATTTTCTAGCATAGTGTATAGGTGATTTCATGATGATGAAGTTTCTAATGACATGCGATGATGAAGAAAATGACAAGCATTGATGATGATGTTTTTTATTCAATAAACATAACCATATGATATTCTATGGTGTGGAGATCTAGGTATGAGTTATTGACCTTGGGATACTCAATTAGAATAAAATTGGTGAGAGGAACAAATATTCTATTTGAAGGTATTTGAAATTTAAAATTTAAATTGTGTATTTTTTTCTGGTTATTGTCAATTGAGTTGAAATTGGTATATATAAGAGTTTTGGTTTTTGTTAGGTTTTACATTTAACCCATGAAAGTGTTTCCTTAAAATATAAAAATATGGATTTTGAGGTAGATATGTTTCCTTTGTAACTCAGATGATTGTTACTTGAATGAAGATATGAAATGTTCTCCCATAGATGTTAGTTTAAGGTTTAAACCATGTAATCCCATGTGTTGTGCTTGTGTTATTTTTTTTATCATGTTCTTGTTCTTTCTGGATTTTTGTCCTTTTTAGAAGATCAGGTCATGACCATGAGGTAACTGGAACTTAGTTAAGGTAAGATCAATGTAGTGGTTAGGGTGAAAATATTTTTTAGTACCATCCACTAAGTTCTTGGGGTTCCATGGAAATAAAAAATTGTTGGAAACCTTGTTTCACATTTGAGGTCTAGAAGAACACTTCTGATGATAGGAGGTGGGAACTTTTTATTGATGAATTTTGATGGTTTTAATTTTTTATGGTGGTGAAAAATTAATATCCTCAACAATTGGTATCAAATAATGATTACCATACATCTAGTAAGTAGTTTATCAAAAACTAGAATAAAATCTTGGTTAGAAGACTATTGGGTTCCTTTGGTTGGAGTGGTTTACTAATTTTCTAGATGGATTTTAACTTGGAAGATATTAGTGGTACTAGGGTGTTTTGGGTATATTGAAAATCCTCAATGACCTTGGGTTTGGAGACATCTTCCACTTATCTAGGTGGAATTCAAAACTTAGTTGAAATACTATTGAAGTCTTACAAAAGATAGTCATGATCCCTGACATTTTTTGAATTCAGTGGGAGTTATTTTTGTTTGAGGATATAATTTCAATGTGTAAGGTCCAAATTGATGTTTCAAATTTGGATTATTTGAACTTTAGAGGATATTGGTTTTTTTCACTCCTAGAGTGTTTAGAAGTTCCATTGATGAAGAATCATTTAGAAGCATGATGTTTATCAGTACAAAAGGCCAGGAAAAAAAAATATGGATTATTTTGGAAGGTGTAACCTATATTGTCATTGCATGACCTAGAAGGGTGATTTGATGGTGAATTAAAAGGAAATCACTTGATCTAATTTAGGTGATGAAAGTTTTAGGTTGATGTTTTTTGGCTGGGACCAGGAGTTCTATTCTGAAAGGTTGATATTATATAGGTTCCATAAGTTTGTAGCTGAGAGGGAGTGGATTTCATGATATGAAGCATTTGTTAGCCCACTTGAGTTAGTTCATTTGGGTCCAGGGTTCTCATAAATCAATGTTTAAGAAGTGTGAGGAAGTGATTTTGTTTCCCAAGACTTTGAGATTATTATAAAAATGATGGTTCCATCCATAAAGGAATGTGTGGAATAATCTTATACAATCAAAAGATGATTATGATGATTAAATGGAGAAATTAGATGAATATTTATAGATTTTGGGGGATTAAAATGGATGGGTATCGTGGTTATGGAAAAGTGTGAATGAATAATCATTGTTTTAGATTTATATTTTCAGAAGGAGCATTGCATGTTAGATAAAGATGCTTTTTGAGTATGGAGGCTATGGTATGGGTGTCTCAATCACACAAATTAGAGTAAAGTGAAGGAGGAAACCCTTGATTTTTGAATATAGAAATCATATGTAAGGGTCTTTGAATATTCTGGGTAGTGTGGCCATCAAAAGTATTGGGAGGTGTTCTTTCTCTAGAAGGAGGATCCTTTGGAGAATCATAAGCTTGGAAAGTTTTAGTTGTTATCTCATAGGGCCATTGTATATTGTACATTCATTGATGATGGGTAATTCCAATTTAGGTTTTTTTTCCCTCAAAGAATAGTCCAAGTGATTTTGTAACCTCATAGATAAGAACCATGGCGGATTGAAGTGGACTAGATGATGGTTTAGTGGATGAGAGTTCTTAGAAGTAGTTTGAGTTTCAGAAGATATGTTGGTGGTGTTTTCCTACTCTCACGAGAGGACTAAATCTATAACATCATAATGTGTCATGAAAAAGATTTTTATACTTTGAATAAGAATGTTATAAGCACATGGAGTATTCATGGTGAATGTTTTGTGTCAAAAGTATTCCTAATGAGGTGTCATGTGGCTTGTTTCTAAAATATCAGTACAATCTGTTTGGATCCAATTTTTAATATGTGGATTATCTTGTAGATAAATGATATTTATTTTCTATTTGGGATATAATATTCTATAAATAATCCAAATCTTAAATAAGGATAGTTTTTTGTTCTCTAATCCATAAAGTGTTTGGATAAATTGACCATGACCATATCAAATGATGGAAGATGGACAACCCCAAGACCCATGAATATTTTCTTTTCAAAAGTGTTGATTTGAAGAATTTGGTGTTTTTGAATATGTGGAAATTATTTTTAGAATATCATTAGAGTATCATAATTCTCTTTGAAAAAGAGAGGAATCCTAGAAGGATTGGTACTAGGCTAGAATTTAACGAGAACAAAGGACTAAACATGCCTTGTTTACACTAAACACTGGTAACCAGAAGGCACAAGGTTGATTATATGGTAGTTCATTAGTCTATTGATACTATAATTTTTGAAAGATAAGGTTTTGGATATTGTTTAGTTATGATGTTATCACTTATTTTTGATGTACCATAAATCTATTAGATTGCAAAAACTCAGTCATAGAGTTTCAAAAGCAAAGGTTCTAAAAGGAGTGGGGAAATGAACATGGTATAGAATGAAAGTTGTTAATGGGACTTAAAAAAATTTAGTTGGTAACCAAGCATGTTTTTTGTAGGAATTTCCATAGAGGAATATGAAAGGTTTTGTGGCTTACATATTAGATGATCAGGTTATGGAAAATCTAGGGTGGCATTTATTTAGTATAGGCTTGGATGATGGGAAGCATGGTGGAGAACCATTCGGGTATTATGTCACGACCCGTCTCCTGGGGCCCATTCCATTACAACCCCAAGACCTCCTTCCATAGGATAGGGGTTGGCGACTAGCACCAGAAATAAATTTCCATAAAATGGGAAGACATTTCCTCAAAACCTATACACACACGGATAGGGTACACTCCACACAATTAAAACACAACAGAAGAAGAAAGGTGCAACCACAACTAAAAACCACCACAGAGTGTAAAAGTAAGTACTGAAGTAAAGGGGCCCAAATACAAGCCCAACTAGAATGGAAATACACCAAAAAGAAAAAACAGCTCCTGAGGTCATCTTCCAAGGATACTACCTAAAGGGTAAGTACCTCTCGTCACTTCGGCTCTCCATATCAACCAGTCACCTCCATACACCGTCAACTCTTAGCTCCTCGAGACTCAGTCAAAGATGCTCATCGTCTGCACAAGACACAAAAAGGTGTGGGTGAAGCCCGTGTAAGGGTGAGTATAACAATACCCAATAGGGACCCTGAGACCCCCAAAGGTCTCTCAAAATTCCATAAAAGAAAAACCAAAAATCATGATCTCAATCACAAATCACAAAGCAAAAGATATCTCACACCAGGTTTAACTTAAGTATAAAAGTATAGATGTTTAGTCATAAAGCTAGATCATATTATTCTGTCATGAGGCTCTGCTTCTGACCCACATAGGATCGCTCGGTGCTGATCCATACAGGATCGCTCAGTGCTGATCCACACAGGATCGCTCGGTGCTGATCCACACAAGATCGCTTGGTGTTGATTTACATAAGATCGCTCAGTGTTGATCCACATAGGATCGCTCGGTTCTGATCCAATTAGGATCTCTCGATGCTGATCCACACAGGATCTCTAGCCATTCTTCACGTCATAGCCAACCACTAGATTTCCACACAAAGCATGCATGATTCCAGGAGAATCTTCTCCTCTAGACATCAGTCATATTTCAACCGGCATGAATTCCCATTAAGAAGTAACCCTATTAAATTCTATTTCATAAGGGTTCCAATGCAACAGACGACGCATCAACTAGATGCCCGGTCTGTATGTTATAGGCATTTTAGTGTCAAGGGCCCAGTTGGATTCAAGTGCGATCCAACCTGAAAAAACTCCAACTTTCTCTTAAACTCATGTGGAGTATCTCAAAAGGACCATATCTTCATAAGGGTTCCGGTTCCGCAGACGGTTCGTCAAACAAACGTCCGGTTTAGGAGATATGCTAATTTAAGTGTAACTACGCCAAAAGGGGTCCAGGTCGAGTCCAACCCGGTCAGACCGACCCATTCGGACAGACCCGACCTGGCCCGCTAGGTCCGGTCTAAAGTTCTGGGCTTGGGCTGGTTTGGTTGGGCTTGATTCAGTCCGCTGGCCGTGGGCTACATCCGCTAGGCCATGAGTTCGGTCCGGATCGCCCAGTTGGGCGCGGCCCACCGAGCCGCAGAATTTCCCGGCCCACTGGCTGGGCATGGGGGTCCGCTCCCCTCATGAATGGTTAAAGCCGTTCGGGACTTCAAGGCAACAACGTCAGTTGGCATTGCCTCTCCCAGCCGGTCCCTCTGGACCGGTCACGCGTGGGACCCGTAGACCGCGGGTCCGCCCTCTACCATGGCACACCACCATAGTGTGCCGCCCGACTCAATAATGGCACCAGATGGCGCCACACTCCCCTGGTCATTTCGCATGGACCAGCCCACAATGGACCGATAAGAGTGGGTCCGCTCTCCACCGCGGCCTTCCACCGCAGCGCGCCACCCTGCTTTAACACGGCCGGTGAAGGCCGACCGCCCACTTGTTCACCACAGTGCCTTTGGGAACTGTCGTTCCTTCGCGACTTGTGGGTGCTGGCTGCTGCCTCCCTCGTTCGTTGGTGCTGCTGTGCCGGAAAAGCCTCTGCGGGCCACCTGTGGAGCTCCAGTGGTCCGCTTTTGTTCTCATCCATGCCTACGGCCCTCCTAGAACGACGCCTGCACTGCGCGGCCCTTGGTTCCACCTTGCCACAAAATCTTCTGGTTTTCCACAAATAACACCACCACAACCGTGTTTGACAGAGGGTCTGGAACTTATTAATTTGGCCCATTCCCTCCGCGTTAGCGTAAAAACATGGGAAGGATATTTTAATTATAAAAACTCCCATAAAGAAAACCTCGCAATATCACCCCGCATTAAAGAATTAAACACAGATCAACCCATTGGAAGATTGATCTGTGTTCTTTATAATATTTAAGAATGGGGTAAAGGAGAGAAATCAAGCATATAACCCCTACCTCGAGCTCATTGAAAGTTTTTGTGGATGAGGAAGGAGTGTCCACATCCTAGGGTGTTGCGGAAAAAGGAGAAGGTTCACGTCCTTTGGTGCTCGTCATCAAATCCTTCAACAGTCGTCGTAGCCTCATTCTAAGTTGGTGGAAGATGCCATGACACTTCGTCAGAGGTTCCTCTCTTGAGTGCCAAAAACCCAGGCCCGATATTTGTTTAAATAGATGAAAGATAGGATCTACAGACCACAAAATTAATGAGGTTCATTCATGAATTGAATTAATGAACCTATTAATTCTCCTAATGGTGTGGTTATACAACCAATTTTAACAGACCATTTAATGTTCTGACAACCCAGCAATCCCGTCATCGCCACTCAATAGTTATAATAAAGAAATAAAATAACTCGTTGAGTTATTTTATTAATTTTTTTTGTAAAGTCCAAAAATTAACTTTTTCATCCGACCCTTTTCAGTTGAAGTTAAGCTTCCATTAAGTGAACCTTGGCACTACAGAATCAACGGTGACCTCAGATTTTTAATTTGAGCATGGTTCAAAAGATATAATTCACCACCCACACGTTACAGAACGTACCTTAAAAAAAGTTCAAAAATTTATTAACAATAATCCTCAACCCATGCTGGTTGAGGTTAGGTTCTTCCTAAGGGGAACACAGCCTCACGAGCTCAATGGTACTCTCAGATTTATAATCTGAGTTTCCATTTAGGAGTTAAAAAAATTTAACAATAAAATAATTGTTACTTAATTATTTTATTTACATCCAAAAACTAACTTCCATTGTTGGCCTGCGACGGCCAATGTTTGGATCTTTCTAAGGAAAGAATACCCTCATGAGTTCATTGATGGTCTCAGATTTTTAATCCGAGTCACCATTCGTGAGTTATAAGCATTTGAAAAATAAAATAATTTTATTTACGGTTATTCCATTTTCGGGTTCTCTCACTGGAAGCCTACACCGACTAAAAGTAAGTCACACCTTGCATAAAACCGCCATCCTGAATGCAAAGGTGCCCTTATATTTCTAATTTGAGCACCCGTTTAAGAATTATTTCACTTTTTTTTAATAAAACTACTCAAGAAAATTTTTTAAAGCTTAACATTTTTCGACGGATCATTCCGGGCACTCTGGGCCTCAGAATCATGTGCTGTCAATTTTCAAAGTCTCATAATAATTCTATTTAATTAAAAAAATTACATGGAATTTCTAAGTATTTACATTCTCCCCACCTTATGGATTTTCATCTTTGAAAGCCACAATAAAGGCTAAGAAAACAAATGGGGGTATTGAGCATGAATTTGAGCCTCCCACTCTCATGTTCTCTCTTGGAGGTTCCCGTGCTACCATTGAACTTACACCAAAGGGATCGAACATCCACGAAGGACCCACTCCCGTCAATCCTCTATCTCTACTGGGAACTCCGCAAAATTTGCCCCATTGTCAATGTCTAGCTTTACCCAGTCAATAATGTGCGATGGATCATGCACGTACCTCCTCAGCTGTGACACATGGAAAACATTATGCACCTGGTGCATATGTGGAGGAAGATATAGGAGGTACGCCATCTCACATACTATACTGAGGATCTAGAAATGTCCGATAAACCTTGGAGATAGCTTTCCACCCTAGAAAAATCTCCACAATCCTCGTCGGGGTGATACCCATAGGAAGACATGGCCTCCCCCCTCAAACTCTAAGAGTCTTCATCTCCTGTCAGCATAAGACTTATTCCTACTCTGTGTAGTCTTCATCCACTCATGGATGATATTAACCTTCTCAGTGGTATCCTGTACCAACTTTGGACCCATGAGTACTGACTCCCCTGGGTCTGTCCAGCATAGAGGTGATCTGCATGACCACCCATATAAGGCCTCAAACATTGGCATGCCAATGGTGGAGTGATATACATTACTGTACGAAAACTATACCAGTGGTAGGTGGTCCTTACAAATATGAAAAAATCAAGGATGCAAGCATGGATCATGTCCTCAAGCATTTGTATGGTACGCTCTGTCTGACCATATGTCTGAGGATGAAAGGCGGTGCTCAAGCGTAACTGAGTTTCGAATGCCTCCTGTAATCCCTTCCACAAACGGGATGTAAAATGAGTGTCACGATCTGAGATGATTGTCAATGTTACCCTGTGAATCCGTACAATCTCTTGTATATAGAGTCATCCCAAGCCCTTTATTGATCCCTTCTCTCGAACGGGTAGGAAGTGGGACGACTTGGTGAGTCAGTCAATGATCACCCAGATGGAATCATGGCCTCTGTACATACATGGTAGCCCTATCACAAAGTCCATGTAGATTCCATCCCACTTCCACTTCGATACCTCAAGTGGATGAGTTAATCCTGTTAAAAACTGGTACTTAGCCTTCACTTGCTGACAAGTGAGGCATCATGAAACGAACTCTGCCACTACCTTCTTCATCCCTGACCACCAGTACTGATGCCGGAGGTCCTGGTATATCTTTGTCACACTAGGATGTACCACCAAAGGGGATGTGTGGAACTACCTCATCACCTCCTCTCGTAGAATCACTTTTACCATGGTGAATCCTCTGAAAAGGATGATGTTCTCCCCACCTTTAGAAAATCCTCCAGGATCCCGTATTGAGGATATCTGAGCACCTCAGGCCTCGCAGTCAACGTTCCCAAGCTATGTCTCCCATACTCGTTGAAGGAGTGGGGAAGTGACAGTCATGGACTGGAGGTATGCTTCTCTATCACTATCCATGAAGGATATCTGAAACGTGGCTAGCTACTCTATCGCCTCACTTAGTAACTGCAGACCAGACCTCCTACTGAGCGCGTCTTCCACCACGTCCCCCTTACCAAGAGTATAGACTATCTCAAATTCATAGTACTGGAGGAACTCCAAGCATCGCCACTATCTCAACTATTGAAAATCATACAGGAACCTTTCCATCCATTTAGAAGGCTACCCCATTTAACTGATTGATGTGCCCATCGATCCTTTAATAGTTGGTACTCACTCTCCACTGCCACGTGGTTAAGGTGTTGGTAGTCCACACATAACCTCGAACACTGGGTCTTACTAATCCCTTACCCTGCAAGTCCTCCACCTATGACCCCTACTTGTGAAGCTCTACAAAAGCCCTTCGATATAATGATGCTGATATCGGTTCCATATCAGGGTGTAGAAAGATACAGAAGTCCCTACCCCTATGGGGAGGTAATTCTGGAAACATCTTTTTAAAGGATGTTTCCACACTCTTCCACTACTATTGGGAACTAAAAACTCAAAACATCTGCTGCCATGAGGGTAAGGCTGGCCGACTCAAGAGTGATCGAATATACCCTCCTATGCATGAGTTTATCCCGTGCTGCATGGGTTTCCTTTTTCTCTGACCAAGGAAAACCCCTTTCCAATGATGCGGATATACCGCATCCTTTTTTCCTAAAATAGTACATCTGAGCATGAACTATGGATGACCAGTCCATACCCAAACTAACATCGTAAGGACTCGACGCTGCCACCAAGAGGTTCCAACCGAAACTCTCGCCTCAAGGGTCATATCACACTATCAACATAAGTGTGATTATCGAGTATCCTCCCACAGGTATCTCCATACATAAGAGTCAAGTCAATAGTTTAACCAGAAACTCTTGGTCTTGAACAAGATTCATGACAAGAAGGAAAGATTAGTACCTATGTATATTAATATGGTAGCTAGTAGTAGACACAGGCTGTACTTTGAATCATTCCTGGAGCCCTTGGGTCACACTCCTTGAACACATACAACTACTCCCTTCCCCTATCCTCCAGCCCCCTAAGCCCGATGGGGACCACATTGGGGTGGTGGTTATAACATGTCGAAAAGTACACCATCTCCTGCTTCTCTCCTAGCTCCCCTTCCACGTCTGCTACCCTAAAAATTCATTTATTCTTATCACTTCCTCTTCTCGAAACATTTTATACATCTAAGTCTTAGAGACTGATGTCAGTCTCCTGCTTTCTCATTACTGACATTCATTGGATGCATCTACTCATCCAAATAATTTTCAACCACAAAGGTTATCTCTAGAACCCTAACATAAGTAGGAATGCATAGAGGAATAGTGCTGGCTCGGATGTCCCTAAACACGTCTTGCTCAGAGGTCTGAGTCTTGAAGCACTGGTCATATCGTATTCATCAAGTACCTGGAATGGTTGGTACACCTTGACGAATACTCAATTAATGACATTTCATCCTATAAAAAATAAAGAATCTCTTGGGAACACAAACCCCTTAACTTTTCATGGAAAGAGAACCACTTCTATAAGGAAGGTTATCAAGATCTGTCAATGGAAAAAGTAACCTCATCATAATATAGGGGTAATTTAAACCCTACCATCGCCCTGCTGAGCCACATAGAATGCTCACTACCAGTACCACCATATGATCTAATGGTGACCTGGTTAGATGGAAACTCAGTCACCACCTCAAGCTAGTCCTTAGCCACCTATGAGTTGGGATCGCCTCAGTACTTGAGGGGTATCTATCACTAAAAATCACGTAAGGAACTGATCCGACATGTTTCCTCTACCAGTAGTGCTGGTAGTAACTGTTGACCATCGGGTAGGGGTATCATTGGGACACCGCCCGAAGGTACTATCTTGGGCAATAGTCCTTGTATTTAATCCTCATCACATTTTGGACCATCCTCATGGTCACGCATTTTAATCCTGGTCGGCTATCTATGTGGAGGCATCTTGAAAGATAATCAAGATGAACCACAGTCAATAAGTTATACCTGGTGAGATGACTTATAAGAGATCAATAGAAAAACATTTTCAAAACACATGCGACTAGTGTTTTCATGTACCGAGTCAAAAAACAAAATTCATGGTCCTGGTGTATGGATACATCGGCCACTGCCCCAATACTGGACTCCCTAGACTGAAATCCGAACTCAAGACACTTAACATTTTTGACCCCATTGAAAAATATAGACTCTTAGTTCTTCTTGTAGAATTGACCGCCTCTTTGATACCACTTTGTCACAAACTGTCCCCCAGGCCCCGTGCCATGACTACCCCAATCCCACCTTCCATAGGCCAGGGGTTGACGACTAGCACCGAAAAGGAATTTCCCTAAAATGGGAAGGTATTGCCTCAAAACCTATACACACACAGATAGGGTACACTGCGCACAAGTAAAACACAACAGAAGAAGAAAGGTGCAACCACCACTGAAAACCACCATAGAGTTTAAAAGTAAGTATTGACGTAAATGGGCTATAATACAAGACCAACTGGAATGGAAATACAACAAAAAGGGAAAAAAGATCCTGAGGTCATCCTCTAAGGATCCTACCTGAAGGGTAGGTACAACTCATCACTATGGCTCTCCACATCAACCGGTCACCTTTGTACACCATCAAGTCCTGGATCCTCGAGACTCAGTCAAAGATGCCCGTCGTCTTCACAAGATACAACAAGGTGTGGGCAAAGCCCGTGCAGGGGTGAGTATAACAATACACAATAGAGACCCCAAGACCTCCGAAGGTATCTCATAATTTCACAAAGGAAAAAACACAAAGAATGATCTCAATTACAAAGCAAAAAGAAAAATATAGCTCACACCAGGTTAAACTTAAGTACAGAAGTACATATGTTTAGTAATTAAGCTAGATCATCTTATTCTTTCATGAGGCTCTTATACTGACCCACACAGGATCACTCGGTGCTGATCCACATAGGATCACTCGGTGATGATCCACACAAGATCACTCGGTGCTGATCCACATAGGATCACTCGGTTCTGATCCATATAGAATCACTCAATGCTGATCCACACTGAATCACTATTCATTATTCATGTCTCATCCAACCACTAGATTCCCGCACAAAGCATGAATGATTCTGGGAGGATCCGATCCTCAAGACATCCATAGTATTTCAACTAGAACGAAGTACCATGAAGAAATAACCTAATTAACTACCATGTCATAAGGGTTACAATGCAACTGACAACGCATCAACCAGATGCCAGGTCTGTATGTTATAGGCATTTTAGTGTCGAGGGCCTGGTTGGATTTAGGTACGATCCAAACCAGCCAAACTCCAACTTTCTCCGAAACTCACGTGGAGTATCTCAAAAGGACAGTCTTATCCTAAGGGTTCTGAATCCATAGACGATTCATAAATCGAACATCCGGTTTAAGTGATATGCTCATTTAAGCATAACTATGCCAAAAGGGATCTGGGTCCAATCCAACCCGGTCAGACCGAACTAACCTAGCCCGCTGGGACCAGTCAGAAGGGCTGGGCTCATCTTGGTTTGGTTGGGCTTGGTCTAGCCCGTTGGGCCGCGAGTTCAGCCTGGATCACCCAATTGGGTGTGGCCCGCTGGCCGGCCGTGGGGGTCCACTCACCTCCTGAATGGCCAAAGCTGTTCGGGCCTTCAAGGCAGTGGTGTCGGTTAGCGCTGCCTCTTCCAGCTGGTCTCTATGGACCGGTCATGCGTGGGAACCACAGACCGTGGGTCCTCCCTCTACCATAGCTAGAAGTTGTGGCCTTCCTATGTGGCTAGAATCTGCGACCTTCCTCTACGGCGTGCTGTCGTAGCGCGCCGCCTGGCTCAACAGTGGCGTAGAATGGCGCCGCACTCCCCTGGCCAATCCACATAGACTGGCCTGTAACAGACCCACGAGTGTGGGTCCACCCTCTACTGTGGCTCGAAGTCGTGACCTTCCACCGCAGCGCGCTGCCCTACTTCAATGCGGCTGGTGAAGGCCGACCACCCCCTTGTCCACTGCGGCTCCCTCGGGCACCGCCATTCCTTCGTGGCCTGCAGGTGCCAGCTGCCTCCTCCCTTAGTCACCAGTGTCGTCATTCCGGTGAAGCCTCTACGGGCCACCGGTGAAGCTACGGTGGTCCAATTTTATTCTCATCCATGCCTAAGACCCTCCCAGGACAACGCCTGCGCTGCGTGGCCCTTAGTTCCTCCTTCCCGCCAAATCTTATGGTTGTCCATGAAGAATTCCACCCCAACCATGTTCGGCAGAGGGTCCAGACCTTGTTTGTTTGACCCACTCCCTCCACGTTAGCATAACAGCATAGGAAGGATATTTTAATAATAAAAACTTCCATAAATAAAACCCCACAATATCCTTCCACATTAAAGAATATAACACGGATCAAACCATTGGACAGTTGATCCGTGTTCTTCATAATATTAAAAAATGGGGTAAAGTGGAGAAATTAAGCATATAATTACCTACCTCAATCTCATTGGAAGTCGCAATGGATGAAGAAGGAGTGTCCATATCCAATGGTGTTGCGGATGAAGGAGAAGGTTCATGTCCTTTGGCACTCATCGTTGAATCCTCCAACAGTCGTCGTAGCCTCATTTTAGGTTGGTGGAAGATGCCATGACACTTCATCAGAGGTTACTCTATTGAGTTCCAAAAACCTAGGCCTGAGCGTTGTTTAAATAGACGAAAGAGAGGATCAACGCACCACACAATTAATAAGGTTCATTGATGAATTGAATTAATGAACCTATTAATTATCCCAATGGTACGATTAAACAACCAATTGTAACCGACCATTAAATGTCCTGACAACCCAGTGGTCCTACCGCTACCACTCAACAGTTACAAGAACGAAATAAAATAACTCATTGAGTTATTTTTTTTTGTAAAGTCCAAAAATTAACTTTTTTGTCAGACTCTTGTCGGTCGAAGTTAAACTTCCCTTAAGTGAATCCCGGTGCTACAGATTCAACGGTACCCTCATATTTTTTAATCTGAGCACTGGTTCAAAAGATAGAATTAGCCGCCCGAACTTTTACTGAACATACCTTAAAAAAAGTTCAAAAATTTATTAATAGTCATCCTTGACCCGCGCCAGTTGAGGTTAGGCTCTGTCTTAGGGGAACATGACCTCACGAGCTCAATGGTACTTTCAGATTTCCAATCTGAGTTATCGTTTAGGAGTTAAAAAATTTAACAATAAAATAATTGTTACTTAATTATTTTATTTATGGCCAAAAAATAACTTCTATTTTTGGTCCGTGCTGGCCAATGTTGGTATCTTACTAAGGAAATCTTACCCTCATGAGTTCATCGGTGGTATCATATTTTTAATCCGAGTCACCATTCTTGAGTTATAAGCATTTAAAAAATAAAATAATTTTATTTAATTATCTTATTTATGGTTATTCCATTTTTAGGTTCTTTTACTAGAGGCCTGCACCGACTAAAATTAAGTCACGCCTAGGGTAAAACCACCATCCTAAATGCAAAATTTCCCTCATATTTCTGATATAGGCACCCGTTTAAGAATTATTTCACCTTTTCAGGAAAACTACTCACGCGCGATATTTAAAGCTTAACATTTTTCGACGGATCAATCTGGGCACTCTAGGCCTCAAAATTATGTTCCATCAGTTTTTGCAGTCTTGTAATAATTCCATTTAATTAAAAAAAATTACATGGAATTTCTAGGTCTTTACATAGTTCACAAGGGTGAACAAAAGTTTTCCAATTGTATATTGGTGAAAGCATTGTGAATAGTTTTTGATTGGGTGATTATTAGGATTAACCTATGAAAATAATTCTCAAGTGGGAGATTGTTTGATTTTGCTGTAAGAACTAGTTTTTGGTTAAGTGTTGGTATTTATAGAATTTAAACCTTTAGAAGATAATCCTTGAGTAACCGGATGGAGATAGGATCACCTTAAATTTTATTTTTCTATTTTGGGTCAATGAAAGTTAGTTCAATAGATTCATCTGAATGAATATATCCTAGAGGAAGTAGAAACAACAACTATAATGTCCAGTTTTGGGGATTTAGAAGGAGGAATATCCAAATGCATTCACTTTGAGGAATATAACATGTTTCAAAGGAGGCGATGAATGAGATGAAGTTACAATATTACATAAGTGTCTTTGGATGATGATATGTAAAAGTTTCTAGTAGTTCATATAGGTGTAAAAGGATGTCATGTAAGAGTATTTAAAGTAATATGTAAGATTAAAATTCTCAGTTCACTAGGTGTTGGCTGTCAAGATGGAGATTTATATAGAAAATTATAGGTTTCTATTTCTAATGGTGGTTACCCTATAAAATTCAAAAAATAGTAAAACCAGTTGATTCGATACACCCCAATATAAATAGTGGCGTGGTGCCACATGTGTTGGGGATGTGTAGAGCATCAGATGATGGAGTGTTGATCTGTAGAACCCAAGTTCCATAGGCCTTAGTGTTGATAGTCAAATTTTTTATTTTAGAAGGATAGAATCTTGAAAATATAAAAGCAGAAGATAGAGCTACTGGAGGGATGACATCCCATCACTTTTGGGTCTTTATAGAGGTAACACTTGAAAGATGAGTTTTATGGGTGACATCATTGGTGGGATGATTTCTGTTATCCTAAGTAAGGTTACCAGTAGATGGTTTTTCATTGAAACTTATATTTTTTCGTTAAATAATATTGTATCTTGTTCTCCCATGGATGTAGGACTAAGGTTTGAACCATGTAATCCTATGTGTCGTTCTTTCATTCTATTATTTTTTCACATGCTTGTTCTATCAGTTCATTATCCTTGTTGAAAGACCATATCATGACCATGATGTAACCAAAAAAAGGATAAGTAAATATCAATGTGGTGACTAGGGTGAAAATACTTCTTAGTTTAAGATACTAAGTTTATGGGGTTCCATGGAAATCAAAACTTCTAGGTGAACTTTTTCTATATTTGAGTTCCATAAGACCACTTCTGGTGAAAGAAGTTGGGTGATTCCAATTCATAATTTTTGGTGGTTTTACTTTAAAGTGGTGGAAGGAATTAATATCCCCAAAATAGACCTCATTTGAAACTAAGGGTATATGATTCATTAATTATAGGTAGGTAAGACCTGTCTTGAGTTGGCTAGTACTGGTATAAGTCTTTGGGGTGTGTGGGTCTTCTAACCATAATGACATACAAGTATGAATTTACATGTTCATGAATGGTTTATGTTTTCATGTGGGTTGAGTTTTACTCACCACATACTTACAATACCACAGATTGACACACACTACCACTGATCACTAATACTTAGTGAGTCGAGGTGAGTGGGGAATATTACCGAGCCATTGGACTCACCCCTACCCATCTATATAACATGAGTTTCTATTTACACGGATAGATATTTATATTTTAATTTTAATCAAATTTAATAGTTTAGAGTTATATTTATGTCTTAGGATGAGCAATATAATATTGGTTGATGATTCAGTAGAATTTTGACTAGTGAGTTGGTCTAGAGGCCATTTTATATTTACTTTCACTATTTTATTTCATATATATTAGCCAAGGGGTAAAATTTTTATATATTTATTATGATTTATGATATATATATTTATTCTTTTTCTCTATTTTATATATGCTACATCATATAAAATTTCATTTACTTTTATATTCTTGACTATGAGATGCCCTTTTTGATAACCATGTTGTTTCTATAGATTTTGGGTATGTGCATTATATAAATGGGTCATGAATTTTTTTAGTAGATTTAGGAATGATCATTGTGTTATTATTTGAGGTAATAGTATAATTACAATGTATTTAGACCCTCACCGCTATTCAATAGACTCTAGAACATAGGGAGGCATTCTTGAGGTTTGATAGTGCACTTGGTTTGGTCACGGTTCAGGTTAAGTGGTTTGAGACACTAAAAATGGTATCAGTGCATGTGTTTAATTGGGATAGTGTTAGCCATAGGTGGTGATAGAATATTAAAACTTGGGAGGTAGACCATGAACTTACCTATCTAACATGTCTTTGGTAAAAACCCAAATTTCCATGGGATGTCTTGTGTCAAGAATAAGAATTCTAGGTTGAGTGAGGTTTTGGTTTAGGAATTTAGAGATATTCAAGACTAGGGATGTGATATAAAACTAAAATAAATTCTAGGTGTTTTATTCATTCATCATGGTTGTAGAATTATTAGGGCATGATACACACACCTTTGGGTGGTTCTGTTTGATATAATGCCCTATTAGTGTCCATTATTAATTGAAATAACATATAATAAATTTAATTTTTTTTATCAAATATATTATAAGAGTTTATCAAATTAATATAGATCAGTATATTTCTTTATTTGATGTGATTAATTATTATTACTTGTCTAGTCATCATATGGAAATTCTATTTTGGTGTTTTAAGTTTTTGAGAAAATTCTAGTGTTTGAAAGAAAACTCATCCAGTTTCATGTGGAATTTGTAAAGTGGTTTTTAGAAATATTATAATAAGGCTGAGAACTTTGGGAATTTTGGGTTTTGAGAAATTTTTAAAAAATAATTTTGGAATTGGATTTCAAAATTGGTTTTGGAAAATGGATTTTTTTGATGGAATGATTGACTTGGATAGGGATTTCAAGATTATTAGTTTTTGTAAAAACCCTTGGATGCTAAGAGATTTTAAGAAAAACAAGGGTGAGTTTTGGTGTGTGTAAAACGATTTTATATTTTATTCAAAATAAGTAACCAGTAACTATATAACTAATTTTTATTGGTTTTTCGGGTTAGAACAAGAGTGACCCAGGTATTTCTGAATTGTGTGTTTTTAGATGTGTACAGTGATAGATTTTAGAGAACTGTATAATCTAGGATTAAAGAGAGGTTTATTAAAGATAGGATTGAGTATGTTGGTAATTAAATTGATTGTTTTGAAGATAAAAACTCTTGGGTTCATTTTTGGCAGGTGATTAATTCGGAAGAGAGTGATAGATTAAATATATTCATATATTTCTCTTTGAATTTTTAAGTTTTAAATCCCACCAATTTTTTAATTTAAGGTAAGTTTTAAATATTTATATTAAAGGAATAATTTATATTGAACTGTGAAAATGGAATATTTATTGATTTATAAATTTTTTATTAAATTTTTTATTAACTAATAAAGTATTTTTCAAGTGATGATTTAAAATAGAATTTTAATTTGATCTTGAATTTGAAAATTGTTTGGAAAATTCATTTTTTTCCTTTCAAGTGAACTATTGTATTTTATCATAAAATTATCTCTGTGTAAAATTTCAATTTCAATTTTTTTTTCAGAATTCTTCAAATTTTGGGTTACATATTTTATTTGAATAACTAGGGTCAAATCATAATATTTCATGTAGATAATTGGCCCCGAAGTCAATGATGGACTGGATTCATCAATCTATAAATCAATTCAATGTTTGGTTTATAATTTTTACGTATGTTCAGAGATTGGAATGAAATTTTTACACAAGTTATAAGACTCAATGTTAAATATTTCATTAAACTAGATACATATATCCATCCAACATTAAATTTTTATTAAACTTTTAAACTGGTCAGTGCCCCATACAAAAACAAGTTTAAAGTGGCCTAAAATAATGAAGTACCAAATAATATGCCCTAAAAAAATTACCACATGCCTGTGGAAGATATCCCAATGTAGAAAACAATAGATATTTATCGCCAGTGGTAATCCTGGAGGCAAAAAATCTGCCACCTTATTCCCCTCATGCCAAGTGTGACTAAGGATCACCTGAGAGTCCAGAAAGTGCTTGCATCCGCGAAAAATGTAGGAAATGGTCCATGGAATGAGGAGTGTCCCTCCCAGTGACCCATGAAGGATAGTCGAGTCAGTCTTCACTGGATCAATCACAAGATTATGAGAATGACAAAGCTCAATGCCTTTCAACATTGCATACACCTCTTCCATAAGAGAGTCTCCCATTCCAAAATCATCACTGAAAGCCTGTAACACCGACCCTTGGGAGTCACAGACAACTCCCCCTCCTCTCATAAAACCAGACACACAAGACCCATCCACATTGAGCTTCAGACCACTGCTCAGAGGTTTCCACTACACCCAACATCCCTGTTCATTATCTTCACTATGATCTATAATATTCAAGATAATGAGTGACTTACTTGATGAATTTCTCAAGGTATTAATCTAGTGTTAAACCTAATTATTTAAAAATTCTTATTTAATGTTTTTATCTATTTTGGGTTCTATAGAGGATGATTAATAGTGGGTAAATGTAAAAGTGCATCCTCACTACAATTGTTTTTGGTGTAACATATTTTTCACTATTTTACCTCCCTTACATGATCACTAAGGCATATGATGGATCCATTGTGACCTAGTTCTAAATGGGTGTGATTGTATACCGGGAAGGTGAGTTATAGAATAATCTTGATTAAGGATCCCTCTAACTTACTTGGCACATATAATATGGATTTGCAATGTACTTGATGATTATTTAGTGCACCGTGCATTCACAACTATGTTAGAATAGGATGATCACACATATGATGGTGTGTATTTATTAATTATATAGGATACTAACCATGAGATAATTAATGTTTACTTAGGATGATTAATTTTGGAGAGTTTTATTTTTTAATAACTTCATTTATTCAGTCTGTATTTTTCATTTGTATATATCCTTTCTTATTTTTCATTTCAATTTCCCAAACCTCTATGTTTTCATTATTTTTTTAATTATAAAAAAAACAAAATACACAATAATTTTTTTAGTAGTAGTGATTGAGTGATTTAAAAGTATATTCAATAGAGATAACCCTAGTCAGCCTCTATGCTACACTAGGAAAAGATAATATTTTATACCACCCCATGATTGGTGTGTCAAAATTTGGAACCATTTTTGAGGATCCAATACCATCTTTAATTTATTATTTTTTTTTGTTATTCAATTCATTTTATTACCTCATATTTATTTCCTTTTTAGGTTCTAATGAGTTTTGGAATTAAAGGGTCAAATAATATAACTATGTGAATATTATTAAAAATGGAAAAATTGGGAATTTAATTTACTTATTTTATTTTTGGAATAATATGAATGTATTGATACTTATTATTATTTATCTTGTTATTGTAAAGTCATGGAGTATAGAATGTGAAATTAGATTTCATGTTTGATAAGGAATATATTAAAGAAAGTGGTGATTCTTGAATAATTGTTATGAATTCATCCCCCAATAAATATTAAAGAAATAGAAAATGCATTAACATCATAAGCATCATCCAACACTCTATAAGAACCATCCGACCACCGTAATAATCATCCGACACTCTATAAAATTATTTCAAAAAATTGTAAGGATTATTACCACTGTGTAAACATCATTTTAACCTATGTAAAGGTCAATAATTTGTAGAAAAAACTAGAACAAGGGTGTGAAAATTGAAATTTGTAAGGATTATATGTTCTTTGAACTAAATCTTGGTAGAGCCACATCATCATTCATAAAACCGATCATAGGAGTCCACATGGATTATAATGTGAACTATATTTTAATAATAAGAAAATAAGGAAACTATGAATTTTAAAGATGAACAGTTCACAACTAATAAATAATTAGGAAGAAAAAGAAACTTTCTAATTTTTTTAAAGGATCTTTTAGGGATTTGAATAGTTGGAGTAGGAGGATAAGAAGGGCCTATATGGATGGGCTCATAACAGGGGGAAACACCACCACCACCACTACTATATTAATGTATTTATTATTTTATTTTATTTTATTTTATTTATTTATAATTTTTTTTCACCCTCCTCTCATATATATTATCTCTCGTATGGAGGGATAAAACCTTGAGTGACCAGGGAAGGGAAGGAATCCCATCTGTAATGATTGAGATTCTGAATTTCAATGAATAAAACTAATTTTTTTATTAAACAATTTTATTATTCAATGAAAATTTATAATATTGAATGTGATTATGTTTTAATAAATTTATATTACTATTTATTTACTTGTCATAGGATCATTAATCTCCCTCCACTCAGCGCAATCTATATATAATGAAATAAATAATGGCATGTGGTGAAAATTTTAGTGATTATTTGTGTGTGTGTGCGAAGGGTAGTAGAAAAATTTTAGGTGAGTTAGGAAAAAAATCCCAATGGATTATTTACTAGGTACACCAAGAGTGGGTTTTTTCATTTCTTTTCATATAAGGAAGGAGGGTAAACTGGGTAGTGATTTATGTTTAGTTTATTCTCACCAATTCATTCAACCAAGTGTGGAAAGTAAAATGATTATGGAGCCTTCCATTATCTATAAAATTTAAAGGTGGGTAAAATATTTAAATTCTATGATAGTATTTTAGGTGTATGGAAAATACTGACTCAATTTCAACATATTGTTTTTAATATATTTGATTCATTACTTTAACTTGGGTTTTAAGATCAACAAATCAAAACAATTCCTTATTAATTAAAAATTATTTTTTTGAGAACCCTATCTATATAAAACCCTTAGTTGTCACTAGATTACATTTAACATAAGAAAATAATATATTTTTTCACACCCCATGATTGTGTGGTGTTAAAACTTAGAACCATTATTAGGGAGGTAGTACCAAATACTAACTTCTTAATTATATTACTAGATATTTTAATCCTAATACACCCATCTCACTTGACCCCAATATAGAGAGAACTATATTAACATGGGTTAGAGAATTTTACTTAGAATATAAATTTGAGTAAGTTTACTAGATATACTTGAGTGAAACTTCCTATGTTCATCTTGATCCCGCCACTATGGAAGCCAACCCCAACCAAACTCTAAGCGATCCATGTGGATATTAGTTTAGGAATCAAAACAATCACATTATCATACTTGTTTTACAAAATGATTTTGAATTGAAAACTGGTTTGATTCAATTACTACCAAAGTTTTAGGTTTTGGAAGGTGACAATCCCACAATAAAATCAAAGATTTTACCCTTGTTTTCTCAACATTGAATCCTAGTGGAGTGGATGAAGAACAATTCAGGTGGATGGAATTACACTATTCAATCGAATGAGTATATAAGAAGTGGTTATATATTCTAAAACTAGGAGAAGTACATGAATGGGACATTCTATAAAGAATATTCCTTTTGGTATTTTTTCTTACCTCTAGAAGCACAACCACTATAAAGGTGATTTATTCCATTAGATATGTTTCTAGGGAGATACTTTATGAGTATTAGGAGATATTAAATAATCTTTGTGCCATTTACCCACACTAGGATATAAAAGATATATTTTTTCTTATTTTAGTAAGTATTTATTGAAAATTATAGGAATCTATTAGATGCATCTTCAAGAGGATATTTACTAGAAAAATCACTAGTAGAATTTAATGGATTCATTGAGAAGATATCCAAAAACTCACAATAGTTTGGTATAAGAGGTAAAAGTACCATATGATTAAATGAGGTAAGTACTTCTGACTTATCTCCATTGTTATAATCAAAACTTGAAGAACTAACTAGAAAAAATTGGCATTAAAGAAACATAGTTAAAAACAAGAACCAGTGAAGGTATATAGATTATATGTTTATCTCCTAACCATTATAATGACCAGTGTGTTGAGGTGCATGGTACTTAATTCCATGAAGATATATACTAGTAAAGGCAATTTTAGTATCCAAATTTAGGATGGAGAGATCCTTACCAAGTCCAATATAGATTTGCGAATCATTAAAATCATGCCTGACTGCCTTACCAAAACTAGTACCAATAATAACCACCATTCTAGCCACAAAACCATAATGTCCCACCCTTTTTAAAAACCTTTCAACAATAATAAAAATATACCCACAAACAACTATCTTATCAATAAATCCATTTCTAATTAAATAGACAATTTTAATAACCATCCTTTGTTATAAAACCCCCAGTACAGTAACCACAAGTCCCTAGAGTTGAGGAGTTGAGTAATGAAGTAAAGGAGTTAAAGAATCAACTTAGCGGTCCTATAAATATTTTGTCAAAAAATATATGAAAACTAATATCTTAGTTAGTATCTAAACCAAGGGGTAATATGAGTATACTAACTATAATAAGTGGAAAGGAAATTCATCTTCCATCCACACCTGAACCAAAATTAAACCAATCCAACAATGAATAAAATTAAGCTAAAAAATCTGGATAGATTCTTAAAAACCCAACCAAAATATTATAAGAAACAAGTAAGGAAGAAATAGATGAGACAATTAGAAATAATAATATATGAGAGATACACTTGTAAAGGAAAAAAAGAGAGGATAAATATATACCACTACCATTACCATCAAGGATGATCCAATTTAAGAAAATCTTAGAGGAGGAACTCTGAAAAAGAATTTTGGAAAATTTCTAGAAAGTTGAGATTAATATCCCTCTTTATAAGCACTCAATAAAATTTTAAAATATGCCATATTCCTAAAATATATTTTAACTAAAAAGGAATACATTAAGGTAATGAGAGGGTGAAACTTGAAAGATGTGTCTTAGTCATGATTATACCGTAGTTTCCTATAAAATGTCAAGATCCAAGGAAATTTTATATCTCTTTCACCATTGGTTTAATGAGTTTTTCACATGATTTAAAATATTTAGGTGCTTCTATTAATGTTATGCTTCATTCCATTTTTACTTCTTTAAATATGGGAGAATTGAAGCCTACAAGAGTGGTGGTATAACTTGAAAATAGATATATATTCTTTTTGGTAGGAATATTAGAAATTATGATAGTTTTATTTTATAATTTGATCTTTCCAATAGACTTATATGTAATGAACATGGAGGAAGATAGAACCATAACACAATAACCCATAATTTTGGGTAGAAATTTCTTTAATTAAACCAAGAATTTTATTAATGTGTATGAAGGAACCCTCACCATGGAGTTTAAAGACATCACAATTGACTTAAAATTTTTGAATACATGAGGCACCCTTAAAAGTATCATTACCTACTTGCATATTACCAAATTAAAGTAGCTAAACCCAGTGAATATCCATGTATGTTACATGAAATTTTATCATTAGGAAAATACTTAATGATTAAATATAAAAAAAAAACAAGTCATTCAAAAATTTAGAAAATATATTTTATGATTGGAAGAAAAGATAACTTATACTTTTTTAATGAATATTATTGTTTATTTCATGAGGATGAAATTGATTTTACTATATTTTATATTGAAAATTTTAAATGAGGAACTAAGGAACCCCAATCTGATTTCATCTTTAGAGCATCCCCCAAATCTAGAATTAAAACCTTTTCCCATAGATCTCAAGTATGTGTACTTAATTGAAGGAAAAAAATTCTAGTTATCATTGCTAATAACCTATCCTCAATCCAAGAAATTTTTTTATTGAACTTTTGAGGGAAAATTTGAAAGATATAAGATTGATTTTAGGAGATATTCCAGGCATAGATCCAAAAATCTACATAGAAATTATTTTACTTGGGCAGAGTTATAAAGTTATTAATAAAACTTAAATAAGGATGAATCCCACCATGATGGAGGTAGTGAAAAATGATATATATAAGTTTTTAAAATCATAAATAATCTACCCTATCTCTAACTCACAATGGGTCAGACCCATTCATGTAGTATCTAAAAAAGCTAGGCTAGACATAGCAAGGAATGGAAAAAATGAGTTAATACCTTTTAGAATTCAGAATAAATGGAGAGTGTGTATAGATTATTGGAAGATATACTAGTTCACTAGGAAATATCACTTCCCCATTCCTTTTATTGACCAGATGTTAAAAATATTGGTAGGAAAAACCCATTATTATTTCTTAGATGTCTTTTTTGGTTAATTTTAGGTTCACATTTCACTTGAGGATCAGGAAAAAAACAACCTTTAGATGTTCCTATAGCACCTTTTCATATACGAAGATGGAATTTGGATTGTATAATGCTCCAGATACATGTTAGGGGTATATGATAAGTATATTTCAGATCACATTAAAGACTACCTAGAGGTACTTTTATACGACTTCAATATTTTTGGAACTTTATTTGATCATTTATTGAGAAATTTGGAAAACGTTTTGAAAATTTATATAGAAAAGAACCTTGTTATTAATTTTTAAAACATTAATTTCATAGTGGAGAGATTAATAGTCCTTGGTCATGTAATTTCACAAAAATACATTGAGGTATATAAATATAAAATTAATGTGATAAATTAATTTCCTTATCCAACTTATGTGAATCATGGTAAATCATTTATAGAACCTATAGAAATTTACATGAGGTTCATCAGGGATTTAATTAAGATTTCCCTTCCTATTTATAGGTTTCTTTTTAATATTGTAACTTTATCTTATATTTTTATTACCTGGATGATTTTTATGAATTGAAAAATAGATTGATCATAACACTAATGATGTATCCATCCAACTGGTAGTAATATTTTGAGTTAATATAGGATTCTTACAACAATGAGGTTGGGGAAGTTAAGTTTCAAAGAGTTAAATCTTAACCTCAAGAAATTTATTATGCTTCAAGAACATTGTATGCTTCCCAGATAAATTACAAAACCACCAAAAATGAGTTCTTACAAGTTTTTTTTTCTTTTAAAAAAATTAGATGATACTTGTTAGGTGTTAAAGACATAATCTTTTATGACCATGTATATTTAAGAAATTTTATAAAGAAATTATATTTAAAGACAGGTATGTTTAGATGGATGTTGCTACTCCAAGATCTCAAGTTAGATATCAAAGACAAGAAAAGAGTTTAGAACCATGTGACCGATCACCTGAGTAGGCTACCCTACACTACTGAAGTGGTAATTACATCCAAAACACCCACTAAATGACCACATTATAGGTGATAAATTGTAATTTATAAAAGGATAATTGATCTAGTATGCTAATATGGTTAACTATTTGGTAACTTCTCAAATCCCATCCAATCTAAACCCCCCAAAAATCCCATAGTTTTAAATATGAATCAATATTTTTATTTGGGAGGATTCATGTATTTATAAAATATACAATGATAAAATCATAATGATATTTTTTCTTGAGAGTGATATTATAACTCCCTATCATTTTAACATGATTCACAATAGTGCATTCTACACACAACACGAAGTTTAAACAAACCACGCCATATTATTAAAATATTATTATTTAAATATGATCATTTTAACCTAGAAGTTAAATTGGAAGGTATGAATATGATTAAATAATTCATAAAATATATATAAATTTTATACTCAATATAAATTTATTTATAAATTCTAATTAACTAGAAACTCAATTTTAAACAAATTCATTTTATTCATCGAAAATATATTTTCTTCAAAAATGATTTTCACTACTTTCTGTGAGAGAATAATATAATTTTTTCCACATGTATAAAATTTATTTGTTTAAATGGACTTAATTTTTGAAATAATAATATCAATATTATCTTAGGGTGAAATTTTTTGATTTTTTATAAAATATTATATTTTTAGTGAATAGTTAAAATTTCGATTTTTATAAAATTTCCTTTTATTTTTTAATCAATTATGTAATTTAAATGTACCATTATTATTTTATTTTAATTTAAAATAAAAATAATTTTTATTTATTTATATTAAATATTATTAATTACATTTAAATCATCTTTATACTGTATTTTAATATAATTTTTTTCTTAGGATTAAAAACACATTTTTTTTAAAACAGTTTTAAAATGCATGATGTTTCTCCATTTTAATTAAATAAAATAAACCATAATTTCGGATGATTTAAATTAAATGTATAGATTATATATATGAATAATAATTTAATTTAATTTAATTATGGTTTTGTCATATAGTTATTATAACATCATCTTATGCCTGAAAAATTCATTTATTGAAAAACTATTTTTTCAACATGTTTGCAGGTTTAATTTTAAATTAAATTATTCCATTTACGATATTTAAATTTGAAAAAATAGGTTAAACATTTAGAATCCGAAAAATATATATTCTCTAATAAGGTAAAATTAAAATTTTAACATAATTAATAGTGAAAGTAGTCAATATTAATTACTCTAGTTAAGGTAAAAACGAGTTTATCGTGGATTAAACTAAAAAGTTAAAGGTTAAAAATTACCCAAAACTTTTCTAATTCCTATTTTATGGTCATATTGAGACTTTATATATTTTAATGTTCCATAATGGTTAATTTTTGAGCCTTGTGTCTTGAAAAAAATATGGGTGTAATTCTTTCTTTTCAAAAAATTTAAATGTGTCAACTCCCCCACTTATAAAAGGCCACCCACTATCCTCTACTTTCCACACTTCTAAAACCCATTGGTTTAGAAAAGACCTACCCAAATAAATTCTTGAATTCCCAAGAATCATCTTATAATCCTTGGTTTTATTAGCAATCCTATCTAGGAAACTGTTACGTATAATCCTAAAGAGGTGGTCTAAAGAAGTTGTAATGTTTTTAACCGAGAATTTTATTTTATTTTTTTCTTCCACATCCTTAAAATATTATTAAATAATTTTTATATAATAAAATAATTATATTAAATATATTTATATTTATTCATGTTAATTTCATGACCTAAAACCATCTCCTCCTCCCTCAAATGGGAAAAAAAGTTGTTGATCGTGTGTACGGAAGACTAGTGCCTCACGAACCGACATAATTCATTTTCCATCACCACTTATCAAAGATAGATATAATTATGTATTTAATGTTTAAATATTATATCTAGGATATAATTATACTTCTATAATTATAATATCACATGATAATTCTTACTTTCCATTATGCAGGGAATATGATAACGTTGCTCGTGCGTACAATGGACTACCAGATCGCGAAGTGATGTGATTCATTTTTCACTTAGGATTTATATAGAAGGTAATATAGACTATTTTTATGTTTATATATGATATTAATGAAATATTATTAATTATATAAGGGAAATATATTATATAATTTATTACCTTTTCATCTATTTAACAAATGATAACGTCGTTCGTGTGTACGGTGGACTGTCGTCTCGTGCAGTGATGTGATTTGTTTTTTATTAATGCATAACATGGATGGTATATGTAAGTGTATTTAAAGAAATAATATGATATTTATGATATAATTATAATTATATAAATATAAAATAACACTTAAAACTTCTTTCCATCATGATCTTTGAAAAATAGAAATGTTACTCATCCATACGTACGACTTACTGTCTCCATGATTCTAATGTAGTTCATTTTTAAAAACCATCCATAATGATTGGATTTAAAAGCATAATTTATTTATAAAAATGATAATTATTTAATTATTAAAATTATATATATGATTAAATAATAATCTATTTGACCCTAGTTAACTTTCCAAAGTGATTACGGTCATATGAGTCTTTTGTCATCAAAATGTCTAACATGTAATTAATTGGTTAAGTAATTGAATAATACATTGTAAAAATATAATAAAATAAATAATAAACATTAAAAAAGTTCATAATAAATTAAATAATTAATATAATTTTATTATTCTAGAATATAAGGAATGCACATGATGATTCAGTTTTGAGGTAAGGGTTTCATCTCAAAACTTCCTTATTTGAGACACATGTTCTTTTATAAACCTAATTTATTTTTAATGGTATATATAATGACAATTTACATATTATATCATGAATAATTAATAATTAATTATGTTTTAAGCTATAATTTGTAACATCCCGAGTTTTAAGAAAGAAACACTATGTTCAATAGCGTACATGATATAAACAACTAAATATTATTATTTAAATGTTACCGTTATAACGTAGCTGTTGGAATAAAATGAATGAATAGTATCAACTAAATTATAAAAATATGGTTTAAAAATTTTTATATAATTACTCTTTGGTTACAAAATAAACTTGAAATGAAACTAAAAAAAACCATTTGAATATAAAGGATGTTTTTTTATAAAGAACTTTTTAAATGTGAATAATTGTTTTTATAAAATAATAATATCACTCTTTTTGGATTATATTAATGAAATATTAATCCAATATAATGTTTAAAATTCATATTATTTATTTTCTAAACATGATATAAGAACAAATTCAATTTTTTGGATAAAAGAAGTATTTTTCTAAAAAAGCAGTTTTACTGCCTTTTGATGGAGATCCCATTTTAAATTTAGTTTTTGACACCTTTATACATTCTAATTGAAAAAATAAATTTATTATTTATAATTGGGACATCAAATTGGATAAATTTTTGATATTTTTCTTATAACTATCATGTTTTGATAAATAGTAAAAGTTTGCTAAATTTTAATTGAAAACAACTTTTTCCATTGAAATAATTTATATGGTTAAATCATATTATTTAATGGTTTTAAAGTATAAATAGAATATATTTTTATCATTTATTATAATATAGTTCATTGGTATTAATTTTATATTGAATTAGATGTAAAAACATTTCAATCTTTTGTAATGTTTTAACTTTTAAAAACCTGCTTTTTCGTTTTGACAATGAGAAATAATTTTAAATTAATTTTTTCCAATTATATGTATTGAATTTGAAAAAATGGATTCCATATTTGGAATAATAAGGTCCAAATTATATAAATATATTCATTTTATTTTTAGAAATTATGAATAGTAACTTTAGTAATTATTTTTTATTTACCATGGTTAAAGGTTAAATCAGGTAAATAAGGGTAAAAAATAATATTATACTAATATAAACTTCCCTAAAACGTGTCCTAATCATATTGGATGAGATATTTCGGACCATGAGCATACTTGAATCCATTTTAGGACACCATGTAGTCACTTGGGTGTGATAATGACATGTTATAAGAATTAATTTAAAGTAAAGAGAAATATAACATAAACATGTATCTTTTTACTAAAACAATTTTAATATAGAGTTATATAACTGATCTCTTTGACTATAAATATTTATTATAAAGATAAAAATATTTCCTACATCATGGTATTTTGTTTATAATTTTTACACATTAAATAAATACATTTATTTATGACACAATGATGATGGAGTGATTACCTTATTAATGAAATATTCAAATAAATTATATTATAAATATTAAAATAAATGAAATTTGAACATTTTTATACCATATTTTTTTTGTATGACATTAACATGTGAGGGATTATTTAATTATTTTTTTAAAGTAATCAAGTTGTAATGACTAACAAAAATCAATTACTAAATAGTGTCAAAATTGACATAAATGAGTTTTTAAAAGAAATACTATTTTATTAAATGATATAATAGTCCTAAAAATCCATGATTCAGCCAACTGACTTATATAATGTTAAATATGTCATTAATTATCCACTTGTGGTTCTCTTGTCATTTTATAGTAACTATAGTGACCATGTATTATGAAAATACAAGAAGACATGGTAAGAGTTAATGATTTTAATTAAGGGTTAAAGCTAAAAGATAAAGTTAATTTTGTGACCCAAAATTGTATAAAACCTATTAATTGAGAGTATTTAGACCCATAATCATCTTATAATCTAAATATATCACTTTTTAACTATTATAATTCTAGAATAAATTTTTAATAAAATAATATTTCAATACTTTCCTAAGATGCTCCTCCTCCCTCTTATAAAAGGCCACCACCTACACCCAGTTACTCACACCACTCAGGACCCTTGTATCATAAAAATTCTAATAAAATAATCTCAAAAAATCTATAACTTACTCATATAATTCTTACCTTGGAAAAATGAAAATCAAGAAAGCCTTTTGGTTCAAATCAAAAGGAGTTACCTAATTTAGAGGTAACGTATTCTCTCAAGCTCCTTTCATTTATTTTCATTCCTCAAACCCCTAACCTCTATTTATTACATTATTTTATAAAAATTATAATAAATATAATAGTATGTTTTTTTGCTAATGTTTCTACCTACACTTACACACACCTCCATCTAATGGATATAGAACATACTGTTTTTGTGTACGGTGAACTACTGCCTCAGGAAACGATGATTGTTGAATTTTAAACTAACACCTATCATGGTGGAAATTATGATGAAAATTTATTTATATATGATATATATTATATTTATATTGTATATATTATTCTGTAATTTTTATTTACAACATACCTTTATACTTTCCATAATGTCTAAATATGATAATTTCATTTGAGGAAGTGTGGACTACCGCCCCCTCAATGTGATATGACTTGTTCATGCTATACATGGAACATATGAAGGATGGTTTTATTAAACCTATGATACATAAATGAAATAAATATATTAATGGCATTATAATATACTTTTATATCATTTGATTATTATTCTTTTAATATGAAAAATAAATGAAAGTAGTGTTCATGCGTACGTATGACCTACCGTCTCCATGAACGGTACATTTCATTTCTTATCACCAAATATTATGATATTATAAATACATATATACTGGATATATATGATATTATAATTATTAATAATATTCTGGATATGATAGAATTTTACCACAAGGACAATTTACATCAAAACGAGTTCATTTTCGACTTAAGTACCGAATATCGGTAAAATGACCGATATAAACATAAATAATTATGTATTTTTTATAACATGATAATAAGTAATATAAAATTAATAATAAAATTGAAAAATGTTCTTTATCAAGTATAAATTAACCTAATTTTATTATTCAGGAATATAAAGAATGAACGAGACAAGTTAGATTCAAGGTAAGGGAACTTCTTAACCCAATTTCCATTCTTTGGCTTAATCTTATACTTCTTGATTATGGTGTTCTATGATTATGTGAGAAATAAATTTTGATATCCTATCATGTATTTATACTTGATTTATGTTTATTTATATTGAATACACATAATTGATCCATTTTATTAACATAATGATCTTTATAATGGAATTTTTAAACTCAATTTCCACACATTGGGTTTTATGCATACTTCATTGATTATATTATGCCAAGATTATGTGTAAAATAACTATTTATTTATTTATTTTTTAATTTCCACTTTAATTTGTGTGAATATACTATATCTACACATAATAACCCCATTGACAAATTCTTACATCATTTATACAAACTTGGTAAGGGAAATCTTAACTCAATCTCATTTCATTGAGTTAAATATCCATGTCATTGGTTTTATTTTTCCAAGAATACGTGTGAATGAACTATGACTATTTTACAATTAATATCCACTTATATTGGGTGTATTTATATTTTTCACACATAATTATGTCATTTATTTATTCTTGATCTGATGATATGATCTTTGTAAGGGATTTCGTCTCAATCTCATTTCATTGAGGAATATCTTGTTGTTATGCCCATTTATTATCCTATAATGTGTATATACCACCCTTTTGACTCTTTATACCATGAATTAATATATTCTCATGATATTTAAAGTTATTTTTAATTTTATTCCTTAATGATTTTTATTCAAGTATTTCTCAAGTGGTGAGGGAATATTTAACTAAAACATCATTTTAAATGTTTTAAAGATTTATACATTTATAACCTTCTATTTCATGTCCATGTTTTCAAAATGGGTTTTAAGAATTTATTTATATAGACATGAATCTTTTAAAATGATATTTTATTTCCAAATTTTCAAAGTGGTATGGGACACTTTGATTCAAAATTCTCTTTATTAAATGTTTTAAATGGTTTTTGTAAATGGGTTGAATATTTCTATATCTTAAAATGATATCTTGTGGCTGTAGTGTGGAAATGTTATTTTTACTTTATTCTTGTTTTATGTGTTATGATTATTGAATGGTACTTGGACATTTGACGTGTGGTTACGTGATAAATCAAATATTGGTTGTTACATGATAAAACAAATGACGAGTGGTTCTGTGATAAACCAAGGACAGGTGGTTACGTTATAACCTCCAATGCATTGGGTATGGAAGTTGGCTATATGGATATTCCATTTAGTGATATGTATGTAATTAAACTATATGGTTATTCCATTTAAGTATGTTTATGTCCCAAGTTACCTTTATATGTTATATGTTGCTTTCTATAGTATTTATGGCAATATTTTGGTTACAAAAAGGGTAAGCAATGAGATAATATTTAGTGAAGTATATTTACTAATTTTTAAAGGTGAAAAGTATTACTTTATGATAATGTATTCATTTTTTTCATGTTTTTCCAAGACTAATATTTTTCCTTCTTTATGAATCCCTTACTGATCTTTTTATACTCATCCCATGTTTTGAAATGTTTTTTACAGGATTTAAAGGAGAATAGAGTCAAGTATGAGATCAAGGAAAAGTTTTTATGTTTAAACATGAAACAAAACTATGTTCATTTTAAAAGTTTTTTGTTTATGAAAGAAAATGGATAGTGAGTTGAAGTGTATAATTTGTAATTTTTGAGATGTTATGTAATAGTTATGGCCAAACTCTCTAAAAATATAAAACTGGAAATATCCTTAATGAAAATTATTGACTTTACTCAAGATTATGTAATTTTTAAGGTCGGGGCCTTATATAATTTATCTAATTCATCCATTTTTGTTACGATTCAAATGTTACCAAAGCGATAGGAGTTTATGTTTCAATCTCATTTTATTCAGGATTTTTTATGTTCTAATGTTTTTTAAGAAATTATCTAATAAAAATATTTTATTTTATTCTACTCATGTCAATAATTAAATTTTCTATCAATATTATAATTTACCTATCTTAGGTGATTAAAAATATTGATAAAATGTTTTGATGAAAATCCGACTTCATTTCTTTCTTCGGTTGAAAATCATTTTTCTTCAATATCTATTGTTTTCTAAAAATATTTTTAGAAAAGTTTTTAATATTATCTTATGATTATTAAAATTCATTTTCAACCATGTTTTAATTTTTAAAAAACATTTTAAAATTAATCTTCCTATCATTTTTTGAACAAGTCACTTTTTAACTTTTACCCAAAAATGTGAAAGGACTATTTGTTTTAATGTGGATGTAATGAATAGTATTTTCCACTTTCATTACCATTATTTTCCTTGAAGATTAATTTATATGTTTCTAAGTATATTTTAATTATAAAATGATTTACACAATATTTTGTGAAATTTAGTTTTTTAATTTTTTTTCAAAGTGGAAAGGTTATTTTCAGCAAGATTTTTTTTATATTTTTAAAGGTATTTATTTTCATAAAAAACAAACTTTAATGTTATATAATACTTATAAATTATGTATATATATAATAGATATGTATACCTAGATTACTCTCCCTTATTTTTTATTTTGTAATACATTCCTTATGTTCATTTCTCAAATCCCTTCATTATAAAATATACTTTAATTATGATATGAGACAAGATTATGCAACACATTTTATTTCTATAGTTAATTCTTATGTTATTCATTATGATTGAATTACCTTATACATCACACATATATCATGAAAATTTTATGATGCGTGCACCTAGATAGCGCTCCAATGCATTGGGTAATGTTATAGTCTTATGAGACATAATGTATGGGATTAGGGAGAAAATTTAATCCATTATGGGACTTTGTCCACTATGTGATATTATATAGGTATTTATCCTTGACTCATGTTTATTTACTATTATATATTGCTACCAAATTTCCCATATTACCATGATATTATGATACCATGCCTTTATGTTATGACTTTTATGTGATTAATCATGTGCCTCCACCTTTATGATATCATGTTATACCTTTGAATCATATGTTATGATTTCTTATCATGTTTATTTACATATTGAGATTTTTATCTCACCAATTTTTTTATGTATTCTCTAGGTTATCCAATGTAATTTTTGAGATTGAAAGGATTTACGATCTCATTATGGAGAATAAAATAAAAAGTTTTATTTTTAGTCCCACTTTGATGTATTATGATCCTAGTCTTTCAAAGATAAAAGGAATCATGATCTTTGGGTTGTAATTAATAGATTTTTATGTTAAAAATATTTTACTAATATGCATAAAGGGAATGGTTCACTATAGAGATAAAATATATGTTTGAATTCTACCATACTATAGCTTGTAGAGGCCACTTTGGACCTCAAAATACTACTAGAAATTTTTAAAAATAGGGAATATATTATCTTACCTTTTTTAAAGATGAACATGAATTTTAAAAATAGTGTAAAAATGTTAGTTTTCAAGAAACATCGCTAAAAGATTAATAAATTCCCCAAAAAACCAGAATATTTTGTGACATATTTAAATTTTTGGGAATAGAATTCATGAGGCCCTTTACCATGTCATCTAGTAACTCTGCATCTTGAAATCATTTGATTATGTCTCAAAATGGGTGGAAGACATAGACACCAAAATTGATGATGCTAATGTTGTTTGTGATATTGTTAGGACCAACCTTTTTTATAGGTTTTAAGTGACAAGATCCATCATATGTGATTAAGGGAATAAATTCTATAATAGTAACATGTATGATTTGATGATAAATTATGGATTGAACCACAAGACATCCACATCTTACCAACCAAAATAATTGGGAAATATGAAGTTTAAATATAGAAATCAAGGGGATTCTAGGAAAAAATTCCAAGACAAATAGGAATGACTAGAGTTTGAGGTTGGAGGAAACCTTATAGGGCCACATGAAAGATTAAAAAACACCCCTTAGTATGATTATATGTAAGTTAATTTATTGTAAGAGTGATCACCTACTTATGGAATTGAAGAATAAGTTCCATTAAGAAGTGAGGGAGATGAATATGAACATGAAAACAAATAGAAAAGAGAGTAAAATGTAATTTTTAGGAGTTGGAATAAATTATAAGAGAGTCTGTTTCAAACTTAATAATTTAAAAATAAAAAACTTGAGTGGATCATGAAAAATTAATTCAGAAAAAAGCTTCTACCCAGTGGTACAAGTGTTACTATAAAACTCAAAATTCAAGCTAATATTAGGTAAAATGAATTATAGGGGGAAGTTTAATTTATACTCCCTCATGTCTATCCTTTTGGGGTTGTGCATGTTTTTAAATAAGGAGTGGAAAAACCATTTATTATTAATGGGAAAATACTCAATAAATTTCATAGAAATATACCTAAATACCTAGTGGAGGAACTCACACTCCTCTAACATGACTATTAATGAGGAATATATTTTAGTGCAGGTAAGTACCCACCAATAAAAATTACCTATTATAGAGTTTTTGAACTAGGATTTACATTTGAGGATATTTTAAGTTTAGAGTTTTAGAGAATTAGGAAAAAATATTACAAATTAAACCCATAAATTACAAGTAGAAGCTTATACTCAATATCCAATTTTTTCCACCATATAAAACTCTTTAAAACAAAACACTATTTCTTTAGGGAAAAATATTCCTGAATCTCAACATGACTACATCATTTCCCTTAAAAATACTATGAAAAACATTTAAAAATGTGGAATGAGAAGAAGAATCTCAATAAGGTATATAAAATATGGGAAAACATTAGTCCAGTGAAAATACATAATTTATTTATAAAACATACCTTCTTATTTGGAAAACAGAATCATCTTTTAAAAAAGATCAATATCTTAGCTTTTAAAAATCAATAAATTTTCATGAAAACTCACTAGAAAGAATCTAATATATAATTAGGTAACTTGGGAATTCATTATAATAAAATGGAATCACCATGAGTTCAAATTACATACATGTCACTCTTACAAATAGAGTAACCATACGATTTAATTCTATACCCAAATTATTGGAGGTTATAAAGTAACCACCTATCCTTGGTTTGTCATGAAACCACCCATCATTAGTTTATCACGTAACCATACATTAAACTTCTAAGTAACATTATATAATCATAACACATACAGTTTTTTAAATTTTAACATATCACTCATAAAATTTCATTTGAAATCATAAGAAATCATATCAAGTTATTGAAATAGTAAATCCATTTTCAAGACCCATTTTAAACATTTAAAAAGATATTTTTAAATAAAAGTGTCCCATAGAAATTTAAAACATTTGAAAGAAATTTGAAAATTACCATTTAAAAAAATAATTTTCATATAAATACATTCATAAAAAAACATGTCTTAAAAACATTGACAGGAAAGATAAAGATTTAGAAAATAAATCTTTAAAATATTTAAAATGATGTTTTAAGTTTAAAAGCCCCTTACCTTGAGTCTGAATCGTCACATAAAATATTTATATTACTAAATAATAAAATTAGATTAATTATTTAATTTCTTGAGAACATTTTTAAAATTTATTATTCCTTTTATATCACTTATTATTATGTTATAACAATTACATAATTATTGAAGTTCATGTTAGATGTTTTAACAATATTCAACACTTGAGTCCAAAATTAATTTGGTATGATATCAACAGTCAAAGTGGTCATTATTCCATCATATTTAAAATAATATTAATAAAATATTAATCAATTTTATACATCAATTATAATTTTAAATCCATCCATTACATTTGGATATGAAAAATGAACTATGTTACAATCATGGAGATGGTAAGCCGTGCATACACATGAGTAACGTTTCCATTTTTCAATGATCATTATAGAAATAAGGTAAGTATTATTTTATAATTAAATAATAATTATAATATCATTAATATCATATTAATAATTTATATGTACTTATATATATCATCCATGTGATGTGTTGATGAAAAACGAATCACATCGCTTTTTGGAGGTGATAGTTCACTTTTATACATGAACAACGTTATCATTTTTATGTGCATGAAAAGGTAAGAACATAAATGATATAATATTATTTTATAATAATAAATATGTGATTAATATAATATATATACATTAATTACATCATTATAACCAGTCTTGAGATACGATGATGGAAAATGAATTTCATCGGTTTGCGAGGTGGTAGTCCGCCGTACACACGAACGATTAATCATTTTCCCATTTGATGGAATTGGAGATGATTTTATTTGATTATATTAGAATAATAACATAAATGTATATGTATTATACTGGATTTATAATTTCATCATGGTTGAATAAGATATTAAGTAAGTGGAATAATAAATAAAACAGAAACACTTATTAAAAATGATACATTTTTTTTCGGAAAATCTCCTTTGCATAACACCTCCAGAACACTAAGACTAGTGTTATTCCTAAAATAGGAGATATATAATGTGTGTATGTATTATAGTAATGTATTTTGGAATATATTTTCCAATAAAAATGGGGTTTTAAGTGTAAAGAGAAGAAAATAATATGTGCCCTTTTATAAGAGAGGGGGGGGGGGTCACTCTTGGAACTATACAAAACATTAAATTAATATAAATTAATTTTCTATTCCAAATGGATCCAAAATAATTTATTTAAAATATATGATTATATTTTATATAAATAAATTTATCCAATAAAAATTAAACAAGTTTTGAATATTTTTTAATCCTTATCTTTTTGTGTTAACCCTTATTTAACCTATTTAACTCTTATCATAACAACATGTGTTTTTACTCTTTGAAGATTAATATAGTTACTATAAAATGACAAAATAATTATAAATGGATAATTTATGATCATTAAAATCTTATAAAAATTATTTGTCCAAATATTATATTTGTATTATTTTTATATAATTTAAGAAAATATTATTTATTTTAAAATATCATCAATGTACATTTTGACACTATTCATAACTTGACATTTTAAAAATATCATAACAACAATATATATTCAAAAAATATATTTTAAAACATACCCAAAATGTAAATTTCATCTATAAAATTAGTGGTTCACATTAATTATTTCAAATAATATTTATTTTAATTTTTTTAATATCGTGTATTTGATATTTACATTAATTAAACAATTACTCTATCATCATTGTGTAAGCCTTTAAGGTAATTATATCTATCATAAAAATTTAAAATAAATTACCAAGATGAATATCAGTATTTTATATTTCAAAATAATATTTATAGTTGAGCATATCATCTATATAATCCCATATTAAAAATATTTCACTTGTTAAAACAAGAGTATGAAAATTTTGACTATTCTTTGAATAAAATATTATAAAATTTATAATATCATCCAAAAGGACATAAATGGTCACATAAATGATATTTTAGTTATTATGGATTAAATATACTCATAAAATAAAAATTGGTCATGTTTTAGGATCTTTTTATAATATTTATAATATTAGTTTTACCCTTAATTACCCTTAATTACCCTTAACCGTGGTAGTAAAATTAATATGTTTACTATTAATATTGACCAAAAATAAAAAGTGAATATTTAATAATTTTTTACCATATGATTAAAAATATGAAATAAATTTTCTAAAATTCAAAACACATAATTGGGTAAAACTAATTTAAAATTAATCTTGTTGACGGGACAAGAAAATAAGTTTTTAAAGTGAAAACGTTCAAAGGATTGAAATGTTTTTATATCCAAAATAAATGTGAAATTGATTATAATAAACTAAATTAGATTAAATGATATAAAATTTTTATAATTATAATTTAAAACCAATAAAAACTAAAATTTAACTCTATAAATTATTTAGATGAAAAAGCTGTTCTCAATTAAAAAATCAACATTTTTAACTATTCATTAAAACATGAAACTTATCAGAAAAATATAAAAAATTAATCCAAAGTAAATTTTGATATTATGATTTCAAATAATAATTTTATTTTTTCAAATATAATTTAAAAAACTTTAAAAAACTATATTTAAAATAAGTGCACCATCAAAAGGCGGTAAAACTGCTTTTTAGAAAAATATAGTTTTTAAGTGTAAAAATGGATTTATTCTTATCTTAATTATATAAAATCTATTGGATGAATATAAAAAATTAGATTGAATATTATATATATTTATATTTCATTAATATAATCCAACAAGAGTTATTTGTTTATTTCATTGGTATAAAACACACTTGTGTTCATTTAAATAGTTTTCTGGAAAAGATTTCCTCTTATATTAAAAAGGGTTTTATTTTTATTTATAATTAATTAGTCACAAAATAATTCATTATATATACATGCATAAACAATATTTTTATAATTTAGTTAATCTTATTCATACTCTTTAGTCTAACAGCTAGGTTATAATGATAACATTTAAATAATAATATTCAGTTATTCACTCAAGCTTGATGTGGCATATCAAGTACGCTATCGAACATAGTGATTCCTTTTAAAAAATATGGTATTTTTAATTCTCCCCCATTTTGGAAATTACATCCTCACAATTTTTAATTTGGTCTTGGTAACTAAGGTTTTACTTTTTAAACACCTTTATTGAAATCCCACATTGAAATAAGGGTCAATAAAAATTACATTTGAAAATAGAGAAAGGAAAGTACAAAGGTCACATGAGATAAATAATACCTAGTTTCCATGTATGAAAACCTAGAAATAAGTGAGAAAAATAGTTATCAAGTTCTGATGGATATTAATAGAGAACATGGTCATTATAAAGTTATCTATCACAGAATCGTAAATCTGTAATGGGTTAAAAGGTCATTGATTTCTTAGTAATAAAATTAAACATATAACATTTTTGTTTTAAGATTAATTTCATATAGTTGAGGAATTAATTTAATTAATATAATAAGAACATAAAGAAATATACTTACTTGACAAGTATAATTTCATCATTTAATCAATTTTCACCACAAACTTATCTTTTTCTCCAAACAATGAGTATTTAAGATGATTTTTTCACGAATAAAGCATTAAAATAAACTTCTAGAGATCAAAAAATCCAAAAAAGTATAAATATATATTCCACCTATCTTTATAAATTTATCAAAACTAAATTTTTTAGTACAAGATAATATAATTATCCAAAAAGAATAAACCTTTATATGAAGAAAAACTACTTTTAATCTCCAAAATTCAACAATATTACCCAAAGTTCAACATAGACCATTCAATAAATAACCATCCTTAAAATTCCTCAAAAATATTATAGACTAAAATTGAAGACCAAAAATCAGAAGGATTTGATTACATAAACTTCTAATATAGTATTTTATCACCAAATAACATCAATGACTCTTAGAGTTTCATACCAAAAATTTAATTACCTAAATCACATAATATCCAAGATATACTAACCATTTCAATAAATAACCTAAATCACCATAAGTCTACAATAAAATAATATATTCTTCCAAAAATATAATTAAAAATTTACTCCTAAAATAAAATCCCATAGTATTATATTTATCTTAATCTTATAGGATTACCAAAATAGAAAACGACTTCCAAAATAACATTAATCACTTAATCACCCAATCATTTTTCAATCCTAAGTTTATCTATTTGATAAATAATATTTTTCAAAAATTAAATTATTCTTCACTATAAAATATTTTAGCTAAAAATAAAAATTAATACTAACTAGGAATTTATGTTGACAAGTGGTAGGTGATACACCCTTGTCACCCTTTATTTGTGGGTTCAAAACCCACAACCTTTCTAAATGCGACGGTTTGTCACCTGACCAGAAGGTTTTCATTTTTTTTCTAAAACAAAAATTCTTATAACATTCCTATAAATGTGAGAAACATACTCAAAAATAAACTTAAAATGTTTTAACCTCAATGGTTATCTCATACCTTTCATTTTTTATCCCAAAATGTTATAAACCATAATTACCTCAAAAATAAATGTCTCCAAAAATATCATTAGTCACCTTAAAATTTCATAACTTAAATCCTAAAAGGGGTTCTTAATACATTGATCTTATGATCAAACTTATAATTATAATCCCTTGATGGTATACCTAACTCTTAATATTACCTCACTTGAAGAAATCATAATCCCTAAATTTTTGTAAACCATCCTTTGATACCAACTGTAAGGGCCTAGCCTTAAACACTACATATTTTAGAGTTTTTGAACTAGAATTCACATATAAGGATATTTTCTGTTTAGAGTTTTAGAAAATTAGTAAAAAATCTTTCAAAGTAAACAATTACATTATAAGTGGACACTTATACTCAATATCTATTTTTTACACCATATAAAACTCCTTTAAAATCATTATTTATTTCATGAAAAATATTTAGGAATCTCAATAAGATTTCATCTGTTCCCTTAAAAATCCTATGAAAAAAATTTAAAAACATGGAATGAGCTCAAAAAATATCAGTAAAGGATATAAAATAAGGGAAAACATTAGTCCAGTGAAAATCCATAGAAACATTTTCATAAAAACACACCTTTTATTCGAAAAATGGAATCATATTTTAAAAAAGATCAATATATTATATTTTGAAAATAAATTAATTTTCATGAAAAATCATTAGAAATCATCTAAAATATAAATAGGCCACTTGGGACTTAATTATAATAAAATGGAATAACCATGCGGTCGAATTCCATACATTTCACTCTTACAAATAGAATAACCATACAATCAACTTCCATACCCAATGAATTGGAGGTTATAATGTAACCACTGATCCATGGTTTATCATGGAATCTCCAACCATTATTTTATCATGTTACCATTAGTTAAATAACAAAGAACCATTATGTAATCATAACACATAAATTTTTTTCACTCATAAAATTTCATTTGAACTCACAAGAAAACAAATTCAAGGTATTGAAATAATCAATTCATTTTCAAAACCCATTTTAGGCATTTTAAAAGATATTTTTAAATCAAATTATCCCATACCAATTTGAATTTTTTTAAATAAATTCAAAAATTTCTATTTTAAAACATTCATGTCCATATAAATACATTTATAATTTTTTTTTTTTAAAAAAATGTACATGAAAGAAAAAGATTTAGAAAATATATCTTTAAAATATCTAAAATGATATTTTTAGTTAAAAAGTCCCTTACATTTAGTCCAAATCCTCACATAAAATATTTATCTTCATAAGTAATAAACTTAGTGATGACACCACATGCGTCGTTTAATTCGTGCGGGCTGTGGTTAGATTAGAATTTCTATTTTTCCCAAACCACACTTTCTATAATGATGTAGTATATTAATAGTGCAGGGTTGATCCCATGAGGAACATTTTGGTAGGTAAGGAACCAGGACTTTGAACTAGTTTTTTAAGAGTCCTCAATAATTGGATTGAGTTTGGAATTTAGTTAAAGCTATTGAGTTTGGTTTAGGATTCAGGAAGAAGATAGAGATCATGATCAGTTTTAGGGTTTTGGTAAAAAGGATAACCTCATTCCTAACTTAGAATAGTCCTAAGTGTTAGGATGTAAAGCAGTTCATAGAGAACAATTTAATTGTGATCAAAACAAATAGATCTATCTAAGATCCAAATATTCCTTGTTCTGAATATATCTAAAAACCTAGATACATTAAGCCTAGCTTCTATGGTAGAAAGTGTCATAGGATAATGGTCACAGCCTACTCTAATTTAATTAGGTTAGGTTTGTTCATTTAAACATCCTTCGGTCAAGGTTGCCTAAAATAATTGAATAAAAAATTGTTATGTGACCTAATTACTAGCATTAGGGTTACTGAGTTATGATTTAGAGATTAATTAAGTGTAGAACACCCCTACTCTCAACCCTTACCCTAAGCAGTTTAGCCGCTCATGATGGAAATAATCAAGATTAGAGAAATAGTTATAAACATTCTTGATAGATTACAAAAATATTTTAAATATGCTATTTTTCAAGTGAGGGTTTAAGAATCAAGTATTTCTCAATCATATTAAGAAAAAAATCAATCAAACACTTACTTGAAATAGTAAAAAATAAATAATGTATGGTGAAGCCACTGTCAAATGGAAAAAACAATGGTAGATGGAAATCAAAATGGTAAACAAAGATTAATGGAATATAGAATGTGTGTATAACAATAAACTTCACTTTGATTCAATCAAAACAATAAAAGGAATTGTTTAAAGTAGAGTTGGGAGAGAATATAAGGGAGAAAAATGATAGAGAGAGAGATAAAACAAGATAAAGAAAGTTATGCACTGTTTTACACACACTGGAAAGTAAATAGTCAGGATATTACATGACACATAAACATCTCACATAGGGTAATCTCGATCCATGGGTTTCTACGAGGATTTTGGATCTAGTTTGAATCTCAGCCAGAATCTTTGAGACTTGTAGATTTGACTCATCTCATGATGTGTAACTGGTCTTCACGACATTCTCTTTCTCACAATATAAACTTTAAGTGGGAAGTGGTATTTGAATCTTACATGATGTGTATTAGAGAATAACATCGTGTAATATTTTCATGTCCTGAAATTTATTCAAGACTTTCTTCATGACTTTTGAAATGATATGAATGATTCCTACATGTCATGCAAGTGATTTTCATGATGTGTAATGATCATTTTTGGAGATTTTAAAAAGTTTTTACTTTAGAGTCTTGGAATTCTATTCTTTGTAATAATAAACACATACCTGGTGAATTATTTAATAAAAAATGAATAATCATCAATTAAATGACTTCAATATGTATATACAAATTTATCTTATCTAATTACCCCACACTTGAACAATTTATTATCCTCACGCAAAAATTACCTCAATGGGGATTCTAAAAGAAGAAGTTTTTTAAAATAAGAAACATTTATTACAACTAGGAAAATAAAACTAAGTGTAAGAAGAAAAATTCAGTCTTTTAGAATAAATCCTATAGATAAAATTATTCAAGCCCCATAATTCAGTTCTTTATTCAGATTCTCAATATTTTAGATACAATCTCAAAAATATTTCTTAAATTCCATACCCATTTTGTAATTTACCTCACAATGAATTTTATCTCATCAATCAAAGTAAAAAATGTAAATGGATTTATGATCATACCCTAAATACATGTTCCTAACCATAGTCTTGAATTGGTTCTATCATCTCCACTTCATAAAGACAAATACAAAACTAATCATGAGGGATTCAATAAAAAGGGTTCAAACAACTCCGAGGCTGAGGAAAAGGTGGGTAGAAAGTGAAAATTAATCTAAAAAGGAAGGTAAGATCTAAAGTTTAATGCATGATAAGTAGGGAGTGTGCAGTGATGTGGTTCCTTCAAGATCAAATTGTGTCTATGCTACAAATAACTGAAACTAGATTCATAAGTTTATCAAGTATGTATCAAAAAATGTACCATGTTCCTTTATTTTTCTTTTATTTTAATTTATTTTTTGAAATTCATGTTTATGACAGATCTCACATCCATCCCCTAACTACATATGATTCTTTAGGGGATTCAATAGTCTGTAAATAGTGATTTTTGACCTTCCTAATACACAACCCAACATCTTTTTATTTTTCTTTTAGTATCTTTTAAAGGATTAGGATAATAATTTAATGAAAAAAAATAACACATGGATCATAAAAATGGGTTTATTAAAGTACCATAATAAATCTTCTCAATCAAAAAATCATGTGTCCATCAGTTGAAAATTTCCACACACTTGTTCAAGGTATAATCATGCATAAAACTAAGAGCAGAGTAGGAATGGATAATTGGCTTGGAACAGTTGTATCCTAAACATTCCATTCATGTAAACTATGGTATAAATGAAGGAAAAATGTGAGGTGGGTCATATAAAAAGTGTCTCAACAAATATTTCTACCATCATATTAAAATTGAAATTGTTTAGTCATAGACTTAATAAGATATCAATGAAAGTTATGATAGTTTTACATGTCCTTGGTGTCACTTAAAAAATATGCTCAAAAAAGATAATGAAATTGGAGGCTCAGAATCCTCTTGAGAATGGGAGTATATAAGAAAAACGGGCAATTAATCAGGGTATAAAACTAAGTAATAAGTCAATCAAAATTAATTTTAGAAATTTTAAATTTGAATTATATTACTAAACCCAGCAACCATTTTAAAAATTTAAACTCGGGTAAATCATGGATTTCAAAAATTTTTGTAATGGCCCAGACCCTCCTGGTCAATTAATTTGCCAAAATTATAAGTGTTGGGGTGTCCTAGATTCATCAATAAGTCCCACCCATCAGCTCCATGGATCAGTTCCACCAATCAAATTCACTGATCAGCTCCACTGATTAGATTCACTGATCAGCTTCACAGATCAACTTTATATATCGGTTTCACAGATCAGTTTCACTAAATCGGTTTCACTGATCAGTTTTACCAAATCAGTTTCATAGATTGGTTTCACATATCAGTTTCACCAAATCGGTATCACAAATCGATTTCCCCAAATCAGTTTCATAGATCAGTTTCACGAAATCAGTTTCACAGATCAGTTTCACCAAATCAGTTTCACAGATCGGTTTCACCAAATCAGTTTCACAGATCAGTTTCACCAAATCGGTTTCACAAATCGGTTTCATCAAATCGGTTTCACAGATTGGTTTCACCAAATCGGTTTCACCAAATCGGTTTCACAGATCAGTTTCACCAAATCAGTTTCACAGATCGGTTTCACCAAATTGGTTTCATAGATCGATTTCACCAAATCGGTTTCATAGATCAGTTTCACCAAATTGGTTTCACAAATCGGTTTCACCAAATCAGTTTCACAAATCAGTTTCACCGAATCCGTTTCATAGATCGGTTTCACCGAATCAGTTTCACCGAATCGGTTTCATAGATCGGTTTCACCGAATCGGTTTCACAGATTGGTTTCACCAAATTGGTTTCACAGATTAGTTTCACCAAATCGGTTTCACAGATCGGTTTCACTAATCAGCTTCACAAGATTAGCTTCATAGGATCTGCTTCACAAGATCAGCTTCACAGGATCAACTTCACAGGATCAGCTTCACAAGATCAGCTTCACAGGATCAGCTTCATAGGATCAACTTCTCCCAATCAGCTTCATGGGATCATATTCACCTAATAAGATCCATCGATCTGTTTCAACTATCAGTCTCACTCATCGGCCACAGAGGGGTTTCGGGATTTTCCTTCCCCATTTTTTCCTGTAACTCTACTTTTAAGTCTTTTAACATTTTTAATGTGGTTCAAAGCCATTTTTAGTTCCATAAACAACATTTTAAATCCCCTAGGAGTGGGTAGACCCTCAATGGACCCGTTTTCCTCTCTCAAATAAAATCCTTTAATGCACAACTATTTTGGACACCCCTCCAATGAGAATTATTAAATAAAAAATTAATTCCATCGTGTGTAACCGTCTAACTTCGAGGTGAAACTATGATCCAACTTTAAAGACACTCAAGATCCTCATATCCCATAACACCAGGATCTCAACTTTTTATCGCACGAGGATTGTTTTCTTCCCGGATGGTCTCTTTTCCTTCTTCTCCTTGATGGATTTGGAGTCCCCTTTCCTGAGGCGAGTGGTGTGCCTGTGCTGGAGACTTTCTTGATTATTCTTAAAATCTTCTGAGTTCCTCCCCTGCAAGTTGCGCATCCCCAGTTATTGGAGCCAGGAGAAAAATTTCGATCTTTGATCATTCAAGTAGGTATCTTCTCCATATTTCCTTAGTGTGTATCATGTGGGGTGGGTATGCTATTGTTTCTATGGGGATGGATGAAACCAAACCTTCATGAGGATAATAAATGGAATTTTAAAGAATTAATGGGGTGTGATCTATGTTTCTACTGTGATTATCCTTGATTATGTGGTGTGAATTGTACGGGCTTATGCCCACCAAAAATCATGTCCATTGGTGGTATTTTCTTGTGCACTAATGAACCTATGTTTTTCTGTATATTTATGTGATTGAATGGCTGCAACATGGAAACTGGTTAATCACATAAAATTAGTTGATTAAATGGATGCCCAGTGAATAATAATCATTGTGTGATCACCCTAATTAACCAAATGGAAAGATAGAACTGAATGAATGGAATATTAAAATTTGAAAACTTCCTTGCTCTATTCTGGTGATGTTGACGGTTGATGCTTGGGAAACTACGTGGATGGGGATGGGATCCTATGTTGTGGTAAAATTGTTGGATTTTGGATATGAGGCCATGTGGGGCTATATGGTGGGGCTTGGTTTGGTTCCAATACATCGAGGGATCTCATAGATCCCTTTTGTTGTTGTGACTTTACAAGAGAACCGAGTGTGAATGCTTAATTTTTGGTTTGTCTATTTTCTTTTCCTTGGCTTGTGGTATACCTATTAGTTTCCCAGTAATATAGAATTTACCTAAATAGAATTACTTGAATATGAAAACATGAATGCGTTCAATGGGGAATTTTTTTTGGGAATGAGTTGTGATAGGTTTGTGGCTGTTATGATTCTTATGAATGATTAGTAACGAGGGTTCTTGTGTATGGGCTGGTTTTGGAAACCCTAGTTTGGGATGAGTTCTTGTTACCTATATATATAATTTTAGTTCTTATGTTTCTTATTCGCTCCCCACCCATGTTAAGCACTTCATGCCGAACACCCACATTTCATGGCGGAGGGTGTTTTTACCAACACTCCTAGGAGTGGAGGGTTATTAGCTCCTTTTCTGCTCCCTTTTCTTAGTATCCCAAGATCCTTCAGGAAGGCTGTGATGACCTGAGGTCCATTATATCCCTATATTCTTTGGGAAGGGTAAGTAGTGGTGGTTGGCCCAGGTGTGTGCAGGCAAGTTGTTTCCCAAGTGTCTTCGGGATGATGCCCAGGTGTCTTTGGGCATGGCAGTAGTTTTTCGGACCTAGGTGTGTGTGGGATGTGTGGTAGTGATAGCCCAGGTGTTTGCGGGTGGGATGTGTGATTGTAGTAGCCCAGGTGTGTTCGGGTGGGGGGATTGCAGTGGGACTGCGGTGAGGATGGTGGGAGAGGTTTGACACGTAGGATGTCCTCAATAACCAGTGGGAAAGTGGCACAGGGTACCCAAATATTGATGTGCTATTACTATTACTTTACTTGACTTGAATTATCTTGGGAGTGTGTCTTGGTAAGGGTTGGGGTGGATAGTTTCCTTGTTAGGTTCTATGGTTATCTCCTTTTCTCACGAGGCATTATAATGACTCCCCACTTGTGCACGAGAGCCCTTGGTTTTCCCTATTGAGTATACCTGTATACTAAACCTACATATATATACTAATTTCAGGTTTCCAGGAGGACATCAGGGATCGTGCGGGACCATACTAGCTCGGACGTTGGGACAGTTTCTGTTGCTGTTTTTTTCTTTTTCTGGTACTTTCCTTTGTGGTTTTTGTGTACTTTTGTAGTACCTTCTTTTTTGAAATGAATATGAGAATTGTTTTCTTTTGGATTTACTTTTACCTTCAGTTTTGGTGTTGTTGGGATTTACTATCTTATCTCTTGATCCTATTAAAAAAGTGTAATGCCTTCCATTTTTGTGTGTGATTCTATAACCTTGGTGCTAGTCACCACTCCGGGACCTATTGAAGGCGAGTCTTAGAGGTCATTATCTCTCCTTCAACTAGATGAAGGAAGGGTCTGGCAATATACTGTCCCTTCTCTCATCTTGGTGAAGGTGGGTCGTGATAGAATGGTATCAGAGGCTGAGGTTGAGAGATAGGATGGAGTTCATGGTTAGGCACAGTGAGGATTTCATGGGATGGTAGGGCAATAGTGCTAGGAAATCTTGGTGTGTGAAATAGGCGAGGGAATATTTGCCCGGACACAAGATTTTAAGGCCCCCCGTGATCCGATGCAAGGACTCTGGACCTACCGAATGACCAAGTGAGGCTACACTAATTACAGGGTAGAGACCCTAGGAAAGGTACATGCATCATAATGACTTGTGTTCTTGTGTGTCTTGGGTATTTTGTTGATTTAAAATGAATAAGAAGTCTAAGAAAAATTTAAAAGAAATCTTCTACACTACTCATGCTTAGGCATTCCTTGTTTACCTTACAAAAATGGTACCTGGACGATGGTCACGAGTAGTGTGGGAGATCGGGGCCCAGGAGGTTGAATTGGATGATCAACAGAGGGCTGAACGAGAGGAGGAGGATGGTCAGTGGCAGAGGATGATTCGTGCCTTTCAGTAGTAGACCTTTGGGAAATACGAGGGCAGTACCTTGGACATGGAGACATAGAGCTGGCTAGAGGAGCTAGTGATAGCTTTTAGCTTGATCCGGGATCTGACAGAGTACTGGGTTCTTATGGCTATAAGCCAGATGGAAGGAGCATCCCATCAATGGTGTAATCTATATCTTGGGGAGAAGAGGTAGGCTGAAGTTTTTTGGACCGACTTCGAGAGGGAATTTTGGGCGGAATTCCTCTCTTCCAAGATGAAGGAGGAGAAGAGGCAGGAGATACTCTCCCTTCAGCAGGGGAGCATGTTAGTGAGGGAGTTTTGGATCAAGTTCAAGGATCTACTTAGTTTTGCTCTGGACATTTTTCTGGAAGAGGAGTCTAGGGAGAGATGTTTAGAGGAGGCACTCCGACCTTCTCTTCAGTATGCTGTTGCTCCCTTCACCCTACTAACGTACTTGGTGGTACAGAAGAAGGCTGAAGTGGTAGAAAGGATGAACATGCTGAGAGGTGTGCCACAATAGGGGATCCAGTAGAGTTAATCAAAGGGGAAGGCCGTCATAATTAGGCCTCCAACATCAGGGCCTTCTAGGTTTCGACCAGTGGGGAGCAGGAACCAGCAGTTCTAGTTTCGATCTCCTGGTCCTCGCCCTTTCCTTGTGAGATGAGGACCAAGGTGCTTCATCTGTGGAAGTTGCGGGCACCTTTGGAATCAGTTCCAGGACAGAGTGCAATACAGTGGGGGTGGGCAGGTTCAGCGCCCACCTAACCAGTAGTAGTTTCCAGCCAGACCCTTTCAATAGCATCAACAGGGACAGTGATCTCCCGCTCCTCCGAGAGTAGACATGGTGGGAGGAGGTTGACCCCATGGTGCTCCTCAAGTACCTCGACCAGGGCATGGTCAGGGAGGCAACCGACAACTGAGAGGCAGAGGAGCTGGGCATGGGTAGTTGCATGCCATAGAGGCAACAGTTCCAACGGGGCCGGAAGTTGTTCAAGGTATGATCAGCTTGTTTAGCACTCTTGCTTGCGCATTATTTGATTCAGGAGCATCAAACTCCTTTGTTACAACTGGTCTATCCCATTCCTTGAGACGAGACATAGAGATACTCTCCATGACCCTGGTGATGAGTACACCAGTTGGGGGTCATACCAGTCTATTTGATGTTTGTTGAGGATGTAGATTGATGTTGGGGCCACATCAGTCTAGTGGGGACCTTCTTATACTATAAATTTAGCCATATGATGTCATCATAGGAATCGAATGGCTATTTTCTGTGCATAATGTTATCGACTTCTTCCAGAGAAGAGTTATATTCTCCGATGGGGATGGCCAACATGTGGCTTTTGTTGGTGAGTGGAGTTGTCAGGTGGGGAGACAGCGTGTGGAGCCTCTTCTTTCTATGTTGGATGAGCTTTCAGTAGAATCAGTGGATGCTGAGATGATGGATGTTCCAATAATTGTTAGAGAGTTCCTAGAAGTTTTTCCCGAGGAGGTTGTGACTCTACCCCCTCGACGTGACATTGAGTTCGGGATAGACTTACAACCCGGTGCCCGTCAAATTTCAATGGATCCTTATCAGATTGTGCCTTCTGAGCTGCGAGAGTTGCAGATCTAGACCAATGATCTAATGAAGAAGGGTTTTGTTTGACCCAGCGTGTCTCCATGGGGTGCTCTGGTCTTGTTCTCAAAGAAGGCATATAGTGGTCTCAGGCTGTGCATAGACTACCAGAGTCTGAATCAAGTAACAGTCAAGAACCTTTACCCACTTCTGAGGATATACAATCTATTTGACTAGATGAGGGGAGCATGTTGGTTCTCTAAGATTGACCTACGGTCTGGGTATCACCAGGTAAGGGTGAAGGATAGTGATATTCCAAAGACTACTTTTAGGTGCAGGTATGGGCACTTGGAGTTCGTAGTCATGCCGTTCGGTGTTACGAATGCACCTACTGTGTTCATGGGCCTCATGAACTCTGTTTTCCGCAAGTTTCTGGACCGGTTCGTCATTGTGTTCATCGATGAAATTTTGATCTAATCAAGATCAAAGGAGGAACATACTAAGAACCTCATGATGGTCTTGGAAATCCTTCGACATCACCAGTTCTCTGGGAAATTGTATAAGTGTATGTTCATGACACGAGAAGTTAATTTCCTTGGACACATGGTGTCTCAAAAAGGGGTAGCAGTTGATTCATCAAAGGTGGAAGTGGTTGTTTCATGGGAAGAACCCATGAATATGATAGAGGTTCACAGTTTTCTGGGTCTGGCAGGATATTATCGGAGATTTTTACCCGACTTCTCTCGAGTTTCAACTCCCGTGACAACATTGAAAAGAAAGGACCAGGCCTTCGTGTGGAGTGAACAGTTCCAGGAAGCCTTCAATTATCTAAAAGGGAAGTTGGTTAGTGCCCTATTGCCGAGGTTACTGGAGTAATGGATATTGTTTGAGGTGTTTTGTGATGATTCTGGACTTGGCCTAGGGTGTGTACTGATGCAGCAATGGGGAGTGATATCTTATGGGTCTAAAAATTTACGTCCTCATGAGCGTAACTATGCCACCCATGACCTAGAGCTTACAACAGTAGTGTTCGCATTAAAGTTGTGGCAGCATTACCTCATCAGGGAGCACTTTGTGGTATTCACAGATCACAAGAGTTTGGGGCATATCTTTACCCAGTGGGACCTGAACTTGCGAAAATAAAGGTGGGTAGAGTTTCTCCAGGACTACAACTTCGATATCTCTTACACTGAAGGTAAGGGGAACGTTGTGGCTGATAACTTGAGTAGGAAGTCACTGAGGGAAGCTGTTCAGGAATCTGTGGATGCTTGGAAGGCAATGGAGGATTTGGCTTCCATACACCTAGATGTAAGGGAGGATGGTGGTAGAGGTTGTCTATTTTAGATGACAATGTAGTCCTCTCTACTGAGGTAGGTGGAGGAGTCTCATTTGGAATACATAGAGAGTGAAGTGCTGCGCGATCGAGTTAACCAAGGCAATGCTCTGGAAGGGTGGTCAAAGGATGGTCAAAATCAGATTCTTTTCCAGGGGAAGTTGTTTTTCCCAGAGATGATGCATGAGGGAGTTCTCTGTGAGTTCCATAACTCACTCATAGCGGTACAACCTAGAGTTTCCAAGATGTACTGAGGCCTGAGAGAATAGTTTTGGTGGCCCGGGGTGAAACGGGAAGTGGCAGAGTTTGTGGCAAGGTTCTAGGTATGTCAGCAAGTGAAGTCTGAACACTGTGTCCCAGGAGGTTTGTTGCAGACTTTATATGTCCTCGAGTGGAAGTGGGATGACATATCAATGGATTTCGTCATAGGATTACCCAGGGTTCAAGGAGGCTGTGATTCTATATGCATAGTGGTAGACCGACTGACGAAATCAGCTCACATTCTGGAGATCAAGGAGTCAAGTGTGGTGGATGCCTTAGCACAAAGATACATAGATGAGGTGGTGAGGTTTCATGGAGTTTTGAGGTCCATAGTCTCGGATATGTATGCATGATTTACCTCACGATTCTGGAGGGTATTGCAGCATGCTTTTGGAACCCAGCTATATCTTAGCACTACTTTCCACCCCCAAACAGATGGTTAGATAGAGAGAACCATCCATACATTGAAGGATATGCTACAAGAATGTGTTTTGGACTTTGGGGGATCATGGGAATGACATTTTACCTTAGTAGAGTTTGCCTACAATAATAGATATCACTCTAATATTAGCATGACACCATTTGAATCCCTGTACGGGAAGCCATGTCGTTCACCCGTGTGCTGGACTGAGGTTGGGGAGGCAGATGTTCTTGGCCCAGAGGTGGTACAAAGCACAATATAGAAGGTTTATATTGTGCGTGAGAGGATGAAGGCATCCCAAGACCGGCAGAAGTCGTATGCCAATCATAGGAGGAGGCCCTTGGAGTTTGAGGTTGGAGACCATGTGTTCTTAAAGGTTTCCCCTCGATGTGGGCAGCGGAGGTTCGACAAGGGGAGAAAGATCTCTCCTAGGTTAATCGGGCCCTTTGAAGTGTTAGGGAGAGTCGGTGAGGTGGAATATCACCTGACGTTTCCACCTTAGTTGGAAAAGATCCACGATGTTTTCCATGTCTCCCAACTTCGTCGATATCTACACGATGATTTCCATGCCATTGACTGGGGAGAATTGGATATAGGGGATGATGCTATGTTTGTAGAGTGACTAGTGAGGATCGAGGATTGAAAGGAAAAAGTGCTTCATGGACGAACCATCCCTTTGGTTCATGTTTTGTGGAGGAACGACAGCCTTGAGGAGAGTACTTGGGAGCGAGAAGCTCAGATGCGCACCCAATACCCAAAGTTGTTTTGAGTTTCTATTCCGATACTTATTGTTCTTGTTTTTGTGACCTGTTGTGATGTAATTCTGACCTTGTTGGTTTATGAGATGTTTTGTTCCCATAACTTGTGAATGGTTATGAAAGGTCCAGATATGTGGGGAAGGGAAGACTTAATCCATAATCAAGACGCATTAAGGTGGATGCGATTAAACCCGTGCGGGCGAGTCAGTGCTGCCCAAAGCGGATAGTATCTTGACATGGTAGAAAGAAATCCCCAATCCGTGTGTCGGGACAATGCAATCCTTGGGATTCATATGGCTGTTTGGGGTGGTTTTTCCCTGAGAGGTATCTTTTAGAGGGGTTGTTTGGGTTACTCTTGTATTCTCGAGGGCGAGAATAATTTTGAGAGGTATCTGATGTAATGGACCAGAACCTCCTGGTCAATTACTTTTCCAAAATTCTATGTGTTGGGGTGTACTAGATTCATCGATCAGTCCCACCCATCAGCTCCATGGATTAGATCCACGGATCAGCTTCATTGATCATCTCCACTGATCCACTCTACTGATCAGCTTCACAGATAAACTTCACAGATCAGTTTCACAGAACGGTTTCACCAAATCGGTTTCACTGATCGGTTTCACCAAATTAGTTTCACAGATTGGTTTCACCAAATCGGTTTCACCAAATCGGTTTCACCAAATCGGTTTCACCAAATCGGTTTCACAGATCGGTTTCACCAAATCGGTTTCACAGATCGGTTTCACCAAATCGGTTTCAAATATCGGTTTCACCAAATCGGTTTCAAATATCGGTTTCACAGATCAGTTTCACCAAATCGGTTTCACAGATCGGTTTCACCAAATCGGTTTCACAGATCAATTTCACTAAATCAGTTTCACAGATCGGTTTCACCGAATCGGTTTCACAGATCAGTTTCACTGAATCGGTTTCACAGATTGGTTTCACCGAATCGGTTTCACAGATCGGTTTCACCGAATCGGTTTCACAGATCGGTTTCACTGAATAGGTTTCACAGATAGGTTTCACCGAATCGTTTTCACAGACCGGTTTCAAAAAATCGGTTTCACAGATCGGTTTCACCAAACCGGTTTCATAGATCAGTTTCACTAATCAGCTTCACAGGGTCAGCTTCACAGGATCAGCTTCTCCCAATCAGCTTCATGGGATCAGCTTCACCCGATCAGCTCCACCGATCAGTTTCAACTATCAGTCTCACCCATCGGCCACAAAGGGGTGTCAGGATTTTCCTTCCCCAGTTTTTCCCGTAATGCTACTTTTAAGTCTTTTAACATTTTCAATGTGGTTCAAAGCTATTTTTAGCGCCATAAACAACGTTTTAAACCCCCTAGGAGTGGGGAGACCCTCAATGGACCTGTTTTCCTCTCTTAAATGAAATAATTTAATGCACAACTATTTTGGACACACCTGTGATGAGAATTATTAAATAAATAATTAATTCCATCATTTGTAACCGTCTAACTGTGAGGTAAAACCACGATCCACCTTTAAAGCTGCTCAAGATCCTCATATCCCGTAATTCCATGATCTCACTTTTTTTATCGCACAAGGATTCTTTTCTTCCTGGATGGTCTCTTTTCCTTCTTCTCCTTGGTGCGTTTGGAGTTCGCCTTCCTGAGGCGAGTGGTGCACCTGTGTTGGAGCCTTTCCGGCTCATTCTTAAAATCTTCCGAGTTCCTCCCCTATAAGTCACACATCCCCAGTTGTTGGCACCAGGAGAAAAACGTCGATCTTTGATCATTAAAGTAGGGATTTTCTTCATCTCTCCTTAGTGTGTCTCATGTGGGGTGGGTATGCTATTGTTTCTATGGGGATGGATGATACCAAACCTTAATGAAGATAATAAATGGAATTTTAAAGAATGAAGGGGTTGTGCTTGATTTTTCAGCTATGCTTATCATTTATTATGTGTTTTGAATTATACGGGCTTATTCCCACTGAATATCATGGCCATTGGTGGTCTTTTCTTATGCACTAATGAACCTTTGTTTTTCTGTATATTTATGTTATTGAATGGGTCAAACATGGAAACTGGTTAATCACGTAAACTCGGTTGATTAAATGGATTCCCAGTGAATAACAATCCTTATGCGATCACCCTGATTAACCAAACAGAAAGACGGAACTGAATGAATGGAATATTCAAATTTAAAAACTCCCTTGATCTGTTCTGGTGATGTTGATGGTTGATGCTTAGGAAACGATGTGGATGGGGATGGGATCCTCTTTTGTGGTGCAGTTGTTGGATTTTGGATCTGAGGCCATGTGGGGCTGTATGGTGGGGCTTGGTTTGGTTCCAATACATCGAGGGATCTCACATATCCCTTTTGTTGTTGCGACTTTACAAGGGAACTGGGTGTGAATTCTTAATTTTCTATTTGGCTGTTTTCCTTTCCTTGGCTTGTGGTATACCTATTAGTTGCCCAGTAGTAAAAAATTTAATTAAATAGAATTACTTGAATATGAAAACATGAATGGGTTCAATGGGGAATTGTTTTTCAGGAATGAGTTGTGATAGGGTTGTGGCTGTTATGCTTCTTATGAATGATTAGTAATGAGGGTGATTGTGTATGGGATGGTTTTGGAAACCCTAGGCTAGGATGAGTTCTTGTTACCTATATATATAATTGTAGTTCTTATGTTTCTTATTCGCACCCCACCCATGTTAAGCACTATATGCCGAACACCCACATTTCATGGGGGAGGGTGTTTTTCCCAACACTCCTATGAGTGGTTGGTTATTAGCTCCTTTTCTACTCCCTTTACTGAGTATCCCAAGATCATTCGGGCAGGATGTGACGGCCTGAGGTCCATTATAACCCTAGGTTCTTCGGGCAGGTTACATGGTGGTGGTTGGCCGAGGTGCGTGCGGGCAGGTTGTTTCCACAGTGTCTTTGGGATGAGTCCCATGTTTCTTTAGGCATGGCGGTAGTTTTTCAGACCTAGGTGTGTGTGGGATGTGTGGTAGTGATAGCCCATGTGTTTTTGGGTGGGATGTGTGATTGTGGTAGCCCAAGTGTGTGCGGGTGGGGGTGAGGGGGGATCAGAGTGGGACTGTGGTGAGGATGGAGAGAGACGCTTGATGTATAAGATGTCCTCAATAACTAGTGGGAAAGTGGCATAGGGTACCCAAATATCAATGTGCTATTACTATTAGGTTACTTGACTTGTGTTATTTGGGGAGTGTGCCTTGGTAAGGTTTGGGGTGGATAGTATCCTTATTAGGTGCTCTAGTTATCTTATTTTCTCATGGGGCATTAGAATGCCTCCCAACTTGTGCACGAGAGCCCTTGGTTTTCCCTACTGAGTATACCTGTATACCCACCCTACGTATATAAACTACTTGTAGGTTTCCAGGAGGACATCAGGGATCATGCGTGACCGTACTAGCTCAGACGTTGGGACAATTGTTGTTGCTATTTTTTTCTTTTTCTGGTACTTTCCTTTGGGGATTTCTTGTACTTTTGTAGTATCTTCTTTTTAACATGCATATGAGAATGGTTTGATTTTGGCTTTACTTTTACCTTCAGTTTTGGTGTTGTTGGGATTTACTATCTTATCGCTCGATCCAATAAAAAAAGGGTAATGCCTTCCATTTTTGTGTGTGATTCTATACCCTTGGTGCTAGTCGCCACTCCGGGACCTATTGGAGGTGGGTCTCAGGGGCCATTATCTCTCCTTCGACTAGATGAAGGAAGGGTCTGGCAATATGCTATCCCTTCTCTCATCTTTGTGAAGGAGGGTAGTGACAATTTCCAACTTAACTCTATCTTTTATTTAAATGGGTGCAATGAGTTTTCAAGTTTAAAAAATTTTTCTAATGAAAAATGTCTCATAGATAAATGAAAATAAGGAAAAATTAAAGTGTATTGACCTTGAAGATCAAGAAAGACTCCCCGAAACATAAAATGCGATAGCATTCTCAATTTCCTAGAAAGTATTGTGGGACTGATATCATAGATATATCATAGAAAAAAAGAAATTTCAATTTTGAAAATGAATGTTTATGGAATCATGAGCTCCCTATAATGAGTGTCATGACATGGTAAAATTTTGGTGAATATTTATTTTGAATTGTCTTACTAGCATAATTGGTTAGAAAGATAAATCCTATACTAGATAAAACATTTTCCCATAGGGTTTTATAATTTTCATAGTAGTGACATGGGAAGGTGAAAAAAAATAAAAATTAATGAAAAATATCTCAAATACATGAAGATATGTGTGTAAAATGATGTTAAAAGTGACCTATGATAGAAAATGTTATGAAAAAAATACTAAGTATAAGAATAAAAATGAATAAAACAAATGAGATATGGATTGCTTCCCATAAAGTGCTTACAAAGAGTCATCAGCCAAATAGATGGACAAAATAATCAATTAAGTGCGGTCCATCTGCTCATAAGTACTCTATCACCTAAAATAATAGGAGGTTGTTTCATTGAGATCACATGGATTCTTGGTGGGATTAACCATCTCAGGATTGTACTGAGCATGAATATGGTGTAGAATTAATAACACCCACTATCATTATGGTGCTTATGGATGTTGAGCACAGATCTCTAATGAAAGATCCTCAAGATGGCTCTCGACATCAGCTAGGTATTGATTCACTCATAGTAAAAGGGGATATGGTAATGGAAAAGGAACATCGATGACCATATAAGAGTAAGAAGATCTAAAAATTTATACTATAGAAATGTAATTAAATGAAAAATAATCCAAGAAATAGTGAAGCAAAAGTAGTATCCCGTGTATATAATAAGTGCAATGATACATCAGTGGAGGGGGGGGGGGGGGTTCTTGAATCCTAGGTTCATGATATAAATAATCCATGTAATAAAATGATGTGTATTTGGGTAAATGACATGTAATTCATAAATTAAATTATTTTGGGAGGTTAACCGTACATGTCATTTATTTGATTACATGACGTGTAATTTAGGCTTGTTGAACATATTTGAACCAAAGCATGATTATTTTCTCTTAACATACCTCAATTACCATAAACTTATCATAACCTACTTTATTATACATTGAACTATATTGGGTTTCCTCCCAGCTATCACATCATTTAACATCGAGATCATGACTCAATGGTGCTCAGATGAATTTTAAGGTGATGACACATCCCACATGTAATGGTTCCTAATAAATCTTTAATCCTTGACCATTGAATTTGAATGGTGTTTCTCCTACTTTCTGAATTTTGATGGTCCCATAGGGAAATTATTGTATGAACATTAAGGGTTCCAATCATCTTGGTTTTAGCTTCCAAGGGAACAATTTTAATTAGGAGTTGAATAATAAGACCTTATTCCCTAGTATAAAAATTCATTAAGTGATGCACTGATCATTCTATTTATTTATTTTATATTTATAAATCTGGGAATTTCTAATGAAATACTTTCATACCTCCTCTAGTATATCCAATTGTAGCATCCTAAATTCCCCAGATTTTTGAGAATCCAGATTCAACTTTTTAATTGCCTAGTACGAGTGATGCTCTAGTTCTACAAGAAAATGGTAAGGTTTTCCATACACTAATTAGAACGGGGTAGTGAATATGGGTGTTTTTTACGCAGTTCAGTATGACCAGAGTGAATCATCTAACTTTAGACTCTATTCCTTTTGATTTTTGTTTAAATTATTTTCAAGGATTTGTTTGATTTACTTGTTTGACAATTCAACTTGACCACTTGTTTTCAAGTGGTAGGAATTGCATATATTATATCATATTTCATACTTCTCTAGTATTAATCTAATAGATTTATTGGAAAAGTGTGTTCCTTGATCACTAATGAGTAGTATGGGAAATCAAAATCTTGAAAAAACATTTTTCATTAAGAAATTCATGACCACTTTTGCGGTGTCATAAGTGGTATCTTCAACATCTACCCATTTAGAGATGCAGTCAATGACAACAAGGATATAGAGATTTCCATATGAATTAGGTAATTGTATCATGAAATATATTCCAAAAACTTCAAAGAGTTTGGCTCCATGATTGGGGTTTAGGGCATTTTATTTATTTTCCCAACAGTGCCAGTTCATTTTCACCAATCACAACTTTGACAATAATTTATCATATCTTGGTGAAGTGTGGGCCAAAAGAGTCCACTATGCAGTTTTTTTCTATTGTATGTCCTGGTCCATGATTCCCTATAGTTGGTTATATTTGATATATTTTTAACACACTTTGGATCTCATCTTATGGGATGAAGTTTCATATTAATCCATCAACATAGTGCTTAAAAATAAGCGGCTCATCCCAGTAGTAGTGTGAAGTATTGATTAAAAATATCCTCCTTTTCTAGTAGGAGAGGTTTGGGTAAAGGAATCCCATGGAGAGATAGTTTTCAATGTCCAAAAACCATGGTTGTTCCCTTATGTTTAGTCTGAAAAGAGTTTCATCAGGCAATTCATCCTCGATGTCTAGATTATCATCTTCTTTAATGAGGGGAAATGAGAGTCTAGATAGATGATCAACGATACCATTCTCTATTGCTTTGGTGTCTTTGATGACAATGTCAAATTATTGTTGCAATAAGATCCATATTATCTATCTTGGTTTGGTATCATTTTTACTTATTAAATATTTTGGGGCAACATGATCAATGTACATAGTCACCTTTGACAAAACTATATAGGAGAAAATTTTTTTGAATGAAAATATTACTTTCCGGAGTTCTTTTTTAGTGGTTGCATAGTTGTCTTGAGCTTCATTCAAGGTGTGAATGGAATAATATATGGCACATAAATTTTGGTTGACCCACTATCCTAATATAGTTCCTAAAATGAAGTTTCTTGTGTCACTCATCAACTCAAAGTCATTGTCCCAATCTAGTGAAATGATAACAAGAGAAACCACCAATATTTTCTTCAAAGTGTTGAATTACCACTCTTTAGTGAATTCAATAGGGGTATCTTTTACTAACAGGTGTGTTATAGGGTGGGATTTTTTTTAAAATCTTTCACAAAGAGACAATAGAATCCTATATGGCCTAGAAATCTCCTTATACCTTTAACAGTTGAGGGATCAGGTAAATATTTCATCACTTTTATTTTTTCAGGATCAACTTCCATTCCATCCTTGGAGATTTTTTTGCTGAGGAATATGTATCCTTAAACCATAAAATGGAATTTTTACTAGTTAAAAAATAAAATCTTTTCTTCACAATGTTGTAGGACTAGTTTAAGATTTCTTAAGTACACATCTAAGAATCTTCCATATACTGAAAAATCATCCAGAAAACATCCAATAATTCCTCTTCCATATCATGTAAAATATATTCCATACACCTTTGAAAGGTCTCCAATGAATTACACATACTAAATGACATTCTTATGTAGGTGAAGGTTCTGAATGTACATGTGAATTTTGTTTTGGAGTAATCATATGAGGTAACTACAATCTGATTTCATCCTGAATATCAATATAGGAAACAATAGAATTCATGTCCTATAGGTCATTTCAGTATTTGATCCATGAAAGGAAAGAGGAAATGATCTTTCTGAGTTATTGTATTTATGTTCCTATATTCCATGCATACTACCCATCCAGTGATGGCATGAGTTGAAATCAATTCATTTTCATTATTCTTGAAAACTGCGAGGCCACCTTTCTTTTGAACTACTTGTAGCAGACTCACCCATTCACTATCATAGATTGAAAAAATTATTCTAGCGTCCAAAAGTTTCACTACTTATTTATTAACTAACTCCTTCCTTGGTGGGGTGAGTAACCCCTAGGGCTATTTTTTGGGTTTTACACTTTCTTATAATAATTTTTTTGAGTGAATATCATAGGGATAATCCCTTTGATGTCATCCACCCCTTAGGAAATTTAATTCTTATGTCTTTATAGGAATTTGATCAACTTTTCCTCTTATGCCTATGTTAGCTCTGAGTTAATGATGACTAGAAGTGAAACTATTATTTCTATAAAAGAATACTTGAGTGTTCTTGGGAAGGGGTTTTAACTCTAGTATTGGTGGATGAATGGATGATGATATGAAAGGCAAGATCATGCCACTTGTGAGTGGTTCTATATAGCCTGTTTCCTAAAAAACACACTCCTATCCTTTAGTAGGAGATAGTTCCTCACTATCATCCTCAATGTACATGTATTCATTCTTTTCTTCAGTGATAAAAATAGACTAGCAGTCTGAAGAATCATCTAATTTTTTTTTCAACTTTCACCAGATCGAAAACTACTTGTTCATCACCTACTTTGAATATCATCCTCCCTTGATTTACATCAATCAGTGCCTTCTTAGTGGCTAGGAATGGGGGGCCTAATATAATGGGAATATCTCCTTCTTCTATGTCCAAAATGAGGAATTATGTTAGGAAAATGAATTTATTTATTTTGACTAGAACATCCTCGAGAAGTACTCAAGGATACTCAAATGATCGGTCAGATAATTGAAGTTCCACTATAGTCAGTTTGAGTTCCTTGAGTCCCATCTTTAAAAATACACTCATTTTCATATGGTTAATTCTATCTTCTTAGTCACACAAGTCTCTTATGAAGTTTCATTCTCCTATAGTGCATGGGATTGAGAATCTCTCAGGATCTCTCATTTTTTATATAATTTTCTAATGAAAAATAGTAAATCATTATTCATTTAGGGAAATGACTTATAGTTCTTCCATTTTTATCTTATTGAAAATCATTTATTTGAGAATTTTTTCATAGGAAGAGGAATTTGGGTAACAGATTCAGACAATGGGATGATGATGTGAAATTGCTTGAACATCTCAAAAAATTTATAATTTTCTCTTCGATCCTTCCTTATCTCATTCTTTTCAAAAATGGGAGGGGTAGTTTATATGATGGTGGTGTAACGTAGATATCCTCTTTGGGTTGCTCTTGTATCAGAGATTTTTCAGGAGGTGGTGATTCTAGAGGTTTCTCTTAATCATTTTTATTTTCTCTTATTTTTTCATTATCTTTAATGAATATTATAGTTTTCTTAGGATCCGTAGACTTTTTTATCTTTTCCTTTTCATGGTTGTTGAAAAGAAAACACTTTTTCACTCCATAATACCACTACCATTGCCTCTTATTTTTGGTATATCTCACTATTACTAGGCAACATACTTGGAAATCTATTAGAAAAGGTCCTCGAGATTTGACACATATGATGTTAGAGATTTTTAAGGGTAGAATGTTGATTTTTTATTTCTATTTCTTGGGTGGTTATCCTATGATCTACCTTTTGAATGAAGGTTTTGAGAAAATTTTACAAATTTATTTGAGGATGTGTGGCTGATTGTGGTAGTCTTTGCCGAGATAGTTGAAATTGTTGCATGCCTCTAGCAAGGAAAGGATGTTGGGGAAATTTTTGAGGTGGACTCAAGAAATTATTCATCAGTGGATAGCCCAAAGATCCTTGATTCCTGAGTGGTTCTTGACCACTTCTATAGTGGTAGTACCCTTGATTATTTTTCTATAGCTATTGATATGGACTATGTTGATAATATTATTATGGTTGCTGGTGTTTTTGGTTTTACTAATTGTAATTAACATAATTACAATCTTGGTTTTGTTTTTCATTGACTCCTTCTATGTAGTCTTGATATGAGCACAAAACACTATTCATTTCATAGGATTTAATCTCCATTACAAGAGTAGGTGGGGGAGGTAATGTAGCAGGTAGTTGAAAGGATTCCATCTTTTTAGTCAAGGCCTCTACTTGTGCAGCTAGACATCTTCAACTTGTTGGATTCCACACTGAGGAAGTCCATGATCACTCTACCTCAGACTAACATTGTGTGAGACCTCATCTAGAATTGATTAACCTACTTCATGTTTTTTCAGTATTATTCCTCCATCGATGATGACATCTACTATTGTTCAAGCGGTGGGTTAGAGTCCTTGATAGAATGTTTGAATCTATAGCTAGACATCAAGTCCATGACGTATGAATTTCCTAGTAAGTTATTTAAAGCAATCCCAATCCTCCTGGGATGATTCTCCATATATTTGATCAAAATTTTGGATTTAATTTCAAATATTCTAAATCCGTATTGGTGGAAAATATTTATCAATAAACTTCTTGGCTAGTTATTCTCAAATTGTGATTGATTTAGGAGCTTGAATATTTATGAAATCCTTGAACCTATCATGCAAGGAGAATGGGAATGCCCATAATTAGATTTCATCAAAGGATAATCCCTGGTTATGAAAGGTGTCATATACTTCCATGAAGTTAGAGATGTGTTCATGAGGATCCTTGCTCTAAAGTCCAATGAACTGCCCATGTTTTGGATTATACTAATGATTCCAAGTTTTATTTCAAAAGTATGTTCCTGTACAGGAGGGAACACAAAACTAGGTGCAACACCATTGATTAAAATTAACCCATAATCCATAATGGTTTGCTTCAGTTCCATATTGGTTTGATCTCCATGAAGTGATGGTGGCACATATTGCATGTTGGGTGGGTTGGGACCTACATGATTCCTATAGTCTTTCATGACTGAATGAGGGCATACAGAAAGGAACCTTTTGATTTTAGTTATAATGGTAAGTAGTTCTTTTAAGTCAAGTCTCCTTGAATAATTTAGGGGGACCTGACACATGAACTAGTATAGAAGAAAAAGGTTGTAGTGGTTTTCAAATGAAAAAAAGGAAATAATGAAAAGGGAAAGGGGATGGGTTAGGTAATTCAGGGTTCATCCCTAAGGTTTCTATGCCTAAGAATAGTAAAAAAATCCCTAGAAATAACACCAAAATTTGACACACCTGTGCACGTCGTTTAATTAGTGTGGGATGTATTCAAATTATAATTTCTATTTATCCCAAACTACACTTTCCACAATAACATAGTATAGTGATTGTATGGGGTTGATCCTAAGAGAAACATTTCGGTAGGCAAGGAACTAGGACTTCAAACCCACCGTGTAGGAGTCCTCATGAATTGGACTGAGTTTGAGGTTTAATTAAAGTTTTTGAGTTTGTTTTAAGATCCAAGAAGAAGATAGGTATTAGGGTCCATTTTTAGGATTCATATAAAAAGGATAAGCACAAGAGCCTCAACCCACTTTGTGTGGACTCTGCAAGTGCATCTAAGAGACCCGAGTTCAAAACTTGGTGGAGAAATAATTTCCATTTTACTGTAGCAGTACTGTAGTAGGAACTATATCAGGAACTGTAGAAGGAACTATTCAGTACTGTAGCAATCAGAACTATTCATCCGTTTGGGATTTCAGGCCATCGGTTTGGGCCTCGGGTCCTTCAAGGCCTTTGAGTCACCCATGGCCTTCAGTACACCCGAGGCCTTTAGGTCAGTAAGTCTTTCAGGCCACCTCAAGGCCTTTAGGCCACCTCAATGCCTTTGGGCCACCTGAAAATTTTTCTTAATGACCAGAAAGACTCTAAAAAGAGAAGACTCCAAATGAGGATTCAAAGAAAATGAATTCACCAAAGAAGAATCTAAGAAATTTTTTCAGAAAAGGAGGGTATAACATTTCCATCGGGACCAGCCTGTGTATGAATGGTAAGCCTAGCCGAACAAGCCATGCAAAGGTGCAGAGCTGACATCACGATGAAGAAGCTTGGGAGGAGCAGTTCCATATAGTTACAATCTGTATATTTCCCTATGATCTACGAGTCATGTGATCTTTAAGCCTACAGGTCTTGTAAGGGTTCCCCCTCATCCCTTGAAAGGGGGGTTATCAAAAATCAATAAAAAAAGAAGACCTTTGGTCCATTCGAGGTAAAAATGATAACCTTGGTCCGAACTTGGAATAGTCCTAAGGATTAGGCTACAAAGTGGCGCATAGAGCACTAGTTTATTATGATCAAACAAACTAGACCTATCTAAGATGAAACTATTCCATGGCATGGATATAGATAAAAATCTAGATTAACTAAGCACAAATTATATGGGAGAAAGTGTCATAGGCTAATTGTCATATCCCACTCTACTCCAATTAGGTTAGGTTTGTTCATTTAAACATCCTGTAGTTAGGGTTGACTAAAATAATTGAATAAATTTTTTTATGTGACTTGATTACTATAATTAAGGTTACCAAGTTATGATTTAGAGATTCAGTAAGTTTATAACACCACTACTCTCAAACCTTACCCTAAGAGGTTTAACCACTCATGATGGTAATAATCAAGATTAGAGAAACAATTATAGACATTCTTGGGAGATTATAAAAACAGTTTAAACATGATAGTGTGAAATCAAGGGTTCAATAATCAAGTAGTTCAAACTCATATTAAACAATAAATTAATCAACCACTTACTTAAAATAGTAAAAAAGAAATAATATATGGTAAATCCATAGTCAAATGGAAATGACAATGGTAGACATACGTCTAAATGGTAAATGATGATAAATGGAATGAAGAATGCATATAGAACAATCAAAAACACATCAATTCATTAAAAATAGTAAAAGTAATTGTTTAAAGTTGAGTTGGAGAGAAGAAAAGGGAGAAAAATGTGTGTGTGAGAGAGATATAGATAAAAAATGAGAGAAAGAAAGTTATGTGTTGTTGTACACTTGTTTTAAAGTAAATAGTCAGGATATTACATATCATGTAATCTTGATCCATGGTTTTATTTGAGTATTTTGAATCTGGAATGAATATTGACCTGAATATTTGAGATTTATAGATTTTAATCATCCCATGATGTGTAAAAAGTCTTCAAGACATGATTCTTCTCATGATTAGAGATTTAAGTGGGAAGTGGTCTATGAATCTTACGTGATGTGTATTGGAGAATCACATCGTGAAATATTTTAATGGCTTGTAATTTATTCATGACTTTTGAAATCATGTGAATGATGCGTACACATTGTGTAAGTGATTTTCATGATTTTTAATGATCATTTTTGGCTAGCTTCCATATCATTTCCTTTGGAGTATTGGAAACCTATTCTCTGCAATAATCAATACATACCTGATGCATTATCAAATAAAACATGAATAATCATTAATTAAATGAATTTAAAATGAATATAAAACTTCATCTTATCACTTAGGTTAATTATTTAATTTATTGATAACCTTTTTAAATTTTATTATTCCTTTTATATCCCTTATTATCAAGTTATAACAACCACTTAATTATTTATGTTCATGTTAGATATTTTGATGATATTCAATACTTGACTCCAAAATGAATTTGGTATGATGTCAATAGTCAAAGTGGTAATTATTAAATCATCTCAAGAATAATATTCAATAAATAATAATACCTTTTATAAATCAATTATAATTTTAAACCCATCCATTACACATGGATATGAAAATGAACTATGTTGTAATCATGGAGACGGTAAGTCGTACGCACACATGAGTAACGTTTCCATTTTTCGATGATCATTATGGAAAGAAGTTAAGTATTATTTTATATTTATATAATGATAATAATATAATTAATATCATATTAATCATTTAAATATAATTATATATATCATCCATGTGATATGGTAATGAAAAAAATCACATCTCTTCGTAGTGGTGATAGTTCACACATATGCACAAACGACATTATCATTTTTATGTGCATGAAAAGGTAAGAACTTAAATGATATATTATTATCTAATAATGATAAATATTTAGTGAATATAATATATAAACATTAATTCCATCATTATGACTAGTCTTGAAATACTATAATGGAAAACAAATTTCATTAGTTCGTGAGGCGGTAGTCCGTCATATACACGAACAATTAATTATTTTCCTATTTAATAGAATTGAAGATGTATTTTGGTGTTGATATTAACATAATGACATATCATTATATTTAGGATAATGGAGTTATTATTTCATCATGGTTTTAGAATATTTTAAGGAAGTAGAAGAAGAAATAAAATAGAAACAATTATTAAAAACGATACCTTTTCTCTAGACAATCTCCTTTGAATAACACCTTAAGACCACTAAGGATGGTGTTCTAACTAAAATAAGATCTCTTGAACGTGGGTAGAGATTCTATGAAGGTATTTGGGTAGATATTGTCCCATAAAAATAGGGTTTTAAGCATGAAGAGAATATAAGAAGCGACACCCTTATATAAGATAGGGGAGGAGCACTATTGGAATTCTTCAAAATATTAAATCAATATAAATTAATTTTCTATTAAAAATGGATAAAAACAGATTTATTTAAAAAATAAGATTATTTTTGGTCTAAATCCATTAATCTTATTAAAACCTGTAAAGACCCGTAAAATTCAAGGAAAATTTTTTTCTTAATTTTCTTTAGAATTTTACAAGAGCGCGGTTTCAGACGGCACCTGATTCCGAGGCCCGGAGTGCCCGGAATTAATTTCCGAAGTTTGGCCCGGGTACGTTCAGTGAACGAACGAGCGGGAATTCCTAACTTTTGATCCGGTGCTCGGAATTGAAATCCGAGGGCACCGATGAACTCGCAGCGCCGATATTCGCTTAAAGAGTCCTTTTCGGGAGTTGCGTTTGTTGCGGGTTGAAAGTTAGTTTTTGGGTTTTTAGTTTAAGTTAAATAAAATTTGTGAGGAACAAATTTTATTTTTAACTAGTTAAGTCCTACCAAAGGGAGTTGGGAGTGGGACCCACATCCACTTAACCTCCCTTGGGAGGATTAAGTGAGGTGGGGTCCACACGAACCCCAACTCCTCAAATTCTCTCAAAACCTCCCCTTTAACTCATTTCTTTTAATGTTGTCAACTTGAGTTACTTAATTAATTAAGGGAGTTAAACCCTTTTTGAATTTCAAACCTTTGAAATTCTTGTGGTTAAGTTATGTAATAATATAAGTTAAAGCTTATATTATTCTAGGGGATTCTTTTACCACCTTGGGAGGATTTCTTGAGAGCTTTGGAAGCTTTTCTTCTTCTTCTTCAACTTGACGAAGAACGCCGTTCTTCAACGAAGAACTTCTTCGCCGAAGAACACGGTCTTTCCGCGACGTGACGTTCTTCTTCCGCATCATCTTTTCCGCGACGAACGCCATCGACAACGACTCTTCCTCCGACGTCAAAGGAATTGACACCGATATTCCACGACTCCGTCAACGTGCGACTATCGAGGTAGGGGTTCTTGAGTTCGTTGTTTCCTTTTTATTTGACTTTCCTCAAGACTTGACGTAGAACGCTCAAGTTCCGACGAAGAACGCCGCTCCGCTCTTCTTCGTCTTCGATGTCAACGAGAGAGAACACCGCACCTTCCTCGGACAACCTTCGTCGGCGTACAAGGATTCGCCAACGACGTGCCTCTTCGGACGTACCTCTTCGTCGTTGAATTTGACGAACGACGACCGCGTCGCCCGACCACCGCGACGTCGTCTTCCCCAGAACGTAGACAAATCTTCGAACCTTATACCAAGGTAGGGGTTGTCGATTTTCTTTTGGATTCCTCTTTTTATTCTTGATCGTGATTTTAGCAAGATTAACGTGTGGCTTGTTTTATTTAAGTTGCGTTATTATTTTAACGTGAGGGGGCCGGACCGCACGAACACGGCCGAACCCCCCTCCATCGTTCTTGCTTATTCTTGCGGGTGGAAGCAAGTGGCGTGGTGCCGTCGCACCACGCGGTTGATCGTGCTTTTATTTTACGCAACGCCGTCGCGCGCACACCATGGAAGAAACATCAAGAACGCGACCCGTCGCGCCGCGTTGAAAGAACTTAAAGTGCGGCGGAGGGGCGCGATGCCGTCGCACCGCGCCGGACGACGAACGCCGCGGCCGGTTCCGGGCCACGGCGGGACGAAGAGACCGCGGCCGGTTCCGGGCCGCGGCGGTAGAGAAGACCGGCGGCCGGGCCGCCGGCGTCGGAAGCCGAAGAGGGGACCGGATTTTTCCGGTCCCGTTGGAGAAAACCGGCCGGCCAGCTGGCCGGCCGGATGCCAATAAACCGGGGGAATTAATCCCCCGGCCACCTCATGAAACCCCCTCTTAAAGAGGGGGCGGATTTCTTGTGGGGGGCAAGGCCCCCCGTTTCTGCCAATCAAAGCCCCCCACATGGGGGGGGGCGGTTTTGCAAGAGAGGCGCGGCTATATGCCGCGCCGCCTAACCTTCAGCGGGGGAATTAAATTCCCCCCCGCGGCCTCCTTAAGCGGCGCCAGCACCAGCCGCCGCGGCCCGCCGCCGCGCCGCCGCGCCGCCGCCCGCCGCCGCCGCCCGCCGCCGCCGGCCGCCGCGCCGCCGCCCACCGCCGCCGCCCGCCGCCGCGCCGCCGCCGCCCGCCGCCGCCGGCCACTGCGCCGCCCGGGGGGGGGGGGGGGGGTCGGGCCGGGTCGGCCCGGACCCGGACCCCCCCGCTTCGAACCAGATTTGGTTTTTGGCTCATAACTTGAGCCTCGGACCTCCGAATGACGAACCGTCTGCGGCAACGCGATCCTTGGATCGAGACGGTCGTTTCGGTATATCGCACTCAAGGTTTCGGGTTACTTTGAGTTCGGCCAGGTTGGTTCGTTCACGAAACCAACCGGGCCTTCGGAGCGGAAACGCTCATATCTTGAGCCACGAACGTCCGATTGACGCGCCGTCAGTCGCGTTGCGTTCCTCTTAGTGAGACGGATCTTTTGGCATACTCCGCCCGAGGTTTGGACGCAGGTGGAGTACGGTCGGGTTGGTTTTGCCTTAAAAACTAACCGGGCCCCGGAGACGAAAAAGCCAATAACTCACAGACCGGGCGTCCGATTGATGCGCCGTCTGTTTCGTTGACTTCCTCTTGATGAGACAGAACTTTTGACATACTCCGCCCGAGTTTTGGATACAGTCGGAGTATGGCCGGGTTGGATTGTACCCGAAATCCAACCGGGCCCCTGGAACGGGAAAGCTAATATCTTTCAGACAGGACGTCCGCTTGACGGACCTTCAGCGGCGTTGGTGGTTACGTTGAGTAACGGTCCCTTTGAGTTTACCCTATGGGAGTTCGGGGTACAGTTGAGATACGGCCGGGATTGGTTTCGCTCACGAAACCAACCGGGCCCCTGGGACGATTAGGCTAATAACTCACAGACCGGGCGTCCGATCGACGCACCGTCTGTTGCGTTGAGACCCCTGTGACGAGACGGACCTTTGAGACACTTCTTCGTGGGACTTTGAGATACTTGGAGTATTGACCAGTAGCTCGTGGAGCGGACCCTCCCAGTGACGAGCGTGCGAAGTACGGAGACCGTGTAGCTGGCTGAGACCTGACGACTGCTTGACCGACTCGACTTGGAGTGAGTCGACTAGCCCAGTGGACGGAGCACTACTTTCTGAGGTGCAGACCCATGGCGGACGGAGCGCTACCTGTGTGACAGTGCAGACCCGCGGTGCTCGTCCGGAGAGTACCTCAGCAGGCTACTAGGGGGTGTGCACTACGGTGTTTGGGTGACATACCTCGGCGGGAAGCACTACTGTGTTTGGGTGGCTGGCCCGCAGTACTCGACAGGAGGAGTACTTCAGCAGTCTTAGGTTAGTGAGCAGTACCTCGGAGTCGTGACAGGACCACTGTACACTCTAGAGACGGAGCTCTTCAGCAGTTACGGTTTCGATAATGAAAATCCTGGTTTGAGCTGAGACTTTTGACCTTGTGTTTACCTCATGATTGAGTTGGGTCACCTGCTAACTTTGGTATATGTATGGGCATATACCCGGGTAGTGGTTATCCGTCGTTTTCACAATCCTTGTGTTTCCTCATGATTGAGATGGGTTACTTGATAACTTAGGTATATGTATGGGCATATACCTAAGTAGAGTTTATCTGTTGAGATCTTCTTGTGGTTATCCTTGTTGGTTTTAGTGAGACCTTGAGGGTCTCGGGGTCCCTACTGAGTATCGTTATACTCACCCCTGCACGGGCTATGCCCGCACCTCGTTGTGTTGGTTGCAGACGACGACCAGTACTGACAGAGGCCGAGTGTTCGAGGACTGGACGGTACCTGGAGGTGGACTATACGACGAGGCGGTACCCAGAGGCAGACCACTGGGCGGGACATACTGGGAGCAGACGGCAGGACCCGAGGAGCAGAGGAGCTATCTGTACCCACCCTTCAGGTGGGATTTCCAGTGGACAGCTCGGCGTAGATGCTTTACTTTTCAGTTGCTGTTTTCCCTTTCGAGTTTTACTTTACAGTTGGGCTTGTATTTCCGGCCCCTTTTTACTTTCCGCACTTTTAGTTGTACTCTGTTTTTGCTTAGTGTTACTTTCCGCTTGCTTACTCTGTGGTGTTTGTTTACTTTACAAAGGCAATGCCTTCCCTTTTTACCGGGATTTACGCCTTGGTGCTAGTCGCCAGCCCCTGGCCTATGGAAGGCGGGCTTGGGGTAGTCACGGCACGGACCCCGAGGGCGGGTCGTGACAAAACCATAAATTTTTATACTTTTTTTAATCCTTGTCTTTTTTTTATTAACCCTTATTTAACCTCTTGAACTCTTACCATGACAACATGTGTTTTTACTCTTTAAAGATTAATATAGTTACTATAAAATAAAAAAAGAACCATAAATGAATCATGTATGATAATATAAACTGTATCCTAATTATTTTTCTAGAGTTTATATTTTTATGAATTTTATGTCTTTTAATAAAATACTATTTACTTTACAATATCATTAATGTCAATTTTTACACTATTAATTACTTGAATTTTTTAAAACATCATAAAAATAATATATCTTAGAAAAAAATCTTTTAAAACATCCCAAAAATCTCAATGTATTTTATAAAATTCTTTGATATCAATAATTATCTCAAATAATATTTATTTTAATATTTTTATATCATTTATTTGATATTTCTATTAATTAAACAATTACTGCATCATCGTTGTGTAAGCCTTTAAGGTACTTATTTCTCTCATAAAAATTAAAATTAAATTAAAAATATTAATATAAATATTTTATCTTTCAAAATATTATTTATAGTCTAACATATATTCTATATAATCCCATATTAAAAATATTTCACTTGTTAAAACAAGAGTATGACTAGTTTGACTCTTCTTGGAATAAAATGTTATAAAATTTATAATATTATCCAAAAGGCCATAAATGCTCACATAACCAATAATTTAATTCTTATTTATGAAAAATACTCATTCAATAAAAATTGGAAAAGTGTTAGGGCCACTTGCTAATATTTATAATAATATTTTTACCCTCAATTACCTGATTTACCCATAATAGTTATAATAAAATTAATAAGTTTACTATTTCTATTGGCCAAAAATAAAAGAGGAATATTTAATAAATTCATAAATTATAATTCCAAATATTTAATCCATTTTTCAAAATTCAAAACACATAATTGGATAAAATTAATTTAAAATTAATCTTGTTGATAGAACAAGAAAATGAGTTTTTAAAGTGAAAATGTTCAAAATATTGAAATGTTTTTATATCCAAATTCATTGTGAAATTAATTTTAATAACCTAAATTGGATTAAATTATATGAAATTTATCTAATTATACTTTAAAACCAATAAAAAAATGTAATTTAACTCTATAAATAATTTTTACAAAAAAGCCATTTTAAATTAAAATTCAATATTTTTCACTATTCATCAAAACATGAAACTTATCAGAAAAAATAAAAAAATTCAACCAAAGTAAATTTTGATATTAATATTTTATATAATAAGTTTATTTTTTAAAAGAAAATTTATAAAATTTTCAAAAACTATATTTAAAATAAGTGCACTATCAAAAGGCAGTAAAACTATTTTTTTAGAAAAATAAAGTTTTTAAGTGTAAAACTGGATTTATTCTTATATTATTTATATAAAATCTATCATATGAGTTTAAAGAAATTATATTGAATATTATATATATATATATATATTTCATTAATATAATTCAACAATATTTCTTTTTTTTATTTTATTGGTATGAAACACACTTCTGTGCATTTAAATTATTTTCCAAAGAAAGATTTCATTTTATATTAAAAAGGATTTTATTTTAATTTATAACTAATTAGTCACAAAATAATTCATTATAAATACTTGTGTATACCATATTTTCATAATTTGGTTAATTCTATTCATACCCTCCATTCTAACGACTAGGTTATAATGGTAACATTTAAATAATAATATTCAGTTGTTCGCTTAAACTCAACGTGGCATATCATGTATGATATCGAACATAGTGCTTCCTTTTAAAAAACTTAGGATGTTTCGGTACCTTTAATTAAAACATAATTTATTTCTCTTAATCCAATTTAAAAAAATTTATTTTCAAGAGAGATCACTATTATTTGTAAAGTGATAACCCTCACAAAATTATTAACACAAAACACCATTCAAAACAACAACACACACAAAATATTGTAAAAGAGAAACAACCAAATCTATACAGAAACCTGAAAAAATATACCCTAATAAAATCAAAATCAAAATTTTTAAAGACATGCACCTACCTCAAAAGTCTAACACTAGCTGGAATTGTCGACCACTATCATCATCAACATTGTTGCTATAGAGGTGATTGAACCTCCACCACCATTAGTGATAGATCAATATATAAACACCTAACACCCATATAATACCATTTACCTTCAATTACTCCAAATAATACTAAACCAAATCCACCAATAATCAATATCTAGGACTTGATCGCCTGTATTGAATCAAAGACCACACAAACAACACCACCAAACACTCCAACACCACCAACACCAGAATCACCATCACCGACCAAAAACAAAACTATTGAATCACATAAAATCTCCAAAACCTTTAATTATTGACCTTAGGTCCCAAAAAATACTCCCATTAAACTCTATCAATTGATCCTATCGACGTTCAGTGTTATTTCTTATTAACCCACAAAACCACACCATCTTCACAAAAAAACCAAAAATGGAGAGGGGATCCAGGAAGATCCTCACTATGTATTGGTCCTAGGTCGACCCATTGATGTCTAAGAAAATTACTATGAGCATTAAGTCATCTCATACTTCCTTAGGGATCCACCACCATTATACCATAACTTCTCTTATGTGCCTTCATTGCATAATAGCTCTAGATACCCCCTCTAGTGGCTATGAAATGTTCCTTTGACCATTGAACCCCATAAATCCACCATAACTTAAATTAATAACTACACATTATAACAATCATGAAATACCCATGAACCAACCCCCACCATATATTGAGTTCCTATACTCACTAATTTTACCAAGAAGAATCTCTAGGAAACCTAGGAGTAAGAACGAGTCCCATCAGAGAATGAATCCATCCTTTTCATTTCCTGAGGAAAGTTTTGAAAAGGAATTTGAAGAAAAACATAAGGGGGGGGGGGGGGTGAAGGGAATCATCACAAAAAATAGATATCAAGATCACTATTATGACCTCCTACATGAGGTAATCCCTAGTGTGATATAGAAATAAGGGAGGAGCCACTCAAATCCACATGATTTATGCTCATCATGGGAAATAAGTGTTAAATGAAAAGTCACACCTAACTGATTATTGTGATTCAACTAAAAATACTTTTCAATGATAATGATGTTATCATGAATTTAGGACACTGTAACATTTAAGTATTGGGGAAGGGACCTTTGTAGTTTATAATTTCCAATTTTTTGTTTTTCTTTTTGAAAATTTTGTGTATATTTTTTAATATTTTGAGTGTTTCTTTTTCAATTTTAGTGTGTTTTGAAACCCATTAAGCTCAATTTAAAATGCCAATAATTTTTTTTAACCCATTCCAATTTTTTGAAATTGATTTAACCCATATAATAACCTTATATTCATATTTAAATGAACTTGTTTTAAAATTAAAAGTTAATGTAATTTAGGAAATGGCCACTGATATTTTAATCTCATGACATGAAATATCATCCTATATTTTAATCACTTACTTGAGAGGATTTGAAACCAAATTTAAAATTTTCTTATAATTCCATTTTTCTTGAGATAAGTAGGACATTATTGAATAAACACCACTTTATAAATAATCTATTAAAAACCTATGATTATTGAGGACCTTGTGCTATAAATGATTTTGACATCCTTTTGATTTTAAAAAATCATTTTACAGTGAATTCCTATTTTTGTAATATATTTTTATTTTCCCACTATAAGCCTTAGAATCTATGAATCAGACTTTTAGGAGGCCACATTAAAATAAAAAAAATTATTATATACCTTGATCTAGAATATTATTTATGATATAGATTGAATTAAAGTGTGATTTATGGAAGAAAGTGAGATAGAGAAAGATGTTTAAATTTTTTTATTGAGTTAAAGTGAAGAAGTGAGACATAATTTGTGTTACTTTTTAGTGAGGAGAATCATGATGGTATTAATGGTAGGATGATATATATGTCATATAAATATGGGAATGAAATTATACCACTCTTTTTAAGTATAATATTCTCTCATTTCTCTCTAAAAATAAAAATATACATTGAATTACATATCTAAAAAACTATACAGAACTATTTAAAGGGAGGAAATAGGAAGAAAATTATTGGTACTGATGAAGCCTTCTAAGAGTATAATACACAAGAAAATAAATAGGATATTGTAGGATAGTTGAAGTTGAATGGGAGATGAAACCTACTATGAAAATACTGAAGTATATAGGCTATACAATAGGTTTTTTCTGGTGTAAGTGATAAATATTATTAGATAAAGAACCTAGTCAAACAATAAAATGAAGGAAAATATCACTTAATATATGGAAATTCATATCACACTCCAAATAAAAAATCCACATCCTCTCTCTACCTTTAAGAGTATAAAAAATATTTTTTATTGAAACATGTTGAAGGAAAAATAGAGAAGAGATTATTATAAAAATGAAATGTTAAAGGTGTGATATATCATATCACAAATCAAGGGGGTGAAGCTGAATCAATGGAAGAGTGAAAGAATGATTATTACATTATTGACAGAAATTTAAAATCTTGCATTGTGCATAAATATAAATACAAAACTCTAATCTGCCTCAAAATATTCTCAATAGAACCCACCAAACCTTAATCCATATAACAAACATAAAAATTTCTCATAACATGCACTAATACTTGACCCATTTTGTGAATACTAAGAAATTCACCAAGCCTTTGGTGACCACCGCATTAACTTGGAATGAGAAAAACATTTCTCCAAATACATACCTGAGTGTTGAGTGAAATGTTTCTAGAAAGGTAGGTATAAATGAGTATGGGAGGATGAAATAAGTGGTAAATAATTTAATGAAATTAATTAAAAATATGGAATTCATAATATTAAATAGGAATGATAATATTGAGAACTATGTTTTTATAAAAGTAAACTCCTATTGGCTAGGAATTTTAATTTTGATTGGGTAATATTTTTAAAGTTCACTTATCCAAGAGTCTAAGGATTAAGTTTGGGGAAATTGACATATTCTATAAATTCATTAAATTTTGTATATATTCAATTCATTTTATTCACACATACTTATTTATTCATTTATTTCTATTGAGTTTTGGAATTAAACTGTCTAATCATTTGATTCTGTGAATATTATTGAAAATGGAAAAATTGGTAATTTAATTTACTTATTTGATTTTTGGAATAATATGAATAGATTTATACTAATTATTCGTTAAATTTATATTGTGAAGGATTAGATCATGGAATGTGACATTAGATATCATGATTGATAAGAAACCTATTTATGAAAGTGGTGATTCTTGAAGGATTATTATGGATTCATCCCCCAAGAAATATTAAATACATATCAAAGTCATTGACACTATAATAAACACAAAAAAATTCATAAGAATCATCAATCTACTGTAATCATCATCCAATAATCCATAAGAATCATCCAATCACTGTAAGTATGAATCAAGTGCATGTAAGAATGATCTACCATAATCATAGTATGTCCATAAACATGAATTTATGTAAGGATGAAGGGGATCTATAATAATAATTTCAACACATTGTACGTATGATCCCCACTTCATCAACATCATTTTAACCTATGTAAACATCATGTATTTATAGGAACAAATAGAAGAAGGGTGTGAGAAGTGAAGTTTTTATGGATCATTTGTGATTAAAACTAGAATAACAGTGGAACCACATCATAATTCTGGTAAAAAACTAGATGGGGCTACATGGATTATAATGTGCATGACATTTAAATTATAAGCGAAGAGGGAAGTTGTGGATTTTAGGGAAGACCAAATCGCTATTGATAAAAAATTATGTGGAAAAGAATTTTTTTTTAAAATTAAAAAGAAAGGATCTCGTGGGGATTTTAATGGACAAAGAAAGAGGATAGAAAAAACCTATAAGGAGGGAGTTTTCACCATAGAGGTGGGGACTCACAACACTGTAGTTGTTTATTTTCATGTTTTCTTTATTGTATTTTATATTTTTCATTCATCTATAATGAATTATCTCTCTCCTATCATCTCTATTATCCCTCACATGGAGGGGTAAAATATTAAGTGATCAAGGAAGTGAAGGAAGTACATCTTTAATTCTTGAGATATTGAATTTTAATGAATATAACCCTTTCATTTTATTAACTGGTTTTAGTATTTAGTGATAGTTTATAATATAGAATCTGATTATGTTTTATTTATTTATGATTACTATTTATTTCCTAGGATGATGATCATTAACCTTCCTCTACTCAGATTGGTCAATATACGATGTAATATAGAAGGTTGAGTGGAGGAAGGCTTATAGATTGTTTTCTTGTGTGTAAAGGGTAGTGGAACACTATTAGGTGTCTTAGAAAACAAAAAACATGATTGGGTATTACCTAAGTACACCAAGAGAGGGTTCCTGTATCACTTTTCACATAAGGAAGGTGGGTATACTAGGAAGTGATTATATTTTTTTATTATCACCAATTCATTCAACCAATTATGAAAGGTAAAATAATTACGGATCCTTCCATTCTCCAGATAATTTAAATAAGGGTAAAATCATTAAATTCTATGATATAATTTTAGGTGGAAGACTAACCTTATCCTAATCACTTTTCATCATATTGTTTTTAACCTTTATTTTTCATTACTTTATCTTTGATTTTAAGATCAACAACTCAAAACAACATGTTCTTAACTCAAAGTGACAAATAATTTTTGAGAACCCTATCTAGATACAACCCTAATTTTCCACAAGACTATATTCAACATAGAAAAATAATAATTTTTTCAAACCTAATGATAGGGTTGTGTAAAGGATAACTAATAGATGGAATTGGATTTCAGTAGAAAGTCCTTATATTAGAGATCATCACAATGACAAAAATTTATCGATCATAAATGTTTTTGGATAAGTGGGTGTGTTTAAAAACCTTCTCTACATTTTGGTAATGGATATGAGTAGGATTATTGGAGGATAATTTTTGGATTAATAGAATATGGATGAATAATATAGAGTTTGATGATGTTAGTGATGAAATAACAATCCTGAAATATCAATGGGAGTCTTAATGTTTTGGTAGTTAGACTCTCAATGAATAGTGAACTTTTTACCAAGAGTCACACATCAAAATAGTAATTAGCATTCAGAGTTAGAATGTGATGATATAGTGATGAATTAAATACTAGTGTAGCTATATATTAATATATAGATTAATTAATATTTTTGTGGGGAGTTTATAACTAATCATGCCTTCACATGTCAATGAACCTAAAGGAGAGTCATGTTTTTCAAGAAACATTTGATCTAGAAGTTATCTTATAGAAACCTAAAATACAAAAAAGGGTCAAAAAATCTATACCAAATCACCTCATAAAAAGACAACAAACCCCAAAAGAAAACAAATAGAAATTAAAAAGTTAAAAATGAAACAATAACACATAAAATTATGTGGTCAAGAGTTACCCTAATCCATGGGAGGAGCACTATAACATTTGTATTAAGATAGAAAAACTATAAGTTAGATGATAATTAAATAAAATATATCTACCTAGAAATATAATGGGACTTATAAATAGTTTAAGTAATGTAAAATCATACCCACTCTCATTTTTATATAAAAATATAACTATTACCATTAGTTCCACCACCATCCAATATTTGTGGTCAACCATCACTTAATCAAGATAACTACTAAAAACCACTTATTTTTATCAAATAAACTTATTAATTTTGATAAATAGTTCATGTATAAGAGCTCATTCATAAACTTCTTCTACACTTATGGAAATTTTAGCTCATCGATTCTTAGTTTTGGACACCCTAGTTACCTTATGCCTTTCCTCCATCTAGTTCCACCTCACAAATCTTGGAATCACTCCTTTTAGATGTCTTTGAATATTAGTTGAAAAAAATTCCCTTCATAGACAAGACTAAAAATCTTTCACTTGAAGATTATTTTATTGGATTCACCAATCCATTTGGATCACTTAATTCTATTCCCTTTTCCTTATTTCCACAACAGTTCTGTAATACACCATGATTTCATCTATACACATCCCACTAAAGCACAACACTTATCAAAATTTTTTTGGATGATAAATTATTTCAAAATTTCTACATTATTTTTAAATCCATTAACCTTCTGTATCTCTAACACTCTATCCTCTAAAAACTTCTGGATAAAGTGATACTTTAACTAAATATTCTTTATCTTGAAGTGAAATATTAGATTAATTACAAGATAGATTATGCTATATTTCTCATGGAATGATATTATATTTTATTCTTCCTTTGAGATCCCCTAATAAGACCTTCAACTAGATCAAACCCTCCATGACTTACATGATTTCCATAGATTCATCTTTTTTTGTGGGCATTGAAAATATTAGTTGAAGTTTAAATATCCAAATATCATCTATTCCTCTAAAAGTGAACACATATATAGTTGAACTTCTATATATTTTTATATCTCCTACAAAGTAAAAATATAAAAACCCTTAAATAAATAATCCATTCCAAAATATAGTGACATGTTTACTAAAAATTTTAAATAATAATGCATCTACTTTACTACTTCTAATTATTATAAGATTCTCCATGAAATTTTGACAACTCCCATGAAAAATTCAACGTTCATCATAGAACAAATCATGACATACATAAATCTCCAAAACTTCGATTTATATAGAATCTATCCCATGTACTCATCCCCTTTATCTATTATTAGTTACCACTCTTAGGATAACTTTAAAAGTTCATCCATTGAAATAGTTACAATCCTAAATTTACTCATTGCAAATATTCCCACCACTTTATAGATGTATTCTAACTATTAAAATAACGTAGTTATTGGCATTAAGTCCCTTTCAATTAGTATCCCCAACACCTAAGTCATAGAATTTAGACCTTTCATCTCAAATATTCTATAAAATTCAACTTTTAGCTCCTCAATATGATATATCCTTGTACCTGTAAGAATAATATCATCCACATAGAGAATAAGTATGATATATATTCTATCACTAAACACATTCTAGTAATAAAAATGATATGAATTTATTTATATGAATTAATTCATTATTATGATGGAAAAAACCCTCTGGTACTAATTCCTGGGAGCCTGTTTCTTATCATACAAACTCAATTTGAGTTAATATATTAGACCTTACATTATATTTTATATGAAATTTTTCAAATGATCCTTGAATATTCCATCCATAAACTCACTATGATGAAATATGATCTTCAAATATAATTGATCAAGATTTAGAACATCCATAACATCTATTCCAAATATCATAAAAATTATTGAATGTGTTATAATTGGGGAAAATATTTATGATAAATACACACCTTCCATTTTTTGAAATCCCTTCACAACAAGCCTTCCCCTATACTATTTATTACTATCTGATTTTTATTTCAATTAGTATACCTTTTTTTTCAATTTTATTTTCATAGAAAGAATTTTTATTTTCTACCATGTTATAGAAACATGAAAGAAATCTATATCCTCTTTCATCGCTAACTCCCATTGTCTCAATTAATTCATAATTTTAATCTATTCTGTTCATTCAGGTTCTCCACTATTTATAAGAATAAAGAAGAGTACATCACCTGTAAAACATGATGCTATGAATTGACCCCAATAATATCAACTTAAAGAAACCCAAGGTTCTACTCATTCAGGAACTAATACTTATAAAATGTCCCCTTTCAAATATTTTCCTTAAGATTATGTATTCCTTGAGTATTTCAGTATATTTTACTTAGAGATACTAACAAAATCCAACTTTAATATGAAACTTCACCTTCTTGATAGTCTAGTATATCAAGAACTGATATACTCTCTGGACCAACTGGAACTTATATAATTCTATATAGATGAACTTTTTCATGTGTTGATTATTTATTCTCAACTACATCATCCATCATGTTATGATACTTCTATAGGATCCCCTCATTAAAGATAACATCTCAACTTATGAAAAACTTCTTGAAGTCATAATCTTAGAGTCAAAAACCAAAATCTTTGTTTCCATAAAAAACAAATAAACAATCTTGAGACTTTACCTCACACTTATCACTTTCCCTGTCATCAATATGGATGTAAATGATACTCCTAAAAACATTGATATGGGAGATGTAAACCATACTTTAGAAAGAGTTATTATAGAAGTTCCTACCCCAACAGAGTGAAGGGACTCTAATTCACAAGGTAGGATGAATAGTTTATAATCTTCAACTAAAATTAATTGGGGAAACTAATATGAAACCACATGATTTTAACCCTCTCATTCAATGTATGATTCGACCTCTCCATGAAAACACTTTGTTCCAAGGTTATTGGTATAATATTCTCAAACTATATGCCTCTCCACTCGTAAAACCTCTAAAAATATTTACTTTCACATTCTCTCACATTATAATAACTCCAAAATTTCATATTAGTTTTGGTATCATTTTTCACCATGTATTTATATCTGATGAAGGTTCATAAAAACTTAGACTAGTTTTTGAGAAAGAGTATCCATAATTTACATGTCACATTTTGGATGAAAGAACAATATTAAAGTGAAACCCTATGTGAATGAACTGGGGTAGGACCCCATACATCCATATGAACTAACTTTAAATTTCAATTCTTCATCATCTTTCCTTCTATATTGAATAAAACCTTCCACTTATTAAACTCTTTACATGTTTCATGCTCTATGAGTTTGAGTCTTAGTATAACTTTTAGAGTCATGAATTTATTTCCCTTACCACCCATGTTACCAAGACAATCATTCCATAACCTCAAAAATCCAAAAGTTTATTGTACAACATGCATTTATTATTTTGAATCATCAATAAGATATAATGTACCTTTATATATATATATATATTTGGTATCCACCATGGAACCTTGTGTAATTTTACACATTCCATCCACAAACAAAGTACAAAAACCCACATAATCTAATAGTGCTATCAAGATTAGATTGCTTTTCAACCCTGGTATGTGCTACATCCCTTGAAACTCTAACAATAATCTATTCATTTTTTATATATAAACATCACCCTTTCCAAAAATCTCAAGAGTTTCATCATCCGCAAGTTGAAGACTACAAAATCTTTTAGATACATAATTGACCATTCTTACTCTCCTAGATGTAGAGTAAAAAGAATCCCACTATGTAAATAATACATGACTTGAGATGATTGATTACACTAAACACCAAACTAATATCATCTTATGAAATGAGATTTGTGGATGAAATTTCAGAATAATACTTTCAAAAATTGATACTTTATCCCCAATAGTCTTTCATTAAATTCCCCTTCTTCCTAAAATGCCTTTATTAGAGAATGGGATCATCTAAATTACCATGAATCCTATCACTCTTCTCTTTACAATTATTTTGACTATTCCATGAAACACAACACTCCTTCTGTCTGTATTGAATTTATTTCTAGTAAAATCTTGAGTTCCCTTCCTTATAATTTCTTCATTCAGAATTAGATCCTAAAAACCCTCAAACACCAAGTTATAATTATCATTGGAATTTATCACCATGGTAACCATCACATCCCATAAATCTGGTAATGATGATAAGGATCAACACCAACACTAGTCCACTAATATCCACCTAAATGGATTCGATCTTACTCTAAATCACTTTGAAGTTATTGATATGATCTTTCACCATGAAACCCACATGAAATTGTATCCTTTTATTTTATATTATTTAAATTAATTTTGGTCTAATTAATTTTTATAAGCCTCAGGCTTAATATTTTTAAATTTTAATCATTTTTTACTCTGCACAGTTTTCACATAGTTAAGAGTATGTGAAAAAACCATGCATGGGTTTCTATTAATGGGATAGTTCCATTCAACACATTTTGTTAAACCTTTTAGTGTTTTAAAAAACCATGTAGGCTACGTTTGGTTTTTCCAATAAGGGAAACATGGCTAGAACATGATTTTTCAAATTGTGTGCCTAAACCATGTAATATACTTAGGGGTTTAAATTTTTTATTTTTCCAATTTTTATATTTTATTATTTTTGGTATTTCTCCTATTATTCCCTCTTCATCATGTCGAATCCCCTAGTCAAGTCCCCAATGGAGAACATGAACCCCTCCTCTAGACCTCCTCTCCTCACTTTATTTTCTCTCGATTTCTTCTATATTTTTGTCATATTCTCCATGGTATGAACTCCCCACCCTTATCCTTCCCTTTTTATCAAATTTTCTCACATCCACATCATGATTTTGGTTCATCCTAACCCTAGAGGTTTTGGGTTGGATGATTTTTTTATATCTTATTATTTTCTAGGGAACATGTGGGAACCTTCATACTTGTTTGCACATCTATCACTTAAGTAAATACATTTTAATCCATTTTAGCTCAAATAAAATTGATTTGAGGTTGGTATTCATTGTAAATATATTATATTTAAAGTTATAAATTTATTATGGGTTTTAAATTCCTTGTTTATAAGTTTCATATTATATTGTCTGCCCATAGTTGGCATGTTTTGTCATTTAAATATATTCCACACTTTAAATGGGCTTCAGACACATGCCAAGTTCTTGTAAAATTACCCTAGTGGATCTGTTTAATTGATTAGGGCATATTAAAATTTACCTTATAGTGTTATGTGTAACTAAAATTATTGAATTAGATTTAATTGGTTTTTAAGGTGTTTAAAGACTTGGCACAAACCTTCACCAGATGACAAGTGTTTTTTTAAATTCCCTTTTGATTTTTTGAAGGGATTTAAATATTTTAAAATATATTCGATTATAGTTTCATTTTTAAAAATGGGTGTGCAATTTTTAAAGGAAAATTTTATTAAAATAATGGATTTGATCCTCTTTTGAAATAGTTTTTTGACTGTGGGGTCTCATGGTAAATAGCCTTTAAAAAATAATTTTATGTTTTATGAAATGGGTTCTTGGAACTGTTGGTTTCTTTTGAAATGGTTACTTTATTAAACATTAGTGTGTTGATTTATAAAGTAATTTTAATGGAAATATTTAGATTTCAAAAGTTGAATATCAAAATTGTGGTTTGGTTTTCAAAGTATTTTTTAAATATTATTTTCTAATAGGGTGAAAAAATCCTGGTCTCCCAAGCTATTTTGTGAAATACTGATTGAAACTTTATGGTCAATGGTTTTATAAATGTTTGAGATCCTCTTGAGTCCCATGTATTTATCTTTTTCTATTTTATATTTTGACCCATTGGGAGATAATTTATATTGATATTGAAATAGTGATTCTTTTCAATGGAGATGTGTTTAGAGATTTTGTCTTGTAAGGTCCTAAGAGGTTAGGTGTGGGTTATTTTAAAATGAATTATATTTTATGCATGTGATTAATGATTTGTCACCTCATTGGTTGAATATTCATCGGAGTCATAGGGATATAATATATATCTTTTGTGAGGTAAAACCCTAGTAAAGATAATGGGTTGACTAGGGAGTGTTGACTGACTTCTTTGAGATGGTTAGACTAGAAGGGGTAGCTGGCCTTTATACTAGCGATCTTTATTACTTATGTGGACAAAAGAATTCTAATTAAAATTATATCTGGTCAGTTCTATGGGACTAACAAGGATGATATAGGTCTATTAGTGTTAAAATATGTTCCTTATATCTAGATCAAGTATTTTATTACTATATCCTAGGGATGGTTCCCATGACGCTAGGTCTATTTTGGGACACTTTAGGGGACTTCATTTGTGATTAAATTTTAATCACAAAGTTGTTTTTACCATTGGAACCATTTCTTTATTTTATTCATTTAATTGGGTTTCCTTTTTTCTTAGTGACTATGTGTAATTTTTGTATCACCTTGTGTGTGTGTTGGTTGAATTTCAAAAAAATTATTTTTATAAGGTTTGAAAGTGTAGTTTATAATGGAAAATGATTTGGATTTTTTTATAAGAGTTTTTATGAAATGGTTCTCTTTGAAATAGTTAATGATTTTTTTTCATGATATTATTGGAAAGGGGGAAAATTTTGAATTGGATCATTTTCTATGGTTTGAAGTCCCATTTACATGGTTTAAAATTTTAATTTAAATGTTTAATCTTCCTTGTTTTTTATTTTATAAAAAGGCAAGCTTGCAGGAAAATGTGCATGTAGCATGTTGCTTTGTTTTGTTTTATAAAGCATGCGAAAACCTATGTTATACCATATATTAAAACTAGAACTTTATAAACTATTTTATAAAGGAATTTCCACGGTTTCATTGGCCAGTGACCTCCTGGGAATGTTTATACTCATACCTATCAATTATTCTAGTTTCAAGTTTTGGTATAGCTTATTACTTCTCTTTGAGCAATGATTGATTTATGGATTGAGGTTAGTAATTTATTTTATTACATTCGAAAAGTAATCCCTTTTACTACTTTCTACAGATGGAGGGTAGTGATATCTTCTAGTAGATGAATCAAATACATATGATGGTTTATTTTTGTGTTTTTTCATATACAGGTGAGTAGAGGGATTATTTATTTACTTTCCTTTACTATTTTATTTATTTCTGCATGGATTTTTTGACACATATTTATGATATATGGAAAATTTATACTGATTTTCACTAGTTTTATGGCGGTTGTACTCTAATTTTAGGTCAAAATTATTCCCAATAGTTTTCCTCTGATGGCCAAGAACTAGTTTCTTGCCTATGGGGATCGATAACACGCTTTTAGATAGTGGTAGGATAGTTAGGGTGTTTGGGTATTTTTTTAAAATGGGATTTTGGATTTTTTTTGAAAAACGAGATAGCTTTAGCAGTATTTTTTAAAATGGGTCCCGTGATGTGTGAACCCCATTCACGCATCCCTGATTTTAGGAGGATTTGTGAATGGGGTTCATGAATCTTAGCTGTGTTGAAGGATGCATGAACCTCGTTCACGCATCCTTCGTGAAGTTGATGAAGGATGCGTGAACGAGGTTCACACATCCTACATAAAATTTCAATTTTTAAATTTGTTTGTACAATTTTTTTAATTTTTTTAATTTTTTTGTATATATATATATATATAAAATTTTCCGCAGAATTTATCTCCTATTCAATATACAACAGTACTTCCATTACAACAGTCTGGATTTTGACACAGACCCTCACCCAAGGCTCTCTTTTATAAGAGGGCTTTCCCTAGAAATCATTCTGCATTTCCGATGTGAGATTCAATTTCTCCTTTTCCTATGCAAAACATTCTGCATTTCTGATGTGAGATTTTGTTTCAAGTACGTGACTTTGAAATACTATAAAATACAAACTATAAGACCCATATAAATGAAAATTAAAACATGGATTAAACATATAATAAATAGTTGAAAATAAAAATAATTTCGCAAAAAATGTTGATGAATAATAATTTATAAGATTTCAAATCCACCAACTTGAAACTTAAAAATGTTTCATGTACGTGTCTTTGAAATTATGTAAAATAAAAACTATAAGACTAATGTAGCACTCCAAGATCTCATAGTATGTTATCTCATTAAAGTAATTTAATAGCTTGTGCTAAACGCAACACCGAGTTCGAGCGCACCACAATATTACCAAACTAGCCGTTCAAAAAGAGGTTATGAATAATATTAAATTCATTTTGAATATTATATATTACATATAATTTTAACATCCATATTATGTGTTTCTTATACATAATATAAGAACAAATTCATTTCTTTTCAGATAAAAGAAGTATTTTTCAAAAAATGCAATTTTACCACATTTTAATGGAGAGCCCTTTTTAAAAAAAATATTTGAAAGTTTTATATTCAATTTAATGAAATTAACTTCTTATTTAGAATCAGGACATAAAAATTTAGTTTGTATAAATTTTTGGTACTTTTATGATAACTTTCATATTTCAAAAAATAGTGAAAAATACTATGTTTTAATTGAAAACAAATTTTTTAATAGAAATAATTTATAGTGTTAAATTATGAATTTGAATGGTTTTAAAGTATAATTAGATTATATTTTTATCATTTAATACAATTTAGTTCATTATAAATAATTTCACATTTAAATTTGACATAAACACATGTCATTCTTTTGATACTTTTTACTTTAAAAAAACCCCGCCTTTTGGTTTGGACAACGAGAATTAATTTTAAATTAATAAATTAAAATTATATGTTTTGAATTTGGTAAAATATACTTCATTTTGGAATTCTGAATATCAAAATTATCTTAGGGTTAATTTTTGGTATTTTTCTGAAAACATTCAATTTTTGATGGATAGTGAAAAACACTGCGATATTATTTTAAACCGACTTTTTATTTAAATAATTAATTTTTTTATTTAAATTTATTTTAGGTCAAAATAGATACATAATACCTATATATGTTCAATGTAATTCATTGGTGTCATTTTTTTAATAATATTAGATATATAAAATTTTATTGAACCTTTTCACCGTCTTTTACCCACCTCCTAGGAGAATTTGCAAATTCGCATAAAATATAATTTTACCACTTCTGTGAGTGGAATTTGAAAAATAAAAGAGACACAATTGATATTAGTAAGAAAAATTTGGTTCAATAAGATGAAAATAAATTTTGGTGAATAGTAACTTTTTACTTTTATTTACCGCAGTTAAAAGTAAATAGGGTAATTAAGGGTAAAAATGATATTATTATTACCCTAAAACATGTCCTAATTGTATTGGACAAGTGTAATTCGACCAAAAAAAACCTTAGGAATAAAATATGATCCTTTATGTCCACTTGGATTAGATTAGGACATTTATTACTATTTTATTCAAAGAAGAGTTAAAAGTGTTAAATTCAAAGTTTATTATCTAAACCATTTTTTAATATAGGGTTAAACATAATATAAATTCTACTATAAATATTAATTATAAATATAAAAAGATTTAATACATAATGTTATTTTATTTATATTTTTTAGAAGTTAAATAATTTAATTTATTTATGACACAATGATGATGCAGTAATTACCTAATTAATAAGATATTAAAATATTTCATATTATAAATATCCAAATAAATGTAATTTGAGACTTTTTATGAATTTAACTAATTTTATAGGTTAATATGACATTTTAGTGTTGGTTATAAGAATTTTTTTTGAAGTAATAATGCTGTTATGAATTTAGAAAAAACAAAATACCAAATAGTGTCAAAATTGACATAAAAGAGTTTTTAAAACAAATATTACATTATTAATTGGTATTCTATTCCTAAAAATCAAAGGTTCGGCCAAAGGGATTAAATAATATTATATATGTCATTAATGAACCACTTGGGGTTCTCTTAAAAGTTTATAGTAAGTTTATTAACCATATAATATAAAAATACAAAGAGACATGGTAAATGTCAAACTATTTAACTAAGAGTTAAATATAAAAGATAAGGTTAATATAGTGACCCAAAACTATATAAAACCTATTGGTTGAGTGGTTTTCTACCCATACCCACATTATACTTTAAATAATACATTTTTGAGCCATTATAAACCTAAAATGATTTTATTATAAAATAATATTTTAAGTTTTTCCTAAGGTGCCCCTCACCCCTCTTATAAAAGGGAACTTCCCCTTCTCTCAAATTCACACCCCCAAAGCCATTTGAATTAGACAAAACATGCCCAAATATCCTAAAAAATATCCTCTCTTAATCCTAGAGGCCTTATTTTGATCATAAAGCCAACCTAAGGAGCCCTTTTGATCAAATCAAAAGGAAGAACCTGAAGAAGAGGTAACGATTTCACCGCCCTCTTTCAAGTTTTTTTCTTCTTCCACTTAATATTTATTTGTTATTACCATAAAAAATAATAAATCCAGTACCTTATATGTACTGTGATGTTATTATAAATATGGAACAACCATATTCATTATTTTATCCATCCTATGAATGATAATGTCACCATGCATGCGTACGCACGACTTACCGTCTCCACGCTGTGGTGTAATTTGTTATTCAACACTATCTTGTTTGGATAGATATAATGATGAGTAATATGTATATAAATAATGAAAATAACATTATAATGTCTCTGTAAAATTAATATACCATCCAATTCCACACATTAAAGGAAATGATAGTGTCTCTCATGCATACGTATGGATTACCGTCTCCACGACGCGATGAGATTCATTTCCACGTTCACCATTCTTCGACTATTATAAAAATATATATTACTAATAAGTATGTAATATATGAAATAATAATGATACTGGAGAGATATATATATATATATATATATTTATGTACTTACGTATATCTTATTCACTTACTTCCGTTCAATACGATATGAAAATAGAAACAACGTTTATGCGTACGTACAACCTACCGTCTCCATAAATGGTGTTTTACATTTCATATATCTATCTATTATAAATATTTATATTCTAAATATATATGATATATGAATCAAGGTTTTTATTCTGGAAGTATTTAAACCATTATCTATATGATACGGTCAAAAATAACAAGTTAAAATACGTACGATAAAGAAAGCGATTATTACCTAAAATGTTAATTTAACATGAAAATAATTATTAAATGGGTAGTATAAAGTCATAAATGAATCATTTATGATATAATAAATATTAATATGGTTCTGTTATAATCTAATAACATACAATTGTCATTATACAGGAGGTTAAACGTACCCTCGACCAAAGGAAAGTGCAAGGTAAGGGGTTTCTTATCTCACATTTAATTCCGCGAGATTTCCATTGTTCACCACTTATTTATTACATGTGGTGTATTGTGTACTGACATTTGTAATATATTATAATGATTATATTTATATTCATGGTATTATATTAATTATTTAGTGGTTATTAACTTTTTTTCATACGACTCGATTGATTACAACATGGTAATGGGTTTTCATCTCACTCCTTATTCCCATGAGATTCATACTATATTGCCAATATTTTATTTTTGTGTGGTGTTTGTACTGCCCATAATTTTATTATTTGTGTAATACACTTTAATTTATGTGTATTTACATATTTACTATATGATACTTATTTTATGGGGTGTATGTTTCATCAGTTACCAAATTAGTAAGGGTTAATTCCTCAATATCATTATTATTCGAGATTGTTTATGTGTAAGTTTTTACTAGGACATATTTATTATCCATTTCCATGTTTCATAAAAGAATTTTAAAAGGGATTATTTTTAAGTTACTCTTTTACTAAAACATCATTTTAAATGTTTTAATTATTTATTCTTCTAAACATTTCTCATTAATGTCCATGTTTTTAAAACGGTTTTAAGGATTTATTTATATGGACATGAATGTTTTAAAATGTTAATTCATTTCAAAAGTTTCAAAGTGGTATGGGACACCTTGATTCAAAACTATCTTTTAAATGAATTACTTTATAAATTATGTAACTTTTAAATGATTTCATGAAAAAGGGATATTTCTCTCAAATATTTTTACTGATCATTTTCAACTTTGTCAACATCCTTTACAAGATATTATTCTCGATCGAGGTTGATTTATTATGATACAAATCTTCCATATTGTATTTAGGGTTTTGTGATATTTTTGACTATGGATGAGTTCTTTTATGACATTCATGGTTTATGGATAAAGTATTGACATTTCATATGATAGTTTTAATACGAATGTTTATATTATATTTCAACCTTTTCTTAAGATGGACGTATTGGACTAGTATGTTCCGGGTTAGGGACTAGTAAAATTAAGCCCTCTGGGTTGGGGTCCAATTACAGCTGACCCTCCGGGTTGGAGTCCAGTTACAGAGGCTCTCTGGGTTGGAGTCTGGTTACAGAGGCTCTCCGGGTTGGAGTCCAGTTACAGAGGCTCTCCGGGTTGGAGTTCGGTTACAGAGGATCTCTAGGTTGGAGTCCGGTTACAGAGGCTCTCCAGGTTGGGGTCCGATTATAGTTAGCCCTAGGTCATGTCATGAGGCTTTGAAACAAAAATTAAAGTTTGGTACTATAAATTCCCTCATTATGAAATTAGTTATTACATGTGATTATTCAACTAGTAGAATATCCATGTGCATGTTTATATGGTAATATTTGATTTAATTTTGCCATATTATGTTCAAGTTTATGTTTTAAAGGCTAATGTTTTTTACACATCTTTACTTAAAAGTTTATAGCTTTCGCTAAATTATTTACCCTTACTGAGCATCTGACCTCACCCCTTTCTTATGTTTTATTTTCCCAGGATATGAAGAAGTTAGTTATGAGTGACTTGCATGCATAATATTTGAGTCTAGGACATTTCTAATGGAATGAATTAATGTTGTTTTTCTTTTCAAGTTGTAATGTTGAACTTCATGTATGTAACCTATTTTCCAAGACTACTAAACTGATCGGTCCTTCAAGACTTGATTCCTTGTAATCATGCCAATGTATTAAAATAATGCACCGACTCTGGGTAACTGGGTTCGGGGCGTTACTGTTGGTATAAGAGGAAGTTTAAAGATAACCTTGGAAACTATATTTAGGTAAACTATGATTAGATCACATATCCCTAAGATAGACTTTGGGGATTAGTATAGAAGAACTTCCTAAAATTTTGGTATTGTAGAGATTTTGTGAGTTTTTCTAGCAATACACCCCTATCAAGATATGAGCAGGTAGAGGCGACTCTGGAACAGATGTACCTAGGGGTAAAACCCGATAACACCGCTTTGAGCTAGACTCGAACGGGAACTGGCACACGACAGCGGGCCTTGCTGCACTCTTGGTTACGACACTCCCAAGGGATATGCTTAAGATAATTCTCATTTTCTTTACAAACCATTATGAAGGGTTTATGAGTATATACTTCCTCAAGGAAAACATTTTTTATGATTATGGATTATATCCATAGACTATTCAATTTACGTTAGGTATTTTACAATTTTGCAATTATTTATTGCAATTCATAAACTGACATAGTGTATTCCATTGTATAGAAATGGCGCCCAACAGAAGGAATGTGAACTCCAACAATACGTATGATCCAAAGAGTAAGAAGGATCATATCTTTCATGATATTAATCAAACATTTATAAGGGAAATAGTCTCCCATGTATTCTCAACATATGAAGAAATAATATCATGTGTTAATAAGATAAGTAAGGAATTCTCGGAGTCCTATGGCTTTGAAGGGAAGAAAGAGAAGAAAAGGATGGAAGATATAAAGATGGATTGAGGGAAGAGGGAAAAGAAGGATTTTCCTATATGTGATAACTGTAGAAAGAATCACCTTGGTAAATGATTGAAGGGAATGAGAGTTTATTATAAGTGTGGAGAAAAAGGACACCAAGTACGTGATTGAAAGGGTAATAAAAAAGTTTCAAATGTAAAATGCTTCATCTACAAGGCTTTGGGACACTACGCGAATCAATGTCCCAGTCATCAAAGTATACCAAAAATGATGCTATTGGATAATAATGAAGTTATGATACTACTTCAGATGAATAGGAATGACTAGTGTTCTTATGTTGTTATTATAGAGTTATTTCATTTGAGTCTTGTATCAACAATATACTGGTTATATGAATTATGGAGATAAATAATGATTGTACTATAGTACTATTTTATTGAGGATTTGAGATTATATGGTTTTAAGAAAAGTGACTTAATATTAAGCTACACTTTTTGGAAAATACGTGGTTGAAGGAAAGGTAATCCTTAATATGGTCCTGATAATGAGGTAGTGATTTTGGAATAAGAGATGCTTGATTTGGATAAAATATATTGGATATTCTTGACTTCCTTGGAAATGATTAATAGTTTGTTTATTTTATCATTATTGGAATATTCAAAATTTTTGGATATAAGGAATATATCCAGTACTATATAAAGGATAAGGGAGCATGAATGTAATCAATAAGGTTTTATGGTAATTCAGGGTGTTACCATGTTTTAAAATATTACATGATGAAGGTGTTCACATGTTATTACGTGGAAAAAAATGATCTTCATTGTGTTTAACTTCCTTATAAATTTTGGACTATGAGTTTGGATAGAATTATTTTGGATAAGTCTAAAGGTTAGAATGGATTAAGTTTGAAATTGGATACTATTGTTGAGGTTATTTTTGGATTGTTATAAAAAGGAATACACGCAGACCATGTGAAAATCCGTCGCATCAGACAAAGATGCGAGAATCGAACCCACAACCATAGCGCGACTATGATTTATCGCCTACCACTGGACTACGTGAAGTCCTTGGATTGTATAATCTAGTTTTTTAAAGGGTCTGATAGGTGAATTATAACTTCATTATTTTTGGAACCTTATACGATTAGGATAAATAAAATATTTTTTTGAAATATTTTGGAGTTAAAGATGAGTTTGTGGTAGGAATTAGTTGAAGGATGAAACTCTACTTGTCAAGTATATATATATATATATATATATATATAATTTTTTCCTCTTATTAAGACTAAATTTTATTAACCCAATTTCTGATGTGGGTTTTCCACAAATGTATTTCTCTATTTTTAACCTTTTATTTTCGAAGAACAATTTGAAATTCTGAGGACACAATTTATTGAAGTAGGGGAGAATGTAACACCCCAAGATCTAATAGTATGTTATCTCATTAAAGTAATTTAATAGCTTGCGCTACACACAACACTGAGTTCGAGCGCACCACAACTTTACCAAACTAGCTGTTCAAAAAGCGGTTATGAATAGTATTAACTTCATTTTGAATATTATATACTATATATAATTTTAACATCCATATTATGTGTTTCTTAGACATAATATAAGAAAAAATTCATTTATTTTTAGATAAAAGAAGTATTTTTCAAAAAATGCAATTTTACCGCCTTTTAATAGCGAGCCTTTTTTAAAACAAATATTTGACAGTTTTATATTTAATTTAATGAAATTAACTTCTTCTTTATAGGATGGACATACAAATTTATTTTGTATAAATTTTTGATACTTTTCTGATAACTTTCCTATTTTGACGAATAGTGAAAAATACTATGTTTTAATTGAAAACAACTTTTTTAATCGAAATAATTTATAGTGTTAAATTATAAATTTTAATGGTTTTTAAGTATAATTAGATTATATTTTTATAATTTAATACAATTTAGGTCATTATAAGTAATTTCACATTTAAATTTAATATAAACACATGTCAATCTTTTGATAGTTTTTATTTTTAAAAAAACCCCGCTTTTTGGTTTTGATAACGGGAATTAATTTTAAATTAATAAATGAAACTTATATGTTTTGAATTTGGTAAAATAGACTTCATTTTTGAATTCATAAAATCAAAATTATCTTAGGGTGAATTTTTGGTATTTTTTTGAAAACATTCAAATTTTGATGAATAGTGAAAAACACCACATTGTTATTTTAAACCAATTTTTTATTTAAATAATTTATTATTTTATTTAAATTTATTTTAGGTCAAAATAGATACATAATAACCATATATATTCAATGAAATTTATTGGAGTCATTTTTTAATAATATTAGATATATAAAATTTTATTGAACTTTTCACCGTCTTTTACCCACCTCCTAGGAGAATTTACAAATTTGCATAAAACATAATTTTACCACTTATGTGAGTGGAATTTAAAAAATATGAGAGAAATGGTTGATATAATTAAGAAAAATTTGGTTCAACAAGATGAAAATAATTTTTTCTGAATAGTAACTTTTTACTTTTATTTACCACGGTTAAAGGTAAATAGGGTAATTAAGGGTAAAAATGATATTATTATTACCCCAAAACATGTTCTAATTATATTGGATAAGTTTAATTCGACCAAAAACAACCTTAGGAATAAAATATGATCCTTTAGGTCCCCTTGGATTAGATTAGGACATCTATTACTATTTTATTCAAAGAAGAGTTAAAAGTGTTAAATTCAAAGATTATTAACTAAACCATTTTTAATATAGGGTTACACATAAGATAAATTATACTATAAATATTAATTATAAATCTAAAACAATTTACTACATAATGGTATTTTATTTATATTTTTTATACCTTAAATAATTTAATTTATTTATGACACAATGATGATGGAGTAATTACCTAATTAAGGAAATAATAAAATATTTGATATTATAAATATCCAAATAAATGTAATTTGAGACTTTTTATGAATTAAAATAATTTTATAGGTTAATATGACATGTTAGGGTTGTTTATATGATTTTTTTCTAAGTAATAATGCTGTTATTAATTTATAAAAAACAAAATACCAAATAGTGTCATAATTGACGTAAAAGAATTTTTAAAACAAATATTATATTATTAATTGGTATTCTATTCCTAAAAATCTAAGGTTCGAAAAAAAGGCTTAAATACTATTATATATGTCATTAATGAACCACTTGGGGTTCTCTTGGAAGTTTATAGAAAGTTTATTAACCATATAATATAAAAATACAAAGAGACATGTTAAATGTCAAACTATTTAACTAAGAGTTAAATATAAAAGATAACGTTAATATAGTGACCCAAACCTGTCTAAAACCTATTGGTTGAGTGGTTTTAGACCCATACCCACCTTATCCTTTAAATAATACATTTTGGATCCATTAGAAACCGAAAATTATTTTATTATAAAATAATATTTTAAGTTTTTCCTAAGGTTCCCCTCACCCCTCTTATAAAAGGTAACTTCCCCTTCTCTCAAATTCACACCTCCAAAGCCATTTGGCTCAGACAAAACCTGCCAAAATATTCTCCCAACTATCCTAAATTCATCATAGATGCATTATTTTGATCGGAAATCCAACAGAAGGATCCCTTTTGATCAAATCAAAAGGAATAACCTGAAGAAGAGGTAATGATTTCACCACCCTCTTTCAAGTTCTTTTCTTCTTCCACTTACACTTTCTATGTTATTACCATACCAAAATAATAAATCCAGTACCTTATATATAATATGATGTTATTATAAATATTAAACAACCATATTCACTATTTTATCCATCCTATGAATGATAATGTCACCATGCGTGCGTATGTACGACTTACCGTCTCTATGCTGTGGTGTAATTTGTTATTCAATACTATCTTATTTGGATGGATATAATAATTAGTAATATGTATATAAATAATTAAAATAACATGATAATGTCTCTGTAAAATTAATATACCATCCAATTCCATATCTTAATAGAAATGATATTGTCGCTCGTGCGTACGTACAAATTATCATCTCCACGACGCGATGAGATTCATTTCCACATTCACCATTCTTTGACTATTATAAAAATATATATTATTAATAACTAAATAATATATGACATAATAATGATACTGAAGATATATATATATATATATATATATATTTATTTACTTACATATATCTTATTTACTTACTTCTGTTCAATACGATATGAAAACAGAAACAGCGTTTATGCGTACGTACGACATACCATCTCCAAAAACGGTGTTTTCCATTTCATATATCTATCTATTATAAATATTTATATTCTAAATATATATGATATATGAATCAAGTTTTTTATTTTTGAATTATTTAAACCATGATCTAAATGATATGGTCCAGAATAACAAGTTAAAATACGTACGATAAAGAAAGTGATTATTACCCGAAATGTTAATTTAACATGAAAATAATTATTAAATGGGTAATATAAAGTCATAAATGAATCATGTATGATATAATAAATAAGAATATGGTTCTGTTATAATCTAATAATATACAATGGTCATTATACGGGAGGTTAAATGTACCCTTGACCAAAGGAAAGTTCAAAGTAAGGGCTTTCTTATCTTATATTTAATTCCGTGAGATTTCCATTGTTCGCCACTTATTTATTACATGTGGTGTATTGTGTACTGAAATTTGAAATATATTATCCTGATTATATTTATATTCATGGTATTATATGAATGATTTGGTGGTTCTTAACTTTTGGTCATATGACTCGATTGATTACAACGTGGTAAGGGGTTTTCATCTCACTTCTTATTCCCCTAAGATTCATGCTATATTGCCACTATTTTCTTTTTGTGTGGTGTATGTACTACCCATAATTGTATTATTTGTCAAATACACTTTAATTTATGCGTATTTACATATTTCATGGGTTGTATGTTTCATAATTTACCAAATTGGTGAGGGGTAATTCCTCAATCTCATTATTATTCGAGATTGTTTATGTGCAAGTTTTTACTGGGACATATTTTTTATTCATGTCCATGTTTTGTAACTCCCCGAACCTAGTTGCCCAGAGTCGGTGCATTATTACATAACATTGGAATGATCACAATAAAGACCAAATCTCGAAAGACCGATTGGTTTAGTAGCCTTGGAAACACTAGATATATTCATAAGTTTTACATTACATCATAAAATGAAAAACTGCTACAACAACATAATGTCTCCATAATCCACACTCATATCCCCACATAATATCCCTGAAGGTCATTCATAATTTACTTATTCACTTCCTGGGAAAAATAAAACATAGAAAAGGGGTGAGCTCAAATGCCCAGTAAGGATAACAATATAGCAGAAACTTTCATAAATAAGAATAAACATTTAAGGCAATGTATAACTAAAACAAAAGCATTTTAAACTTGAACTTTTAACATAGTATGGCATAAATAAAATGAAATAATTCCATTTACTTATTCACATGGTTATTCTACTAATCGAATAATCACATGAAAAATCAATAACCACTTTCATAATGATGGAATGCATAATGCCAAACTTTAATTTCTTTTCAAGGCCTCGTCCCAAGACCTTGGGGCTAACTGTAACCGGAACCCAACCCGGAGTGCCTCTAATAACCGGACACCAACCCGGAGTGCCTCTAATAACCGGACACCAACCCTGAGTGCCTCTAATAACCGGAGACCAAACCGGAGGGCTTACTTTTACCAGTCCCTAACCCGGAGGGCTTACTTTTACCAGTCCCCAACCTGGAGGGCTTACTTTAACCAGTCCCCAACCTGGAACATACTTTTCCAACACATTCATGTGAAGTAAAGGTTGAAATATAACATAAACATTCTTATTGGAACTAGCATACGAAATGTCAATACTTTACTCATAAACCATTAATTCTATATAAATGACACATCTACAGTCAAACATATCACAAAAATTCATTACAATATGGAAGTTTTATATCATAATAAATCAACTTCAAATAATCTTAAAATCCATCAAAGGATGTTGACATAGATGAAATCAAAATTCTTTTTAAAGAAATATCTCCTTTTATTTTGAAATCATTTAAGATCCATATAAAATAAAACATTTTCTTTGAAAATAATCTTATAAGCTTGTAAGGAAAACTTTGAAGATTTTATAACGGCAGAAAATAACCGCACTCGCTGTATAAGTTAAAGAAAACATTCTTACCTTAATTCTGTCGAAAAGGTTAAAAAGAACCTTGTTTTGAAAACGACGGAAAGATTCCTCTTATAAAAAGTCAAACAAGGGTATAAATGACTTTATCCCATATTTTTGTAAATAATAAAAATGTTTTGAAATACATTTTGAAGAAACATGGATGTGGATGATAAAGAGATCCCAGTAGATTATTACGTATAAACAACCTCAGATAATGAAGAGATTGTGAAATAACCCTTACCAATTTGGTAACTTATGAAACATACAACCCATGAAAGAGGTATCATATAATGAATATGTAAATACACATAAATTAGAGTGTATTACACAAAGAATTTAATTATGGGCAGTACATACACCACACAAAAGGTAATGGTGGCAATATGGCATGAATCTCACGGGAATAAGGAGTGAGATGAAAACCCCTTACCATGTTAATCAACTGAGTCGTATGGACAAAAGTTAATAAACACCAAATGACTTACAGAATAACATGAATATAAAGAGAATCATGATAATATATATCAAATGGAAGTACACAATACACCACTTTCAATAATTTAGTGGCGAACAATGGAAATCTCACGGAATTGAATGTGAGATAAGAAAATCCCTTACCTTGTACTTTTCCTTGGTTGGGGTAGTTTATCCTCCTGTATAATGGTGAAATAATTGTTATTAAATTATACAAGAATCATATACATTAATATGATATCATATATGATCTTTTAATATTGATTTGATAATAATATCTTAGTATTATCGTTGTTTCGGGTGTTAACTTACTTGTTTTATTTTATATGTTTTGTTACGTAAGACATGTTTGTAAAGGATAGGTTGTATATTATTCATATCCAGAATGATATCAAGTCCTTAAAAATCATTTTTAAATCATCAAATGATAATTATACTTGAATGGATACGATGGAGAATGAATCTCATCGCGTTCGTGGAGACGGTAGTCCGTACGTACGTACGAGCGACAATATCATTCTTTTGATATTAAAATAATATATAAATGGATGGTATATCATATATACAGAATCATTAACATGTTATATTTATTATTTACATGAGTTACACATCATTATTATACCCATCCAAATAATAATATATTGAATAACAATTACACCACGACGTGGAGACGGTAAGCCGTACGTACGCACGTATGGTGACATGTTATTCAAAGGGTGGATAGAATACTGAATATGGTTGTACCATATTTATAATAACATCACAATATATGTAATATACTGGAGTTATTATTTTAGAATGGTAAGAACAAAGAAATAAGAAGTGGAAGAAGAAAGGAACTCGAAAAGGGGTGGTGAAAACATTACCTCTTCTTCGGGTTCTTCCTTTTGATTTGATCAAAAGGGCTCCTTAGGTTGGCTTTCTGATCAAACTAAGGCCTCTAGGTTGTAGTGAGGGATGTTGGGAGAGTATTTGGGCAGAGTTTGGATGAACCAAAAGGCTTTTAATGTGTGAAGAAATGAGAATGAGGAGTGCCCTTTTATAAGAGGGGTGTGGGGCACCTTTGGAAAAGCTAGAAATATTAATTTATAATAAATTCATATTCGGTTTCTAATGGCTCCAAAGTTGATTAGTAAAAGGTTAATGTGGGGATAGGTCGAAAACCACTCAAAAAATAAAATTTAGACAGGTTTGGGTACTTATATTAACCTTATCTTTAAGTATTAACTCTAAGTTAATTAGTTTCACTTTTACAATGTCTCTTTGTATTTTTATATAATATGGTTAATAAACATACTACATATATCCAAGAGACCCCCCAGTGGTCCATTAATGATGAAACTATCATTATATAAGTCTCTTGGCCGAACCTTAGATTTTTAAGAATTTAATATCAATTAATAATATAATATTTGTTTTAAGAACTCTTTTATGTCAATTTTGACACTATTCAATAGTTGATTTTTGTGAAACTCATAACAGATTGATTACTTCGAAAAAAGTCAATTAAATCAATACTAATATATCATATTATCCTAGAAAATTAGTTTAATTCATTAAAAGTTTCATATTGTATTTATTTGGTTATTTATAATATCAATTATTTTAATTTTTTACTATTATAGTAATTACTGCATCATCATTGTGTCATAAATAAAATAAATTATTTAATGTCTAAAAATTATAAATAAAATATCATTATGTAGGAAATCTTTTTATATTTCTAATTAATATTTATAATCTAAAATCCAACATATATAACCCTATGTAACAATTGTTTTTCTAAAAGATATATGCTTGTGTCATTTTTGTATTCATTTTAACTTAATTAAAATAAAGTGTCATTATCACTTAAAAGTGGATCCATGGGGTCCCAAAATCGACCCAAAGATGCCCATGGTCGACCATGTATCAACCAATAGGGTTAAGACACGTTTTAGGGTAATTTAGTATTATTATAATATTATTTTTTAACCCTTATTTACCGGATTTACCCTTAACCATGGTAAATAAAATATTTACCGCAGTAATTATTCAAAATGTCTAAAAATAAAAGTTACATATTTACACAATTTGAACATCCTGATTCCAAATATGGAATCCATTTTCCTAAATTCAAAACACAGAAGTGGCAGAAATTAATTTAAAATTAATTCCCGCTGTCAAAACAAAAAGCGTGTTTTTAAGAGATAATAACTATCAAAAGATTGACACTTGTTTATGTTTGGTTTAATTGTAAAATTATGTCAAATGACCAACATTATATTAGATGGTAAAAATATATTCTAAATATACTTTAAAACTACTAAAATTCATAATTTATCACTATTAATTATTTTGATTAAAAAAGTTGTTTTTAATTAAAATTTAGTAATTTTCACTATTCATCAAAATATGAAAGTTATCCGAAAAGTACCAAAATTTCACCTTAGGCTAAATTAGATATTCTGAATCCAAAAATGAAGTCCATTTTGAAATATAAAATATATATAATTTTAAAAATTAGGTATTACTATTCATAACGGCTAGTTTGATTGGTTGTTAGAACTCGGTGTTGCGTACAACACACGCTATCGCATTATTCAAAGAGAAGCGTACCGTAGAAGCTTGGGATGTTTCATTTTAAATTTTTTTGATGTCCCCATTTAGTCAAAAAGTTTAAAATATTGTATTTAAAAAGGGTTCACTATTAAAAGTTGATAAAAGTGTAATACTGAAAATGAATTTGTTCTTGCATTATATCTAAGGAACTCATAATATGGATTCTAAAATTATAAGGATTATATAAAGTTTAAAATTTAGATAATACTATTCATAACCTCTTTTGAATGGCTTTTTTTGTAAGTCATGGTGTGATTGAACTCGGTGTTGCGTGTAGTGCAAGTTATTGAATTATTTTGAAGAAATAACACACTATGAAATCTTGGGGTGTTACATTCTACCCTCCTTCAATAAATTGCGTCCTCGTAATTTGAAATTGTTCTTCGAAAATAAAAGGTTGAAAATAGAAAATATATTTGTGGGAAAACCCACATCAGAAATTGGGTTACAAAAATTTAGTCTTAATATGAGGAAAAGAGAAATGAAAGGGTCACCACCAAATTATGATCTCGATTAGGAGAACATTGGTGGCAATTAGAGACATATAATTGGAGGAAAAACGTAAATATTTATAGGTAGTGATTGAGGTCATCAATCACAAACAAGTATAAAATTGAGGTCCTTAAACTCATCAATCTATGATGATTTGAAATACCATCGGTTCAACAACACATAGGGTATTTGGATAACACAATTTTGACATTTCAAAATATCTTAGTTGAAATCCCACATCGAAAAATGAATTAATGAGGCCTCTATTTAAAACAAAGAGTGGAAAGTATGAAGATTACCAAAAATAACACATACTAGGGTTCCATGTTGGAAAATATGAATATGGAAGAGAAATCTAACCATCAATTATCTGATGGAGAGTGGTAGAGAACATGGCTATGAAAAGGCCAAAAATCCCAAAGCCATAAATTAGTGATGATTTAAGGTACCATCTAGGACAACATTTTTGTTCTAAGTTACTTTTATTAATGTTGAGGAATTTATTTATGATATTGTCTAAGATCATTAGGAGATATACTTACTTTATAATTAGAGTTTTATCCATTAATAAATTTTTACCACAAACTAATCTTTCACTCTAAAAGATAATAGAATGTAAAAAAAAATTCTATTTATACTATTCGTACAGGGTTCCAAAATAAATGAATTTATAATTCATCTACCAGATCTTTTAAAAAAAACTACATTATTTAATCCAGGACATATTGTGGGACAATGGTAGGTGATACACCGTTGTCGCCCTTCGGTTGCGGGTTCAAGTCTCGCAGCCTTGCCGGACGCGACGGGTTGCTGCCCGACCTCCGGGTTGTCCTTTTATGGCAATCCAAAGTAATCCAAACTAGAACTATCCAGAATACTTCTGTCTAAACTCACAGTCCAACATTTATAAGTAAGGTAAACATAATGTAGAACCTTTTTACCCCGTAATAGCATATAAATACCTTCATCATGTATTCTTTTAATACACCGAAACATCCTGAATTACCATATTCCTTATTGATTACATTCATGCTCCCTTATTTCATATAGAATGCTGGATATACTTCATTAATCCAAAAATGTTTTAAACCCCAAAAATGATGGAATATACAAATCATTAATCAGTTCGAAGGTAGTCAAGAATATCCAATATAATTTATCCAAAACAATCATGTATTATTCCAAAATCACTACTTCAGTATCAGAACTACATTATGGTTTATCATTCTCTCAACCATATATTTTCCAAAAATTTATCCTGCTATTGAGTCACTTTTCTTTGTTCCACATAATCTCAAGTCCTTAATGAAATAGTACTGCAGTACAATCCTTATATACTCCATAATTATTATAACAAGTACATTGTTGATACACACTCAATTGACATAATCAACATAAGAACTCTAATCATTCCTCTTCATCTGTGGTAGTATCATAACTTGATTATTATCCAATAACATCATTTGTGGCATAGTCTGATGACTGGGACATAGGTTCGCGTAGTGTCCAAACTCCTTGCAAATGAAGCATTGTACATTTGAAACCATTTTCTTACCCTTGCAGTCATGTACTTTGTGCCCTTTTCCTCCACACTTATAACAAACTCCCATTCCTTTCAAGCAAGTTCCAGGGTGTTTCTTTCCACAGTTACCACATATGGGAAAATTATTCTTTTCCCTCTTCCCTTTATCTATCTTTCTCTCTTCCATCCTTTTCTTCTCTTGCTTCCCTTCAAAGCCATATGACTCAGTAAAATCTTTAATTATCTTATCAACACATGATATTATTTCTTCATATGATGATAATACATGGGAGACTATTTCTCTTATAAATTCTAGCTTAAGACCATGAAAGATATGATCCTTCCTTCTCTTTGAATCATGTGCATTTCTGGAGTTCTCATTCCTTCTACTGGGCGCCATTTCTAAACAATGGCATAAACTAGATCAGTTTATGAATCAAAATACATAATCCCATACTTATAAAACACTTAACATAAATTGAACTATTTATGGATATAATCCATAATCATAAAAATGTCTTCTTTGAGGAATTATATACTCATAAACCCTTCATAATGATTTTTAAAGAAAATGAGAGTTATCCTAAGCATATCCCCTGGGAGTGTCGTAACCAAGAGTGCAACAAGGCCCGTTGTCGTGCACCGGTTCCCGTTCGAGTCTAGCTCAAAGCGGTGTTTTCGGGTTTTACCCCTAGGTACATATGTGCCAGAGCCGCCTCTACCTGCTCGTATCCAGACAGGGATGTATTGCTCGGAAAACTCACAAAATCTCTACAATACCAAAATTCTAGGAAGTTCTTCTATACTAATCCTCAAAGTTCATCTTAGGTATACGTGCTCTAATCAGAGTTTATCTAAATATAACTTCCAAGGTTTGTACTAAACTTCCTCTGATATCAACTGTAACGCCCCGACCCTAGTTGCCCAGAGTCGGTGCATTATTACATAACATTGGCATGATCACAATAAAGATCAAATCTCAAAAGACCGATTGGTTTAGTAGCCTTGGAAACACTAGATATATTCATAAGTTTTACATTACATCATAAAATGAAAAAATACTACAACAACATAATGTCTCCAGAATCCACACTCATATCCCCACATAATATCCCTACAGGTCATTCATAATTTACTTCTTCACTTCCGGGGAAAAATAAAACATAGAAAAGGGGTGAGCTCAAATGCCCAGTAAGGATAACAATATAGCGGAAACTTTCATAAATAAGAATAAACATTTAAGGCAATGTATAACTAAAACAAAAGAATTTTAAACTTGAACTTTTAACATAGTATGGCATAAATAAAATGAAATAATTCCATTTACTTATTCACATGGTTATTCTACTAATCGAATAATCACATGCAAAATCAATAACCACTTTCATAATGATGGAATGCATAATGCCAAAATTTAATTTCTTTTCAAGGCCTCGTCCCAAGACCTTGGGGCTAACTGTAACCGGAACCCAACCCGGAGTGCCTCTAATAACCGGACACCAACCCGGAGTGCCTCTAATAACCGGACACCAACCCGGAGTGCCTCTAATAACCGGAGACCAAACCAGAGGGCTAACTTTTACCAGTCCCTAACCTGGAGGGATTACTTTTACCAGTCCCCAACCTGGAGGGCTTACTTTAACCAGTCCCCAACCTGGAACATACTTGTCCAACACATTCATGTGAAGTAAAGGTTGAAATATAACATAAACATTCTTATTGGAACTAGCATACGAAATGTCAATACTTTACTCATAAACCATGAATGCTATATAAATGACACATCTACAGTCAAACATATCACAAAAATTCATTACAATATGGAAGTTTTATATCATAATAAATCAACTTCAAATAATCTTAAAATCCATCAAAGGATGTTGACATAGATGAAATCAAAATTCTTTTTAAAGAAATATCTCCTTTTATTTTGAAATCATTTAAGATCCATATAAAATAAAACATTTTCTTTGAAAATAATCTTATAATCTTGTAAGGAAAACTTTGAAGATTTTATAACGGCAGAAAATAACCGCACTCGCTGTATAAGTTAAAGAAAACATTCTTACCTTAATTCTGTCGAAAAGGTTAAAAAGAACCTTGTTTTGAAAACGACGGAAAGATTCCTCTTATAAAAAGTCAAACAAGGGTATAAATTACTTTATCCCATATTTTTTTAAATAATAAAAATGTTTTGAAATACATTTTGAAGAAACATGGATGTGGATGATAAAGAGATCCCAGTAGATTATTACGTATAAACAACCTCGGATAATGAAGAGATTGTGAAATAACCCTTACCAATTTGGTAACTTATGAAACATACAACCCATGAAAGAGGTATCATACAATGAATATGTAAATGCACATAAATTAGAGTGTATTACACAAAGAATATAATTATGGGCAGTACATACACCACACAAAAGGTAATGGTGGCAATATGGCATGAATCTCACGGGAATAAGGAGTGAGATGAAAACCCTTTACCACGTTAATCAACTGAGTCATATGGCCAAAAGTTAATAACCACAAAATGATTTACAGAATAACATGAATATAAAGAGAATCATGATAATATATATCAAATGGCAGTACACAATACACCACTTTCAATAATTTAGTGGCGAACAATGGAAATCTCACGGAATTGAATGTGAGATAAGAAAATCCCTTACCTTGTACTTTTCCTTGGTTGGGGTAGGTTAACCTCCTGTATAATGGTGAAATAATTGTTATTAAATTATACAAGAATCATATACATTAATATGATATCATATATGATCTTTTAATATTGATTTGATAATAATATCTTAGTATTATCGTTGTTTCGGGTGTTAACTTACTTGTTTTCTTTTATATGTTTTGTTACGTAAGACATGTTTGTAAAGGATAGGATGTATATTATTCATATCCAGAATGATATCAAGTCCTTAAACATCATTTTTAAATCATCAAATGATAATTATACTTGAATGGATACGATGGAGAATGAATCTCATCGCGTTCGTGGAGACGGTAGTCCGTACGTACGCACGAGCGACAATATCATTCTTTTGATATTAAAATAATATATAAATGGATGGTACATCATATATAAAGAATCATTAACATGTTATATTTATTATTTACATGAGTTACACATCATTATTATACCCATCCAAATAATAATATATTGAATAACAATTACACCACGACGTGGAGACGGTAAGCCGTACGTACGCACGTATGGTGACATGTTATTCAAAGGGTGGATAGAATACTGAATATGGTTGTACCATATTTATAATAACATCACAGTATATGTAATATACTGGAGTTATTATTTTATAATGGTAAGAACAAAGAAAGAAGAAGTGGAAGAAGAAAAGAACTTGAAAAGGGGTGGTGAAAACATTACCTCTTCTTCGGGTTCTTCCTTTTGATTTGATCAAAAGGGCTCATTAGGTTGGCTTTATGATCAAACTAAGGCCTCTAGGTTGTAGTTAGGGATGTTGGGAGAGTATTTGGTCAGAGTTTGGCCGAACCAAAAGGCTTTTAAGGTGTGAAGAAATGAGAAGGAGGAGTGCCCTTTTATAAGAGGGGTGAGGGGCACCTTTGGAAAAGCTGGAAATATTAATTTATAATAAATTCATATTCGGTTTCTAATGGCTCAAAAGTTGATTATTCAAAGGTTAATGTGGGGATAGGTCGAAAACCACTCAACCAATAGAATTTAGACAGGTTTGGGTACTTATATTAACCTTATCTTTAAGTATTAACTCTAAGTTAATTAGTTTCACTTTTACAATGTCTCTTTGTATTTTTATATAATATGGTTAATAAACTTACTAAATACATCCAAGAAACCCCCCAGTGGTCCATTAATAATGAACCTATCATTATATAAGTCTCTTTGCCGAACCTTAGATTTTTAGGAATTTAATATCAATTAATAATATAATATTTGTTTTAAGAACTCTTTTATGTCAATTTTGACACTATTCAATAGTTGATTTTTGTGAAACTCATAACAGATTGATTACTTCGAAAAAGTCAATTAAATAAATCCTAATATATCATATTATCCTATAAAAGTAGTTTAATTCATTAAAAGTTTCATATTATATTTATTTGGGTATTTATAATATCAATTATTTTAATTTTTTACTATTATAGTAATTACTCCATCATCATTGTGTCATAAATAAAATAAATTATTTAATGTCTAAAAATTATAAATAAAATATCCTTATGTAGGAAATCTTTTTATCTTTCTAATGAATATTTATAATCTAAAAGCCAACATAAATAACCCTATGTAACAATTGTTTTTCTAAAAGATATATGCTTGTGTCATTTTTGTATTCATTTTAACTTAATTAAAATAAAGTGTCATTATCACTTACAAGTGGATCCATGGGGTCCCAAAATCGACCCAAAGATGCCCATGGTCGACCATGTATCAACCAATAGATTTAAGACACGTTTTAGGGTAATTTAGTATTATTATAATATTATTTTTTAACCCTTATTTACCGGATTTACCCTTAACCATGGTAAATAAAATATTTACCGCAGTAATTATTCAAAATGTCTAAAAATAAAAGTTACCTATTTAAACAATTTGAACATCCTAATTCCAAATATGGAATCCATTTTCCTAAATTCAAAACACAGAAGTGGCAGAAATTAATTTAAAATTAATTCCCGCTGTCAAAACAAAAAGCGTGTTTTTAAGAGATAATAACTATCAAAAGATTGACACTTGTTTATGTTCGGTTTAATTGTAAAATTATGTCCAATGACCAACATTATATTAAATGGTAAAAATATATTCTAAATATACATTAAAACTACTAAAATTCATAATTTATCACTATTAATTATTTTGATTAAAAAAGTTGTTTTTAATTAAAATTTAGTAATTTTCACTATTCATCAAAATATGAAAGTTATCCGAAAAGTACCAAAATTTCACCTTAGGCTAAATTAGATATTCCGAATCCAAAAATGAAGTCCATTTTGAAATATAAAATATATATAATTTTAAAAAGTAGGTATTACTATTCATAACGGCTAGTTTGATTGGTTGTTAGAACTCGGTGTTGCGTACAACACACGCTATCGCATTATTCAAAGAGAAGCGTACCGTAGAAGCTTGGGATGTTTCATTTTAAATTTTTTTGATGTCCCCATTTAGTCAAAAAGTTTAAAATATTTTATTTAAAAAGGGTTCACTATTAAAAGTTGATAAAAGTGTAATACTGAAAATGAATTTGTTCTTGCATTATATCTAAGAAACTCATAATATGTATTCTAAAATTATAAGGATTATATAAAGTTTAAAATTTAGATAATACTATTCATAACCTCTTTTGAATGGCTTTTTTTTTGTAAGTCATGGTATGATTGAACTCGGTGTTGCGTCTAGTGCAAGTTATTGAATTATTTTGAAGAAATAACACACTATGAAATCTTGGGGTGTTACATGTTTCATAAAAGAATTTTCAAAGGGATTATTTTTAAGGGACTCTTGTACTAAAACATCATTTTAAATGTTTTAAAGATTTATTATTCTAAAACTTTCTCATTAATATCCATGTTTTTAAAATGTTTTTAAGGATTTATTTATATGGACATGAATGTTTTAAAATGTTAATTCATTTCAAAAGTTTCAAAGTGGTATGGGACACTTGGATTCAAAACTATATTTTAAATGAGTTCCTTTATAAATTATGTGACTTTTAAATGATTTCATGAAAACGAGATATTTCTCTCAAAGATTTTTACTGATCATTTTCAACTATGTCAACATCCTTTATATGATATTATTCTTGATCGAGGTTGATTTATTATAATGCAAATATTCTATATTGTATTTAAGGTTTTGTGATATGTTTGATCGTGAATGAATTATTTTATGCCATTCATGGTTTATGTTTAAAGTATTGACATTTCGCATGCTAGTTTTAATACGAATGTTTATGTTATATTTCAACCTTTTCTTAAGATGAATGTATTGGACTAGTATGTTCCAGGTTGGGGACGGGTAAAAGTAAGCCCTCTGGGTTGGGGTCCAGTTATAAAAGACCCTTCGGGTTGGAGTTCGGTTATAGAGGCTCTCTAGGTTGGAGTCCGGTTATAGAGGCTCTCGGGGTTGGAGTTCGGTTACCGAGGCTCTCCGGGTTAGAGTCCGGTTACAGAGGCTCTCCGGGTTGGAGTCTAGTTACAGAGGCTCTCCAGGTTAGAGTCCAGTTACAGAGGCTCTCCGGGTTGGGGTCTGGTTACATTTATCCCCTAGGTCCTGGTAGGAGGCCTTGACATATAAATTAAAGTCTGGAACTATACATTCCCTCATTATGAAATTAGTTATTACATGTGATTATTTGACTAGTAGAATATCCATGTGCATGTTTATATGGTAATGTTTGATTTAATTTTACCATATTTTGTTCAAGTTTATGTTTGAAATGCTGTTGTTTTTATTACACATCTTTCCTTAAATGTTTATAGCTTTCGCTAAATTATTTACCCTTACTGAGCATCCGAGCTCACCCCTTTCTTATGTTTTATTTTCCCAGGATATGAAGAAGTTAGTTATGAGTGACTTACATGCATAATCTTTGAGGCTTGGACATTTCTAATGGAATAAATTACTATTTTTTTTTCTTTTCAAGTTTTAATGTTGAACTTCATATATGTAATCTATTTTCCAAGACTACTAAACTGATCAGTCATTCAGGACTTGATTCCTTGTAATCAGCCAATGTATTAAAATAATGCACCGACTCTGGGTAAATGAGGTCGGGGTGTTACACGAACATGAATGAAACTTAAAACATGGCTTAAACATATAAGAAATAGTATAAAATAAAAATAATTTCATAAAATTTTTTGATGAAAAATAATTTATAAGCTTTCAAAACCATCAACATGAAACTTTAAAAATTTTCAAGTACATGGCTTTGAAAGCCTATAAAATAAAAAATATAAGACCAATATAAATGAAAATTAAAACATGGATTAAACATAGAAGAAATAGTTAATATTTAATGAGTTAATTAGTAATATAATTATTTATTAGTTAATAATTAATATAATTATTAATTAGTAATTAGTAATTATTAATTACTAAAATACAATAATTAATTATTTAATAAGTAATATAATTATATAATAATTAATTAGTTAATTAGTATTATAGTTATTAATTATAATTATTAATTATATAATAATTTATTAGTTAATTAGTAATATAATTATTAATTATATAATAATCAATTAGTTATGTAGTAATATCATTATTAATTATAATTAGTAATATGATTATTAATTACAATTAATAATTAACATTTATATAATAATTAATTATTTAATAAGAAATATAATTATTAACTATAATTATTAATTAATAATATACAATAATTAATTAGTTAATTAGTAATAAAATTATATAATAATTAATTAGTTAATTAGCAATATAAGTATTAATTATACAATAATTAATTAATAATATAATTATTAGTTATAATTATTAATTATAATCATTAATCATTAATTATATTTAAATTAATTATTTAATTGGTAATATAATTATTAATTATAATTGGTAATATAATTACCAACTATAATTAGTAATTTTTAATTATATAATAATTAATTAGTTAATTAGTAATATAATTATTAATTATAATTATTCATTATAATATTTAATATTTACATATTAATTATTAATTATATAATAATTCAATATTTAATTAGTAATATAATTATTAATTATATTGTAAATAATTATTTAGTTAGTAAAATAATTATTAATTTTATAATAATCAATTAGTTAAGTAGTATTATCATTATTAATTATAATTAGTAATGTGATTATTAATTACAATTACAAATTATTAATTATATAATAATTAATTATTTAATTAGTAATATAATTATTAATTATAATTATTAATTACTAATATAAAATAAATAATTAGTTAATTAAAAATAAAATTATATAATAATTAATTAGTTATTAGTAATATAAGTATTAATTATACAATAATTAATTAATAATACAATTATTAATTTTAATTATTAATTGTAATTATTAATTATTAATTATATACTAATTAATTAGTTAATTAGTAATTATAATTAAAAATATAATTACCAATTATAATTAGTAATTATTAATTATATAATAATTAATTAGTAAATTAGTAATATAATTATTAATTATAATTATTCATTATAATTTTTAATTTTTAATTATATAATAATTAAATAGTTAATTAGTAATATAATTATTAATTATATAATAAATAATTAGTTAATTATTAATTATATAATAAATAATTAGTCAATTATTAATAAAATCATTAATTTTAGTTAGTAATATAATTATTAATTATTATTAGTAATATAATTAATAATTATATAAATAATAATTATAATAATAATTAAAAATTATATTACTAATTAACTAATTAATTATTATATAATTAATAATTATATTAATAATTAACTAATTAATTATTATATAATTAATTATTAATAATTAATAACTAATAATTATAACAAATAATTATAATTATTTATTATATTACTAATTTACTGATTAACTAATGAATTATTATATAATTAATAATTATATTACTAACTAAATACATAATTATTATATAATTAAAAATGATATTACTAATTAAATAATTAATTATTATATAATTAATATCTATATTTCAAAGTAATTATTATATATTTAATAATTATATTACTAATTAACTAATAATTATATAATTAATAATTATATTACTAATTAACTAACAATTATATAATTAATATTTATATTACTAATTAACTAATTAATTATTAACTAATTAATTATTATATAATTAATAATTATATTACTAATTAATTATTATATAAATAATAATTATATTTCTAATTAATTATTATATAATTAATAATGATTATACTAATTAACTAATTATTAACTAATTAATAATTATATTACTAATTAAATAATTAATTATTAACTATTTCTTATATGTTTAATCTATGTTTTAATTTTTATTTATATTGGTCTTATAGTTTTTATTTTGTAGGATTTCAAAGCCACATACTTAAAACATTTTTAAGTTTCAAGTTTGTGGTTTTGAAAGCTTATAAATTATTTTTCATCAATATTTTTTACGAAATTATTTTTATTTTCAACTATTTATTATATGTTTAAGCCATGTTTTAAGTTTCATTCATATTGGTCTTATAGTTTTTATTTTATAGTCTTTCAAAGACACATACTTGGAAAATTTTTAAGTTTCAAGTTGGTGGTTTTGAAAGCTTATAAAATATTATTCATTAACATTTTTTATGAAATTCATTTTATTTTCAACAATTTCTTATATGTTTAAACCATGTTTTAAGTTTCATTTATATTATTCTTATAGTTTGTATTTTATAGTCTTTCAAATTTACATACTTGAAACAGAATCCCACATCAAAAATGCAGAATGTTTTGTGTGGGAAAGGGAGAACCCGAATCCCACATCAGAAATGCATAATGATTTCCAGGGAAAGCCCTCTTATAAAAGAGAGCCCTGGGTGAAGGTCTGTGTCAGAATTCAGATTGCTGTAATGGCCGTACTGCTGGATATTGAATAGTAGATAAATTTTATTGAAAATTTTTATTATATATATATATATAAAACAAAAAAAAAAACAAACAAAATAAAATTTAAAAAATAAAAAATAAAACTTCCTGTAGGATGCATGAACGAGGTTCACGCATCCTTCATAAAAGTTTAGAAAGGACGCGTGAACCCTGGTCATGATTCCTGGTGAGGGGAGATGCGTAAACGGGGTTCACACATCTTTTATCACAACTGTATAGGATGCGTGAACCCCGTTCACGCATCTCTCCACGCCAAAGATGTGTTAACGATGTTCATGCATCTTGAGAACCATTTTTAAAAATATTAGTAACCTTACCCCTTTTTTATTAAAAAAAAAATAAAAAACCCAATTCTAAAAAAACCCTTAGGCCTGCCCATTAAAAATTATATCAAAGGTTATTTTATTTTCTTTTTAAGATCATAATACTTTATAAATAATTTTTTTTATTTAGGGTGTCACATTAATATTAAGTTAGGATTATTCATTGGAACTCAGGGGTAGGTTCATGGTAAGTCTTGCTAGCTCTTTCCTACCCTGATCCTTGAGTTTCCCTTAAAGTTGGTTTTAAATTTTAAATTTAGGATTTTATTAGATTTACCATTGATCATGTGTTGATCCTCATTAGAATAGATGAGTTTCCTTAGGGGTTGGATTGGATTATGGGATGGAAACAAAGAATTGGTTAGTAGAGTGAGGTTGGTTTTCATGACCATATCAACTGGATAATAACCAAATGCTTGATCCTAAAATGTATTAGTAATTATTTCATGGTTGGACCATGGTCTATTGATCCAAGTGGTTAAGTTAAGAATGGTTCTGTATCCTATTTTGGCTTATTTTTTGGACTTCTCTAGGGAGATCCATAGTGGCGCCTGATGAGTCAAGATAGGTCTTATGATATGTTGATCATGTGGATCAAATTTGTAGTGTTACTCTTTTTTTCATGTAGTTGTTTTGTAAAATTGGATTTTGTAAAAAAGGGATAATTTCATGAAAATTGTTTTGGTTTGGGAGTTAAATCTTAGTTATTGTTTATAAAATAAAATTGTTTTCTGTAAAATTTGGGAATTTTTGTTCTAAATCGATTTCTTTTGTTTTTTGGAAAAAACTTTGGTTTTAAAACCTATTGGTTATTTAGTTATAAAATAATTTAAAACACATTCTTGTATTTTAAAAAAGTTATTATTTTAATTTAAGGAAAATGAAGTGGGAATATTTTTCAAATGTTTTAAGGAATGATCTTTGAAAATCTCAAGCAGTTTCCTTATTTTTTAAAGGAATTTCTATTTTTTAAAACCATGTTAAAATGTTTTATAATTCTTTGAGGGAATTGGGGTTTTTAAAAGTGATAATATATTTTCCAAGAAGTTAGGTGGTTTTAAAATCATGTGTATTTTTGAAAAAATTGATCTTATTCCTTTGGGAATGTGGTGGTTTTTAAATAAATAGAATTTTGGAAGGTGGGTTTCTTTGTTTTTTAATGTTTTGGACCTTGTCCCTTAATGTGGTTTGGGACTATTTAATGTGATTTAAGAAACAAGACTATGTTGGTTCGATGTTTCATTTTATATAAGCATGCCTCTGAAAAAGGTTATAGTAAAGGTTTAGATTCTATCTTTAGGGGTAGTCCTTCCCTTATTTTTGTCTCTTTCTTAGACTTCAAGTGGAGTGGGGAGTGTTTTTTCTTTTTTGGTGATGTGATAGTGAGTTAGCTACAAGTGTTATTTGGGATACTAGTCTAGGAATACATTGGCTAGTTATTTGGTTGCATTAATAAGGATGAATCTTTTTGATCTGTAGAATGGAAGTTTTATCTTGGGATGATAATTGGTTTTGATTATTTGTGCCTTTTGATTTTAAAACCTTGATTCCTTAAGGTGCATTTTGTATTGGTTTCTCTTTATGAGTGGTTTTGGATCATGGATCAGTGTTTTACCTATGGTCTTTGTTTGAATGGTGTTTATTTAGTTTTTATCATTCCTCTTACTACTTATTCCTTGTGTAGAATATTTTATTAATTTTGGCCTATTAGAGAGGGCCCTTTATGAGTTTAGATTCCTTTTTTGTATGTGGTATAGAATTGGGTGAGTGATTCGGGTGGCTCATACCATTAAAGCACTAATTGAGATTAAGCACTTACTTGTGTCAAATCAAATATGCTTCGGTTCACCATGAGAGGGTATCCTAGGTGTTAAGTCCCAGTTCATCCCATTTTCTCTAGGTTGTTATCCAAGGATATAGACTATGTTGTTTTTTTATCGAGTCATGTGTTTAATCACCGATTTCATTGGTTTTCTTGGATATGTAATGGTTTTGGTAACCTAGTCCTATGACCTTTGGTGGTTTTAGTTATTTTAGATGTGGTCCATTTGGATATGTGATCTTGTGATCTTTTATGCTCCCTTTCTTTGGGTACCTATAATTGTATCTTATTAGATATTTCCTTTCTAGATATGGTCTAGTTTTAAGATGTCCATGGTTAATGTAAATATGTGATTTCTCTTATGGTTTTTAGGAATAATAGTTATCTTGGCGACACTCTGATTATAGAAGTCTTTTTTTGAAACTTCACCATTTATATTAATTCAAAATAGTGGAGATACCTCTATTTGTTCTCCCTTCATTTATATCTTCTCATGGAATGGTCTTGATTTATTCCAATTTATAGTTATTATCATTATTCAATGGATTTTGTTTTGTATATTTTGAAGATAGACAATGTTTGGTGTTTTCATGGTCTAAGGATCTCTTGGGTTGTCTCCAAACCTTTTAACATATTGAAAAGGAGGGATAGTTTTTCCTCTTTATGTTTCCTTTACCTTGACTAGGGACATTTTAGGGGTATAAAGTGGCATGGTGGGGAGAATTGTGAAAATTTCTTATCATTGTATCCTTTTATTTTATATTATTTTATTTAATTTTGGGATAATTATTTTTTATAAGTCTCATTGTTCGTGTAATTTTTATGATCCACAATTAATTTTTTTATTCCTAATGAATCCTAGTAGCTATCTAGGGTCATTTCCCAAGGATTGTACGTGGGTTTGTTATTCATTATTCCAAATCACTTATTAATATTTATTTTTTTCTTAATTTTTTTAAAAGATAAAAATTATTAGTGCTGTTTGTTTGGTTTTTTGATTTTATGAATTTAAAACAAAAGACAACAAACAAAACATGGTTTAGAGGAAATAAAGTAGGTCTTAGGGTGAATTAGAGTTGGTTGGATCATTATTTATAATTTTTATAAATCTTCTAACTCAATACACATACTCAATTTCATTCATCCATCCAACCTACACTATTTTCCATTAATATTAAACCACTAATATACTCAAGGATTCCCATAAATAGACCATAAATATCATGTGTTCTCCTATGTAAATGGGTAAGCACACTCCTTAATCAAGTGAATAGACTCACTCACTCACCTGGAGGTAATCGTGTACCATTATTCCATTAAAATCACATGGATCCACTGGTATGAAGTGTGATCAGAATAAAGGGATTCATTGAAGTGTAACAAGTAGAGTAATGAAGTAGTTTTAATGGAGTTTAGAGTTTTGATCACATTTTCTACACTCCATCTTCACTGTCGCACCAAAATCAAAGAGAAATAAAGTGATAAATTGAAGCATAAAAAATAAAATGCATAACTATGATTACCCTAAAGCCACTCAAAATGGGTTAGTTCTCCATGATCATGAATATTGATATCATTGGTGTAACACCCTTTTATTTTAAAATAACACTATATTCAATAGTGTATTCAATATGCAACACCGAGTATAAACGAATCATGATATAATATTAAAATATTATTATTTAAAAATGATCAATATAACCTATCCATTAAATTTATTGGTATGAATAATATTAATTGCTTTATGAAATATATATAAAGGTCTCACTCAACTTAAATTTATTAAAAACTCTTATGAAATAAGCACTCAACTTTTAATAAACATATTTTATTATATAAAATACAACTTTCCTTCAAAAATGATTTTATTGCTTTTTTTGGGAAAATATTATATTCAATTTATAAAATTTTTTGAAATGATATTTTATAAAATTTAAATCATTTTTTAAATTAGTATATCCAAATTAACTTTGGGTGAAATTTTGGGATTTTTTTAAAATGTTTGATTTTTCAGTGAATAATGAAAATTACTGATTTTTCAAATACTATCATTTCTTTAAATAAAGTAATTTATAGTTCCATTATATTTCGGATTTTGTTTTAAAATGACATATGGAATATTTTATTTATATTAAAATAAATAATTTCATTTTAATCTTAAATTTTCAAGATTTTGGTATCAGTTTATTTTTATGCTTAAAAACATGGGTTTCTATGAACAATTTTTAAGTTCATAATGTTTATCTATTTTAATTAATTGAAATAACCCATATTAAATAACTATTTAAATGAAATGAATATATTATTAATATATTTATGTAAATTTATATTCATATAATGATTATTTCTAGTCATATAGTTAATATAAGATCATTTATTTCTTAAAAAATGCATTTCTTGGAAAAAACGTTTTTCAAAACATTTTTTGCGTTTAATTTTAAATTTAATTATATCAATTATATAATTTTAATTTGATAAAATATATTAAATATTATTAATAATAATAATTAATATTATAAAATAATTTTAATTTAATTTTGACCATAATCAATAGTAAAAACAGTAAAAAAACTAGTTACCATAGTGAAAAAATAAAATGGTAAAAGCGATTAAACATAGAGATAAATGGAATAAAATGTTAAAAAATGTTTATTTTTGAATTTTAGGGGATTTTATTGAAAATAAAACCCTTAAAATCCATTATTTATCAATTTTGGAGGCATTTTTTAATATAGTGACTTTCCATTATTGAATAGTTTTAGGTATTTAAAAAAATGCCACTCCCTCTCACTTATGAAAGGGAACCATATATACTATCATTTCAACATGTAAAAATACTTTAGTTCTTCATAACCCTAAAAAAATCCATTCATTTATTACCCACCCACATCCTAGAGGACTTTTTTTTGATAAAAAATCTAATCTAGAGAGGATTTAGGTATAATCCTAATGAGATGGTCTAAAGAAGAGGTATCGTTCTTAACTGAGCATATTTATTTTATTTATTATTCTGAATCCTTTGAATATTATTAAATAATTATAATATAATACAGTATGTATCTAACATATAATAATATTTTATAATTTTAATAGCACTACATCCATCTCCTCTTCAATAAAATGAGAAACAAAACCATCGTTTATGTGTATGGTAGACTACCGCCTTGTAAACTGATGAAATTTGTTTTCCATTATCATTTTCCATAGATATTATTGATTATGGAATTAATTTTTATATATTATATTCATGAAATAATTATAATTATTTAATATTATCATTTCATATACCTTTTTACCGTACCATCTATTGAAAAATGATAACATCATTCGTGTGTATGGAGGATTACCCTTCACGAAGCGATATGATTCATTTATTATTACTACATCACATGGATAGTATATGTAAATGTATTTAAATAAATAATAATATATTTTATATATAAATATCATTATTTTAATATAAAATAACCCTTACCTTTTTTTCATCATGATTATTGAAAAATAAAAACGTTACTCATGTGTACGTATAACCTGCTATCTCTGCGATTATAATAGAGTTCATTTTTCATAGCCATATTTAATGGTTGTTTTTAATAGTATAATTAATGTATATAAATTATAATTATTTCTTCATTATTATTCTTTATATTATGTAACAATGAACCCTTTGACCAAGGTCAACACACCGATGGCATTTTTGAAATTATGAACCGAGCATCCTCAAAATACCTAACATGGAAATAAATGAATAAGTAATTAAATATATAATTAAAATAAATTAATAAAATGTTTTAATTATAAGTGATTAAACCTATAAAATTTTCTTAAGAAAAAAATAAAATAAAATATGTTTATTATACAAGAGATAAAGGACATACACGACAAGTCTAGACTTGAGGTAATGGATTTATCATCTCACTTTTACTTTTTTGATACATATGCCATATTCACCAGTTATTTCTTTTTTGTGGTGTATATAATATAAATTTAATGTTATCTCATTAATATATTTATATTCATGGTATTTAAAGTTTCATTTGAGGTTAATTTTTCCAAGGGGGTTATGATTCAAAATTTACTAAAGTGGTAGATTTTATTTCATAATCTTATCATTATTTGGGATTGTTTATGTTTAAGTATCTCTGGGAAAAATTGTTTTATATTTCCATCTTAAACCCAATATATTTTATTATATTTTTTTGATCATAAAATTTTAAATTAATATTATCATTTTCCTCTCTTTGGTACTTAATATTATTGAGAATTGTTTTAAGAAAATATGACTTTATTTCTCTCTTAAGTCAAAAATCCTTTTTCTTCTATATACTTGTTTTTTAAAAAATATTTTCAAGAATGTTTTTAAAATTATAAAAACTATTTATTAAAGACATTTTGATTTTTTTTAATTTTTCAAAAATGGTTTGAAAGGAATATTCTTGATGTTTTCCAAACGAGTTACTTTTTAACCATTTTACAATAGTGTGAAAGGAATGTTTTTTAAACATACATGACATATACAAAATTACCCACTATCACTACCACTTAATTATTTGAATATTCCTTTATATGTTTTAATTTTTATTTTTAAATAATTTTTTTATAATATTTTGTAAATTTTTAGGTTTTTATGAAGTTATTTCAAAGTGAAAAGGGTATTTTCCTCAAGAAATATTCCATATAATCTTTTAAAGACATTTTCATCAACGAAAACAACCTTTGATGTTATGGAATAATTAAAAATTATGCATATTGGTCTATTAAACATGTACCTAAATTATTATACCTTAATTTTATGGGGCAATACATCCTTAAATTCATTTATCAAATGCCTTATTTATGAAATCTCTTTTGATAATGATATTAGACAAGATTATGAAACTCATTTTATTACCAGGGGTAATTATTATATTTATGAATTATGATTTATTTCTATTTTTAGGAATACATAATCATGAATATATTATTATGGGCTCACATAGATAACACTTGAATGAATTGGGTAAAGATTCAGTCTCATGAGGCATCATGTACGTGATTAGGGAGTAAACTTAACCCATTATGAGACTTTTTCTACAATGTGATATTGTCTAGGAATTTAGCCTTGAATCATGTTATATGTTTCTTTCACATTTCCAATGATTCCATGATATTATTATACCATGTTATTTATGTTATTCTACCAACTGACTACTTTTTAGTTTTGTCTTTTATGATATAATGATATAACTCAGACTCACAAGTTATTATTCTATATCATGTTCATTCCCTTATTGATATTTTTAACTCACCCCTTTTCTATATGTATTCCCCAGGTTATCCCATGACGTTTTATGAGATTTAAATGATTTAGTAGTTTATTATGGAGAATAAAATAAAGGAATTTTATTTTATTCTCACTTTGATATATTGTGAACCAAGTCTTCCAAAGACACTAGGCCTCATGATATTCGGGTCTCAATTATTATATTCTTATGTAAAAAATCATGGAATAATATGTGTAAAAGTATTGGGTCCCTATATTTTGAATCAAATAAAATTCTAGTTAATTTTGGGGATTAGGACTAGAATAACTTAGTGAGAACCCTAGGGATGAGTATAAAGACCAGAATTAGTATGGAAAAATATCTTGGAATTTTTGTAATGTATAGAGTGAGTGGGTCTAATAAATTACATCACTATCTAGATACTGCAAGTAGATGTGGATATAGAATAGTTATACTTAGAGGTAATAACTCTAAGAAGGGTGAATTGGACTTGACTTGATCATCATCCGGTGCACAATAATAGGATTTTTGATACACCTAGTTTGAAACTCCTCGGAGATATGTTTTAGAAATTCTAAAACTATTTATGAACCATTATTAAGGACTTGAAAAAATTATTGGGTTAAAAAAATCTAATAGGAAACATTACCATGGATAAACTAGATTAAAACCAAGAGACTCATAAGTTAGGATATACATATAATTTATAAGTCTTTCCTTCTAGGTTTATAAGTTTCCCCTTTTTCATGTTAATTTATTCTAATGTTGTTTATTTTATTCTTTTTAGTCAATAATGGGAAATAAGAGAAATCATACCAACAAATAATGTGATGGGAAATGTAATGATTTCCCTAACAATATTCCGAACCTAATTGGATTAGAAGTTAGACATATTATGATCATTCCAAATGAGCTATCTTGAATTATGATTATCAACTGGAGTATAATTTAATTTCCAAACTCACCAAATAAGATAAGGATGGAATCCCATGTAAGTTCATGTGTTAAGGATGAAAAATAATAGAAGATTCAATTCACTGCATTTCAGAAATGTAGAAAGAGGAACCATGTAAAATTACATAAAGAAATTGTAATATTCTTTATGTGTGTAAAAGGTGGGAAAAAATAAGATATATTTTTTAAAGACAAATGAAGATTCAAGTTAACAAGCCACATCGAAATAAATTTCATCTTAAAAAACCACTAATAATTCAATGTTGTAGATGTGGAAAACATGGTCATTATATGAGCCAATAATCTAATACAAGGATCAATTACTAAGGGCCTCTGTTATAAATATCATTGAAGTGTAATTATTGAATTATTTAGGTGATAGAACTTGATAATCATGTTATTGAATTATTTTTTACCAATTGTATTCTAGTTATAAGAATCATGAAAATTCTAAGGATTATTTTTCCAAGGTTTTTATTTAAGGATTTGCAAGAATATGTTGAATATTACTAATGACCTTGAAAGGTGAATTAATGGTAAAGTGATATTTTATAGAAAAACACATGATTTAAGAAAATATAATCATTGACATGTGATTAATATTGATTTAATTATAGTCTATTAAAATTATTTGATATTTTGAAAAGGAATGATTTGATTAGAAAACCTTGGAGGTTAAAAAATGTGATTTGATGAATAAAGTTATTTTTGAATATATTCATCATATTATTTTTAACATTATATGATACAGGTAAATTATGAATATGATTAGGAAATTTGTTTTTCTATAGTTTTTTTAAAAGGAAACCCCACAACCAGGGTCAAAACCCATCACATCATGAAAAGCCGCGGGGATTGAACCCAAAACCGAAGTGTGATAAGGGGGAAACTCTTACCATTGGCCTATGTATTGTACTTGTTAATATGAAATTATTTTTAATTAAATAATTTTATTGATAAATATTCATTTGATATTGGGAAATATATTATTAGGATTAAATATTTTTGAGATTTTAGGATCTTGAGGTGATTAATGATCTTTTGAGAAGTGTTTCATTGGATTTAGGTATATGTAATTCTTAGGTATAACATGTGGTATAACATGAAAGATAATTTTGAAAAACAAAATTGAATTTTTGAATTTTGATATTATTTGAGATGTATGGTTATAAAATGATTTAAGTTAAACTTTTTATTTTTAGATTAATATGAAGGTGTATTAATTTTTGGAATTACATTACCATATGCTAAAATTTATGGTTTTGGTTAATATTTAAATACGATATAAATATCTAGATATCATTTTATAGAATCGTGTGACCTGTTAGAAGTTAATTTTAGTGTTTCAAGCATGAAAAAATCATCCTAAATACTCATCATTCAGATAAACAAGTAACATAATGGTAAAAAATTATCAAAGGATGGAATTATACTTTTAAAATAAGTATATTTCCTAATTTTCTTAGTCTATATGGTAAAAGGATACCTCAAATTTAGGAAAAAATATTTTTAAATAAAAATGTTGTTCATTTTCTATAAATCTATAGTATCTTCTCTCTTAAAAAAAGTATAATGTTATATCATAAATGGATCTTCTTTATAAATCCATGTTTTTTCTTTCAAAAAATGTTATCCTATGTGGAAACCTAGTTATGTGATGACCTTTATATTTCCATTTCACTTGTTTAAGAAGAAGTTTTATTACCACTTTCACGATGTGGGTTTTCCACAAAGGAATATTCAAATTTCAAACCTTTGATTACTGAGTACAAGTTCAAATTGCAGGGATGAAATTAATTTAAGGGGGATATAATTTAAAACCCCAATATTTTAAAATAACCCTGTGTTTTATAATGTATTCAACACATAACACTAATTATAAACAAACTGTGATATAATATTAAAATATTTTTATTTAACTACCATAGATATAACCTAACCATAAAATTGATAGGTATGAATAATATTAATTGATTTATGAAATATATATAAAGTTTCTACACAATATTTTTATGATGAATTATTAATAAATAAAAACCCAACTTCTAATAGAGATATTTTATTCTACAAAAAATATATTTCCTTCAAAAATGATTTTTATTAATTTTTGATAGAAAATATTATAATTAATTTATATAAATTTTTAGAAATTTATGTTATAAGATGAAAATGATTTTTTAAATCATCCAATCAAATTTAACTTAATAAGAAATTTGGTATTTTTTTGAAATGTTTGATTTTTTAGTGAATAGTGAAAATTACTGAATTTTCAAATACTGTCATTTCTTTAAATAAAGAAATTTAAAAGTTACATTATATTTTATATATGTTATTAAAGTATCATATGAACCATTTTGTTTATAATAATAAAATTAATTTCATTTTAATCATCAATTTTTATGATTTTGGTATAAGTTTTTTATGCTTAAAAACGCAGTTTTCAGTAGACTGTTTTTAAGTGCATAAATTTTATCCATTTTAATTAATTAAAATAACCCATACTAAGTAAATATTTAAATTAAATTAATCGATTATACATCTATTTATACGAATTTAAATTAATATAATTATTATTTCTAGTCATAGAGTTAATATAAGACCATATATTTCTTGAAAAGTGAAATTCATGAAAAAACTATTTTTCAACACGTATTAGAGGTTTAATTTTAAGCTAAATTATACCAATTATGTGATTTGAATTTGATAAAATTTATTCCATATTTTTAATAAAAATAACTAATATTAGGTAATAATTTCAACTTAATTTTGGTCATAATGAATAGTGAAAATTGTAAACAAAACTAGTTACCCTAGCGAAAAACTAAAATGGTAAAAGTGAGAAAACATAGAGTTAAATAGAATAATATCCTTAAGACATGTTATTTTTTTAATATTAGAGGTATTTATCAACCATATAACCACTAAAATCCATTATTTATCAATTTTATAGGTACTTTACATGAGAGTGACTTCCCATTATTGAATAGTTTTTGGGTATTTACAAAATTGCGACCCCCTCTCACTTATAAAAGGGAACCTCATCTTATCTCCTTTACACACTTCAGAAACCTTTTGGTTCAAAAAATACCTACTCCAATTAATTCCTTAATTCTCTACCCACATAATATAGGCATTATTTTGATCATAAATACAATTTATGGAGGATTTATCTATAATCCTTTAGAGGTGGTCTAAAAAAGAGGTATCATTCTTAATTGAGCATATATGTTTTATTTATAATTCCACCTCATTCAAATATAACTCAATCATTATGATATAGTAACATAAATATCTCCCATATAATGAGATATTATTATGTTAATATCATAACCTAAATCCATCTCCTCTTCCATTAAATGGGAAATGAAACAATCATTCGTGTGTACGGTGGACTACCGCCTCACAAACCAATGCAATTTATTTTACATCATCGCCTATCATGGATGATCATGATGATGAATTTAATTTTTATATATTATATTCATAAAATTTTAATCATTTTCAAAATTAACATATCATATACCTTTTTACCTTACCATCCATTGAAAAATGATAACATCATTTGTGTGTACGATGGACTACCGCCTTACAAAGTGTTGCAATTCATTTTTTATCACCGAATCACATGGATGGTATATGTAAGTGTATTTAAAGAAAAAATATTTTATTTATGATATAATTTTATTTCTATAAATATAAAATAACACTTACCTTCTTTCTGTCATGATTGTTGAATAAGGGAAATGTTACTCATGCATACATATAAACTACTATCTCTATGATTATAACATAGTTCCTTTTTCATAACCATATTTCATGGTTGGTTTTAAAAGTATAATTGATTTATAAAAATTATAATTATTTCATGATTATTATTATTAATAGGATGTAATAATGAGCAATTTTATCATTTTCAACACACTGATGCCGTTTTGAAATTTTGAACTAAGCGCCCTCAAAACACCCGATATGGACATAACTGAATAAGTAATTAAATATTTTATTAAAAAAATGAAGTAAATGGTTTAATTATAAGTTATTAAACCAAGAAAATTTTCTTAAGAAAAAAACTGATATAATTTCATTATACAGAAGATAAAGGACATACATGACAATTATGGACTTGAAGAAAGGGATTTCTTGTCTCACTTTTACTTCTGTGATACATATTCTATATTTAACACTTATTTATTTTGTGGGGTTTATATACTTCACATTTTAATTTTATATCATGAATCAATTTATATTAATTTTATTTAAAGTCTTATTTTAATTTACTTTCTTTAATGGGGTTTATGATTAAAAAGTTACCAAAGTGGTAAGGGTTTATTTCACAATCTCAAAATTATTTGGGATTATTTATATTAAAGTCTACCTTCGAATAATTATTTTATATTTCTATCTTAAACCCAATATATTTTATTATATTATGGTTATTAATTATTTTTTCAAGTAATATTACCATTTATCACTAGTTTTTACTTAAAATGTTTGTCAAAATGTTCGTTAGAAAAGTTGACTCTATTTATCTCTACGGTCAGAAATCTTTTTTATTCCATATCTATGTTTTCTAAAATTATTTTCCAGAATGTTTTTAACATTATATAAATGATTAATTAAATATTTTTTACTCATGTTTGAATTTTTTCAAAATGGTTTGAAATAAATATTCTTAATGTTTTCTGAATAAGGTACTTTTTAACCTGTTTACAACAGTGTGAAATGAATATTTTTTTAACTTATACAAAATGTATAGAATCACCTTCCATCATGAACAATAAATTATTTGAATATCGATTTATAATTTTATATGGTTACTTTTAAATAAAATGTTTTCTATAATATTTTAGATTTTTTTAGATTTTTAAGGAGTGATTTCAAAGTGAAAGGGTATTTTCCTCAAGATATATTCTATGTAATCTTTTAAAGACATTTTTATCAAGTAAAAAAACATTTTATGTTATATATTGATTAAAAATTATGTATATATATATCTCACATATATACCTAGACTATTATTCCTTACTTTTATTGGGTAATAAATGACTTAAGATCATTTATCAAATGCCTTATTTATGAAATCTCTTTTGATTATGAAATGAGATAATATTATGAAAATCATTTTCCTTCTATGGGTAATTATTATGTTTATGCCTTATGATTGATTTCAATTTTATGGGACATATAATCATGAACATGTTATTATGGGTTCAACTAGATAGTGCTCTACTGCATTGGGTAAATATTTTGTCTCATGAGGCATCATGTATGTGATTAGAGAGTAAACCTAACTGATCATGATACTTTTTCCACCATGTGATATTTTCTAGGAAATTATCCTTAACTCATGTTTATGTCATGTAAGATACTTCTTCCACATTTCCTATGATTCTATAATCATATGATACTATGTTATATATGTTATTATCTAATGTGATTAATATTGATCCTTTTATTTTATGATATCGTGTTATACCTTTGAATCACAAGTTATGCTTCTTTATCATGTTTATTCCTTTAATGAGTTTTTTTTTCTCACCCATTTTGTCTATGTATTTCCTAAATTATCCAATGTATTTTTATGAGTTTGAAAGGATTTAGGTTCTCATTATGGAGAATTAAATAAAGAATTTCTATTTTAGTCCCACTCTGATGTATTAAGAACCTAGTCTTCCAAATACACCAGGCCTCACAATCTTTGGGTTTTAATTATTGAATATTTATATTAAAAATACTAGAATAATATGTTTAAAATGAATGGTTCTTTATATATTTGATGTTATAGGGGTGATAAAACATGAATAAATTGAGGTATAAGATAATAACACAACATACTGAATAGAAAATGGAATTGAGTCAGAATTAAAATAACAAAATAAATACAGGAAAACCAAAGTTGTAGTTGGTAGGAACCTGATATCTTCTAAAATGTGAGAAAGAGAATTATTTACAAGTCATGAAGATCTTTCTTCAAGATTTTAGTGCCTATGGATAAATCTAGTGTACTAATATTTTCCCAAATTTTCTCCACATTTCAGGACTCACAGTTGTAATTGATTCATTTGAGAGAATTGTCTTCCCAAGATCGTGCCCATACACCTTTGAGAAAATTCTAGTGGATGTAATCCATTTATTTATAGATAAGTGAAAGACATGTTTTGTTCTCTATGAGAATGTGATAATTTTAGTGATGTACATTATGGGTGGATAACAATCTCTATAATTGGGATATAATGAAGCAAGCTAGGGATTGACATTGGATCAATAACCTGGTGTGAACAGGGTGAAAACCATGGCTTCATCTTCTCAAATCAAACTTGGATGGATTCTTTAATTAGTGAGGAATCTTCCAATTTTCTTCAAGATCAACCAAGAATAATTTGGGCATGTTCTCTCATGGAACTCAATTTTATATTCTCCTCTACAGAATGACTTGATTAGATTTGGTGGATGCTCGGTCTTTATCAATCGATAATTTTTTTCATCAAGTGTGGTAAGGAAACTTTAGGTTTGGTTTATTGATATCCATAAAGTCACACTCAATCTCTGTTTACATAGTTTTTGTGACCTCAAGTGGTGATAGATCATGTTTTATTTTCACAAGGTGTAATAAACAAGCTTTAGTTCTTATTTATCCTTGATAGGATTGACATGTTTTCAAAGTTTTGATCACCGGAATATCTCCCAATATTTATCAATGGTGAAATTAAATAGATAAAATGTAATAGTTCAGGGTGGTATGGTAATATATCTAGTTTTGAGAGTCATCTTGAATCTGCATCATGGATTCAACTAATATTGGTGTTTAGTCATATTATTCTTCAGACGCTCATCGGTGAGCTTCCATAGATAGTGCACCCCGATTAAATTTCATCGGTGATCATAAATCGACATGAATTTGGTTGCAAGATTCAATATATCTTTGTTCAATACTTAGGTTCTATGTCCCTTTAATTAAATTTGTCTCATAATCTCTTGACATTCAATAGGGTTTCAGTTGGAGTGGTTGTTCTTCATCAGCAATCAACATTGGGGTTTTAGCATGCATCAGCCTCATCAATCTTTAATTTAATGTTGAGGTCATATTAATGGTTTAAATATCATTCAACTCATCCTCACTGATTTTATATTAACTCAGGGAAATGATCTTGAGTGGTGTCAAAGATATATCTTGTGATGCAAACTTTGGCCTCATTGGTTCAGGTGTAGCGACCCTGAAATTCTTCTTCGGAAAGAATAATAATATTTTTTGGATTTGGTTGAATATGGATAGAGGAATAACAATCATATTGAATAGGTATTGGGTTATTTAGTGGATCAATAATCAATTGTGACATTTTTTATTTGAATCTAATGATTTGGCTCTTCGATCAGAATAATAGAGCATCACAACTTTAGGGTTTTGGCTAGCTCATGGGGATTTTTTTGAGTTAGCGGTCGATGTGTTGTGGTCAAACATAGAAAAGAGAAGATGTGGCTTATTGGATATGTTTTAGTAGCATCATCCATTTTATAATTTTTAGTTGTGAGGATTATAACAACCCTTCTCTTTATTACACACTTAAACATGCTTTATTACATAAACGTGAACTTAATACAACCTAGAAGATCAAGAGTTATAGTGTCTTTTGGGATTAGGAACATTAAATAACAACATAGAACATAAAACACAACATCTTTATTGAAAACATATTTTACATGACCACAATATTCATTCGTACTTAGCATTTCATGGGATAACCTTAGAACATGCATAAGAAAAGGGTGAGCTATAAAGCCCAGTAAGGGAGTAAGAAAGGAATATAAAGAATATAGTACATGTTAGGAAATATTCATATCAATGGAGAATAATATAAACAAGAAACTAAAGTCATGATATAGCATGATTATCCTAACATGGAAATATGGTGACAACATTTAACATGATATTAGCATGAGCCAAGGATCATTTCACATGGAGCATGAGTAAACTATAATTGCACTTGAATTAGCAAGAGTAAAACCTCATTGCACTTGAATTATCATGAGTAAAACCTAATTTCACTTGACGTATCATGATACTAATCTTTACCCAATTCATTGGAGCGCTATTAGGACACACCCTTCTTAATCATTTCATTTCATGCATAAGTGTGCCACATAGATCATACAACATGGATTCATTAAACATCATAATTTATTCCACGAACAAGATATGTGGAATACATAAATGTAAGTCCTCAATCAAAAAGTAAATTTTCATAAAGGTTAACACCATTGATAGAGAAATGTGAATGATATTCACTTACACAATGATTTTGGCATGGAAATTTTGCTGTAACTTTGGCAGTATAATAACGTCAAATAGAAATCATAAAATGGGTTGATTATATGGAAAGGGATATCTAATAATTTTTTCATTAAATGGAAATTAAGGGGGTCATGTAACATAATATCATAACATATTTAATGGAATTTAGATTCATAATATAAAATAATTTCTTGAATTTAAATGAGAAAAGAAAAATTCCGTACGGAATTTCAGCATGATAACAGGTGTACATGGGAGGAAGTAATGAGAGAGAAAGAGTTCTATAATCATTCAAACATAAGGAGGGAAGTATGGGGGGGGGGTGAAAAATTAAATCCCAAGATTTTTAATTGAAAATAAAAGGGTATAACAACATAAAGAAATTTGGACAAAAAATGAGAAAGGAAGAAATCCATTATGAAATTTCAGCATGGTAACAAGTGTACATGGGAGGGATTAATGAGATACAAAGAGGTCTATCGTAATTCAAAACATAATTAAGGTAGTATGGGGGAATTTAAAAATCATACCCAAACATTTTTAATTGAAAAAATAGCATAAAAATATAAGAAAACTTGGACATAAATAAGAAAAGAAGGAAAGTGAGGATCCCTTACTTGGAAGTGTGATCCCAAAGGCTTGGGAGAGGCTTGAGAGAGGCTTATTGGGATCTTGGGGAGCCTTTTGAGGATTATAAAGATAGTAGGTCATAGGTTGGTCGAGATCCAAATGTTTTGAGTGAAGATGAATGGGAGATTGAGTGGGTGTATATAAGAAAGAAATCCCTTAAGTAATTTTGGCTTGGTAACAGGTGTACATGGGAGGAATTAATGAGAGAGAAATAGGTCTCTCATCTTTCAAAACATAAGTAGATCAGTATTGTAGAGGTTAAAAATCATACCCCATCATTTTTAATTGAATAAATCACATAACAACATAAAGAAACTTGTACATAAATAAGGAATAAAGGAAAATGATAATCCCTTATTTGGAAGTGTGATCCCAAAGGCTTGAGAGAGGCTTGAGAGAGGCTTATTGGGAGCTTGGGGAACCTTGGGAGGATTATAGAGAGTTAAGGTAAGAGGTTGGTCGATCTCAAAAAGGTTTTTAGTTAATAGGAATGAGATATTTAGTGGGTTTATATAGAAAAGGAGAGGGAATTCTTTATTATTTAGGTTTTGGACACTATATATTAAAATAATCAAAACCACAAACCATCCCATTGTTTTTGCCCATATTTTCTTAAAATGTGAGTGGACAAAATTATTTTATAAGTCCAATGACCGAAAATATTAAAATATTAGGCTTTCGTATGTGGAGGTGAGTCACACTCTCAAGGAAATCATTTTACAAAGTTAAAATGTTTTATAAGTCTTGGTGGGTCCACTAAGGCACCATAAAATTGATCAAAAAAATATATATAGAATCACATTATTTTAAGGTAAAACATATATTGGAATAACATATTTTTTATAGTATTTTATCACATCACTTTTGGGTCATTATGATGTCATAGAACACATTATATATTTAAACAATATTTAATTTTCACCTAAAAAGTCGACTGTCTTAGAAAATTATGAAACATTCACTATTAGATAATTTTGACATCCTGAATCCAAAAATAATATTCATTCTATCTAAATAAATTTCTAAATATTTGAATTTTTAATTTTAAAATAAAAACTGACATTTATCGAAAATTCATAGGTTTTGACAAAAAAAGTTTTCAAACCTTAATAAAAATTTCAATTGTATTCATAATAAATTATATGGTCATTTATATTTAATAAAAATTAATTTAGTAATAATATTTTATTAAAATATTATTTAATTCAAAAATCCATTAATTTATCAAAATATATTTCTTAATTGAATTTAAATATTAACTAAAAAATAATATTTGTGGTCAAAGTAATAAAATGAATTTATATTATTTATTCTATTCAAAAAAAATAATGCACATAATCATAGTTCTATGGTCTTATTACATAACCCATTAAAAACCCACATAATACCTAAGGGTAAGGTGTGCGATAGTGATATACTCTTGGGGTGGCTCAGATAACATCGCTCGGGTGGTAATATCTATTAACTTACACTTCTCCTATAGGTGGGTCCGTTCGAGCTTAACATGTTGAAGCTCGACTTGGGATTGGTCAAGAGAAAAGCCCAGTGATGCTACCTCATTTCTGAGCTCCAACAAATGGGCTTTATATGGATAAATTCTACTAGATGAGGCCATTTCTTCCTTTTTCTGAGTAAATTGGATTTTTCAAGCCCTATATTTATACTAATCATGTGATTACTGTTTAATGACTATATTAACAATAATAACAATTAAGAAAGGTATTTTAAAATCAAAAAACATAAAACCAGGGAAGTTTATATGTCTTATATAACTATTTTACATAATAATACATTTAATCAGACCAAGATGATTTTTCATTAATAATATTTTGGGTTATTACAAGGATCGACCATGGAGTAGGTGCGACTGATTGATTCATTTTCAAAACATTTAGTTGTAGTTGATTGAGGGGGTATGATTGATTGGTTTTCCATGGAGGTGGCACGATTAATTGCATAGGGAGAGGGAGGCTCATGATTGATCCATGTATTTGTGGCATTTTTTTCACCACATATGGATATCATGGGTGAAATTGATTATATGAACGATCACTTATACAATTTTTTGCATGAAGAGGTGATGTCATGGTCACTTTAGGCCTTTGAAAAGTTTAAACCAACACAACACACAAATATTTTTTTTAAGTGAAATCATTTTTTTTCTAATTTAAAATCTAATAAATTAAATTAAAAATAAAATAAAAAAACACCAAAATTAATTCCAATTAAAATAATATTTTTTTATAATTGAATTCTAGATTCAAAAATCACAATTAAATTCTAATAAAACTTTTAAATCATATTTTCATTATTTTTTTTAAAAAACTCTCTATAATCGAATTTAATTTCTTCATGAAAAAATAACTTATCCAAAAAAAATTCAAATTGAATTAAACATTAAAATTCAAAATTAAATCTATTTAAAATAATTAATTTCTAGATTCTTAATAAAAGTATATCTTATTTAGTTAAATAAAAATAATAATAAAATACTAAATATCCATATGTAAGACATTAACATTTAATGTTCAGATCTCCACAAAAGTCAAAAAACACTAATTGAACCAAAATTTCCTAAATTAATGGGGGTAATTTTCAATGAAAAATAGATGGGTTTTTTTTAAATTTTTAGGTCATATCACATGTGATTAATATTTTTTAATTCTTTTAGCATTTTTTACTGTGCACGGTTTATCAGACCGTGCATATAAACCATGCTATCTATTGAGGGGATTTAATTTTTAATTTTTCCAATTTTTAATTTTATTATTTCAAGGATTTTACCCCTTATTCATCCCCCACCCTCATGTTTATACCCCTCTTTGAGACCCCTATGGTGCACACAACCCCCACACTATTGGAACTCCTCTTCTCATGTGATTTTCTCCCTACTTCTTTGGTATTCTTGGTTGATTATCCATGGTATGAAAAAATATCCCTTATCCTTACTTTATAATTATGTTTTCTCCCTTCTCCATTACTATTTTGGTTAATTAAAACCCTATGGGGTTTTTTGGGTGATTTTTTATGCCCACTTTTTTTTCTATGGCTCGTGTGGGACCCTTTGTACTTTTTTGGGAATCTTCTGCTGAAGGTGATGCATTTCAAATAATTTTGGCTCTCCTACCATTGATTTGAGGTAGGCATTTTTTGGAACTCCCTTGTATTTTAAGTAATAGATTTATTTTTGGTTTTAAATTCCTTATTTATGTGTTTTAAATTATATTTTATTCCCATATTAGGCTTGTTTTGGCATTTAAATGGATCTCACGCATGGCATGGGCTTAGGCCGCATACCAAGTGCTTGTAAAATTACCCGAGTGGTTATTTTAAAATGATTTGGGTGTTTTAAAATTTACCTTATGGTGTTACATGTAACCAACATGACCAAATTTAATTTAATTGGTTTTAAGTAGTTTAAACACTTGGAATGGATCTACATTTCATGCCAATCATTTGTTTAAATGCTTATATGGATTTTCTAAAGATATTTAAATATTTTAAAAATATATTCGATATGGGTTCCATTCTTTAAAAAGGGTGTGTAATGTTTTAAAGGATATTTTTATTAAAATAATGCATTTTAACCTCTTTGGAAATGGTATTGAGATTTTGGGGTCTCATGGTATTTTGAAATAGCCTTTAAAAAAGAGTTTTAGGTTTTTTGAAATGGGTTATTAGCACTATTTGGTTTATTTTGAAATAGTTACTTTATCAAAAATGGGTTTGCTATTTTAGAAAGATATTTTAATAGAAATATTTTTATATCGAAGTTGGATTTCAGAGGATGTTAAAAATGTGGTTCTTAAATGGTGTAAAAATGGATTGGACTCCTTAGTTCTTTTGTGAAAGCTTGGTTAGAACTTTATATGAAATGGTTTTATAAATATGTGAGACCCTCTTGAGAATAGTGTATTTATATTTGGATATTATTGTTTGTGAACCCTTGGGTATTATTTATATTTATATGTACATGGTTATTCTTGTGCATAGATTTGTGTTTGGGGTTATTAGATTGTTATAGAGTAGGAGGAGAGGTGTGGGTTAATTTCAAATGATTTATATTTGATTCACGTGATTCCTAATTACCCACCCCCTTTATTGAATTATCATGGGAGTCCTTTGGATATAGTATATGACATACTTTAGGTAAAATACTAGTGAAGACAATGGTTTTATTAGGGACTAATACTTGGCCACTCTGAAATAGTTAGATCGGATGGGGTATCAAGGATTTATGCTCGCGATCTTATTTTCTTTCATGGAAAAAGGAATTTCTAAGATGGTTATTTCTAGAAGTTTTATGGGACTTATAGGGACAATATAAGTTTAATAGTGTTGTCCTAGGTTCATTTCCACCAGTTTAAGTTTTTTTTATTACTAGATCCTAGGAATGATGCCCATAATTCTAGGTCCTTTTTGGGACACTTTAGGGGAATTTGTTTATGATTTGATTATATTCCCCTAGCTTATTTGACCATAGGAAATATTTCTTTATTGTATTATTTGATTTGAGTTTACTTTTTTCTTAGTTCCTATGTGTGATTTATGTATCACCATGTGTGTTTGTTGGTTTACTTTCAAATGGGTTATATTTATAAGTTTTTAAAGTGTAGTTTATAAAGAATTTTTTTATTTTCCTAAAAGTGTTTTTAGGAAATAGTTTTCCTTGAAATATTTTATGAAAAAGGAGTTTTCATGTGATTCTTGGAAAGACGGGAAATATTGACTTGGTTTCTTTTCCATGGTGAAAATTCCCCTTTACTTGGTTTAAAATTTTAATTTAAAATATATAATCATCTTTTTTTTATTTTATAAAGGGTATAATTGTGAGAAAATGTACACAGGGAATGTTTCTTGGTTTTATTTTATAAAGAATATGAAAACTTATTTTATACTTTATGTCCAATATATCACTTTATAATTTTTTTTATTTTTTTATTTCTATAGTTTCTAATTGTGGTGAGATACTAGAAATGTTTATGACTATGCCAATATATTGTTCTAATTTTAGGTTTTGATTCAACTTCTTACTTCTCTTTGAGAATTAATTGATCAAGGAATTCAGGTTAGTAATTTATTTTATTTCATCATATAAGTGGTCCCTTTTTCTAATTTTTATAGATAGAGGGTTGTTATAGATAATGATGGTTGAAGAAAATGCATCCAGTGGTTGGTTTTTACATATTTTCATATATAGGGGAGGGAGACTGAGGGTGAGTGGAGTGATTGTTTGTTTATTTTCCTTTGCTGCTTTAATTATTTCTCCATGGTTGTTTCCGAATGGATTTCTAATATATGGATAAGTAATAATGGTTTTTACTAGTTTAAATTTAAAATTTTAATTTTAGTTTAGTGTGAAATAATTTCCAAGAGTGTTGCCTATGATACTGAGGAACTAGTTTCATTCCCTAGGGGTTTGATAATTCCCTTCAGGATAATGGCTGGCTAGTTCAGGCATCCGTGGGATGGATGGTCCAAGATGATTTTTTACAGCCACTGAACTTTATTCTAGAATCTCAATGACAAAATTTCATCACATCAAAAACAATTTTTTCATTTTATTTAGATTCTCATATATATTGGAAAGTTTTGTCATAAAATATTTATTAGTCTTTACTTTCTAAATATTGATGACCACATTTCAAGAAAACATTATTTGAATCACCCTCAATGTGTTTTGATTAGGCCTTTACAATTATTCCTTTGAGATCAATTCTAGTTTTACTCACTTTATCAAAACCTCTACATCTCACTGGAATATATAATCTTTAATTTGTATTTTTGAGAATCCAAATTTTGAATCTTAAAATTTATTAATCAAGATCTTAACCTATTCTAAAACCAACCTTCCAAAATCAATGATCTCACACTAAATGAAAAAATATAAAGGGATCAAGGACAACATACCAATAATCTCTTATAAGTCCAAGTAAAGAATGATTCTCTATACCGATATCTAAAATCTTGACCAAGGTCAGATGATGAGAAAATCTACAAATGATCTTTGATACCAATTTTTTATTCTTAAATCCTCTAATCAAGAATCCATCCACCATAATCCTAAAATGTGGAATAAAGGTTTAGAACTTATGAAATAGACAACACTTGATTTCCTTAATCGAAGAATATAACTAGTCTCCAAAATATTCATTCTAAATTTCCTCATATCTAAATAAGAACATCCTAAAGATAATGAAAAAGAACAAACCAAGAAACCAAAAAACAACAAAAAATTATGGTTCGAGAATTAAAATATTCCACAAGAGGAATATTAAAACATTTGGATTAGGAGAGAAAACCTATAAGTCACTAAATATATAAATATTGGAACTCTACTCAGGAACCTAAGATAAATTATAAATTGTTTAGTAAATTTATTAGTGATCCCAACTATATTTTTATAGATGAGTCTTACAGGTTCCACCACCATATGATATTTTTGATCAACAATCACTCAATCAAGAAAACCACTAACAAAAAATGGTTTACACTAACTCAAATTATATATTTTCATAAATAGTTTATATATTAAAACTCAACCCTTATATTCTTCCAAAATTCCAAAAATTATAGTTTACCACCACTTAGTTCCAAAAACCTTGTTTTGATTTCACCCTAACTCTATCTAGTTCCATATTACAACATCTATAATTAGTCATTCTGGAAGTTTTTGATAATGATCCAAAAAGTAGGTTCTTCATAGTAAAGCCTAAAAGTCCATACATCCATTTATTTCATGAGAGGGTGAATTTTAAAATTTTAATTTGAATCAAATTATGGGGGGTTTTAATATTTTTATTATGATTAAATGAATATTTCAAAAGTTTAAGGCTGGTGGAATAGTACATAGAGTAAATTTTCATATAGTTGATAAGTGAAAAGAAGAGGGTGGTGATTGTACCATCCACTGGGTACCCAGTTCAATACTATCAGGTACCTGGTCCAATACCATTAAGTACCTAGTGGAACAAGCATTGAGTCTTTCCCACTAGTTTTAACACTGGGTGGCTCATGGTATTCCACCGGGTACTCGGTGATCCATAAGGTACCCAGTGGAAGGTGACCAGGCACCCGAAAGGCCCCAGTCCCATTTTTTAAAATGGGGGGGGGGATAAAAATGGGATTTCACCCCGTTTATATTTGGAAATCCTCTCAGAGGTTCCTTATCCATTTTAATGAATGGGAGGGAGATCCACATTCCCTTTCTCTCCCCTTCTCTTCTCCCATTGATATGGATGATCTGTAGTGGTTTTATCATTTTAATCTCAGATAACTCCTTCATCTTCCAACTCCAATTCTCCTCTTTTTGTTTTTATTATAATTTAATGTGTCCTAGTTGGGTATTTTAAAGATAAATCCCATTAGATCATGGTGTAATTTCATCTCTTGATGAGGCTTTTGTGTGAAATGTGTAGAAGAGGATTAAGAATTATGATTTATTTTCATTATAATCCATTTGAATTAAGTTATGTCACGTAGAGATTTTATTTATAAATTTCATTAATTTTAGATAAAACTAGTTATCATTTAATAATGTTATTTTGGGGATTTTGTGAAGCATTGGCTTGGTTGTCTGTCAGAAGTTCACCAGACATCATTCGTCATGGTTTTAACATAGATACACTACCTTATGAGGATTTCATTGATTATTAGATTGTGGGTTTTTAATTTAAAGTACAAAATAATTAATAAAATGATGATTCTTAATGAGATATGGGATCATGGGTGTGATATTGTTTAAAAAAGTATTGAATTAAAATAAATGGTCATAAGAATTTGTTATATGACCTTTACACATTGAAATTGATGCTTGATTGTTTGTTTGTATTAATTATTGACATATTATGTTTATCTAATTTATTAATATTATTATGGAATGATTTTGTGACTTTTAATTAATATATAAATAGTAAGGTATTTAATCATATTAATAGTTTAAAAGGATCATATAGCCTATTAAATATTTCATTGGTGACACTTAGGTCAAACTAGTTCGAATGAATTATTTATGGTTCGTATGACATCATGTGTTGGTTTTTTATGTGATTTTATTCTTCCATTTTTTAAATTGTTTTAAAATGGTTATGTATTTAAATATTATTTTTATATAAATATTTTTTCCTTTAAAAATTTATTTTTTTGGAAATATTTTGGAATGTAATTTCAAGGTGAAAGTGGATTTTTAGTTTTTGTTTTTAAATGGTATTTCAAAACAAAGGAGTTGTTTTCTAAGTAATCCTTTATATGATATTTTTATAATGGTCCTAGTGTGGGTAAAGAAACCATGTATTATTTTTTATTTATTTAAAAAATATGTATTTGTCTCATGATTTTAAAGTAAATCAATAATTCTATTTTTGATAAATTATTTGGTCATGTTGACCATATGAGGGTGATGTGCTATTTTCGAAAGCTAGTATGCTTGTGAATGATTTATGATTTATGGTCTATATGTAAGTTATATATTTATACTAGTGATGAATGATAAAATATAAAACATGTGAAATACTTTAAATTGAGTGATTGGTTGGTAAAAAAGGTTTGAGATACTGAGAAGGTTTTATTTTGAATATAAAGACCCCGACTCCAGTAACCTAGAGTCGATGGTTACTTCATTACATTGGAATAAGATACAAGATTTAAAATAAAAAAGGAATGAATATTAATTATTAATATTTAAAATATGGAATCAATTTTATTAAATTAAATTCTTATAATTAGAAAATTTAATTTAAAAATGAACCCACGAAATGTATTGAAAAACAGGTTATTCAGAAATTGTGTTTTTCAGGAATAAGATGATATTAAATTAACTATATGAATAGTGATAATAATTATATAGATTTATATTAATATATTTAGATATATAATCTATAGTTTTTATTTTAAATATTTACTTATTGTTATATATCTTAATTAATTAAAATGTAGGAGCATTATGCACACAAAAACAGTTTTTAGAAAAATGTGCTTTTAAGCCTAAAAATAAACTTACAAAAAAAAATGAACTAAAAAATGATTAAAATGTAATGAATTATATTAAATAAAACTAAATAAAACTTATTTTACTTTTAAATAAAAGTAAAACCATAATTATACTTCTAAATTAATTAATTTATCGAAAAAATAACAGTTTTACAAAAAGTCGTATTTTCACCATTCACTGAAAAATCCCTATTTTTAGAACAATATAAAAATTTCATCATAATATAATTTTTATATTATGATATAAAAAATAATGTATAAAATTTCTTAAATTGAGATAAATTAATTATAATTCCGAAACATAAAATTCAAAATAAAACCATTTTTGAAGAAAATGTATTTTGTAAGCATAAAATGATTTTATCAAGAATTATGTAATTATTTATAAATACTTTATATATGATAATTATATGTATTTTCATAATGTGATTAAAATTTTTCATTACTTATAACATAATTTCTAGGTTATAATGTTTACATTAAATAATAATATTTAAATAGTATATCGTGGTTCACTTAAAACTCGGTGTTGCATGTCATATAAACCATCTAACATAATGTTATTATTATAAAATATGAGGGTGTTACATTATAACCACATTAAATAAACTATATTTTCACAATTTTAACGTGCTCTTGGAAAAACTATCTTGATATTTGAAAATACCTTTATTGAAATTCCATATCATAAAAGGGTTTATAAAACTTCCTATTAAAAGAGGGAAAGGAAAATAAGAAGGTCATTTGAAATAACACATAACTAGGATTAAAAGTTGGAGGAAATTTGTGGAAAGTTAGAAATATTTACATGGAAGAAAATATTAAGTAATTATGGAGAGTTATAGAGATCATTGATCAAAAGAAAGTGAATGTTCAAGATAAAGTTAAAAACCACAAAATCATGAATCTGTGATGGACTAAAAGACAATTTATTCATAATATATGAAGGTAATAGTATATATATATATTTGTTTTAAGATCCTTTTCCCAGATTTTAGGGATTATTTTACTATTAAGATAGAGAAAACCAAAAAATATACTTACTTGATATCTTTTTATTTCATAAGTACAATTTTATCCTTTCGTTATTATTTGATCAATTCACACTTTATCTATTACTCCAATAATTAAATTTACAAGATGATTTTTTACACCTAAATCACTAAAATTAACTTTTAACATATTCTAAGATCCATAAAATAGTGATAAGTCTTTTTATCTATCTCTAAATATTTACCAAAACCAAAGTGGTTGGAATAACTTATCCAATATAATGAATTAATCTCTAAAAATATAAAAAGAAACACCCAAAGTTAAAATTAATATTTATCAATCAATTAATTTAAGTAAAAAAATTCCATATTAACTAGGACATCACATAGGCTAGTGGTAATCACTGCACCATTTTCACCCATCGGTTGTGGTTTCAATCCCCATGGACTTTTCAGATGTAATGTTTTGTCACCCAACATAAAAGATGTCATTTTTATAAAAACATATTAATATAATTCATATAACATTCCAAAAAATATAATGAACATCCTAAAAAATAAAATTAATCATCAGATTACTTTTTTAACCACAAGGGTTTTCTATACGAATTATTTTTTCCACGAAATAAAAAATTATCAATTGACCATTATTAACTTAACATCAATGGTCATATTAACCCCAAAATTTATGTATACATTTAAACTTATGAGTATATAATTATTCCTCAAATAATACTTTATATTGAACCATATGGTTACATATTCCTCAAAATAATTGAACATCTACCAAAATGTCATTAATCACATAAAAAATATCCTCACTTAAAACCTAAAAATGGGTGTCTACGGCTTTGTACTTATGATCAAACTTAAACTCACATACCCATGATATTATCCATAATTCTTAATTAAATATTAGATAAATAAATATATTCTTCCAAAAAAATTAACATAATCCTTATATGTTTCATGATTCTTATAACCAAAACACCATTGATAAAAATAATTCTAATATAATTATTGAATCCCAATACATAAATATCTAAACCCTTTTTCTTTAACATAGTTCATTCCTTGGTCTAGGAGTTGACATTTAAAATAGGTCATTGACATATATAATTCCCAAGTTCCCACATTCAAGACAAAAAACTATAAATGAATTTCTAGAATGAAATTTATTTCTCTCTAATGAACTCCTCAATTTTCCTTGGAAATTATTTATATATTTCTTTCTTTTCGACACATAAAACATTTTATTATTCCTTTTAGACATCCCCCTATGTGTCTATTTCCAAATTTCTTACATTAAGGAAACCAATAATTCTTTCCTCTATGGTCTCCACCACTAGAGGTCTTAGAGGACTCCATTATTCTCTTCTTTGATGAGTCTAAGAGTTAGTTACGGTGTAGGTTATTAATCATATATCATGATAAATAATTAAGAATAATCATGATACCATTAAATCCAGTCATAATCCCAATTTATTTTTCTCAATAACCACATTTTCTAATATATTAAATGTTACTATAATTCCTTCAGGTTCCATCCATTGACTAATACCAAAAAGCATAGTGTAAAATAATAATAATCATAGTGTCAAAACCAAATAATCATTTATAGGTTATCTAAATCGTTCCATGTTATCTTCAATATAATAAAAATTAGGTTTAACCAAGGAAATTAATTTTCATCATTTATTAAAATCCTTCATGATGGTTTATAAAGATAATTTTAATTAAACCAATAAAATCCCCTAAGAGTGTCAAACTATGTGTGAAGAAAGACTTGTTGTTGTGCACTAGCTGAAGTTAAAGTCAAATCCAAATGTTCCCTTTTTATAGTTATTACCTCGAGGTATAACTATGCTAGATCCACATCCACTTGTTGCATCTGTATAAGAATTTATTGTTGGGAAAACTACATAATATATATATTTTGAAAAAAACAAGGATGTTATCTTATCCTTATACTTATCCTAACATTAATTCATAGGGATAAATCCCCTAATATACATTTTCTAAAATATAGTTCCAAATTTTTATACTAAACTTACTATGATAACAACTATAAAGACCCTAAATCATGTAGACCAGATCTGGTACTTACTTTATTACATTGGCATAAGATACAAGATATCATATCCCAAAGGACTGAATATTTTAGTAGTATTGGAATACCAGATACATACTTGAGTATTGTATTACATTTGAATACCTAAATTACAATATAGTGAATGTAAATATTCTGCATCACTAAAATAATTCAAAGATCCCCTATTTATATCTTGGGGAAAGTAAACAAAATAAGGGTAAGCTCAAATTCTTAGTAAAGGTAACGTACAATGGAAGCTATCACAAAAAAAATAAGGAATAAAAAATATAGAAAGGTATATAACTGAAAACATAAGGCATTTAATCAATAACTTAAACATGAAGAATAATATGGAAGGAATAAATGATGATCAAATAATTTCATATAACTAATCACATGATATTGAAGTTAATACATGAATAATATCAATTCCATAATCTCATGTATAATAATAACTGAATTATCAATGGAGGAATGATTAATATTTGATATCATGATCTCAAACACCACGATATGTTTACCATCAAGGCCTTGTTCCAAGATATTTTAAAATTGGGGATAAAGTCCCATTTAATATTAGATTACTAATTTGTCTCATGAGACTGATCAGTGAATCGAGGAGCTATATAATTCTAGGTCCCACCTATAACTACATGTAAAATTCATTCTTCATATACTGAATGATTGATTTAGTTCATGAACAAAATTCCTTATCAATAAATTTTAGTATTGAATAAAGAATATGGAATATCAATATTTCCATAGTTAATAAAATAACATTTAATGTAAAAAACCATTGGTATAAATGATATATAGTTTAAGAAATAATAATATCCATGATAAATAATATTGGTATTTAAGAGAAATATAGTGTCTAATGATTATAAGAAAGTGAATTTTTCAAGGGAAAGAAAATGACTATAAAAAGTAATGAAGGAAGTGAATGTCAATATTTTCCCTCGTTAAACTGATAACATACCATCCATATAAATAATAAAGATAGTATCATTATAACACATCCCTAGTGAATTATAAGTTAAATAAAGTATTTTTTTGATGAATATAAATACCATAAAATACCATTAAAAACATTTTTTAGGAAAATATCCTTTTAACTTTGAAAATCAATTTTAAAACTAAACATTTCCATAATATTAGGAAAAAAATTTCTTTGAATAGAATCATGTAAAATTATTAATGAATATTCAATGAAATGAGTGGTTATGATGGCGGGGAATTTCCATTCATATTGAGTATGTTAAAACAAAGTTTCCTTTAAGATTTTTATAAGAAAATTCAAAAATTAACTTTTTTAGAAAATAACAGGAAGATTACTTTTATTTTTTTAAAAAAAATCCAATCATGGGTAAAAATGGATTTAAAAAATCATATAATAATATTCAAAAATTATTTAAAACATTTATTGAAAACATGGGTTTGGAAGAAAAAATGATTTTTGATCGAAGAGAGAAATAAAGTCATATTTTCTTAAAAAAAATTTCTCAATAATTATAAGTAAAAATGATATGAATATGGTTCTATTACTTGAAAATTTCATGAATAAACATAGTAGAATGAAATTTATTTTATTATTATGAAATGATTAATTAATTTATTTAAATGGAAATTCAATCATAAACAATCCCAATTAAAGTTACATTGAAGCATAAACCCTTAGCACATTGGTAAATTTTGAATCATAACCCCCATAAAAGAAATAAATTAAAATGAAAAATTAAACACCATGAATGTAAATATATTAATTATATAACATATAAAATGGTTAGTAGCTACATCTCATAAAAATAAATAGGTTTATAACACCAAATATGTTTCAATGGAGTTGAAATTAAAACAAATTCTCTTAGAAAGATCACGCTGTTGAAGTGAGAATTAATCAATGAATTGATTATGTGTATCTAATTTATATCCCCATAAAATACGTGAAAATTAATCATTAAATAATCAAAATTAATTACAGACATGATCTTAGAATGTCAAAGATAACGAATAATTAATATAACCTAATGAAAAGAAATTGAGTTATGAAACACTTACCACTTGGTAACTTTCAAGTCAAACACCCCTGTATAAAATAATTTTAATCAAAACATAAAATACCATTAATTTTGAATTATTAATGATATAAAATTTAAAAGGGTAAGTATATACTCTATATAAAATAAATTTGGTGCATAACAATAAAATATGACTCAATGAAAGGAAATTGAGAAACAATTACTTACCTCTTGTTTTCCTTTAGTTGATCATGATTTAACCTCATGTATAATTATTTTAAACAAGTTATTAATTAATATAAATAACATATTAATATTTATAATATCATATATGATATTATTATAATATATTATCAACCATTTGTTAAAAATATTTCACTATTAAAATTATTTCATGTGTTAACTGCTTTGTTTTCTCATGCATGTTTATCATGGAAGTTATAGTTATTTCACATAGGATATATATGAAAAATATGTATAATGATATTAATGATATAAATATAAAATTTATTCAATAGATATAATTTTAGAATCATTTTTGAAAGTTATACATGGAAAATGAATAACATCGCTTCTTGGAGACAGTAAGCCATACGTACATACGAGCGATGATATCATTACCTTAATTGGTGAAAGGGGGAGGAAGTGGATGATATATCAATTTTACAGAATAAATATCAAGTCATATATAAAATTTTTCATCTAAAAATTCATTCCATGGTCTTTTCCACATGATTTATGATATTATCCTCACTTAGAAAACAAATGTCAAGTTTGATTAGAAATGTGCCTTCACAACAGAAGAAGAAGAATGTTAGATTTCCATGTTCCATAAGACTAATCCATAATGAGGGATAAGGATTCATTGAAAATTGTTCCCAATATGTTATATTAGTGTATATAATACCCAATTTATGATTAGGTTGTTTATTCCTAAAATCCTTGATAAAAAAGTGATGATACCTTAAAATGAATTTTTGAGTGTCTTCTAGACACTTTTGAGTATCATAAAACACCCCAATAGGATTTAAACCTAGTATATAAGAGTTTAGTTATCTTTAAATATTTTATATGATTGGTATTAGGTCCCAAAGATACTTACAAATCAAAAGTTATGGCTTTAGTATGTTGGTAAAATTTTATAAAGAAAGTCCAGTTCCTGCACAATCCATTCACACAAGTCCCTGATACAATAAATTCATGAAATTACATCACACAATCCATTTTCATAGATCCTTCATACTAGTACCAAATTAATAAACCTCTCACAGGTCATTTGTTTAGCCTTTTTTCCCAAGTCCTCAAACTGGTCTATAAATATACCCCTACACCTCAAATTTTTAGAGGAAGGATGAACTCCCAGATGATGAAGCAAGGAGAGAGATACGATTATAAAGATCCTTCTCGCAAGTAGTCCATCCTGAATTGGGTGAACTATTATTTCCATCCCTCTATGTGGATGAGGCACCCACCTTGGAAAACCTCCAGATGAACCCCCACCTGGGAAAAACTCTTGGGAAATCCCCCATATGGGAGAACCACCTAGGCGAGCCCCCACCTAGGAAAAACTCATGGGTTATCCCCACCAGGGTGAACCTCCTGGGTGAGTCCTCACCTAGACAGACCTCTTGGGGGAGACCCTACTAAGGAAAAACACTTGGGTGGAGGACCCAGTGGAACCCCCACCTATGAGAACCTCCTAGGAAATCCTCCACTCAGGAGAAACACTTGGGTGATCCCCTATTTGAGTGAAATACTTGGGTGAGTCTTCTCCCAAGTCATGCTATATGGGAAACCCTTCACAACTGATGGTCTATACCATGGGCGCTATGCCCCCACACCACTACATGAGATTATTTTCAGGGTATGGTTTTATCCTTTGGTCTGGTCCCTTCACTACCATCACTATCCCCCCATGAAAAATGGAAAATCTCATTGTGAACTTGTCGGGTCGGGTTGGGGATGTTTTCAGTTGTGACACATACAACCCACCTCTGATTCCAAATCACCATGAGTAAAGATACTCCTCATGGTTTTAGAAATATGGGAATCCTCCTAGTTGTAATCCCCAAGAAAACCTCTAAGTCACCATGAGTAAATATAATCCTTATGGTTCCTTAAATAAGTTTATCCCTTCTGGAGTATCCCCCTAGTATTTCTTGTGGGAAAATCCCCCACCTTCCGTATCCCCACCCTCATCCATCAGCAGGTGAAGAAGATTATGCAGTCTAATAGATCTTTAACTTCTTATTAATTATCACACTGAGCAGGAATGAATTGGTATTATAGGTTATTTAAAATTATGACATACACATGATAAAATTCCTATATCAGTATAGAGTCCTTTTTTATATCTTCTTATCACCTTTACATGGGTCTCCTATTTGGTGTAAGCCCCAAAAACAAGTTACCATCCTCTCAAAGGGACATATTCCCTGTGAAAAAAAACTTCAAATTGATATATTCCTAATAAAAAAACCTTGGACTTAATATATAAGTATAATCCTAAACCTTCCAAAACACATGGTCTTTGATTCCATTATAAATAGGATTCATAGGAAGCCCCTCTGAAGTTCAAAACCAGCACCCTAAATTCACTCTAATCTTCTATGGTCCATATCCCTATTATGATCATATCTAACCTAGGAAGATGTATCACTTACAATTCCCTAGGTCCAATTTTATATAAGTCCCTCAGTATCCTTAACTGGGAACCTTTCACCTACACATCCTTGACGCCTGATGTTTAACTACACTGTTTGGTCTATGTCACATGACCTTAAAATATATGATGTGTCCCATTAAGTGGAACTAAAATATATGGTTTCTGAATATTTTCACAATTATATATAGGAATCCCATCTTATGGGACCAATATCGACACCAAAATAATTCTTGTCTTCCTAGATTATGATAAATTCCAGAGCACCCCACTGTGTGGATTAAACCCAATATCATGATAATAAACAACAAAGGAATCTCTAATATATTTACAAATGGTACCATTAATGGAGAAAATATGATACATATAGATATACCATCAATGGAGAAACTCATATATATATATATATATTATTCTAAACCCAATACATGATAACAATTGTTTTTTAATTTAAGGGTAGCCCATTTTATATTTGGGATTTAATAAAGGATTCACGAATATTTCTAAAATCTACAAGAGAGTCTCAGAGTAAGAAATAATTCCCCCCAAAAAGGTTTGATGAACCCGAAATACCATTATATCGACCAATGTGAATCCCAAAGAGTTTTTGGAATCATTTTATAATAACCACATACCTTAAGAAATTAGGTTCATGAAACATCTCGAATAAGGGAAACATTGGGTTTTTTTTGTTCCATGAATAAAATCCATTAGAAATCACCCTAAAAGGATGTGAAAATATGTATCTAATGTGAAGTTCAATCCATCACCACCACAAAATTCCATTAAAACTCTATGTGTTTTTCAAAAATTAAATGGTATATTATATATTAATTATTTCTATCATTATGATTATCCATGTGAATCAGTAATGGAAAACAAATTACATCGGTTCGCGAGACTGTAGTCCACCGTACACATGAATGATAGTTTTTTTACCATTTTATATAGAAGTAAATGGATAAATATTCTGATATCAACATAATAAAATATCATTATATGGGAGGTACATGTGTTATTATATTGGAATTGTTAAGATACAATTGAACGTGATAAAAGGAGAAGTAAAAAGAAGGAGCTTAGTGAATATGATTATCATCGCTTAGAAAAACCTCCTTTTGACTAATTATTAAGGACACTATGGTAGGAATTTTAGAGCTAAATGGATTTATATTTTTCAATAAATGAGGGGAGGGGATTCCATTTTATAATTGAGTAGTGTTGTTTTGTAAATACCCAAAACTATTCAATAATGGGATGTCACTCACACTCCAAGTGCCTCCAAAATTGATTAATAATGTATTGTATGGAAGGTAAGTTTGATAAAAACCTTCTCCATAAAAAATAAACAAATTTTTAAACATTTTATCCACTTATCATATAAATTTACTTAATTTTACCATTTTATTTTCACCACGATAATTTTATTTTAACCTAGGTAATTTATCATTTAAGACTAAAATAAAATGAACCTTATTATATAATTTAGATCCAATAATTATTAATATAAAATAAACTTTATCAAATAAAAATTAAATTTTCATGGAAAATTAATTTTAACACATGCACATTTAATGTGAGAAACCCTATTTTAAGTTTATGCGTGGTAATTAATATATACTATTTTTACTATTCATTATGAATAGAAATTAAGATGAAATAATTTACTAGTATCAATTATTAAAATTCAAAATATAAAATTAATCTTATCAAATTTAATTCAAAAAATGTAAAAATTAAATTTAAAAATGAACCCACAAAACACTTTAAAAACGTTTTTTCACGAAATGTGTTTTATAAGCATAATATGATCTTACATTAACTATATGACTTGTGATCATAATTATATGGATTTAATTACATATATTTAGATATATAATATATAAATTTAATTTAAATTTTTTCTTATTAGTTCTTATTTTAATAAATTATAATTTAAGAGCATTATTCACTTAAAAATAGTTCTTAGAAAAATGCGTTTTAATGCCTAAAAATAAACTTATAACAAAATATGATATAAATATTATTAAAATTTAATTAATTATATTATATATAAATAAATAATACTTATTCTAATTTTAATTCAATTTCAAACCATAATGATAATTTTAAATTACATAATTTATTGAAAAGAAATGAGAGTTTTACAAAAAACGGTATTTTTCACCATTCACTGAAAAATCAATCTTTCCAAAAAATAAAAACATTTCACCATAAGATAATTTATATATATTGATTTACTTTTTATTATTATTTTTATAATATAAATTTCTAAAAATTTTATAAATTAATTATAGCTCCCAAACATAAAATGAAAAATAAATCCTTGTTAAAGAAAGTGTATTTTAGAAGTATAAAATGATTTTATTGATAATTAAGTACTTATTTATAAATAAATCATACAAAAAATTTATATATATTTTCATAATTTGATTAATATTTTTCATTCCTTCCAACTTAATGGCTAGGTTATAATGGTTACATTAAATAATAATCTTTTAATAGTATATTGCGGTTTTCTTAAAACTCAGTATTCCATGTCGTATACACTGTAAAAAATAATGTTATTATGTTAAAATCATGAATTGTTAAATATAAACATGTTTATATGAGACTTAGAATACCCTTAGGGGTGAGATGAATTCTAAGACCCTTGCATGACCCTGACTTTTTGGTGTGAGTCATGGGTTTCTGTGAGATCTTGATTGAGTGATCAAACTTGGGGTTGTAATATGCTTATGGAATGATCTTAAGATGGTATGTGATAAATTTATATTTATAGAGTGATGGGAGATTTTTTTTAATTACCTAAGATTTCATTTTATATTTTCTTTAAGTAAATACCTTTTTTGATAGCTTGCTCTACACAAAACACTGAACAAAAACAAAAACTGTGAAATATTTTGGTAATATAAAAATAATAAATATGACCATTAAAACCTATAAATTGAATTATAAGATATTAATATTATTAATAAAAATATTAAAATAGTCTATAATGAAAAAATACAAATTTTAATACTAATTAAATTCAATTAGTATAGCTAAAACAACTAAGAAAATCATTTTATACTTGAAAAATATTTTCTTAAAACTGATATTTTATTTCCAGAAAATAATTATATTATGATTAAATAATAATAAAATATATTTATAATATGGATAATATATTACCAATAAATTAATTAATAATTTATAGGAAATAAGAATAAAAAATAGTTAACATTTTTTAAAACTATTTTCCAATGTGAACAATTTTCCACTCTATTTTGAGATTTTATATAAAGAATGACATTTGAAATTTTATAAATTTAATATGAAAAAATGAACTTCATTTTTAAATTAATCAAAATATTATCGTATTATGATTAAATTTGGGGTTTTTTCTAAAACATTTTATTTTTAGGTGGATAATACAATATAGCGTTTTTATTAATACATCGACTTTTATGTCATTATTAGTACATAAGAATGAATTAGAAAATTATGGAAAGCTTTTAAAAAAAATTATGTATTTAATAATTTAAATTATATATATTTAAAATATCTATTATAGTGTGCAATCATATGATTGATATTTTAGAACTCAAGTAATATATTTCTCAAAAATTGTTTTAAAACATTATATATTTCTTATATTAAAACTAATTTTTAACACTTTTATAAATTTAATCAAACAAAATGGATCTATTGGTAGAAATTATTTAATAAGTAACACTTTGTTTTTTGGTGTAGTGGTTAAGTTACCTTGGGTAAATATTAGTTACCCAGGTAAAATAGTTATTTTTCAAAGAATGATATTTTTTTAAAAATATTATGTATTTTTCTTAAGTTAAATGGATATATTTTAAATTAATACTCTAATATAATGTTTAAATTCAAATAAAAATTAATCAAAAATTATATAATTGGTAATAAATGTTAAATAATATTAATAACACTCAATGATTAAAATGATGTTCTTCTACATAAATAGTTTTCCAATGCATTTTATGTTTTTATTTAAAAGTTAATTTTCTTATAATTATAAATTTAATTAGATTAAATGAAGATAAAATTTATATTTAGTATATAAAAATTTTAAAATAATTTACGTATTATATTTTTAGTAATAAAATAATTACCATGTTTAATTTTTAATCGAGATTATTAGAGGTAAAAATGGTTAAATAATGAATCTTGAATTTTTAATAATTAAAATATCACTTACAACTTATATAAAGTCTTATTAGGTATAAAATTCATACCCACATATGTCTCCTACCATTTCTTAACATAATCCACCTAAATCACTAAAACCACCTAACACCCATGTGATTTCATTCTCACCCCTTATTGAACTGTAGTTTTCCATAAAAAATATCTTCATTTTCATCTATAAAAGGTGCTCACTCCCACCCATTCTCTCATAAATCTCCACTCCAAAGACATTGATCATAAATTTACCTTCCTTATACCTATCTAAATCCATCCCTAGGAGTTACTAATATTCTAAGGAGTCCTCCCAAGCTTTAAGAAGAAACATAGAAAGGTAAGGGTTCTTCTCTTTTTGATTCAAGTACTTATTTTTTTATAAGACCTTTGAGTTTCAATCGATTATGATTTAATATGTTTATAATTAACCCTTTAATAGAAAAATTATTTCCTATTTATTAGATACTAACCTTACCCATCTTTAAACATTCTATAAAACTTTTGTATAGATGTTATACTGCCGAAATCACTCCTTGATTCTCTCCCTCCTCTTTTCAATTCAAGAACATCCTTTGTAATAAGCCTGTTTTATTTCCATGTTATTATTATTCTATATGTTCATAATAAATTTGTCACTTTTGTAATTATTCCCTATTGATTATAGACTATATTTCTCTCTCTTTAATCCATTTCATAACCCCTAATATATAGTCATCATGCTGCTAAAAACATTCCTTGATTTTCTATCCTCATATTGTGAATACCCAACTCTAACATCATTGAAGGTTATACATATAAATGAATTTTATAAAAGTATATGGATATGAAAAAGGTTCTAAAATAGGTGTCTGATATAGTTATTTTTTATATAGGGGGTTGGAATGTGATCAACTAAGTGGGAAATCAAGGTAAGGGTTTCATCTAAAAATTTCCTTCTTTGAGACATATTTTATGTTATGAACATAATTTCATTTAAATGGCATGCATATTTAATTTTTTTTATATAAAGGTGCACCCTTTATCAGTGCTAATTTTAGTGTTGATAATTTTTTTAACAAAAAAATATTTTTAATTTATTTAAAATTATTATATTTATATTCAAAAGTAATGTTTATTTGTATACAATAAATACAAAATTCATGTTTATAATTAATATATATATTTTTAATAATTCTAATATATATATATATATAATAAATTTCTTTTAATTATTAATATATTTATTATATTTATATATTTATTTGTTTATAATTATATATAAATACTTTTTAATTATATATAAATACTTTTTATGTTTTTTTGAAGCGGATGGTGCCTTGGCCAGAAAACCAAGGCATAAATATTATAAAAGAAAGAGAATAAAAAAGTATAAATAATAGAAACATATTACAATACTTATTATAAAGGGAGAGTAAATCAGTAGGAATATCTTCTAGCCAAATGATATTTTGATTGACCCCTTGTTGGCAAGGCCATCAGCAACAATGTTGGATTCATGAAAAATATGAGTGATGATGAAGTTGATGTTGAGAAGCGAGTGAGTGCAGTACATCCAACGTGTGGTGATCATCCACGCAAGGTGTATCACACCATTCCATATTTCTTTTATGATGGTGGTCGAGTCACTCTAGATACAGAGGTTGTTCCAACTATGATTCTTGGAAAAAGAAACAACATGAGTCCTACTCATCATCTCCGCCTCCAACGAAGAAGAAAAGCCACAACTACCATAAAAGCAGCTAAGGATCTGACAAAGATGGTTCCTGAAGATGGCACCGTAGCCTGTAGGGCCTGGATTGCCTTTTGATGCGCCATCCACATTGACCTTAATCCATTCAGGAAAAGGAGCACTACAAAAAACTTCAAAGGTATGTCGGGGTTGGAAGAAGTTTCCATCAACATGAAGACATCGCAGAATGATAAAATCATTCACTGTGTTGTTTCAATGGCCCTTTTGGATCGAAGTAGATTCACGTATGAAAATGAGGATCCACATTCGACCTAAATTATGGCTAAATGATAAATTTTTATGAATAATAGAATTTATATCATACCAGATCACATGAATAAGCTCAATAAGAAAAAGGTTCTTAATCTGTTGAGAGCTATATATATCTGCGCATATCTTTAGTTGAGATTTAACATTTTCATAAGTCAACCATCTACAGTCAAAGATGTTAAACACATAGTTCCAAACAGAAGAAGAAGTGGCACAAGAAAGAAAGAGGTGGTTGGTATCTTCTATGTGTAGATTACAGAGGCTACATTTAGAGTAGAGTTGAATTCCATGTACTTGGAGGTGATAATGCATGGGGATCCTGTTGTGTTCTAGATTCTAGATAAGAGTAAGTCTGAAAGGTTTGATCTAAGGTTTATCAAAGTTTTTAAGCCAACCAAAATCAATTTTTGAGTTACAAAAATAGTGGTTGTAAAATTTTATAGAATTGAGTATACCATTATGAGAAGGTTCCTAAATTAAGAAATCATTGTTATTAGAGAAAGGGTAGTTGTGAATGGAATTCATAATGGTGTAAGGGAGCTAATAATTTTGGGAATTAAGAAAATATCTGATATAAAGGGTGGAATTCAAAGGTCAATTGATGCATGAATATAATTGATGTTATATTTTATGCATTAATCATGAATATTGTCCCATGTTTCGGGAATGGTTAGCAGTCGCATACCTGGAAGTAAGAATGGTACACGGAGCAGTGCGTAAAAATGAAAATGGTTTGTAGTGATGGTTCACAGTGAAGGCATGTGGTACGTCGAATAATTAAGGTTTTTGAGATTGCTGTGGTTTGTGAAATAGGAGTGGTACATGGTGGAGGCTAACAATACGTGGATAGAATTCCGTATACAGTGAAGATTTTCCCACATTGAAAATTTGGGTAAATCAGATTAGAGAAATTTACAGAGTTATGTGCCTATATAAGGAGAAATAATCACATTAATTAGGGAGTTGGATTAGATATTAAAACATCAGGAAGATATCTGGTAAATTCTGAAGTGGTTCACGAAGGAGAAGAAAATACATAGAGAGAACCATCCGTGTAAGGAAAATAGTCTGTGGAAGAAAGTGCAGTTCATAGAGGAAGTTATCATAGTATGCGATAGAGAAAGGTAGCATGCGGAGCAGGGCAATACGCAGAGAAGCTGAGAAGTATGTAGAGTAAGGAAATACGTGGAGCATAAAATTTCGCAAAGGAGTTGGATGGTACGCAGAAACAGTAGTGGTATGCGGAGGAGGTGGTCCACGAACCATACTCGGAACACAGTACACAGAACAACTATGGAAGCCTGAAAATTGACCAAATCAGTTTTGCAAACTTTATTTCCATAACCTATTAGTGTATGGGAAAATAAATTACATATGTGGGTGATTACGGGACTCAATAGAGAATCCGTTTTTAGTTGAGGATGTAAGATTTAATTCTAAACCATTGAAGAGACCTTCAAGTTGATAAACTAAGTGAAGATTCTTCCAACGTAGTGAGAATGGGGTAATCAATGGAAGTGATATGAGGGACGCAATGTGTTATCCCTAAAACCTTGTAAAGGTAGTGTGCCTGGGACATAGTGACTGTGCCCAAACTCTCATAATCCAAAACTTGAGAAGATTAGTGGTTTTTCGTACAACCGACACACTATCAACATATGCTTCTAAGCCGTAGTCCTTAGTGGTGAACCAAGTAAAAATGATGCGTCATTGCTTGGTATGAAATTGTTTGTTTTCCACTCTTCCTCTTTAGATAGGTTTAACAGGTTCTTACCAATATGAGAACATGATCTATAAAGTTTAGAAGAAAAAGTTGACACCCTGATTCACCCCTCCCCTCTTAGGGTGTTCTAGGGTCCTTCAATTCATTCATGTTCCCATGAAGCTATTATGCTCTCATAAATACTTAAAATCCTCATAAATATATTTAAATAATAAATGTATTTATTTAATTTATAATTATAAATATTTTTGTATATATAAATACTTTTTAAAATATATTTATAATTATAATTATATATAAATAAATAAATAAATAAATATATATTTTTAAATGATTATAAAATTATAATAAATTTTTAAATGATAAATATATTTATTATATTTGTAATTATATATGAATACCTTTTAAATATATTTATTTATAATTATAATTATATATATATATATATAAATACATGTCTTTAATGAATATATATATATGTATATATATACATATATACCAATATTTATATTTATAAGTATAAATAATATACATATATAAATAATTATAAATTTAAAATAAATATATTTATTATATTTATAGGTATAATTATAAATAAATAAATAAATATATAGTTGTAAATATAAATAAATAAATAAATATAAATAAATATATATATATATATTTAAATACTAATGAAATTAAAGTGAATATATTAATTATATATTTTTATAATTTCATAATTATTTAAATAAATATATATTTATATATAAGTAATTATAAAATTATAATTAATATATTTATTTTAGTTTCATTATTATTTAAATATATATATATACATATATTACTATAAATAAATAAATATTTATTTATAATTATAATTATTATAATTATTATAATTATTTAAATATAAATATATATCTGTTTAAATAATCATGATATTATAAAAAATATATATAATTAATATATTTATTTTAAAATTTTAAGTGTATATATATATTTATGACTATATATAATTAATATATTTATTTTTAAATATTTATATATATATATATAATTATATTTATTTAATTATATATATATATTTAATAAATATATTTATTATAATTCTATAATTATATATATATATATATTAATTAAAATAATTATGAAATAAATATATATTTATTATATATATATTTTAATTATAACCATAAATATAAATAAATAAATATATTTAAATAATTATAAAATGATAATAAATATTTTAAATTATAATTCTAAATAAATATAGATATATTTTAATAATTATAAAATTATAATAAATATATTAATCATATATAATTATAAATATAATAAATATATTTATTATAAATTTATAATAATAAATAAATATATAATTATAAAGATATATATATATATATATATATATATATTTATAGTTATTATATATATATATTTATTATACAGATAATTTTATAAATATATATAAAAATATGAATAATTTATTATCATTATAGTTTTATTAGTGTTTTTTAGCACTGATAAAGATAGACCTTTATCAACTCTAAAAAGCGTCGATAAAGGCATGTTTTATCAGCGCTTTCTAATTTAGCATTTATAAAACATAACTTTATCAGTTCTATCTAGCTAGCCTTGATAAATGTTTCCTCTGATTTTATAAATAAACCCTAATAGTCCCCTTCTTTCTTTGCATGCCTCAAGCTCTCGCAGAAGCCTTACCCTGCTTCCAACTCCTCCTCCTCCTCCGCTGCCACCGTGAATCCTCCTCCTCCTCTGCCACTGTGAATCCTCCTCTTCCACTGTCGTTGACTTCTCCTCTTACTCCTCTTGCACAAAACCATCATTCTCCACCATTGTGAAGCCCTGCTCTGCCGCCATGTGAGCCCTCCTCCGCCCTACCATCATGCATGCCCTCCTCCACCCTACCGCTGCGCGAGCCCTTTTCCACCCTGCTACTACAAAGCTCTCCTATTCCACTTCATGAAGCTTAGGTACTTTTTTAAATCTCCCTACACACATCTTTTCTGGTCTCCATGTGGTAGAGTTGTATGGGTTGGATCTGAAATATTGGAAATTTCAGATGTGATGCATTTGTTCTGCATGGTTGGTCTATTAATTGCTAAAAGATTTGGATCAGAGTTATTATAGTTTATCTTTGAATCTTTTATTGTGATTGTGTTTTTTTATGGGGGAGTCATCCCCATTCTCTTGTAGGTAGATGATATACTATATGTTGGCCTAGAAATTAGGAAAATTTGTGAATTGAAGCATGAATTGCTCAGTGAAAGAACACTAGAAAGTCGTGATGTGTTTTATCTAGTATCATAATGGTTTTAAGGATATTAATCTTTACTCTAAGATGCACAATTTTGTGAAATGTAACATTGATAAGGAATTTTTTGGAGACTTGGACACCCCAAAGGGTACCATAGGTTTTTTCTTCACCTATAAGGAAATAATAGTTAAATATATATTATGTTTCTAACTAGTAGTTACAATATTTTCCATGAACATTGAGTACATGGATACAATGCATGCTATAAAATAATCAGTGGATGTTTTGTGATAATTATAATGAAATCCCTTTGCATCAAAAAATTATGAATCCCCCATGGATGAAGAATATCATCCCATAATACAATGTCATCTAGAAATTGTTTGAGGTTTTAGTATATGAGTTCTAAAAGATAGTTGGAAAACACCATGTGTTCTATGGATTGGATTTTAATCTTATGTTAAAGAGTTATATGATACTATAGTATCCATGAAGTAGTCTTCAAGCATGAGAAATATTTAGAATGTGAATCCTTACTCTTTTTTTGATTAATTCAACCAAAAGGAGAGGCTCCAGAACATAGCCTCAATTTTTTTATATAGGAATTAGTTACTGAAATATCCTATAGATGTGGTAATTTTGAAAGATATTATTTCTATAAGTGGATGGTGTAATGGTAAGTAGTCTAGAAGTTATGAAAATAAGTTTTGGTTTTTTAAATATGGGTTTTTAATAGTGATATGATAAGGTATTATCCTCATTTTATTGAGATTTTTTTGGAATATAAGATTCATTCACTGAAAAGTAAGAGTGACATTGACTATTCATCAAAAGTGAAAGGTTTTATCTAGAAATTACATAGGTGTTAGAAAGTACAAATGTTTAATGGGGATACTTCCATGAAATATTGGAAGTCAGTGAAACTTAATGAACATATGATACTTACTTGTGTGGGACAACATGCACAACAAACATGTGATATGTTTGTTTTTGTAATACTCATTGATAAGAAAAATAATTTCACAATAATATTTGGAATTTGAAATGAGAATTTTATTATGGTTATTTTTAAGGGTTCACTTTTATTACCTTAAGGTCAACTAGGATTCTTTCTAATTTTAAGTGCTAAAAAGGACTTAACCGATAATGTGGTATGGTTTCTTTTCTTATATTTTCATGAGATATCCTTATAAGATCTTAATGGGAGATTGATTAAAACACAAATCTTAATCATAAATGAGTTGGGTAATGAGTATGGATTATATATTGATATATAAGGAGTTATGATTTAAACAGTTCCAGTCCATGATGGTCATGTGGTTGGTTATGGGTCAAGATAGTTAATAATACATAAGATAAACATCCCAAATACTTTAATAGATTTTAAAATAGTGGTTCTTTCCATGAGGTGTTATTAGAATACACTAAAAAAATATTTGAAATATATTTAATCACAAAGTGAAATGAACCATTGATAGTGGAGAAGGTATGAGTACCTAGAGTCCTTTAACTTTGACTTAAGGTATAACCTAAATAAGGGTAACATTTTTTCTAATGTATCATATTGGAAGGATCATGCTTAGGAAGTACATGATTCAATCATAAAGGGGAATATGGCTGCCCAATTTGAAGAGATATAACTTTATGTTCAAAAGTATCATTTCTAAGTTACACTTATGTCGTTATCTATCACTTATTCACTCCTCAGTAGTATTATAGAAGTAAATTATAGGATTCCTACTATTTATTCATTAGATACAAGATAAAACTTTTATATCTTTATATTTTATAAAATGTTGGTTATTTTTATTCTTATGTCCTTTGTAAAGTGCATATCTTGGTATTTAGGTCTTTGTGAAAATTCATAAACGGATCTTTTAAAACGATTAAAGTGTTTTGAAATGTTTCTTAAAAAAATATATGTGTTAAAAAAACTTTTTTTTTGGTTTTAAATAGCTTTAAAATTATTTAAACACTTGCCATGGACTTAGGTTTCATGCCAAGTGTTTTTCAACTCACCTGATTGGCTTTCAGAAAGGGATGCGAATGTTTTGAAATCGTATGTAATAATGGTTTCAATTTAACAAGGGGCGTGTGATGTTTTAAATGAAAAATTTCAAAATATAGAGGGCTTTTGTTCTCTTTAAATGATTCATATTGTTTGGTTATGAAGTTGACTTGAATGATTTAAAAAAATAATTAGGTTTTTGAGAAAGAGTGTTTGAAACTGACTGAATTATTTTAAAAATGACATTTTATTTTAAAGAGGAATTTGTGTAAATGGTTGGTTTTTTAATGAGATTTTAACTATGATTTAATAAATAGTTTTACAAGGAGACTTAAATTATATAACTTTTTTTATCCTTGGTTAATTTTTATATCAACGTTTTGTGTTTTTATTTTGTTAAATATTAATATCACCAAATCAAATAGGATGGATATGAATAAAAAATAGATGGATGTCAATTGTTTGAAAAAAGAGTATGAAGATGGATTGAAAGAGTTCATCAAGTTTTAAAAAGATCATGCATATGACCCTTCTCAAATCCTTTATATGTATTTATGCAGTTGTTATTCAAGAAATTTTTTTCTAGAGGAGTTGGAAGAACACTTGATTTTTCATAGAATTGATCGAAGTTATAAATGATGTAATAAATATAGAGGAAAAACAAATATATCTAGTGGATGGGATAACACTGTGTTTTATGGATCATCTGATATAATTAAAAGTGTAGAAAATGAATAAGACCATATCGAGGATGTGATTACAGATGTGAATTAAAATGAAGATCATATTGAGGAAATGAAAAGGACAGTTGAAGATGAAATTCTTGATTGCCCAAAATTGTTTGAGTAGTTAAAGGGTTGTGAAAAGACACCATTGTTTGGTGGTTTCACTAAATATACAACATTTCCATCCATAATGAAGCTGTATAAATTGAAAATAGGTAATGGATGGAGTGAATCCAGTTTTACAGAATTACTTTCTCTCTTGAATGAAATGATCCTAGAAGATAATCTGATTTTGATCTGAACATACAATGCCAAACAAATTCTAAGCTCGATGGGTATGATCTCTAAAAGAATACATGCCATCCCAATTGACTATATACTATTTCTCAAGGACCATAAATCACTTAGATAATTCAAAAGTGTGGCACTTATCGATACAAGAAAGATGAATCTGGTCTTACAAAATTTATATAGTACCTTCCAATCATTACAAGGTTTAAGAACCTATATGTAATTTAGGTGAATGTAGGGAAATTAACATGACACACAAATAGAAGAAATAAAGATGGAAAACTACATAACCTGGTATATTCTCCTCAGTGGAATATAATTTATCATGAATATCCTGACTTTAGAAACTAGTCGAGAAACCTTTGTCTTTCATTATCTACAAATAGAGAGAATCCTTTTGGTTTTCAAATAATAACTCACAGTACATGGCCAGTTATATTGGTAAATTATAACTTTCCACTACAGTTATGCTTGAAATAAAAACACATCATGTTATATATGCTTATATTAGAACCAAAACAACTGGGTAATGATATTGATGTTTATTGGGCTCCATTGATCGAGGATTTGAAATTATTGTGGGATTCATGTGTCGCGTTGTATTATTCTTATAGAAATGAAGAAATCATGTTGAGAGCCATTTTGTATGGGATGATAAATGAATTTCTTACTTATAGAAATTTCTCAAGATATATCATTAAAGGAACTCATGTTTTTCCCATCTATAAACAAGTTACACAGTCAATTAGGTTGAAAAATTCATCAAAAACCATGTTTCTAGGACATCAATGATTTCTGCCCCGATGACATAAGTAATGATCTTGGATTAAATCATTCGATGGAAGTTCAGAAGAACATAAAACACTGTCTCCACTAACAGGTGATTAACTATTTTAGAAACTAAAAGATCTGGAAACTTATTTTGGGAAACTATTTTTGAAAAACCTTATGAAAACTAGTTGGAAAAGGAGATCATTTTTTTGAGTTACCATACTGGAATTGTCTGTACATTAGACACTTTCTTGATGTTATGTATGTTTAAAAAATGTATGTGATAGTGTCATAAACACATTGCTAAATATACCTGAAAAAACAAACGATGTAATTAAGGCTTGGTTGTACATGGTTGACATGGGAATATGAGAATATTTGGCACCAGTGAAGGATGAAAAATAAACTTTTCTTCCTCTAACAGCTTACACTCTTTCCAGGAAAGAGAGATATCAGTTTTGTAACTTCTTTAATGATGTAAAGGTTCTATAGGGGTATTCATTGAATATCAAGAAAATCATGTCAATTACTGAATTAAAGTTAAAGGGTCTAAAATCAAATGATTTCTAGGTTTTGATTCAATATCTAATGCCTATAGCTTTACATTGAATTTTTCAAAAGAATGTCCATAATACAATAACCAAACTCTATTTCTTCTTAAAAGATATATGTAGTAAATTTATAGACCTGGTGAAATTTCTGAGTATGGAAAGAGAAATCGTCGTGATATTTTGTGAATTGGAAATGTTCTCTCTGCCAATATTCTTCGATATGATGGTTCATTTGATGGTTCACTTAGTGAGATAGATTTGACTATGTGGTCATGTACACTATAGATGGATGTACCCCATTAAATAGTATATGAATATTTTGAAAGGGTATGTGAAACATTTAAGTCACTCAGAGGGTTGTATTGTAGAGTGATATATTGTTGAGGAAACTGTTGAATTCCATACTGAATACCTATCTAGTGTGGAAAGCATTAGTCTACTGAAATATCATCACACTGGGTGACCTGCGGGTGAAGTAATTTCTCGAAGAGATGTTGTAAAAATGAATATTACAAATTCAGAGTAGGCCCACCTTTACATTTTGCATAACAGTTTGGAGGTTTCCACATATGTCAAAACCCACAAAGAAATTCTTAGGAATTTGAATCCATAAAGGGCTGAAAGATGGATATAAAATACACATAGTCAATAGTTTATAGGATGGTTTCAGAACCATATTTTAAAGGATTCATAAAAAAATCTAGATTAAATTTTAGAATTTCTTCGATGTCTAGTCGAAGGACCAAGTGTGTATATATTTTCTTATAATGGTTATGTAATTAATGGTCATATGTTCTATACAAATGAGTATGATGAAGATAGTACCATGAAAAATAGTGGAGTTACACTCGTGGATGAAGTAATGCATGTTTCCGGTATAAGGATAGAAATCCAATTTATGTGAATATGTCACACATTGGCATCATCAAAAAAATATGGGAGTTGGATTATAAAACACTACTAGTGCTGATTTTCAATGAAAGTGGGTTAATAACAATGGCGCTGTTAAAATATATGAATTGGGATTTGTGAAAGTTGATTTCAGTAAGGAAGGGTATAAAGGAGAACCATTTATAATTGAATAATAGGTAGTACAATTATTTTATGTTACAAATCCCACAAACTGAAAGTGTTCAATTATTATTTTATTAACCAAAACCACTGAAGAGTTAGATGAAAATTCCACTGAGTATGACCCTTTAATTGGGATGTCACAATTATTTTGTAGTGGTCCCAATGTAGATGACATTTTTTATGTCATAGGAGACTATAATGAAGGTATTTTGATCATCGATAAAGGGGTAAAATCCCTTCAGCCTTTTAAAAAGAAAATGAGAGTTCAATAATCAGGTTATATTTTTTGATAATATACAAAATGTAACCTCATGTTATTATCCATTTGTTTCTGCATTTATATACTATAAATTAAATGTTAATCCAATTCTATAGATAATGAATTCTGAATGTGCTGGTGCTCCCAGTCTAGGGTAGAAATAGGTATCTCAACATGCAACTGCTTGTAGTGTAGTGGAGCGACCTTCTACATGTGTTGGTGATCCTATTCCTAATGAATAATAAGATTCTCAACCTGTTACTGCGCCCAGTGTAGAGGTACAACAACCATATTCATATTACAATGACATCTCTCTAGAGGAACATATTGATGATGTTAATTCCAAGGAAATGGTAGGTGATGAAGGACTGGTGTCGTATAAAAAAAGGAGCGTTGTAGTTTAACGGTGTCAACAAAAATAATTTAAGGCGAAAGTCAAAGGCATCAAATACGAGGTCAGATAGAATGCATGGGGTTAGCATGTTAACCCCAATAAGTCCATGTTCAACAGTTATATTATAATCGTCACTCAGTAATGTGTGCTGATTGATATAGATTCATGGCACCATGTTGTGACCAGGCTTAACGCACTGATCTGGGAAGATATTATAGTAACATTATGATATAATTTCTTTATTTTACTAAAAAATTAAATAATGAAACATGGACCCACTCTTCATCATCCATTATAGAGTACATTTATAGTAGATAAATACCATAAGAAGTATGTATTAATTCTTACTAGAAGGATTCACAGAGGATTTCACACAATCATAACAAGACATAATCTTAAAGATGCTGAAGGGGAAATTAATGTGTACCCACTAATGATCTATGCACACCTAATAACCCAAGAAGTGTGGGATGTGTTTACTGACCATCATGAAAATGTGTATTTTAAGGTAAATTGTGGTTAGTAACATGTTGTTTGATGATACATGTATTCATCATTTTGATTGATAATTTTTTATTTATGAAATAGCAACTGAGTGCTGAAAATAAGGAATGAGCAACAAAACCATCGTACCCCTACCATAAAGCAAGGATGGAGTACGCTTCACTTGAAAAAAAATTGGTATGCATTTTAAATCTACCATAATAATTTTATGTGAGATGAAAGAATACCATAATTATGTTCCTATATTTATATATAGATTGATGACTCAAAATACAAATCCACTTCCATACCACTCCATGTTCTATGGAAGGAGGCACATGTAAATAAAGATGGGATACCAATAGATTAAAACACACAAAAAGTGTGGGAAACATATGTAATTATTACATAATAAAAAATTTGTTTTCCTTTAAATCACTATTACTTAATAATGAGGACTTATTTTCCTATATTTTATATATGACATAGTCACAAGAATCAGAAACAACTATACCAGATGAACACATACTATCAACGAACTTGAAGCATCTAGAATAGTGTGGCCACATTAGAGGTGCAGATTTTGGGGTGACACCTTAAACATATTTTAAGGAAAAAAAGAGGAAAATCAAAGTGAATTAATAAAATGGACGAGAGAAAGAAAATATACCCTTGAAGAAAAATTCCAATGTCAAAGAGAGATGATGGAAACTTTAATGAGAGCGAGACAAAGAGAAGAAGTAACTCTAGAAAAACCACCGCGTGAAGATCCCACCCCACCCCATGAGCTATGAGGCTAGTAATTACCCTATAAGAGATGTCTTAGTAGAGGTAATCATTGTTATGATAAATATTTTTATGAAATGTGAATTGAATAGACACTAATACCTTTCCTATACTGATATTATATAGGGTGATAATGACTATGATTTATATCTAGAAACACCCACCCATAACCTTATGGCGAGGGCTATGTTGTTCAATATTCAAAATGACACACTACACACCAGGACACTTCCAATAGGGTGTGTGAGAGTGTCTATCGATATAACCCATGAGCCGAGTGCCAAGATACTTGTTCCAATTCATGATGATGATATTAATATAGTCGAAAAATCTATTAAAAAATTCATTACTTGGTCAAAAAATCTTGTAAAAAATATTTCAACAAAGAGGTATTCATTTCCAATTTATTTTTAAAGATAAACCTTTAAAAATTAATTATAAAGTCTAAAATGATGAATGCTATTATAGATAGAAAAAGATAAGGGAATGAAACGAAATACCATCTCAAAACCATCTAAAGGATCGACCGACCGATCAAAAAGATCTACCAAAAGCACAATTACCCCACCCATTCTATATCCACATTTACTATCATTCAATGCTCATGTGGATACAAAGTTAAAAGATAGTCTCAATCACATAGTTGATTTTGAAGAGAATATGTACGAAGAGAAAGATAATGACTTCATTGGTGTTGAGAGTGCAACTGAAATCCTCGAAAATGACTAGATAGGTGGTTCAATTGTAAATGTATAAATGAGGTATGTTATCATGTTTTCATTTTGAAAAATCTAATATACTATATTAATTATGAATAAATACATTTAAAATTTTTGTGAGGCGTATATATAAAACAAAATTAAAGGGATCTTACCAATTGAAATTTTTTGGAATCGTTAGTCCCACGTCACCTCAATATAACAAGATAAAATAGAACAAAATAATGGATGAATTATTGGTAGGTTTTCTCAAATCCTTTGAAAGAAAAATTTCAAATGATAGAATTTATTTAATACCAATGATGTAGGGGTAAGACTCTATAATTTAATCATATCAAATTTATTTTCATTTCTTTCATTACTTATTCCTTTTTATGTTTTTAGGTAGAATTGGATGCTCATTGTGGTAAATTTGGACACAACAAAGATTTATTTTTTGGATTCAAGGTGGGGATATCCAACAAACCATCCACACATGATGGGTTTTTTCTATTTTTAATACACTATATCCAAATTTTTATAACTAAACATATAGTTATGTAATTTATATTATATTTTAATGAGGATTCTATTATGAAAGGGCCATGTATCTATATCTTGAAAAAAAGGAATGAGGATAGGGGATAAGGACAAGAAAGAATATAAGTACTACAACTGGATAAGTATTGGGGTATATATAATAAGATTTCATTATCCAAACACTTATAAAAAAATTACTTATTCTTATCAATGTTTCTATAGTGTTCAAAATAAACCAATGAAAAAGATTTCAGTTATTATGTTTGTAAATTTATTAGAGAGATTATATTCCATGAACAAACTAGCATCCCTAAAGAGGTATTTTTGAAGATGATTACTATTTCATTTAAAATATTTACTAATCATTTGTGTATTTATATTTTCCCAATACTACTATTATTTTCAAAAAAACTCATATTCACAAGATGATATAGATTTTATCATAAATGAATGGGCCACATACATTATGGAATCATGTACATAAATAACATGAAGATGTGACTTCCATATGAAAGGTATGATTTTCTAATGTTAATATCACATTCAGAAATCTTTATGCTCATGTTATCCTTATATGATCATTGATATCTCCCTTTTTTACACTTATTGAACATCTATTACCACCCTTTGTTATGTTTCATATCCTTAGGTTTTTAAGATTGCTTTTAGAAATAATTTCCATGAAGGTTTTTATTAAAGAATAACTTAATGAGAGACTCTTATAAACTATTTATTTATGTTTTCATGTTTCCAAAAGCACTAGACCTAAAATAATCTATCTTGGATCATTAGGTTATATAAGGAATATTAATCTACTAATATTTGATATCTATTTATGAAATGTCTGGGTCAATATATTTGGTATCAGAGAAACTGAACTACTCAAAATTGAGAAAAAATAATAACTGATCGGTATCACTGCAAGTGTGTCTTTTTATTTAAAATTAACATTACTTTTAGTAAAAAGAACAAGTAACATATTAAAAAAATGAAAAAACACAATTTATTTGTTTTGATATTTTAGGACAATAATCCATGAGTTATTTATGATGTGTACGTATCAAACGCACCTCAATATGAAACACGATGTTTCTGGTATGGCTTTAACTGTGTATTTTTATATTAAATTAAAATTAAATTGAGAAAAAAGAACAAGTGACATACTGAAAACCAAGGAAACACATTCAAACTATTTTCATACTTTAGGAGAATTATACTTGATTCATTTGTGATGTGTAGGAATCAACCACACATCAATTCAACTCATGGTGTGAACAGTATGACTACAAGTGTACATTTCTAATTTAAAATTGACATTTTAGTTCAAAATGTGTCACTCACTAAAAACCAAGAAAATTCACTCTTGTTGTTTTGATTCTTTAGGACATCAATTTATAAGTCATTTGTGATGTGTATAAAGTAGTGTCATGTCAAGATAATGCACGATGCCACCATTATGGCTCAAAATGTGTGTTTCTAGTTTTAAATGACATTTTAGTAAAAAATAGAATTGACATATTGAAAAATGAGAAAACATATTCGGATTTTTGATTTTGGAAAATATATTTTTATAATCAAATATTTTTGAATTTTTAGGATTTTGAAGAAATTAATGATATTTTGGGAAATATTTCATTGGATTGAGGTATATGTAATCCTTATTTCTAACATGTGGTATAATATAAAAGTGATTTTTAAAAACACAATTAAATTATTGAATGTTGATATTTTTTATGATGTATGGTTTTGGAATGATTTAAGTTGAACTTTGGATTTTGAGATTAATATGAAGGTGAATTAATTTTTGAAATTATCTTACCATATGCTAAAAATTTATGGTTTTGGTTAATATTTAAAGACAATATGAATATCTTGATATCATTTTATGGAATCATGTGATCTGATAGAAGTTAATTTTAGTGTTTCAGGCATGAAAAATTCATCTTGAATACTCATAGTTTGGAGAAACATGTAATATAGTGTTGAAAAATCATCAAAGGATGAAATTATACTTTTCAAATAAGTATATTTCCTATTTTTCTTAGTCTATATGGTAAAATTATCCTTAAACTTTAGGATAAATATTTTAAAATAAATTGTTTTTTCATTTTCTATAAATTGATGGTATCTTACCTCTTAAAAAAGTATAACATTATCTCATAAATGGATATTATTTCTAAATCCATGTTTTAACTTCTCACAAATGTTCTTTCATGTGGTAAAACTATTTATGTAATGACCTTTATATTTTTATTTCACTTGTTTAAGAGGAAGTTTTATTACCCCGTTTATAATGGGGTTTTTCCACAAAGGAATGTTCAAATTTCAAACCGTTGATTATTGAGTACAAGTTCAAATTGAAAGGATAAAATTTATTTAAGGGGGATAGAATTTAAAACCCCAAGATTTTAAAATAACCCTATGTTCGATAATGTATTCAATACGGAACACTGAGTTTAAAAAAAATCAGATATAATATTAAAATATTATTATTTAAATGTCATCAATATAACCTAGCTGTAAAATTGATGGGTATGAATATTATGAATTGATTTTTGAAATTTATATAAAGGTCTTCCCCAATATTTTTTTGATGAATTATTAATAAATAAACACCCAACTTTTAATAAAGATATTTTATTCTACAAAAAATATATTTCCGTCAAAAATGATTTTTATTACTTTTTGAGAGAAAATATTATAATTAATTTATGTAACTTTTTGGAAATTGATTTTATAAGATGAAAATAATTTTTTAAATCATTATATAAAAATTAACTTGGGGTTAAATTTGGTATTTTTTTTGAAATGTTTGAATTTTTAGTGAATAGTAAAAATTACTATTTTTTCAATTACTATCATTTCTCTAAATCAAGAAATTTAAAAGTTCCATTATATTTTAGATTTTTTCTTAAAGTTTCATATGAAGAATTTTATTTATAATAATAAATTTAATTTTATTTTAATCATCAATTTTCATGATTTTGGTATAAGTTTATTTATGCTTAAAAATGATGTTTTTGGTAAACTGTTTTTAAGTGCATAAAGTTTATCCATTTTAATTAATTAAAATAACCCCTAGTAAGAAAATATTTAAATTAAATTCATATATTATACATCTATTTATATTAATTTAAATTTATATAATGATTATTTCTACTCATAGAGTTAATATCAGATCATCTATTTCCCGAAAAGTGCATTTTTTGAAAAAACCATTTTTCAACACGTCTTGGAGGTTTAATTTTAAATTAAATTATACCAATTATGTTATTTGAATTTGATAAAATTTATTAAATATTTTTAATCATAATAATTAATATTAGTTAATAATTTCAACCTAATTTTGGTCATAATGAATAGTAAAAATAGTAAAAAATCTAGTTACCCTAGTGAAAAACTAAAATGGTAAAAGGGAGTAAACATAGAGTTAAATAGAATAACATGTTTAATAAATGTGATTTTTTTAGAATATTAGAGGTTTTTATTGACCATATCACCACTAAAATCCATTATTTATCGAACTTGGAGGCAGTTGGCATGAGAGTGACTTCCCATTATTGAATAGTTTTGGGTATTTACAAAAAATGACACTTCCTATCACTTATATAAGGGAACCTAATCTTTTATCCTTTATACACTTCAGAAACCTTGTGTTTCAGAAAACACCCAGACCAATTAATTCCTTAATTCTATACCCACATTATAGATGCATTGGTTTGATCATAAATACAATATATGGAGGATTTAGCTATAATCCTAAAGAGGTGGTCTAAAGAAGAGGTATCCTTATTAATCGAGCACATTTGTTTTATTTATTCTTCCACCTAATTCAATTATAACTCAATCATGATGATATAATAACATAAATATCTCCCACATATTGAGATATTATTATGTTAATATCATAACCTACATCCATCTTTTCTTCCATTAAATGGGAAATAAAACCACCATTCGCGTGTGTGGTGGACTACCACCTCGCAAACCGATGTAATTTATTTTACATCATTGCATATCATGGATTTTATTGATGATGGATTTAATTCTTATATATTATATTCATGAAATTTTAATAATTTTTAAAAGTAACATATCATATATCTTCTTACCTTACCATCCACTGAAAAATAATAACATCATTCGTGTGTACGGTGGACTACCACCTCACGATGAGATATGATTCATTTTTTTTCATCGTATCACATGGATGGTATATGTAAGTGTATTCAAAGAAATAATATTTTATTTATGATATAATTATAATTCTATAAATATAAAATAACACTTACCATATTTCTATCATGATTGTTGAAAAATGGAAACATTATTCATGCGTACGTATGACCTACCATCTCTATGATTTTGACATAGTCACTTTTTCATAACCATATTTCATCATTGTTTTTAAAAGTATA